>JAEOAD010002376.1:0-600000 GCA_036365145.1 Orientallactaga sibirica
AGTACTGCCATTTTTAAGCAGATAGCCATTATAGTAAAACAGACTGCCATCTGAAATAAAAAAGCCCAGGCCTGACTCAAATGAGAAACTAGCAGGCTAATGTACTGACCTTTGCTTCTTTCCCAACCCCCTCCCTGTCTCTTATTGTTCATTCCTGGGAAGTCTTAGGACATCCCGGAGGTAATAAAGAATCTGCAAACAAGTGGCTGATCCTAGATAAGCAGCTCAAAATGTTCCCGCGCGCCCGCTTTTTGAACCAACCATTTCAAATGTTGCAATATGATGTAACTCCTGTATCCCTTCTCTATATAAACCCTTTCCCCCAAGAGTGGGGGCTCTCTCTCACACTCCCACTGCGTTGGCTTGTGTGGACAGAGTCCCAGTCTAGGCTTGGTAATAAAGAATTCCATGTAATTGCAGTCGAGCTTCTCGGTCTTGTTGTCTCACTGGGTGACTCCCAAGGACCCCAACCCACATTTGGGGGTCCTGGCACTACAATGGGGTGCACACTGGCTCCCCCAGGTGAGGGCTCATCCCTTGCTGAGCGAGGGCAAGAGAGCACCATGCCCTCACATCGGCAGGAACACGCCCATTCCGAGTCCAAGAGGCACCCGCCTCCTTGGGTTTCCTGTGGCCTGGCAAATGGGGGATCGTGGAGCAGAGCCGGTTCTCCCTGGGACATCCCCTCCAATGTCAGCCTTCCACACTGGCCCTGCTGTCGATCCAGCCTCTTCCAGCGGCAAGCCAAATCCGTCACAAAGGGCCCATGGCGCGTGTGTTTGCATCAGCCCTTCTCCATCTTCCTGACGCCCGTCTCCCTCGGGATGCATGGAGTCATGGGCAAGGCCGAGAGTTTCCACAAGGCTTTCAGCAGCTTGTGTGGCTTCGTGGTGGTGCCCAGGCGGACGTTGGACTTCCACCTGGCCCGCAGCATCAGCTTCGCCTCCATGCCCATCCCGATCCTCATCCCCATCCCCATCCCCTTGCCTGGCTGGTGCCAGGAGTGGCTCACCGCGGCGGCGACGCTCCCCCACCTAGCTCCTTTGATGGCACTTCACTGCGTGGTCACTGCTGACTCGTGGGCGGGAGCTGCATAGGTCACTGCCAGCTCCCAGGGCAGTGGGCTCTGTCCTCCGAGATGCCTCCCCACGCCAGTTCCCTGCACCCGGGCTTCCTCTCTTCCTACAGGGCCTGAATCCAAGGCCCTGCAGAGCTCTGGCGCCCGCCCCGGCCCTCCCGGCCTTTATATACCCCCAACATCCTGGACCCACCCACCCCCCCGGCTCGCTGTGCTTCTTATTGGCCAGCTAGGCTCCTTGTGCATCACGTTTCCTCCCAGAACACCCTGGCTGTCCTCCACAAGCTCCTCCGATCACACCTAGAGGGATGGTCGCCTGACCACAAGGGAGGCCCTGCTCCACACACCCACAATTCCTTCACGTGGCGCTTGGCTCAGGACGTGCTTTCCATCAGCTCCGTTTAACTCTTCTCACAGCAGGGGTGCAAACACAGTCCCCTTTCAGGGGCATGACAACATCCGTTCCTTTTCCTCTATGTACTCTCCTTAGGATCATCCCGCTCCTCTCCATCAAGCTGCTAACATCCTGCTTCCTTTTCCAGTTGTCTCACTTCTCTGCCTGGCAGTGTCTCTGAATGGATTTCCTTGACTCTTTCATTTTCGTTTTTTGGGCAGTTTTTTTTTTTTTCCCCTCCCTTTGTGTGCTTGGCTGTTTGGTCCGTTCATTGCTTGAAATTCCACAGGGACCTGCCATAGGAAACTTAGGCAGCCCCAGACCAGCGAGTCCCTGCCCCAGTCCCAGCCCCATCTTCCCATTTCCATTGGCGCCTGGTTATTAGGCCAAAGAAATAGCTCAAGGTTATTCGGGGAGTATTGCATATCTAATTTAATTCAGTGACAAGGTAGGAGAGAAAGCCTCTGAGGTATGGGTATAAAGTTTCCTCTTCCTCCCACAACTACCAGCTGAAGGCCCTCGGGAGGGCGAAGGAGACCTGATGTGAAAGTTGCCAGATGCTGCTTGGGCGTGGTGGAGTTTGCCTCTCATCCCAGCCAATGGGACAAGCCCTGTGGGGTTCCTTCCTGCCAGCCCCAGAAGAGCTGGTGACATCCAGCTCAGCCTGGGCCAGACAGAGATCCTCGCTCGCAAAACCCACCAATCAAGAAATAATAAATAGATACAGGTATAAACCATCCAATAAGCTGATAGACAGTTCGATGAATAATTACAATTCAAAACTATCAGGCCAAGGTTTTGAACAAACGCCTGAAACAACCAAGACGGTTGCGTGTGAGTGTTGCCACAGCTTGGAAGCATCAGGGAGCAGTGTGTCCAGGCAAACAGGCGAGAAAGACAGGTCGATGTGAACTGGAGGGCTGAAGTTGATTGCAGTGATTTCCACCGGGGCTAAAGGGGCGGCGGCGAAAAATCCGTGATTTCCTAATGTCCCCATGCTCGCTGAACACCTCACTAAGAGAGTCGGAATGAAACCCCTGCACCCGACCCTAGTGCACCGGATCCTGATGGACGGAGCGCAGTCGCAGTGTGGAGCCGTGAGTGTTGGTTCATGCCGTCCGAATTCAGTGCCTCAGCCAATGGCGGGGTATGTATGGCCTTCAAGCCTGTGACTCCTGGGCAGGCAGAGTGTGAGCAGTGGCTGCAGAACCTGTCCCTTGTACGGATTCGGGGACCTGGAGTCCATTCCAGGGGCAGCGGTGCAAAGGTGCAGCCCAGTTCAGATCCCAGTTTTCATCACTGGGCAAAGTGCCATGCTTCCTGAGCGGCACTCATCTCCTGGAGCACAACTACTTGAAATCTCTTCTGGCCTTGGCCTTGAGTGGGGCGACTTTCTTGGCTGTGACACTGCTGCCATTTTTCGCTGTACCCCAGTAAGCCACCTACGTGTTGGGGGGCTGGGCCTGCAGAGGCTGGTTTGGGATAGAGGCAGGACTCCTCCCTGAGGCACACTGGCTGGATTTGACAGATTTATCCGCCCCACATGGCACAATGCTCCCGCCCTTGGGGAAGAAGGCTGCCACCGGCTGGCCAGATCCTACAGTTGACGAGGATCACCTGGGTTGGCGGGCTTTGGGGAGGATGGACCTCTGAAGCCCTGCTGCTCCTGCTTCTGCTGCTGCTGCTGCTGCTGCTGCTGCTGCTGCTGCTGGTGTTGCCGTTCGGTGCTGGGAGACTCCGCTCTGGAGGATCCCGTGGCCTCGGCTCCAGCTCCAGCCACGTCTCCAGGCCCTGGGTCTTCTCTTCCTTCCAAGCTCTGTGGCAGTGAAGCCTCCATAAGCCAGCTGTGGCTGCACGGATTTCTGCAGGACTCTTTTCCAGGGCACAGTGCTGGGCTGGAGAGCGCTGGTCCCGGGAGGGCCAGCAGACAGGATTAAGTGGGATTTCGCTTGCTGGCCAGGTGCAACTCGTTTCCTCCTGCTCCTCCCCCTCCTCCTGTTCCTTCCGCTCTTCCCACCTGGGGCTTGAATGCGGGCCGGGCGCACTGGGCTGGACGCCTGTCTTCCCGTAGGGAGCGGTGGCCCTGCCTGCGTCCAGAAGCGACGGGTTTCATGGTGTGAGATCTAAGAAATTAAGATATTGCCTTTAGCTTCTGTAACTCCGCTTGCTAGCGCTCCAGCTTGACAGTAGTACTGCCATTTTTAAGCAGATAGCCATTATAGTAAAACAGACTGCCATCTGAAATAAAAAAGCCCAGGCCTGACTCAAATGAGAAACTAGCAGGCTAATGTACTGACCTTTGCTTCTTTCCCAACCCCCTCCCTGTCTCTTATTGTTCATTCCTGGGAAGTCTTAGGACATCCCGGAGGTAATAAAGAATCTGCAAACAAGTGGCTGATCCTAGATAAGCAGCTCAAAATGTTCCCGCGCGCCCGCTTTTTGAACCAACCATTTCAAATGTTGCAATATGATGTAACTCCTGTATCCCTTCTCTATATAAACCCTTTCCCCCAAGAGTGGGGGCTCTCTCTCACACTCCCACTGCGTTGGCTTGTGTGGACAGAGTCCCAGTCTAGGCTTGGTAATAAAGAATTCCATGTAATTGCAGTCGAGCTTCTCGGTCTTGTTGTCTCACTGGGTGACTCCCAAGGACCCCAACCCACATTTGGGGTCCTGGCACTACTGGCCATCACGAATCTGTATCTTTATCTGACTCTGAAATGCATGAAGCTGTTTTTGGGCCCTTCTGCGTTGCTTTATACTTGTGTGTGTGTCTGTGTATCTGTCGCCCTAATCCTACGGACGCTTTCCCCTTGACTTAATAACATGGGACAGATTCCTTCCTCTCCTCTGGAACTCTGTTTAGCCCACTGAAAGGACATCAAGGACATTGAAAAAAAAAAACAAAAATGGGGTGCCTGTTAACAAGGACAAGTGGATTACTTTCTGCTCCTCTGAGTGGCCTACCTTTAATGTGGGATGGCCACCAGAGGGGACATTTCATTTAAATGTTATATTGGAGGTTGAAAAAATTGTTTTTCATCCTAGGAGCGGACACCCAGATTTAGTTGAGGAGCCTCTTCATTGGATGAGAGCTTTTCTCCCCCTCTTCACTCCCTTCTTCACAGGTGCTGACAGCCAGAGGCATCAGGCCCACCACTGAAGCCTCAGCACCAATTCTTGTGGGAGGCGATGAAGAGGCCGACATCTTTCCTCCCCCCTACATACCTCCTCTAAACCCCAACCCTTCCCAACCCCCGGGGGGCACTCAAGTCCCCGCTAACCCACATCTTAGTCCGGAGGGGCCAGCACAAGCTACACGGAGCCGGAGGGCAGCCACACCTCAAGCCCCCAAGCAGTCAGTAGCTTTGCCACTCCGCCCTGCTGGACCCATTGACGCGGAAGGAAATCAGCCTTTCCATTATTGGCCCTTCGCTACTAGTGACTTGTACAACTGGCGTTCTCAGAATGCCCCCTTCTCTGAGAACCCAAGGGGATTAATTAACCTGTTAGAAACTGTTCTCTTTACACACCAGCCCACCTGGGATGATTGCCAGCAACTCTTGCAGGTCCAGTTTACTACTGAGGAACAAAACAGGATCACTGAGAATGCTTGGAAACTGGTCCCAGGGCCCACGGGAGACCCCACCACTGACCCAGCCATAATAAATGGCAGTTTCCCAACTACCCGCCCCACATGGGATTACAACACGGCACAAGGTAAGGAGAGACTCCTGGTCTATCGCCGGACTCTGTTAGCGGGTCTCAAAGCAGCAGCAAGAAAGCCTGCCAATATGTCCAAGGTATACGATATTAGACAGGGACCTGATGAGAGTCCAGCCGCCTACTTAGAAAGACTTCAGGAAGCCTTCCGCAGGTACACTCCATACGAGCCTGAGTCAGAAGAGGCAGCCACTACTGTCCTGTTTGCCTTTATTAATCAGGCTGCCCCCGACATTAAGAAAAAGTTACAGTCACTAGAAAGACTAGGAGAAAGAAACATTAGGGACTTAGTGGCAGTGGCGGAAAAGGTCTTTGACAAAAAGAAAAGCACAGAGGAAAAAAAAATCAAACGAAAAAAAAGACAGAAAAAAAATTTAACCAAGGTTTTAGAATTACAGCAGACTAAGCACCACCAAGAACTCAAGGAAATTTTAATGGCTATGGGGAACCGTACTGCTGGAGACACTCGGAGGGAAAACAACACCAGAACAAGATCTAAGGTAGGAAAAAATCAATGTGTTTACTGTAAAGAAAAAAGACATTGGGTCCGAAACTGCCCCCAAAAGAAACAGCGGGCCAATATCCTGGCGGCCACTCAGGAAGATAGTGACTGAGGGAGACGGGGCTCAGCCCCCTCCCTGAGCCCAGGGTAACCCTTGAAGTAGAGGGGAAAAAGATAACCTTTATGGCCGACTCCGGTGCTGAAAATTCTGTATTATTACAAGCGGAGGGACCCATGACTAAGAAAACTACCTGGGTCCAAGGGGCAACGGGTATCAAACCTTATCAATGGACGACACAAAGGACTGTTAACCTAGGCAACCACCAAGTAACCCATTCCTTCCTGGTCATACCGGAGTGTCCATACCCACTACTGGGATGTGACTTATTGTCCAAAATGAAAGCTCAAATTTCATTTTCGGAACAAGGGGTACAAGTCTCGATGATGGGAGACCCCCCAATACAGATTCTGATGACCTCTAATCTGACAGAGGAATATAGACTCTTTCAAAAGTGCGCCAAAGACACGGAGCCCCAGGGCTCTTCCTGGCTGACTGACTTCCCATGAGCATGGGCGGAGACTGACGGGATGGGATGGGCACAACATAGGCCCCCCATTCCAGTAAAACTAAAGCCAGGAAGCACACCAGTCAGGGTTTGCCAGTACCCCATGCCTTTAGAAGCTAAATTAGGAATCATTCCCCATATCAGGCAACTTCTGCAATCAGGGATCCTAAAGCCAGTACAATCAGCCTGGAACACCCCCCCTCCTGCCGGTAAAAAAGCCTAACTCAAATGACTATCGCCCAGTACAGGATCTGAGGGAAATAAACAAAAGAACAATGGATATCCACCCAACGGGATCAATGGCCAGCTTATTTGTACTCGATTGCCCCAGGGATTTAAAAATTCTCCTACCATTTTTGATAAAGCCCTACACGAGGACTTATCAGACTTTCGAATGCGTAACCCAGGACTGACTTTGTTGCAGTATGTAGATGATCTTTTAATAGGAGCTACCAGCCATGAGGCATGCCTGACGGGAACCAGAGACCTCCTGCAGATGCTGAGTGACCTGGGATATCGGGCATCTGCCCAAAAAGCCCAGATTTGTAAACAACAGATCCCAACGCCAACCTCAGCCAGACAGGTCAGAGAATTCCTGGGCACAGCAGGATCTGTGGATCCCCGGATTCGCGGAACTGGCAAAACCTATATATGAAGCCACCAAGGAGAACCAGCCCTTCCAATGGACAGATCATCACCAGCGAGCCTTTGAGGACCTAAAGGTACGCCTTCTAGAAGCCCCTGCCTTGAGCCTCCCTGATGTGACTAAGCCATTCATGCTCTTTATAGATGAACATAATGAAATAGAAAAGAGAGTCCTCACCCAAAGTCTAGGACCCTGGTGGTGCCCAGTTGCCTACCTGTCAAAGAAGTTGGACACTGTTGTGGCAGGTTGGCCCCCATGTCTGAGAATTATAGCCGCCACGGCCCTTTTAGTCAAGGATGCAGATAAGCTGACTTTGGGACAAAACCTAATGGTCACAGCCCCGCATGCCATTGAGGGAGTGCTGAAACAACCACCTGACCGTTGGCTCAGCAATGCTCGCATGGTCCACTATCAGACCCTGCTTTTAAATCCCGCTAGAATTACTTTCCAGACTCCCACAGCCCTGAATCCTGCCACTCTGTTACCTGATCCGGACTTGGACGCCCCTCTTCAAGACTGCACTGAGATACTGGCCCACGTGTACAATGTAAGGCCTGATCTCAAAGACACCCCCCTCAAAGATGCTGAGGTAACCTGGTTCACCGATGGCAGCAGCTTTATCCAGGATGGACACAGGTACGCGGGGCAGCAGTCACCACGGGAACCGAAGTCATATGGGGAGCCCTTCCAGCGGAAACCTCAGCCCAAAGAGCAGAACTTATTGCCCTCACTAAGGCTCTACAATTAGGGGCTAACAAGAGACTGAACATATACACAGACAGCCGATATGCATTTGCCACAGCACATGTCCATGGAGCAATATACAGAGAAAGAGGACTTTTAACTGCTGAAGGAAAGACTATTAAAAACAAACAGGAGATTCTGGACCTGCTCCAAGCCCTCTGGGGGTCCCACTCGGGTAGCTATCATTCACTGCCATGGACACCAGAAAGGGGACGGACTAATTCCCTGGGGAAACAACTTGGCTGATCAGACAGCCAAACAGGTGGCCCTTACAACCAAGATAGCCCCTGTCCTGGTAGACCCCGGAGGCAGAAAACTTCCAGACATTCCAAACTACACCTCAGAGGATTTGACATCGATTAGTCAACTAAAAGGAACTCAAAAGTCTGATGAATGGTAAAAAACCGAGGATGGCTGTTTGATTTTGCCTCAAAGACTAGGACAAAAAAAAATTCTAAAGAAGGTCCATCGCTCCACTCATTTGGGAATTAAGCGGATGCAGGAGTTACTGAGGAACTCCCATTTGAAAATACGGAGCGCTAGCCAAATTATTGAACAAATTGTGTCTAATTGCCAGTCTTGTTGTATGACTAATGCTACTGCTCTTCCCTCCAATCCAGGAACTAGACTAAGAGAAACTAGACCAGGGGCCTACTGGGAATTAGACTTTACTGAAATTAAAACTGGAAAATCAGGATACAAGTATCTTTTAGTATTTATAGATACATTCTCTGGATGGGTAGAAGCCTTCCCCACTAAGACTGAAACTGCACAAGTTGTTGCTAAGAAGATACTAAAAGAAATACTGCCCAGGTATGGTTTCCATGTCTCTTTAGGTTCAGACAACGGACCAGCCTTCATATCTCAGGTAAGTCAGGGAGTAGCCACTGCACTGGGGGCCAATTGGAAATTACATTGTGCTTATCGCCCTCAGAGTTCAGGACAGGTAGAAAAAATATATAAAACTTCAAAAAAGACCTTAATTAAATTAGCTTTAGAGACCGGCGCTGACTGGGTGACTCTCCTCCCCTTTGCTCTGTTCCGGTGCGAAATTCTCCCTATCATATGTGCCTAACTCCCTTTGAAATAATGTTTGGAGTGCCCCCTCCTATTATCCTGAGCCTCCAGGCTGATCTCCTAGCACGGATGGATGACCAAGACCTAGTGCGCTCCCTGAAGTGCTTACAACTTACCCACAAAAAGGTCTGGCCCCACATGAGAGCTGTTTATGAGACTGTTGTTCCTCCAAAACCCCACAGGTTTCAACCAGGGATAAAGTGCTTGTCAAAGGTACCAACGGAAGTCCCTGGAACCCAGATGGAAGGGCCCCTACATCGTACTGATGACAACCCCAACAGCCATAAAAGTGAATGACATCACGTCATGGATCCATTGGGCCCACGTGGGCGGTCCCCTGGAAAACCGGAGACACCTGGACAAGTCACCCTGACCCAGAGGACCCACTCAAGCTTCGTCTCCACCGAGATGCTACGTCTCAAACTCCAGCCCCTGGATGCTCCTGATGTGAGATCTAAGAAATTAAGATATTGCCTTTAGCTTCTGTAACTCCGCTTGCTAGCGCTCCAGCTTGACAGTAGTACTGCCATTTTTAAGCAGATAGCCATTATAGTAAAACAGACTGCCATCTGAAATAAAAAGCCCAGGCCTGACTCAAATGAGAAACTAGCAGGCTAATGTACTGACCTTTGCTTCTTTCCCAACCCCTCCCTGTCTCTTATTGTTCATTCCTGGGAAGTCTTAGGACATCGAGGGCAAGAGAGCACCATGCCCTCACATCGGCAGGAACACGCCCATTCCGAGTCCAAGAGGCACCCGCCTCCTTGGGTTTCCTGTGGCCTGGCAAATGGGGGATCGTGGAGCAGAGCCGGTTCTCCCTGGGACATCCCCTCCAATGTCAGCCTTCCACACTGGCCCTGCTGTCGATCCAGCCTCTTCCAGCGGCAAGCCAAATCCGTCACAAAGGGCCCATGGCGCGTGTGTTTGCATCAGCCGTTCTCCGTCTTCCTGACGCCCGTCTCCCTCGGGATGCATGGAGTCATGGGCAAGGCCGAGAGTTTCCACAAGGCTTTCAGCAGCTTGTGTGGCTTCGTGGTGGTGCCCAGGCGGACGTTGGACTTCCACCTGGCCCGCAGCATCAGCTTCGCCTCCATGCCCATCCCGATCCTCATCCCCATCCCCATCCCCATCCCCATCCCCTTGCCTGGCTGGTGCCAGGAGTGGCTCACCGCGGCGGCGACGCTCCCCCACCTAGCTCCTTTGATGGCACTTCACTGCGTGGTCACTGCTGACTCGTGGGCGGGAGCTGCATAGGTCACTGCCAGCTCCCAGGGCAGTGGGCTCTGTCCTCCGAGATGCCTCCCCTCGCCACTTCCCTGCACCCGGCTTCCGCTCTTCCAGAGCCTGAATCCATGGCCCTGCAGAGCTCTGGCGCCCGCCCGGCCCTCCCGGCCTTTATATACCCCCCACATCCTGGACCCACCCCCTCGGCTCGCTGCGCTTCTTATTGGCCAGCTAGGCTCCTTGTGCATCACGTTTCCTCCCAGAACACCCTGGCTGTCTTCCACAAGCTCCTCCGATCACACCTAGAGGGATGGTCGCCTGACCACAAGGGAGGCCCTGCTCCACACACCCACAATTCCTTCACCTGGCGCTTGGCTCAGGACGTGCTTTCCATCAGCTCCGTTTAACCCTTCTCACAGCAGGGGTGCAAACACAGTCCCCTGTCAGGGCATGACAACATCCGTTCCTTTTCCTCTATGTACTCTCCTTAGGATCATCCCCGCTCCTCTCCATCAAGCTGCTAACATCCTGCTTCCTTTTCCAGTTGTCTCACTTCTCTGCCTGGCAGTGTCTCTGAATGGATTTCCTTGACTCTTTCATTTTCGTTTTTTGGGGCAGTTTTTTTTTTTTTTTTTTTTTTTTTCCTCCCTTTGTGTGCTTGGCTGTTTGGTCCGTTCATTGCTTGAAATTCCACAGGGACCTGCCATAGGAAACTTAGGCAGCCCCAGCCCACCCACCGAGACCCTGCCCCAGTCCCAGCCCCATCTTCCCATTTCCATTGGCGCCTGGTTATTAGGCCAAAGAAATAGCTCAAGGTTATTCGGGGAGTATTGCATATCTAATTTAATTCAGTGACAAGATAGGAGAGAAAGTCTCTGAGGTATGGGTATAAAGTTTCCTCTTCCTCCCACAACTACCAGCTGAAGGCCCTCGGGAGGGCGAAGGAGACCTGATGTGAAAGTTGCCAGAAGCTGCTTGGGCGTGGTGGAGTTTGCCTCTCATCCCAGCCAATGGGACGAGCCCTGTGGAGTTCCTTCCTGCCAGCCCCAGAAGAGCTGGTGACATCCAGCTCAGCCTGTGCCAGACAGAGTTCCTCGCTCGTAAAACCCACCAATCAAGAAATAATAAATAGATACAGGTATAAACCATCCAATAAGCTGATAGACAGTTCGATGAATAATTACAATTCAAAACTGTCAGGCCAAGGTTTTGAACAAACGCCTGAAACAACCAAGACGGTTGCGTGTGAGTGTTGCCACAGCTTGGAAGCATCAGGGAGCAGTGTGTCCAGGGAAACAGGCGAGAAAGACAGGTCGATGTGAACTGGAGGGCTGAAGTTGATTGCAGTGATTTCCACCGGGGGCTATAGGGGGGCGGCGAAAAAAAATCCTGATTTCCTAATGTCCCCATGCTCGCTGAACACCACACTAAGAGAGTCGGAATGAAACCTCTGCACCCGTCCCTAGTGCACCGGATCCTGATGGACGGGGGCGCAGTCGCAGTGTGGAGCCGTGAGTGATGATTCATGCCGTCCGAATTCACTGCCTCAGCCAATGGCGGGGGTATGTGTGGCCTTCAAGCCTGTGACTCCTGGGCAGGCAGAGTGTGAGCAGTGGCTGCAGAACCTGTCCCTTGTACGGATTCGGGGACCTGGAGTCCATTCCAGGGGCAGCGGTGCAAAGGTGCAGCCCAGTTCAGATCCCAGTTTTCATCACTGGGCAAAGTGCCATGCTTCCTGAGCGGCACTCATCTCCTGGAGCACAACTACTTGAAATCTCTTCTGGCCTTGGCCTTGAGTGGGGCGACTTTCTTGGCTGTGACACTGCTGCCATTTTTCGCTGTACCCCAGTAAGCCACCTACGTGTTCGGGGGGCTGGGCCTGCAGAGGCTGGTTTGGGATAGAGGCAGGACTCCTCCCTGAGGCACACTGGCTGGATTTGACAGATTTATCCGCCCCATCTGTGGCACAATGCTCCCGCCCTTGGGGAAGAAGGCTGCCGCCTGCTGGCCAGATCCTGCAGTTGACGAGGATCACCTGGGTTGGCGGGCTTTGGGGAGGATGGGGCCTGCTGCCCTGCTGCTGCTGCTGCTGCTGCTGGTGTTTTCGGCTGGGAGACTCCGCTCTGGAGGATCCCGTGGCCTCGGCTCCAGCTCCAGCCACGTCTCCAGGCCCTGGGTCTTCTCTTCCTTCCAAGCTCTGTGGCAGCTATGTGGCTCCATAAGCCAGCTGTGGCTGCACGGATTTCTGCAGGACTCTTTTCCAGGGCACAGTGCTGGGCTGGAGAGCGCTGGTCCCGGGAGGGCCAGCAGACAGGATTAAGTGGGATTTCGCTTGCTGGCCAGGTGCAACTCGTTTCCTCCTGCTCCTCCCCCTCCTCCTGTTCCTTCCCCTCTTCCCACCTGGGGCTTGAATGCGGGCCGGGCGCACTGGCCTGGACGCCTGTCTTCCCGTAGGGAGCGGTGGCCCTGCCTGCGTCTGGAAGTGACGGGTTTCATGGGGTGCACACTGGCTCCCCCAGGTGAGGGCTCATCCCTTGCTCAGCGAGGGCAAGAGAGCACCATGCCCTCACATCGGCAGGAACACGCCCATTCCGAGTCCAAGAGGCACCCGCCTCCTTGGGTTTCCTGTGGCCTGGCAAATGGGGGATCGTGGAGCAGAGCCGGTTCTCCCTGGGACATCCCCTCCAATGTCAGCCTTCCACACTGGCCCTGCTGTCGATCTAGCCTCTTCCAGCGGCAAGCCAAATCCGTCGCCAAGGGCCCAAGGCGCTTATGTTTGCGCTAGCCCTTCTCTGTCTTCCTGAAGCCCGTCTCCCTCAGGATGCATGGAGTCATGGGCAAGCCCGAGAGTTTCCACAAGGCTTTCAGGAGCTTGTGTGACTTCGTGTTGGTGCCCACGCGGACTTTGTACTTCCACGTGGCCCACAGCATCAGCTTCGCCTCCATGCCCATCCCGATCCTCTTCCCTATCCCCATCCCCATCCCCATCCCCTTGCCTGGCTGGTGCCAGGAGTGGCTCACCGCGGCGGCGACGCTTCCCCACCTAGCTCCTTTTATGGCACTTCACTGCCTGGTCACTGCTGACTCGTGGGCGGGAGCTGCATAGGTCACTGCCAGCTCCCAGGGCGGTGGGCTTGTCCTCCGAGATGCCTCCCCTCACCATTTCCCTGCACCCGGGCTTCCGTTCTTCCTACAGAGCCTGAATTGGAGTCACCACTTGGTTAAGTTTCTCATAATCCACCATCATTTTCCAAGATCTGTCTGTCTTCTGACAAGACCACATAGGAGAGTTAAAGGGAGATGTGGTGGGAACCACCACTCTTGCATCCTTCAACTCCTTTATAGTGGCTATAGTTTCTGCAGTTCCTCCAGTGATGTGATACTATTTCTGGTTCACTATTTTCCCTGCTGGAGGGAGCTTCAATGGCTTCTATTTGGCCTTTCCAACCATAATAGCCCTCACCTCACAAGTCAGGGAACCAATGTGGGGGTTCTGCCAACTCCTAAGTATATCTATCCCAATTATGCATTCTGGGACTGGGAAAATAACCACAGGATGAATTCAGGGACCCACTGGAAACAATGTCAGTCTAAAATTTGCCCAAACTCCATTGATCACCTGACTTCCATAAGCACATACTTTAACTGGAGGGTCATGATGCTGTTCGGTGTCTCCTGGAATCAATATCAATTCAGAGTCAGTGTCCACTAAGCCCTGAAAGTCTGATTATTTCCTTTTTCCCAGTGTACAGTTACCCAAGCAAAAGGCCACAGGTCTCTTTGAGGAAGGATAGGACTAAGCTTAATATTGAAACTTTTGGGGATTTTGGGATGGTCTTTCCTCAAGGGGGGCTCAGCCACCCATTCAATCAAGGGGCTTAGGATCTATAAACTGGCTCAAGTCTGGAAACTGGTTAAGAGGCCTTGATTCTCTGATGTAATAATTGAAAGTGGCCTTTTGGTCCTTTGCTCTGGAACTTTTCTGCTTATACAGATGAAGCAGGAACTTAGGCTTTTATCTATTTCACTTCTGGGAACAGCATGATTAATCAGCCTGTACCAAAGAGCTACATGAGTCATACTGTTGTGAGTAAACATGCTCATCTTGCCTTTTGTGATTCAGCACTGTTGGCCCTTGTTACCCCAAGATGCAGTTAGATCCATTGCATCTAAGTCACCTAATGCAGCAACTGTGGCTCCCACTGTGATGTCTTCTTTACATATTATGGCAACTACTGGCAACTTTAAGTATGTTGGGGCTCACTTCACAATTCTGTTTCTTATACTTTTAGTGAAGGGCACATCTTCTGGATGCTCCCATTGTGGGGGTAAAGATGAGTTTACATGGCAAATCCACTCCAAGTTCTCTGAGCCTTTTAATCCCTTCATCAACATTAAGCCAAGGGATATCAGGCAGCTTGAGTCATTCACAGTAGGCCATCTTTGGATCCATAATTTGGCCAACCAATCAAATGGATGCTTGGCAACTATTCCAACTACATGAGCTGCAGTGTTAAATCTAAAATCTCTGCTAAGTGGGCACAATTCAATAAATTCAGCCTGACCTGATCTTATATTCCTTCCACCATCATCCCAAACCCTTAAAAATCCATTCCAAGACATATTCCCCATGCTTCTGCCTATACAAGTTAGAAAGCTCCTTAAGTTCTTTAAAGGTGTACCTCACTTCCTCTTGAGTCATGCTTTCTATCTCACCTTTAGGGGCATGCCTATCTGTACACTTTGTTATAGATCTAGAGGCAAAGATGGGTGGGCACTGAGAAGCATGAGCACCTCCTATGGGGAGGGTCATTGTTGCTTCCTCAGATAAGGAAGGAGCAATTCCCTCAGGCAAGGGTGGAGAGGGAAATACTTCAGGGTGTGGTGTGGGGATGCAACTTTCCCTAAGGGAGGGGTAGCACATTCTCATGCAAAACAACTTCTTCAGAATCTAAGAATCCAATGTCTTCAAATTCTTCAAGGTCTTCCCACACATCCCCATCCCAAATCATAGGATACCATTCTTTTCC
The DNA here is from genome assembly GCA_036365145.1 of Orientallactaga sibirica. Taxonomy (NCBI): domain Eukaryota; kingdom Metazoa; phylum Chordata; class Mammalia; order Rodentia; family Dipodidae; genus Orientallactaga; species Orientallactaga sibirica. The sequence goes on from JAEOAD010002376.1 coordinate 14,985, forward strand.
AATCAGTGCCCTCACTTTAACTTCTTTTTTTAATATATATTTTTTATTTATATTATTCTGATTTTACATTCATAGTATTGGTTCCATTGTCCTTCTCCCTGTCCTCCCACTTTCAAAGGGATCCTCATCAATGGGGAATGTGGGTCATGCATTGTGAGGTTAGTCAAGATTTCTGGGGGGTATGCCCCAGTTTCTGTGTATAATGCCCCAACTTGTGACTCTAACAATCTTTCCTCCCCCTCTTCCATGAGTTTCCCTGAGCCACATTGTGGTAATTTTAGTTCTGCTTCAGTGGTGAGGTTTTGGGAGCCTCTGAGTCTCTGGATATCTGGCTTAGTTGGAATTGGACGTTCTCTGTGTTTATCTCCTTCAGCCTTTTTCTGGTGTCGTGATCGCCATGAACACTGTATTCTTGCCCTTCCCCTGCGTTGTTCTATGGTTTCAGATGGGGCCCTGGTGAGGTGTGGTTAGCTGACCCTCCCTTCAGGTTCGTTGTCCACCTGAAAAAAGATAAGCAAATTCTCCAGCAGAGAGAGAAGTTAGTACTAGATAGAAGGGATGACCATCTATGTTTTGGAGGGAATTTTATATGTGTTGGCTCTCTTCTAGCCCACCTTTGGTGGTATCTTGATCTTGGAGACTGAGCTCATTTTTTGTACCTGGTTTTGACTTATTTCCCAGTTCCAGCAATGAGTTCCATTCCACTGAGTGGATCTATTAGCCAAATCAAGAGCAGTTGGTTACCCACCATGACTGTTTGCCACTACTGCACTTGTATGAGCATTACATAAAGTTGTTTCCTGCTGGGTATCTTAGACTGCAAGTTGTTTGGAGCAATGTTGGAACTTTTCCCCCAGTTGGTCGTGTAGCACCCTCTGGTACTAGACTAGCTAACTGTCTAGGGACTGACTTTCTTCCAGATTCTGGCCAGGTGTCCCTGTGTTTGGTCTCACACACGTATGCTGTCTTCGACAGTAGGGTCTTACCATTAACCTTTGGTGGGTCACCAAGAACTCTGACAGAAGTCTGTCCTTTTTGGGAAACCTTGTAGGTGTTTCAGATCAACAGCTCATTGTGGAAGTTAACCCCATGCTGGCACTGGGTGTTGTAAGTCTGCACCTAGGAAGGTGAGGGAGGAAAAAGGTAGATAATATAAAAGAGAAAGTGAGTATAGAGAGGAGAGGGAGAGAGAGGGGGAGAGAAAGAAGCAGGACAAGATTAAAGTTGGCCTTCATGATGTTCTCTCCAGGTTCCTGTGGTTTGGGTGTTCCCTCTGTGGGCCTGCTGAAGGATCAATGTTTTAGCCTGGTGTTCAGAGTAACAGGTTTTATAGTATCTTTTCCTTTTGGGTCCCAATTTGTGTCCCCACCTTGTCCTCCCTCCCTACCCTCTCATTCCCTCCCACCCTTACCCTCCCTCCATTCCACCCTCCCTCTTGTCTGGGCCTCAGAGTGTTTATTATGTTTGGCTGCATGTTACGTGGATTCAGGTTAGGAGTGACAAATAAATGAGACCATGCGACGATTATCTTTTTGTGCTTGGGTAAGCTCACTGAGGATGATCTGTTCCATGTTTGACCATTTTTTTTTCAAATTTCCTTATTTCATCTTTCCTTACTGCTACATAGAATTCCATAGTATAGATATACCACATCACAACAGACATGAGTGAAATAGGAAGAGTTATTAGGACTTATTTCAAAAACCTCTACTCCATAAAGCAGGAGAATATGGAGGAAATGGATGAATTCCTAGACACATACCACCTACCAAAGCTAAGCCCAGAGCAGATTAATTTCCTAAACTAACCCATCACACCCTTTGAGATAGAAGAGGTAATAAAACACCTCCCCCAAAAGAAGAATATAGGACCAGACAGTTTCTCAGCGGAATTCTACCAAACCTTCATGGAAGAACTGAAACCAATTCTTCTCAAACTGTGTCACACAATAGGAGAAGAGGGAGAGATCCCTAACTCCTTTTATGAAGCTAGTATCACCCTAATTCTAAAACCAGGCAGGGATGCCACAAGAAAGGAAAATTATAGGCCCATTTCTCTGATGAACATAGACTCAAAGATCCTGAACAAAATTCTTGCAAACTGAATTCAACAGTACATCAAAAGCATTATACACCTTGATCAAGTAGGCTTCATCCCTGGAACGCAGGGATGGTTCAACATATGGAAATCTATCAATGTAATACACCACATAAACAAGCTGAAACACAAAAACCACATGATCATTTCGATAGATGCAGAAAAGGCCTTTGACAAAATACATCACTTCATGATCAAAACATTGGAGAGAATAGGCATGGAAGGCCCTTATCTCAACATAATAAAGGCTATATATAAAGCACCTAAAGCCCAAGTAATTCTTAATGGGGAGAGACTGAAGGAATTCACATTGAGGTCAGGAACAAGGCAGGGGTGTCCACTCTCACCTCTGCTCTTCAACTTAGTGCTAGAAGTATTAGCTCAAGCAATAAGACAGGAGAAAGAAATCAAAGGGATACAAATTGGAAAGGAAGAAGTTAAGTTAGCCCTATTTGCAGATGACATGATTCTATACATAAGTGACCTGAGAACTTCCATCTCAAAGCTCCTAAAGGTGATTAGCGCCTTCAGCAAAGTAGCAGGATACAAAGTCAATGCACAGAAATCAGTATCCTTTCTGTATGGAAACGACAAAGAGACAGAAAAAGAAACAACTAACATAGTCCTATTTTCAATTTTGCAACAAAGAAAATAAAATACCTTGGAATAACATTAACTAAGGAAGTGAAAGACCTATATAATGAAAACATAAAAACTCTCAAAAAAGAAATTGAGGAGGTCCTACAAAAATGGAAAGACCTCCCATTCTCCTGGATTGGTAGAATTAATATTGTGAAAATGGCAATTTTACCAAAAGCCCTTTATAGATTCAATACAATGCCAATAAAAATCCCAACTTCCTTCTTCAATGAGATAGAAAAAAACTATCTCAAAATTCACATGGAAAGGCAGAAGGCCTTGGATATACAAGCTCATCCTCAGCAAAAGAAACACCTCTGGAGGCATCACCATACCTGATCTAAAGCTATACTACAAAGCCATTGTAATAAAAACAATATGGTACTGGCATAAAAACAGGAATATAGACCAATGGAACAGAATTGAAGACCCAGACTTTGGGTCAAGTAACTACAGCTACTTGATATTTGACAAAGGCCCTACCAATGCAAAATGGAGAAAAGACAGCATCTTCAACAAATGGTGGTGGACAAACTGGATAACCATATGTAGGAAAATGAAACTTGACCCACACATCTCTCCATGCACAAAAATTAAGTCCAAATGGATCAAAGACCTTATTAAACCAAAAACTCTGCTACTACTGGAAGAAAAAATAGGAGGAAACTTCCATGATATAGGAGTGGGAAAAGATTTACTGAACAAAACCCCAGCAGCTCAGGACAAAACCCTCAACTATTGGGATCTCAGCTGAAATTAAACCTGGAATTAAATGTAGTCTCACTCTCAATCCTCCTACCTCTGGGAGTGCTGGGATTAAAGGCGTGCGCCACCACGCCCGGCTCCTGAAAAGCTTTTTCACTGACAAAAATACTATAACCAAAGCCAGCAGATTACACACAGAATGGGAGAAAATTTTTACCCGCTATACAACTGACAGAGGCCTAATTTCTAGAATCTACAAAGAACTCCAAAACCTAAACAATAAATCACCAAACAACCCACTCACAAAGTGGGGCAGAGAACTGCACAGAGAGTTCTCAGAGGAAGAAATACAAATAGCAAACTCACATTTAAGAAAATGTTCAACATCCCTAATCATCAGTGAAATGCAAATTAAAACAACTATGAGATTCCACCTTACCCCAGTAAGGATGGCTAACATTAAAAAAAAAAAACAATGAAATGCTGGCGAGGTTGTGGAGAAATAGGAACAAGTTTTCACTGCTGGTGGGAATGTAAAATGGTTCAACCAATATGGGCAGCTATATGGAGACTCCTGAAAAGGATGACCATAGACCTACCAATGGATCCAGTTATTCCCTTATTGGGAATTTACCCTAAAGGCTCCAAGCCTCAGATAAGAGACATTTGCTCAACCATGTTTATAGCTGCTCAATTCATAATAGCAAAGAGCTGGAATCAACCCAGGTGTCCATCACTAGATGAATGGATAACAAAGATGTGGTATATCTATACTTTAACTTCTGATAGCCTGTAAGGCTGGGAATTGAGCTTACATTGCAAGTTAGCCAATCTTACAATGAGAGCTTGGATTTGGTTTGAGCCCTGTTCTGGCTAGAGAGGAGACTCTCCTCCAGGGCACCCTTAGAAACTTTCAGATCATGTATGTGTGTCTTAAACTTGGAAATTTCCTTACGGGGCTTCTACTTTTCTCTCAATAGTTTATCCAGAGATGCTAGAAGTAACCCTTCAGCATCAACATTCATCTTACTTTTCCACAAATATTCAAAAGTTCTAGACACAGAGTCACTGAATTCCTTGCTCTTCACAAGATATGACTCAGGATCACCAAATACATCTATCTCATGGAGTTATTTAAGTAGGGCATACCATGGATTATTAGTGCCCTCCTTACTACCAGTTAAAGTGCTCTCCTTATTACCAGTAGAGTGTTTAGTGGTACTCGAGTTGGAGAACTGACTCCAGAGCCCCAAGCCCACTAGTGAAATCCATTATTACAATTCTGTTTCTTTAGAACCACTCCTGGTACCAACAGTCTGTATTAGTCAGGATTCTCTAGAGGAACAGAACCAATAGAGTGAATTGTATTAAAAGGGAATTTATTGGATTAGCTTACAGCAGTCTCACAAGAGCAGGTTGCAGGCCTGACAGTCAATTAACTGGGTAGCTGCTCAGTCCATGAGGCTGGATGCCTCAGCAGTCCCAATGCAGCACTGAAGGCCTGGATGTGTCCTGGAGAACACAGCTCTTCAGTCCATGCTGGTCTTCAGTCCACACTGGTCTTCAATCCGCACTGGAAAGCAGAAACCAACACTGGGATCCAGGTGTGATGAGAGGATACTTTCCTTCACAGAGGTTCTTTAGATCAAGCCTCCCCTTTGAGAGGGGCCACCCATTCTGGAGGAAGGGCTAACCCTGGGGGGAGGATTTCTCCTTTAGTTAGTCCTTCCTAGGAGCAACCTCAGAGACACAATCATGAGGAATGTCTGTGGATTCTTTTTTTTTTTTGGTTTTGTGAGGTAGGGTCTCACTCTGGTCCAGGCTGACCTGGAATTAACTATGTAGTCTCAGGGTGGCCTCGAACTCTCAGCAATCCTCCTACCTCTGCCTCCTGAGTGCTGGGATTAAAGGCATGCACCACCATGCCCGGCTTGTCTGTGGATTCTTAAACGGATCAAGTTGACACAAACGTAACCATCACAGTGGGGTTCAGTAGTAGAGACACAGTTTGTAGCAGGACAGTACATTAGATGGCAAAGAGCCTCATTGGAAATATTGAACCCACATTCCTGTCTTTGCTGAAACAGACTGCTGTCCCACATTGTCAGGAGGGCATAGGTAGAAATTAGTATCACTAGAGTGACCATGGAGGCATCATGCCAGGAAGGGATCCAGGCTAAGTGGCTGAGCTGGATGGATAAAAATTCGACCTATTTCCATAAGGAATGTGACAGATGGTTCCTGAAAACCCAGGCTTCTCTCTCTCCCCATCTCCCTCCTTCCTGCACCTCACTGCTTAGCACTCTGTATTCTTCAATACTTCAGAGAATGCCTCTCCCTCTGCAGGGTCCAGAAGACATGAAGAACAGTAATTCCCACTCCTTCCCTTAGTGACCTCATGTTATGCAAGCTCCTATGTTCCCTCTGATGTTTTACATAGACTTTGTGTCTCAGTCTCCCCTTGGTGTCCTTTCTATTGTTGGATCTGATATTTCTGATTTGATCTCACAGAGCCAGGGTACTCTTAATCTGCATATTAAACCATATATTTTGTGTGTCAGTTTCAGGGGTGTCAAGGTATACTGGACTAGCTGTGGCAGTTGTAGCCCTGCTTTCTCAAGGTGGTGGCCTGTGGTTCCTTGGTTTCCCAAGAGGCCATTGGGTACTGGCTCCCCAGAGGCATCCAACCTGGGGCAGGGTCTCCAGTGGCTGAGAGTGTGACAGGAAAAGACAATACCTTGGAGGTAGCTTCAGAGAGCAGCTCCTTTATTCAACAAGGAAATGGGTTTATAAGAAGTGTGAGCAGGAAGGGACATGGGTTCTAAGTGATTGGTGGATTTGAAGGTTGCATGTTGATGTCATCTCAGTACACTGGGATGGAGCAGGGAAGGATCACATGGTTTAGGCAGTGGTGGGAGGAGCTGTGTGACCTAAGTCACATGGAGGAAGGCTGCAGCTTTGGGAAGGAAGTTAGCTGTTGCCAGATGAGGACTTACTGGGGCAGAGGGCCACAACATCACGAGACCATAAGGAAAAAGAAACCTTAAGGTTACCAAAATGTCCAGATATCCTGGGCCTGAGAAGCAAGTGGCCTTGCTTACCAGCATCTCTGAGCGAGGTTGGTGGGTGGGGGGAGGTGAGGCATGTCATGACCTCACAAAGAGAGGGCAGCCCCACTTTTACCACCCTCAAGACCATACTGGGATCTAGACCTGCCACATTATCCATAGCTTGGGGTCCTTTGTTACATCTGGCAGCTTAGGTCTGTCCCTGAAGGCTCCAGCCTATGCTTGGCAGTGCCCATCAATGGCCAATTGCACTCTTATCTTAGGTCTGGGTAGGAGCCTGCTTCTTGTCCCTGTAGCCAGGACTGCAGAAAAGGTTGGAGTCCTGGACAAGTCTGCATGGAAGCCTGGAGACTTATCTGAGTTTTTCAATGTGAAAGTTGCCCATGACAATGAACTCACTTGAGCCTCTATATCTAGAGGGAGATAAAGGAGGTATCTTATATCTGTTATAGACAGGAGACCCAAGGAAACATGACTCTCTCAAGGTTCCATACTTGGGAAGAAAGGACACAAGTGCCTTGACATGAAAGCTCATGTCTTGGCCAAATTCACATTCTTGGGAACTTAGTAATGCTGCAACCCAAGCAGCACTCTGAGTGGACAAAGCCAGATGCTCTGAGATGGTGTCATTACACATAGACCCTGGTGTATACCCTTTGACAGGTTGAACAGAGAAAGTCACATTTCTGCCATCTACAGGCCCCACTGCATTTTCATTGAGATGAGGTACACTAAGGAAGATGAGAAAAACCATCAAGGTAAATGGAGAAATGGCTCAGAGGGTGGAGATATTTGTTGTGGAACCATGAGGATCTGAGTTCAATACCCAGCACCCATGTAAACTTCCAGTGAAGGCCACACTTGCCTCTAATCCAGAACTGAGGACAGTGGAGACATGAAGATTGTTTGGTTTATGTGGATATCCAGTATTACTGAAAAACTGTCATTTTGATGTTCAGAGACCCTGTCATAAGGTAAAAGAGTGGTAGGAGATGTCATCTTATGACCACCTCTGGCATCAACACCTATGTGCATGAGGTGTATTCATCTGCACATGCACACACACACACACACACACACACACACACACACACACACACACAGAGAGAGAGAGAGAGAGAGAGAGAGAGAGAGAGAGAGAGAACTACAGTGATAGAGAAACAAACAAACATCAGGGACTCCTTCTGGAAGGCTTTCTATGGACCTGTTATCTGTCTGCAAGTTTCCTATTTTCTTTTCTCCTAGAAACAGTCTAAGCCTTTTGCTTTTCAGTCTGTGTTACTGTCTTATTTCAAATTAATTCTCAAACATGGTTAGATTCATCTCTGTTTCATCATGTTCAGGAATTGGGGATGGGGTTGGTAGTGTTTTATCAGAGCCTGTCTGGACCATAAAGGAGTCAGGTAGTGAGTCCAACTAAAAGTATGTCAAAGAATTTTGGCAGTCAGAGTAAAACCAAGGTACTGAGACAGGGAGTCAGGCTTGTGGAGTCAGTACCAAAGCTTGAGAAGACAAAGGTTTGGAGTGAAAGAGGAGAGTCAGGTAGGAAAGCCTGGGGCAATGGGGATGTGTCTTTCAAGCATTTTGAGCTGTGGAGCTCCAGTGCTTTCTGAAAAAGTTTTTTCACTCCTCAGTGTGGTTGGCAGAGTGTGGGCATACCTCTGGACCATCATCAACTCTTACACATATTGTTCCAAAGTGGTGTTTGTCTACCCTACACAAGAAATGATGGATGTCTGAGGTGATAGAAATGCCAAATACCTTGATGTAATCATTGTACTTGTATGCATGTATCGAAAGTTTACAGTGTGCCCTACAAATATATATATAGTTACTCTTTGTCAATTAAACATAAAACCATTATTTACAACAGGGCATCTTGATTTTTTTTTCTACCTTGTGACTCCCTTTTCCCTTAGAAGCTTTTAAAAATGTTTTATGGACAATCTCCACATATATAGACACTATACTATGATTGTAATACCTTCCACCACCTGAGATATTTTTAAATAATGTTAATGCTATGCTAGTCTAATGAAAACAAGAGTTCCAGGTTCAGTGAGAGACTGTCTCAGGGAAGTAAACTGGAAGAGTGTGGTAGTTTGAAATGTGATAGTCTGAATGTTGGCCCCATAGACTTAGTCATGTTTTATTAAACTTCCCACGTGAGCCCCTAGCAGGCAGATTTCTGCTAAAGCACATGTATCACTGGGGGATTATCTGATTCCAGCCCAAAGGTGTGTGTAAATCAATTTGATCTCTGGTGGTGTGCTTGCTGGTGATGCTGGCTGTTGCCTTGTTTCTCCCTGCTTGATTCTTTGAAAGGGATCCAGCTTCTTCTGCATTGATGGAATTTCCTTGGATCTGTAAGCCTCAAATAAATCCATTCCTCCCATAAATTGTGTCTGGTTGGATGTTTGTTTCAGCAACTTGGAGCTACAGAATGCTCAACATTCTCCTCTGGTCTCCACATGCATGTGCATGGGACACATACACACATAAAATAAAATTAAATATTATTTATGAAATTTAAGTCAGTAACTCAAGCATTAATTTTTAAAATCAAGTGCTCTGACTCAATACAATCACTCCACATATACTAATGTGTTGCATACTGAGACATAATGACAGAAAAGTTTAGCAGCATGATTTTAGTAATTAAACTATGACGTCTCTGGAAGAGACAGAAAACATTGTCTGAAGTAATAACACTACAACTCATAACATACAATCATCATGAATCTGAGGTGAAGTCTTCATCAACACTGAAGTGTATCCACACACTCACAATGAAAGGTGTACGTATGTGTTCAGAACCAAGACTGCAGTGAAGTCATGTGATGGAAGCTGAATGAGCACTGCCAGCAACACCTCAGATTTACTATGCACTTGATTTTGATTTTCAATTAACTTTTGCTCATTATGCAAATTCATTTTAAATTTATTTATTATTATTTTTAGTTATGAGAGAGTATAAATGTACCAAGGCCTCTTACTGATGCTAACAAGCTCCAGACACATGTACCACTTTGTGCGTCAGGCTTTACTGGGTACTGGGAAATCAAACCTGGGCTGGCAGGCTTTGCAAGCAAGAGCCTTTAACCACATCACAATCTCTCCAGAAACATGTGATGGTTTCCAGTTTTTTTGTAACCCTACAATCATGTGTGTTGACCTCTAGTTTATGAAGCTAGGATTTCTGGAAGTGGTGTGTACAACTGTAATACCAATGCTGGAGTGGTAGAGACAGCAGAAGCCTTAGAGCCTGATGACCAGCTAGTCTACCCTTATTGATGAGCCCCCAGGTCTCATAAGATATTTTGGCATGCATGCACACACAATTATAAATAAATGAAAGTTACAAAATGAAGGTGGAGAGGTGAAGAATCAGTGGTCTGCTCTGCAGAGGATGACTGGGAAGAGAGACTGTTAAAGGTCTGCATCTTTCTTCCTTTTTGTGTCTGAGTACCTTCTGGCTGCTGTGTACCCAAGTGAAGTGCAAAGGAGGCTGGGAAAGACATCTACATGCAGCAGCAAAGCTTACCACATGCCTGGGACTCTATAACAAGGCCATGGCTGTCTTTATTTAAAGGCTGCTGATAAAACTTCATAGAAGCCTAGCCTGTGCCACAGTAAGCAGAGCCCAGTGTGGTCTGCCTTCCTCCTGCAGCTCCTTTAGCTCCCACCAGGACACTGCTGGTTGGTGATAGGAACTGTCCCTCAGATGAGGTCATTGGGTTTGTTATTAGGGAAGGGGAGGCTGTGGGAGCAAGGCCATGGTTTCTGCTCTCCTGCATGGGTGCCACAGGGTAGACAGACTGGGTCTTATCTGGTCAGTGTCCAGTGCTGTGGATGCAAGGAGGAACTGAGACCCTTGAAATCAGGAAGTGGTCAGGCATTTTGTCAAAGGGTAAGAGTTAGTTCAGCTGGAAGGTCAGGGTTGCTTGGTCCAGTGTTCTGGTGCATGCTTCCAACATTCTGTCAGGTGCCTCCCATGGCTCATGTTGACCATGAACTAGCACAGAGCATGTAGAAGAATCAATGAGGCCCTCAGAGCTCTGAGAACTACTTCTGCTTCTCTGAACTTCTGGCATTTGCCACTGTCCAAGGCAGCTTTGTGCATTTACAAGGTTTCTATCAGGTGCTCAGCCCAAAATGGGTTTCAGCTCTCTCTCTTTCTTTTGTTTTCTTTTTACCTTTCTCATTTTCTTTCTTTCTTTTTTCTTTTTTCCTCTTTTTTCTTCCATCCTTTACATTCCTTCTTCCATATATTTCTTTCTTTGTTTCATTTTTTAGTGACAACTTCCATACATATGGACAATCTACCATAATCATAATTCTCTCCATCACCCTCCTTTGTCTCTCTACCCTTATTCCCATTCCTCTGAATACCTTTTTCTTCTCAAACTAGTCCCAGTTATGTTTTGAGGTCATCATTTTTCCTTCATATTATGCAGATGGCTGTAGCCGCCTGGATTAATATTTGGGTATTCTATTCTGTTCCATCGATCTACCTGTCTGTCCTTGTGCCAGTACCATGCTGTTTTTGTTACTATGGCTTTGTAGTATAACATAAAATCAGGTATGGTAACATCACCAGCTTGATTTTTGTTGTGAAGAGAATGCGTAAAAGAACGGCAGGGGGAGGGTCAATCAAAATTCAATATAGTCTGAATAAGACTTATGCAAACCTACTTTTTTGAATAATGGCACATAAGCTATAGATTGTTACTAGAAAAATTTCACTGCTGGTATGGCATACCTTCCAGTGAGTTGTTGGCCAGGGAGATCCCCGTTGCCTCCAATACATTAAAGGGTACTGCCAAGTCCCTTGGATTCCCTTGAGAAACAGATAGTAAGACCCTATTGCTGAAGACCTCTCTTGTCTGAGAGGCAAGGTCACTGAGAAAGCAAGCTGGTGCTGAGCAGAGAACCTTCTCCCTATAGACCAGCCAACTGAAAGCTGTAAAAGGTTGCACTGCATGCAGCCATATGGGAGACAGAAGTCATCAGCAGTGAAAACAGTGGACACTGGAAAACTCAAGTTTGGCAAGACAGGCCCAATGACTGAATGGTACAATAAGGGCATATCTGTTCTTGGGGAAACCAACTGCTCCATAATTGGACTGAAGACCCTCACTATGGGAGGGAATACATGCCTGGTACTGAAAAAACTAAGCAAAAGTCTATGGCAGGGGAGGTCATGAGCCTTAGGGGTATAAAGCCTGCTCTTGTTGGGCTAAATGTATATATTATTCCCACCAAACTGCCCTGAAAGCACTACACTTAATGTTCATTTTCACATATTGATGCTACTCTCACTTCTGGTTAGCGAAGCTTCCCTTTTCAGATGGTGATCACCATTGGGATGACCCAAAAGGCAACATAGTGCTGAGAAGAAGGGATGGAGGAGTGCCCAGCACTGAAACATCTCTGTCACACCCTCCAAGGCTCAGGGACCATTGCAGAAGAGGGTGTGGAACTAATGTAAGAGCCAAAGGAAGGGTGCGACTCCTTACAATGCAACTGTCCAGACAGAACTTGGCCTCGATATCCATGACCTTGCAGTGCATAGCAATACCTTCACAAGACCCTCATAATAAAAGAAAAGATGATGACATCAAATTAAAAGAGACCAATGGAGAGAGGGAGGGGATATGACAGAGAATGGAGTTATAAAGGGGAATGGGGAGAAGGGAAGGAAATATCATGGTTTTTTTGTATGTAAGTATAGATGTTGTCAATAAAAAATTTAAAAAATAAGGAGAGGACTCCAAATAATTAGCATAAGAGATACAATATCAAGAGTCTATTTACAACCTATTTAAATGGAGAAATCTTCACCAGCTATACTTCTGAAAGAGGTTTAATATGTAGAATTTATAAAGAACTAATAAAATAAGAAACAGCAGCAGCAGAAAAAAAAAACATTAAGCAACAAATAAACCAAGCAACCCACAAGAAAAAGGGGGCAGAGAATTGTAGAGAGAGTTTTCAAAGGAAGAAATATAAATGTCCAATAAATACTTCAGCAGGCATTCAACATCTGTTGCCATCAAGGAAAGCAAATGAAAATCAAAATCTCTTTGAGATTCCATTGGACTCCAGTCAGAAATACAATCATGAAAAAAAATGAAATGACAACAAATGCTGATGAGGGCATGAGGAAAGAGGAACTTCATTGTAATAAGAACATTAACACGTGCCTTCTCACTAGACAGGGCACAGACATCACGAATACACCAAAAGCACTTTTGGTGAATAAATGTGTTTATTGGGGTTACTTACAGACACAGGTTAGGGATTGCTTATAGGAGAAATAGTTGACTCAGAAGCAATACAGTCACTGAAAAGCCCACCCAATCATAGGTGATGATTCATGCATGTAACCTGCATCTGTGGAGTACACTGCACAATCTGCAGGCAGCTGGCCTGGTCTGAGAGACTTGAGCATACTACATGAACAACAGGTAGCACAATTAGAGTATCCAAGACACCACTTGTGGGCAGCTCAGAGAGTCTATCTCTAAGCAGTTGTTTTGCCATTATATAAACAGGGTGTGTCTTCCTACCCTTTCCAACACATAATGACTTCTTGAATTTCCAGAACTTCCTTCTTTTACCAGCCTCCAAAGAATGTTTCTTATTCAGATTAGCATACCCTCTGCTATACAATGAACTCCAGACTCACACAACGTTGTGCATCTGGCTTTACATGGGTACCAGAGAATCAAACTTGAGCCATAAAGCTTTGCAAGCAAGTATTCCAAATGTGATATTGCAAGGGAAACACACTTTGAAGTAACAAGTAACTATCTCTTCATACCACAAGGAATGGTGAAAATGTGCAGAGTTGGTGTGCATGTGAAGCTATAAAGCATCTGGCCCCCTAACCATTGATGACTTTTCTCTCCTAACATGGTGTATGGAACAATACAGGTCTGGCTCTAACCAGACCACATGACAAAAGAAACCAGGAAGTGGCTTCTGTGAACATGGCGTCCTGTGCAGGCCTGGCATGACAACAGCTACAGTCCATGCTCACGAGAAACCTGCTCGACATGATCTGTCTGGAGATTGGCTGTCATTGGTCACAAAAAGGGGACCACCCCATACAATGATTGGCCAGCCAAGCCCCTTTAAAACCCCCTACACTTTTTTGAATAAATGAGTTTGCTGCAGCTTGCCCTCTGCCTGCTTTCACCCAACTCTCAGAGTCTGTGTCGTGATTCCATACTTCTCACCCCAACTCGGCATCCCTCCTGGGCTGGCCCTAGGGGGGACCCCACCATTTGGCACTTGAATAGGGACCCTCTGCCTCATCAGTGTTGGCGAGATGCCCCATCCTTGATCATCAGGATCATCAGTGAGCAGCCCCCGGTGTTGGCAGGATTCCCCCTTCTTGATCGCTGGTGAGAAAAGATCCTTGCTGTTCTGTGTGCTGACAGTTGCCCGAGGGTAAGCAGGCAGCCCCCTCCTTCCCATTTTTTCCTTTGTTCGTCCTTTTTCCCAGTAGGAAGGCACACATCCTGCAGCCTGTGTTGGCTCCTCCATTATTGGTTTGTCCTGGCAAAATCACATAAGGGTCTGACCAACCCAGTTTCAAAACCAAGGTGAGGCCTTTGACTGAGCCTCCCTGGAGACACTGTGTGGGCATACAGCCATGGAGTAAGACCCACGGAAGTCCCCCACTAAGCACAAGACACGTGGGTCCTAAACATTCTATCTGTATGTCTCAGCTGGCCCTGGCATTAGGAGTTGTGGTTTGCATTTTTGATCTGGGTTATTATTTTCTCAGTCTCTTTGATTCAGGAGTGTCCCAGCCTATCCCCCCCCAAACACCACCACGCCATAACGGGCAACCTCCCTCCCCACCAGAGGACGCTGCAATTGCAGGCTCTTAAGGTCCTCCTCCTGCAATGTGGCTTAAAAGTAAAACAAAAGGTCCTCCACAGCTTTTGGGATGAAACTCTTGTATTAGCCCCATGGATTAGTCCAGAGCACATCTGGGACACTTCCATTTGGTCCCAGGTTCTCTTCCTCATGAAGAAATGCAAGGTTTACGAAGGGCACATACCCCGTGCCCCATTCTTTCCTATCCTCCTTGCCATAATTGCCGGCCTTAAAGGCTCCACTGTGGAGGAAGTCAGTTCTGCCCATAGCAAATGCTATAAGGAGGAACCAAAACTGGCTCTTCAAAGCTCGTCCCTCCCAGACCTCTATTAGGATAACTCAGATGAGGAGGAAGTCAAACCTTTAAATGATAATAGACTGCCACCCCAACCACCTCCTGCTACAGCCACACTCACAACCACCCCTCCCCCCTCTTTACCCTTGCAAGGACCTCCCCCCGCTCAGTCTTGGACACACCCAGGTGACTGCCAATTCTGTGATACACCCCTTCGCCGCCTTCCCTGTTAACACAGGGCCAGATGTGACAGCCAGGCCCTGGTACCCCACCCCTTCTCTGATCTCACCCGCAAGGTGGCCCAGGAATCTGGTGTTGACTCCACTTATTTTGAACAAGTCCTTTTACAATGGGCCATCCACCTTCAGACTTACTATGACTGGTACTCGCTCCTCAAGGTGGTCCTTCTCTCCCCCTGAATTCCTCCAATGGAAAGCTGCCTATCATGACCTGGCTGAATCCCAGGCCTGCCAAAATCTTAGGAGTGGAATTCCAATTACCCTGGACATGCTCATTGGCACAGGACCTTATACAGACCCTGTATCACAAGCCACAGTGGGCATACATGCCTACTTTGACCAAGTAAAATCTTTATCCCTCCAAAGGCTTAAGGCCTGCCTCCCATAGAAGCTGGATACCTATTTTCATAACCTGGTCCAGGGCCCATCTGAGGGCTTCATGGATTTCCTCTCTCATGTGATGGAGTCCGTGGACCGATGCACTCCCCCTGGCCCCACCAGGGATGTTTTAGTTAAGCAACTGGAATGGGAGGGAGCAACCATGGTAGCACATAATGCTATTGCTGCCATGGACAATGAGGATCTCCAATAATGGATTGTAGCTACAAAAGATATTAATCCCATTAATCCCCCCCCTCAAGGCCCTGGCTGCCTCAATACAAACCCTGACCATGGGTCAAAAGCCTACCCAACAACCACCCCTCTGCTGGGGCTGTGGACAACCAGGACACCTTCAGAGGACCTGTCCAAAGACAACTAAGCCTATTTTAAGGCCCCAAACCCCTGCCCTAAATGTCAAAGTGGATATCATTGGGACAAGGATTGCAGAAATTCCCTGCCTTTAAACTCCCCCAGGGGCAACCCTCAGCCCTGCAAGTAAGAGGGAACCTCCCCACATTAGGTGGACCCTGCCCATTTATGACCATTTACCCCACATCTCTGTCCTTTTGGATGGTGTTGAATTCAAGGGCATAGTAGACACAGGTGTGGATGCCACTATTATCTCTGTCAACAATGCACTCCACATGCCCAATTGGGCCTATAAAGATGGTCCCAATATTAAGGGTATTGGGGGACAACAGACTACTAGACAGGTTAGAAGACCAGTTACATGGAAAGACTATGATGGCAACATGGGGAATTTCTCCCCTTGGTGGCAAATGTCCCCAATACCCTCTGGGGAAGAGACCTCCTTACTGACATGGGTGTTGTCATAACAATGGATGACCAGGCCTTTTACGATGATGTTATCACCCATGATACCACTGGCCTCTCAGGGCGACCCAACCCTACCAAATGACCCACCACTCATCATCACCCCCAATTCTAGAGGCCACTGTCTGATCCCCTACTGCTCCCATATGCCTCAAGTGGGATACCACAGAACCCATTTGGGTCGAACAGTGGCCTATACTAGAACCTAAATTAACTGTTCTCAAATCCCTTATTCAAGAACAGCTTGCTCTTGGCCATATTGAGCCCTCTATTAGATCCCATAATTCTCCCATCTTTGTCATTAAAAAGAAAACTGGTAAACATAGACTGCTCCAAGACCTTTGCCAGGTTAATAAACATATGTTAAAAATGGGCTCCTTTCAAACTGTCCTCCCCCACCCTAGAGCCATCCCTACTAACCACCATATAGTTATCTTAGATATTAAAGATTGCTTTTTCTCTATCCCTTTAGCAGCAGAGGACAGGCCCTATTTTGCCTTTACTGTCTGGGAGACCAACCATTCTATCCCAGCTAAAAGATATCAATGGAGAGTTCTCCTCCAGGGCATGAAAAACAGTCCTTCTATTTGTCAAATTTTTATATCATCCGCCACAGTGAGAATACAATCTAAATGCCTTCTTGTTCATTACATGGATGGTCTTTTGATTGCACATACCTCAAGAACTGCCCTTTTGGACCTTCTTAAACTATTCATTGAGGACCTCAAAAAACTTGGGTCTGCCATAGCGAATGAAAAAATTCAAACAGTGCCCCCTTTTGGATTTTTAGGGTACAAAATTTCTACTACTATACAACCACTTACCCCTCACCTTCTAATAAAGGACCATTATTCCCTCAATGATCTCCAAAAACACTGTGGCCAAATTAACTGGCTCAAACCTTTCTTGCCCATCCCTCCTAGTTAACGCCTACCACTTTATGAACTCCTTAAAGTTACTGACAACCCTTCAAGGAAAATTCCTCTAAATGATCACTCCAAAAATTTGTTACATAAAATATCCCGCTACCTCTTTTCAATGACCCTCACAAGATATGACCCGTCTGCACCAATACTAAATGTGATCCTTTGGATGGCAGGGACGCCTTTGGGAGTCATCTGGCAAAACCAATCACCCCTTGACTGGGTACACCCCTCATGGGCACAGGCCCATAAACTCACCACCAACCTACAAGCAATGCTCCTCATAGCAATTAAGGCACATACCTACACTAACAAAATCTATTATATGGAACCCTCCAAAATAATTCTGCTTATCCCCATGTTGGAACTTCAACCTTTTTTTAGGGATGACCCCCTTTTCCACATCCTAATGGCAGGATCCTGCAATGAGATAGAAAATCACCTCCCTGCTCACAAACTACTTCAATCCCTAATGGCTTTGCCTATAAAGATTAACTATTTCTCCAGGCCTTCCGGTCAGACAATACCCTTAGCAGCCTTGGCCTTTACAGATGCCAATAAACATACTTATGAATTAATTATTAAGAGAGCCAATCAATCAGATGAGGCCCTTAAGTTCCCTAACCCCCCTTCATTCCAGTGAGGGGAACTATATGAAATCATCAGACTCTTACAGCTCTCTCAACAAGAGCCCATCAACATCTTCTCTGACAGTAGTTACACTGTTCAAATGACAAAGGTACTGCCCTTAACCAATCCCAGGCCCTCTCATCATCCCATAGACATTGCCATCTCCACTTTGCAATTACAGATGGAAAACAGATCGTACCCTTGGTTTATTGAGCATGTTAACTCACACACTGGTCTGCCTGGCTTTATTGCTGATGTGAATTTGCAGGTAGACAAATTTATTGCTGTCTCCTCCTTGCCACCTTTAGAACAAGCTAGGCATTTACACCAAAGTTTCCATCTATCCCCCACTTAGCCAATGCAGACATTTAACATGTACCTGTAAGGCATGCACCCCCAGTCCCATTGGGCCCCCTACAGCCTGAAGGAGTCAATCCTAGAAGCCTTACCCCAAATTCTATCTGGCAGATGGATGTTACCCACATACCATCCTTTGGTAACCTCAAATATGTCCATGTCATTGTGGACACTTACTCTAAGCTTACTTTTGCTATTGCTCTCTCAGGGGAGAATGCATCCGATGTCATTAAGGCAACAAAAACTGCTATGTTAGTCATGGGCGTACCCTGGACAATTAAAACTGACAATGGCCATGCATACACATCTGCCCAATTCACATCCTTCATGAGATCTTGGGGGATAAAACACTCCCTTGGGATCCCCTACAACCCACAAGGACAAGCCATCATGGAGAGAACTAACTGGACCCTAAAAGAACTAATTATAAAACAAAAGTCCACAATGTTGCCCAAGGACCCCCACTTGGCCCTAGTGGAAGCTCTCTTCACCCTCAATTTTCTCAACTTTGATGAGGCAGGACTCTCCCCAGCCTACAAACATTGGAGATCCCAACCAACCACAATGCCCTTACCCTTAGTCTGCTGGAAGGATCCTCTTACTAATATCTGGAAGGGACCCCACCCTCTTTTAACACAGGGCTGAGGGTATGCTTGTGTCTTTCCAGAAACTTCACAGATCCTGATCTGGATCCCTGCCAGAAACATCCATCCAGCTACTGACTCAGGGATTGACCTTGATGAAGAGGATGATGCCAAACCCCTCAGACTGGATACAGGACTTTAATCTTATCCCCCCTTTTTTTCCTTTTATCTCCTTTTCTCCCTACTACCACTTCCCAGAAACCATTTTGGACAATTCTTCTTAGACCATACTAGTTTGGTGCTGTAGGCCTAGATTCCCATGCTTTTCTTAGGCTTTATTTTAGCCACTCTATTTTGCTGTATTCCTCCCCCTTTCAAGCACGTACTTCTTAGCCACACCTTTGCCTTTTTTGCTTATTAATGCCTCTTGTGGTAATGCTATCCTCCAACCAGCCATAAATTCCTTTCCAACTCCTTTGATTACACTGATCTGCTACCATTAAAGACACTCAATCTACTAATTATGATGCTAGGGTGAGCTCATGACAGTCACACAGCAACCTGTCCTACCCCAGTCTTTTTCAGGTTCTATAGTTAATTCTTGCTTGCTAGGATCACTTGCTGGGACCATTCTCACGCCACAGAGCCACCACCACTTGGCCCTCCCATGCCTTCTAGGCGACCGCCACACCCCTCTGGTTTTCTCACTAGGGTGGTGGGTAGCCAATTACAGGTAAGACTCCATAAGATGGGGCACCTAAGACAGGCACCATCTCATGTGATGATCCCTTGGGGCCTGGGTTCAACAGTGGCTTGACAAAAAAACCATACCAGGCCACACCCCTCGGGTTTTATCACTAGGGTGGCAGGTAGCCAATGATGGGCAAGACTCCATGAGATAGGGCAACCTAAGACAGGCACTGTCACATGTTATGATCCCTTGGGGCCTGGGTTCAACAATGGCTTTGCAAAGAACCATGCATCCCAGGGTTGCCAATAATAAAAACAAAAGGAGGATATGTATGGCACAATGCAGGTCTGTCCCTAGCCAGACCTCATGGCAAAAGAAACCAGGAAGTGGCTTCTGTGAACATGGCATCCTGAGCAGGTCTGGCGTGACAACAGCTAGAGTCCCATGCTCATGAGAAACCTGCTACGAGATGATCTGTCCGGAGACAGGCTGCCATTGGTGAAAAAAAGGGGACCACTCCATACAATGATTGGGCAGCCAAGCCCCTTTAAAGCCTCCTACACTTTTTTGAATAAACAAGTTTGCTGCAGCTCGCCCTCTGCCTGCTTTCACCCAACTCCTGGAGTCTGTGTTGTCATTCCGCACTTCTCACTTCCAACTTGGCGTCCCACCTAGGCTGGCCCTAGGGGGGACCCCAACAACATGGTGAGTAGCTCTTTCTGGCATCCTGCCAGCTAGACAACAGGGTCATTCAACCAAGCTTCAGTTAGATTTCTAAGTGACCTGAAGCCCACTAGATTTATTTTTAATTAGAAGGTTGACATCAGCCCAATACTCACTGATAAGGATAATTAACATACACATTGTGAAGTTATAAAAAAGAATAACGTAGTGTTATACATACCATCTTGGTTAGTCTCACAGACGTTGTGCTGAGTGGGAGAAGTCAGGCACACTGTAATGTGCATGTGATTCAGCCACACCCAAAGCTGATGAACAGCCCTGCAATTAGAAGTTGTATTAATTACATTTCATTGCTGGGATAAAAAATACCTGACAAAACCCATTTATGTGGGGACTTCCAGGTAATATGGTGACATACGTGCCATGCCAAACCAGATCAGGGAGGGATTTAAGCAAAACTACTCTCTTCTTCTTCTGAAAAGTGCAGAATATTTGTTTCAGGAAATAGTGGAAAAGCAGGAGATGGCCAGAATCCCACTGTGGAGCTTGCAGCCCAATCCACAGCAGCCAGTCAACAGCAGCCCCAAGCCACCACCACCCCAAGCTGCCACAGCCCCGAGTCACCAGGCATGCCTACAGCAGCAATAGAGACCAAACAAGGGGATGTTCCAACCTCATCAGTCTCCTCTAAGAGCCCAGAAATCTAAAAATAGTTGGCTGAGCTACTGAAAGAGATACAGGGGAATAGTGTGAGCAACTAAAGGCTTCCTGAACTCGTCCATCCCCCAACCATCAGAACAGTGAACCACCAGCATTCAACTCCCAGTGGCAGCGCATCCAGCACAGTGGAACCAAGCTCAATCTCCACACCACACCACCAGCAGCACCTCCAACACAACTGATCCCAGCACATCCAGCATATCTGAGCTGAGCTCAAGCTCCACAGCACAACACCAGCAGCACATCCAACACAGCTGAGCCAAGCTCAAGCTTCACAGCTCAGGGAACAAGGTGGGCATTCAGCATTGGTGAGTTTGGAAGCCATGCCAAAAGGTAACAAGGCCGGCTGAAGAAAAAGGTACATAGGCCTGCATTGGAGGTGCTAATCTCTCTTTCCAGGTCAGGGCATGGGTCACATATTTATGGTTTGCTTTACCATTTTCAAATAAGCTGAACATAGGGTGTTGAATATTGCTGCCTTTAATACTTTTAGATTTATAGGGCCTATATCTTTTGCTTTGTCATTGTTGGGGGCAGGGTCTGATGCAGATCCAGGCTGACCTGGAACTCAATTAAGAATAACATCCTCAAATAAAAATTTAAAAAAGGGCGGGAGAGATGGCTTAGCGGTTGAGGCACTTGCCTGCAAAGCCAAAGGACACAGGTTCAATTCCCCAGTACCCATGTAAGCCAGATCCACAAGGTGGCACATGCATCTGTAGTTCATTTGTAGTGGCTGGAAGCCCTGGTGTGCCCAGTCTATCTCTCTCTCTCTGCCTCTTTCCCTTTCTTAAATAAGTGAATAAAAAGAATAAAATCCTCTACCTCCTAGCTGACAGGAATAAGGTGTAAAGCAACACACACCCTTAGGGATTTTGACCTTATAAGACTGTTTTAATTCCCTCACTTGTATACTCTGTGCTCATTTTAATTGAATGTGCATTTTGTTCAGTTAAAGTTTAGAACTTTCCAGTAAATTGTTACACCAGTCCACTACAATACTTGCTTAACAAGCAAATTCAACACCTAGGATTACTTGTGAGGTTGGATTTGGGTACAAGTGCTACACTTGGCACCTTAAACTCAAATCCTGAAAGTATACAAAGGTGGATCACCACATCTAAGAACACTGCAGATAAATAGAAAACCTAAGCATCAAATCATTCCAGGATGCAAAAGTCATTACATTATAATACAAGAAACACAAAGAAAAAAGACAATGCAATCCCACCAAAAATAACAAATCCATCAGAATTGTTCACCAATGAGACTGTTTTAGATAAAATTCCTGACAAAGAGTCAAAGCAAAACAAAAAAGCTCAAAATGAGCTTGGCATCAAATGGCCTAGAAGATAAACACCAAAACTCCAAACAGGGAAAAGAATGAAGAAAATGAACCAGATGATGTTATCTATTCTCAAAGAACTGAAAGAAGAAATGAACGGAATCAGAGAAGAAAATAAAGGAATACAATTCATCTGGAAACACAAAAAACCTCGAATAGCCAAAACAATTTTGTGCAACAAAAATCAGGCTGGTGGTATTATCATACGCGATTTTAAGTTATCTTACAAAGCCATAGTAACAAAAACATCAGGGTACTGGCACAAAGACAGACAGGTAGATCAATGGAACAGAATAGAAGACCCAGATATTAATCCAGGCAGCTACAGCCACCTGATTTTTGACAAAAATGCCAAGAATATTCATTGGAGAAAAGATAGCCTCTTCAACAGGTGGTGTGAGGAAAACTAGATATCTATATGTAAACGGATAAAAATAGATTCTTGTCTGTCTCCATGCACAAGAGTCAAGTCCAAATGGATGAGAGACCTTAATATTACACCTGCAATTCTGGAAGTGCTAGAGGAAAAGGTAGGGGAAATCCTTCAACATATTGGCATAGGCAAGGACTTTCTGAATATAACCCGAATTGCTCAGGGAATAAAACCACTAATCAACCACTGGGACCTCATAAAATTACAAAGCTTTTGTACAACAAAGAATAGAGCAAAGAGACAACCTTCAGAATGGGAGAAAATCTTTGCCAGCTATACATCTGACAGAGGATTAATATCCAGAATATTCAAAGAACTTAAAAAGCAGAATAATAAGAAATCAAACAACCCAGTTAAAAATGGGCTATGGAACTAAATAGGGAGTTCTCAGAAGAAGAAATACATATGGCATATAAACATCTAAAAAAGTGTTCCACATCCTTAGTCATCAGGGAAATGCAAATTAAAACCACTTTGATATTCCATTTTACTCCTGTCAGAAAGCCTACCATCAAGAAAACAAATGACAATAAGTATTGACAGGGATTCAGAAAAAGAGGAACACTTCAACACTGTTGGTGGGAATGTAATCTAGTCCAGCCATTGTGGAAATCAGTATGGAGGTTCTTTTTTTTTTTTTGAATTTTTTTTATTATTGTTTTTTATTGACTTTTATACTTACATACAAAAAAACCACCTGATATTTCCCTCCCCTCCCCCCATTCCACTTTAGAACTCCAGTCTCCATCATATCCCCTCCCTCTCTCCATTAGTCTCTCTTTTAATTTGATGACATCATCTTTTTCTTCTATTTTGAGGGTTTTGCAAAGGTATTGCTAAGCACTGCAAGGTCATGGATATCAAGGCCAATTTCTGTCTGGGCAGTTGCATTGTAAGAGGTCATACCCTTCCTTTGGCTCTTCCATTCTATTCACCCCTCTTCCGCAATGGTCCCTGAGCCTTGGAGGGTGTGACAGAAGTGTTTCAGTGCTGGGCACTCCTCCATCCCTTCTTCTCAGTACTATGTTGCCTTTTGTGTGATCCCAGTGGTCATTGCCATCTGAAAAGAAAAGCTTCTCTAACCAGAAGTGAGAGTATCATTAATATGTGAATATGAACATTAAGTGTAGTGCTTTCAGGGCAGCTTGGTGGGAATAATATATACATTTATGCAGACAAGAGCAGGCTTATACCCTAAGGCTCATGACCTCACCTACCATAGACTTTTACTTAGGTTTTTCAGTACCAGGTATGTATTCCCTCCCATAGAGAGGGCCTTCAGTCCAATTATGGAGCAGTTGGTTACCCCAAGAGTAGACATGCCACTATTGCACCCATTCAGTCATTGGGCCTGTCTGGCCAAGCTTGAATATTCAGCGTCCACTGTTTTCACTGTTGATGGCTTCTGTCTCCCATACACTGTGTGCAATGCAGCTTTTTCCGGCTTTCAGTTGGCTGGTCTACAGGGAGAAGGTTTTCTGCTCCACACCAGCTTGCTTTCTCAGTGACCTTGCCTCTCAGGTATGAGATGTCTTCAGCAATAGGGTCTTACTATATGTTTCTGTAGGGAAACCAAGGGCTTTGGCAAAAGCCTTTAATGTTTTGGAGGCTACCAGGACCTCCTTGGCCAACAACTCACTGGAAGGTATCCTATTCCAGGCACTGAAATTTTCTAGTAACAGTCTACAGCTCCTAGATGTGCCCTAATTCAAAAAAGTAATTTTATATATGTCTTATACATAATATATTGAGTTTAGATTGACCCTCCCCCTGCCCTTCTTGTATGCATTCTCTTCCCATGGCCTTGCTTATGCCATTCCCCTTCCTGTAATCTGTTCTTCTACTTACATATGTGCATCACCATACACTTAAGTCCTTCCCTTTCCTTCCTCCCTTATAGCTTTTTACCAGATTACTGGTTTCTGGTACCTATTTTTGGTTCAAGTTCACACACAAGTCTATACATTGGTAGCTAGGATCCACATATGAGAGAGAACATGTGACATTTGGCTTTCTGAGCCTGGGTTATCTCACTTAGTATAATCCTTTCCAGATCCATTCATTTCCCTGCAAATTTCATAATTTCATTTTTCTTTACCGCTGAATAGAACTCCATTGTGTGAATGTACCAAATCTTTATTATCCACTCATCTGTGGAGGGACATCTAGGCTGCTTCCATTTCCTAGCTATTGTGAATAGAGCAGCAATAAACATGGTTGTGCAAGTATCTCTAAGGTAGTGAGAAGAGTCCTCTGGATAAATGCCTAGGAGTGCTATAGCTGGATCATATGGTAAATCTATTTCTAGGTGTCTCAAGAACCTCCACACTGATTTCCACAATGGCTGGACCAGCTTACGTTCCTACCAACAGTGTAGAAGTGTTCCTGTTTTTCTGCATCCATGCCAACACTTATTGTCATTTGTTTTCTTGATGGTAGCCATTCTGACAGGAGTGAAATGGAATCTCAAAGTGATTTTAATTTGCATTTTCCTGATGGCTAAGGATGTGGAACATTTTTTTAGATGTTTATATGCCATCTGTATTTCATCTTCCATGAATTATCTATTTAGTTCCATAGCCCATTTTTTAACTGGGTTGTTTGAATTCGTATTATTTTGTTTTTTGAGTTCTTTGTATATTCCGGATATTAATCCTCTGAAAGATGTATAGCTGACAACGATTTTCTCCCATTCTGTAGGTTCTATTTTTGCTCTATTCCCAGTGTCCTTTGCTGTACAAAAGCTTTGTAATTTCATAAGGTCCCAGTGGTTGATTAGTGGTTTTATTCCCTGAGCAATTGAAGTTATATTCAGAAAGTCCTTGCCTATTCCAATATGTTGAAGAGTTTCCCCTACTTTTTCCTCTAGCAGTTTCAGAGTTTCAGGTCTGATATTAAGGTCCCTGATCCATTTGGACTTGACTCTTGTGCATGGAGAGAGACAAGGATCTATATTTATCCTTTTACATACAGATGTCCAGTTTTCCCAGCATCACTTGTTAAAGAGGCTATCTTTTCTCCAATGAATATTTTTGGCATTTTTGTCAAAAATCAGGTAGCTGTAGCTGCCTGGATTAATATTTGGGTCTTCTATTCTGTTCCATTGATCTACCTGTCTGTCCTTGTGCCAGTACCATGCTGTTTTTGTTACTATGGCTTTGTAGAATAACTTAAAATCGGGTATGGTTATACCACCTGCCTGATTTTTGTTGCGCAAAATTTTTTTGGCTATTCGAGGTTTTTTGTGTTTCCAGATGAATTTTAGTATTGTTTTTTCTATTTCTGTGAATGCTATTGGAATTTTAATGGGGATCACATTAAATGTGTAGATTGCTTTTGGTAAGATTGACATTTTCACAATATTGATTCTTCCAATGCAGGAGCATGGAATGTCTTTCCATTTCCTTGTGTCTTCCACAATTTGTCACTCAAGTTTTTTAAAGTTCTCATTGTAGAGATCCTTCACTTCCTTGGTAGTATGGAGGTTCTTGAGATAGCTAAAAGTAGATTTACCATATGATCCAGCTATAGCACTCCTGGGTATATATCCAAAGGACTCTTCTCACTACCTTAGACATACTTGCACAACCATGTTTGTTGCTGCTCTATTCACAATAGCTAGGAAATGGAAGCAGCCTAGATGTCCCTCCACAGATGAGTGGATAATAAAGATTTGGTACATATACACAATGGAGTTCTATTCAGCGGTAAAGAAAAATGAAATTATGAAATTTGCAGGGAAATGAATGGATCTGGAAAGGATTATACTAAGTGAGGTAACCCAGGCTCAGAAAGCCAAACGTCACATGTTCTCTCTCATATGTGGATCCTAGCTACCAATGTATAGACTTGTGTGTGAACTTGAACCAAAAATAGGTACCAGAAACCAGTAATCTGGTAAAAGGCTATAAGGGAGGAAGGAAAGGGAAGGACTTAAGTGTATGGTATTGCACATATGTAAGTAAAGAACAGATTACAGGGAGGGGAATGGCGTAAGCGAGGCCATGGGAAGAGAATGCATACAAGAAGGGCAGGGAGAGGGTCAATCAAAAGTCAAGATAGTGTGAATAAGACATATGTAAACCTACTTTTTTGAATAATGGCATATCCATAAGCTATAGACTGTTATTAGAAAATTTTCAGTGCCTGGGATGGGATACCTTCCAGTGAGTTGTTGGCTAATAAGGTCCTGGTAGCCTCCAAAACATAAAAGGCTATTGCCAAGGCCCTTGGTTTCTCTTGAGAAATAGATAGTAAGACCCTATTGCTGAAGACATGTCTTGCCTGAGAGGCAAGGTCACTGAGAAAGCAAGCTGGTGCTGAGCAGAAAACCTTCTCCCCATAGACCAGCCAACTGAAAGCTGGAAAAAGCTGCATTGCACACAGTGTATGGGAGACAGAAGCCATCAACAGTGAAAACAGTGGACGCTGAATATTCAAGCTTGGCCAGACAGGCCCAATGACTGAACGGGTGCAATAGTGGCATGTCTGCTCTTGGGGTAACAAACTGATCCATAATTGGACTGAAGGCCCTCTCTATGGGAGGAAATACATGCCTGGCACTGAAAAAACTAATCAAAAGTCTATCGCAGGGGAGGTCATGAGCCTTAGGGGTATACAGCCTGCTCTTATCTCATTAAATGTATATATTATTCCCACCAAGATGCCCTGAAAGCACTACACTTAATGTTCATATTCATATATTAATGCTACTGTCATTTCTGGTTAGAAAAGCTTCTCTTTTCAGATGGCGATGACCACTGGGATGACCCAAAAGGCAACAAAGTGCTGGGAAGAAGGGATGGAGGAGTACTCAGCACTGAAACATCTCTGTCACACCCTCCAAGGCTCAGGGCCCATTATGGAACAGGGGGCGGAAAGAATGTAAGAGCCAAAGGAAGGGTACGACTCCTTACAATACAACTGTCAAGACAGAAATTGGCCTTGATATCTATGACCTTGCAGTGTCTACCAATACCTTCACAAGACCCTCATAATAGAAGAAAAAGATGATGACATCACATTAAAATAGACACTAATGGAGAGAGGGAGGGGATATGATGGAGACTGGAGTTCTAAAGGGGAATATAGGAGGGGAGGGAAATATCATGTGTTTTTTGTATGTAAGTATAGAAGTTGTCAGTAAAAAAAAAAAAAAAAACATGGGCTGAAGAGATGGCTTAGCGGTTAAGGCGCCTGCCTCCTAAGCCTAAGAACACTGGTTCCAATCTCCAGCGGTTCCAATCTCCAGATGCAAAGTGATGCAAGGGTGCAATGCCGCACTTGACCACGAGGGGGCACACACATCTGGATTTCGTTCGCAGCAGCTGAGACACTGCTGGCGCGCCCATCTCTGTCTTCTCTCTCTCTCTCTCTCTCTCTCTGTCTCTCTCTCTGTGTCTCTCTCCAAAAAAATAATAAAAAATAAAAAATAAATAAATAAAAACATTTATGTGAAGAAGGCTATATTTTATCTTGCAGTTCCAACTTTCAGTCCATTCATGGTGGGGAAGACATGGTGGCAGGAGCTTGAAGCACCTGCTGGTTACATTGAATTTAGTGAATATTGTAATCAGCTGTATGCTATTTGGATGAACTTCCAAATGAGACACAGTTCATGGGAGGAAGGGATTTATTGCAGAATTACAGATCCAAAGTAATTTCCATAATGTCAGAAGAATCTGGAACCTTCCCCAAATCAACCAATATAGAAAAAGCAACATCAGCACCACAAGCCAGCACACTCTGGGAAGCCCAGGCAGCACTCAAGTTGTCTGTATGCCTTAGGCTGGAAACTGATCTGCCCTCACTAACACCTTAGGGCTGGACCCAAGAATCTGCCCACAGTGATGACTCTTTCAGCCTGGTGGCTGGAATTCCAAGTTACCAGCTTTAATAAAACATTTGAGTCTACTGGGGGACATAAATTCAAAGTACCACAGTGAGGAGGCAAAGAACAATGAATGTTGGTGTGCAGCCAGCTCTCTCATTTTCACACAATCCAAGACTTCTACCCATGGAGAGGTGCTGCCCACAGTTAAGGTGAGAATTCTCACATCAACCAAATCCAGATCATTCCTCCCAGGTGATTTTGGTCCCATGAAGTTGATGATCAATATGAACCATCATCATTGAAAACAACACAGAGGTTTTCATGGAGTTATTGACTGAAAAGGGTATGAGGGATTTTTCTGGAGGATAATAGAAAGATCCTATATCTTGATCTAGGTGTTATGCAGGTCACATAATACAAATACACATAGACATACCTGGATGGATTGGTTATGAACTGAGTGACCTGCTCTAAATTTAGATGACAAAGTTAGAAAACTTCTGTGTACTTAAGGGATTTTTACTTATTTCTTATATATTTACTTGGGAGCAGGGAAAAAGAGAGACAGAAGACAAGCCAGGATCTCTTTGTCACTGCACATGAACTCCACATGCATAAGCCACTTTTAGCCAGATCCTGGAGAATTGAACCTGCGCCTTCAAGCATTGCAAGGAAGCACTTTTATCCTCCAGTCTGAGGTTCCTTATATGTAGAAGCCAGTGTGAAGGATCCCTGTAAACACCTGGACCTCATGTCTAATCACTGCCAGTGTTTCACTTGGATGCCTTGGTCAGGGTAAGTCAGGACCTAAAAGAGGTCTGTCATGTCAGGTAATTTCACAGAAGCATCATGAGGGCTGGCATTGTCTTTGATGTATGCACCCTAATTATTAGTTATAGCATGTTTAAAGATATGTGAGGGCTAGGGACATGGCTTCATGGTTAAAGGTGCTTGCCTTTTAAGTCTGATGGTCTGGGTTCAGCTTCCTATTATTCACATAAAGCTGAATGCACAAAGTGGCTCATGCATGTGTAGTTTGTGGTGTCAAGAGGCCTAGAATGCTCTCTCTCTCTCTCTCTCTTTCCTGGAAAATAAATAAGGAAAAATTAAAAAATAAAAATGTGATAGTTGGAAGGAGTGTCTTGTACCCATGATGCCATAAGAGGGAGGCTGAAGCCCAGCACTAGGGAAGCTGCGGCCAGAGCAGTGCTATGAGTCAGAAGCCAGCCCGAGCTGCAGTATTACACCTTGTTTCAAAAAAAAAAACAAACAGGCAAACAAGAAACAAAATGAAAGAGATGTGACTCGGACTCCCCTTGTAACAAATGGAAGCCTAGGACCAGTGGAAGATGAATAAATATGTTTTCTCTTTTCATCCCATCAAGTCAGACTCTCTCTGTTTCTCCCTCCCCACAATCTTTAAATTTTATTTATTTGTTTGTTTATTTATTTACCTATTTATGAGAGAGAGAGACAGAACACAGGCATGCTAGGGTCTGTTGTCACCACACACACACACACAGCACACACACACACACACACACACAAACTGCAACACTTTATGCAGCTGACTTTACTTGGGTACTGGGGAATCAAACCCACACCAGCAGGCTTTGCAAGCAAATACCTTTGACTGCTGTGCCATTTCCCAAGTCCCTTAATTTCATTTTTTTTGATGTAGTGATTCATATAGCCCTGGCTGCCAGGAATTTCATGAGTTGCCAAGGAGGACCTTGAACTCCTGCCTGTACCTCCTAAGTGTTGGTATTATCAAGCTGTACTGCTATGTCTGGTTTATGCAGTGGTGAGGATTGAACCCAAGGATGCTAGTCAACACTCTGCAGTCTGAGTAATATCCCAAGCCATTTTTAGAAATTATTTCTCTGTTTAAACCCAGCACTTGGGAGTAAGAGGTAGGAGGATTGCCATGAGTTCCAGGCCACAATGAGACTAATTCCAGGTCAGCAGAGTGAAACCCTAACTCAAAAAAGAAATTATTTCTCTGTTTATTTCTCTTTTTAAAAATTCTGATATTTATTTATTAGAGACAGAGAGTGGGAAAATATATATATATATATATATATATATATATATATATATATATATATATAGAGAGAGAGAGAGAGAGAGAGAGAGAGAGAGAGAATGGGTGCACCAGAGCCTGTAGCCACTGCAAATAAACTCCAGATGCCTGTACCACCATGTGCATTTGGCTTATGTGGGATCTGGAGAATCAAACTCAGGTCCTTTGGCTTTGCAGGCAAGTGCCTTAACAGCCAAGCCATCTCTTCAGCACTCTCTGTTTATTTCTGCATGTGTACACATGTGAGTAATGTGGTATGATATCTGTGGTATATGTACGTGTATGTATGTATGTACAGAGGTTGCACATTTGTAGCACTGCAGTGGAATATCAGGTGTCCTGTTCCATTGTTCTTCTGCCAGATCTTGTGTTTTGAGATAGAGTCTTGTTTTCACTGATTCTTGAGCTTTCAGATCTTCACTGATTTGTGGGTCTCTGATCCTCTGCTGGACTGGAGTGACAAGCATACATGGCCATGCTCAACTCTTTTACATGGAATCTGGAGATTTGAACTTCAGCAATCTCAGGCTCCTTCAGACCCTTAGGCTTGTGCAGGAATGCACTTAACCACCAACTTTCCAGCCCTTCTTCCTCTTTCTCTTTGTTTTGAGACAGTGTTTCATGTACTCTAGAAAACCTTGAACTTTTTATGTATTCAAGGCTGGCCTTGAACTCCTGACTCTTCTATGAATCTCAAGTGCTTAAATAACAGACATGAAACAACACACCTGGATTTATTTTTTATTTGTATTTAATTACTTAATTTTTGGTGGGGGATTTTATGAGTTAGGGCCTCACTCTATTACAGGCTGAACTGGAACACACACTGTAGTTCCCAATAGCCTCAAACTCACAGTGATTCTCCTAACTCTACTGCTCAGTGCTGGGATTAAAGTATACACCAGTAGTACTGGCTTGTTTTCTATTCTTATGGTAACTTCATCACATTATTTTAAGAATGTTTGTTCCTTTCCCCCTCTTTTTGGGAAGATAAGAAGGCAGACATCACTGAACAAATGAAGTCACCTATACACCAGAGACCCCACTAGGACAGTCCCCAAAGGGCCAGTTAACGAATCCTATCCTTTGAAGTTTGCTGTGTTGTCCTATCAGGATGTCTGGCTTTACATTTTATGGGAAATGTGAGGGTCAGAAGCTTGGGGTGTCTGGGCATACATGTCTGCCTTGTGCTAGCTTTTAGAGTGTTCCTCTAGATGCACCCAAGGATGAGTTTCTTCCCAAGATTCAGCTGCTATTCTTATTTCTTCCCAGACAGAAACCTATGGCTTCTGCTCGTGAGCAACTCTGCAGTTGATAGCGAGGAAAAGCTCTGGCACAATGCTGCCATGCAGACAACTGGGTGTGGGTATGTATGGTTTGCATCTTAAAGTAGTTCTGGTCTTAGTCACTCAAGACCCAGTGTAAAGTCATAAATATAACTGGTAGCCAGAGAATTAGGGAAGCAAACCATAGGAAGAGTTTATATTTGTGTGTGTGTGTGTGTGTGTGTGTATTCATGCATGTGTGTGCTAATGTACATGTGCACATGTATTAGTTTGTGCATGTGTGTAGAGGGCCAGAGGGCAACCTTGAGTGTCATTTCTCATGATACTATCCACCTTTTTGTGATACAGGCCTCTCAGGGGTGGGCATCTTGCCATATAGGCTGGAGTAGTCAACCCATGAGCTTCAGAGATCTGCCTATTCCTAGGTACCACTGGGAGTACAATTTTGCTTCATCATGCTCAGTTTTTAAAAATATTTTATTTTTGTTTATTTATTTGAGAGAGAGAGAGAAACAGAAATAGGCATGTAGAGAGAAAGAGAGAGACAGAATTGGCATGCCAGGGCCTCCAGCCACTGCAAATGAACTCCAGATGTGTGTGCCCCCTTGTACATCTAACTTATGGAGGCCTGGGGAGTCAAACCTGGGTCCTTTGACTTTGCAATCAAACACCTTAACTGCTAAGCTATCTCTCCAGCCCAAGTAGGTAATTTTTTTTTTTTTGAGGTAGGGTATCACTGTAGCTCAGGCTGACCTGGAATTCACTATGTAGTCTCAAGTTGGCTTCAAAATCATGGTGATACTCCTACTTGTGCCTCCCAAGTACTGAGATTAAAGGCATGTGCCACCGGGTCCAGCTCCATGCTCAGCTTGTGTGTGTGTGTGTGTGTGTGTGTGTGTGTGTGTGTGTGGCAATGCACATACCACTGCACGTGCACAGAGGTTTGTGGTATATGTCTTCTGCATCCACCATGCTTGAGACAGGGTCTCCCTTAATTTTTTCTGGCCTCTGATTTTCCAAAAATTCTCCTGGTTCCACCTCACATTGACATATGTGTGTTGGAATCACATATGTTTGAACCATTTTGAGTTTGGCTTTATGTAGGTGCTGGGGAATCAAACTCAGGCCAGCAAGGCTGTAGGCAATCACCTTACACTGGAGAGCCATATAGTCAGCTCCAGGTTGATTTTGTGTGTGCCTGTGTGTGTGTATAGAGGGAAAATGATGTTTTTAGGTGTCTTTCTTCTATCACTCATCAGTGAATTGCTTTTCTTGAGATAAAGTATTTCCCTCAAACTGGAGCTACTTTCCATCAGCAAAGCCCAGCTATTCTTTGTCTCCACTTTCCACCCATCATGGACTGGACTTTACATATATGTGTGGCCATATTCAGCTTTGTACATAGTTTCTGAGGAGTCAAACTTGGAAGTTTCTGGCCTGAAATGTCCTCATGCTTAAGTGGCAAGGGCTCTGAGCTCTGGACTATCTCCTTGCCACATTTCCTAATGGGGAATCTGGGGCTTGAACTCAGGTCCACACACTTATGAGGCAAACAGGTTACTGAAGAAGCTGTCTCCCCAGCTTAGGGAGTGTTTTGAGGGCTCAATGTTTCTGGATGGATTCTCCATTCCTCATTGAAACCATGGTCCAGGTAATTCCTTTACTTAGCAGTTGAGAAGTGCTTGAGCTCAATAGCAGGCATGAAGGATCAATATGGGCTCAAATCTAATATGAACTTACTACTTGTGAGACATAGGGAAAAATTCTTCAAGCAAAGAAGAGGGAGAAGTCATTCGTTTCATTTTCAGGATTCTGTAAATCAAAAACACTTCAAAGGCAGTCACAAGACAAGCTATTAATTTTATGCACAACACATGTCATACCCTGGAACCCAATGGCTCCTATTATTCAGTTATATTTAAATTTGGAATGTGTGTGGAAAGATGGCTTAGCACTTAAGGCATTTGCCTGCAAAGCCAAAAAGACATGGGTTGATTCCCCAGGAACCATGTAAGCCAGATGCTCAAGGTGGTGCATGTGTCTAGAATTTGTTTCCAGTGCCTGGAGGCTCTGGCACACCCATGTGCTCTCTCTCTCTCTTTCTCCTCTTTCACTCTCTCAAATGAATAAATAAAATTAGAAAAATAAATATACATAAATAAATTTGAAATGGAAAGTTTTGGCTGGAGATGAGAAAGTAGAAATGATGATGGGACATACATTTCCCTTCAGAGTCTTCTTCACAAAACAGGTCTGGGATTCTGCCAGTGAGTCATTAAATTAGCCAGAGTTGGGACAGCATGTGCCACCAACATTCCTTAAGGAGCTCATAGACACCATTGACAGTCTGGGGAGGGATTAAACATTTTGCTTTTTACAACAGACAAGATGTTATTACAGAATGCAATCCATTCCCACTTTCACAATTACAGATAGGATGAAAAGGTATGAACATGACAATCACATTTATGGAAGCCACAAGGACATAGAGGCAGCAGAGCCATCTTTGGAGGAATGAGAGAGCAGATAACTGACTTTTTAGCACATTCACTATTATAGACACAATAGAAAGGATGTGAGCACAATAGTTGCTAATGGTGGGGTGTGAGCATATGGCTGATACAGGGGCCTGCATGAAACGTAACTTTATATCTTGAGTCAGGACTTAATCATGTGAAGAGGAGGGCTTAGTCATGGTGGGGCCCTCTAAAGCTTATATGCTATCTGTCCATTCCTACTGCCCTATCCATGGCTGCCTTCTATAACCTCTCACATTGTCATCATTGATGTATCTGTTCCTATAACTACCTCACCCTTGTCAAGAGCAGGCAGTCCTGAGTCTATGGATGCATAAAGAGTGGGAGAAAGTGAGCTGGGGCAAAAGGGGAAAGAAGAGTTGACTTTGCATAGTAGACCACATCATCTTTCCCTCTTCTTTACTCTGCCAAGTTCTCTGACCTGGAAAAGCAGGATAGTCCGTAATATGAATGCAGGTAAAAACATACAGATCACACACAAGTCTCTTTGAGGAAGACACTTAGGCTGGTAGAGACTGAAGGCACCAAGAACAAGAAGTCAAGGTCAGATGATCAGAAATAACATGAAGGATGTTCCCATGTTTGAATGAGGCTTGTATTTCATGTACAAGGTGCCTTCATGTACATCATCCCATATGACATTCAGCAGCAGAAGTTTGGAAGTCAGTGGTTTGCTGTGAGATGAAGAACATCCAGGTACAAAGACTGTCAGGTGACCAAAGCACTAACTCCAAAGCCACAATTCACAACCCCTTTCTGGAGAGCACAATGGAAACTGTCAGCAGCACCCCGAGCCCAGGTTTGGCATTACTGCTTCATGTCCATCGGGGAGAAGATCCAGGGCTCTGAGAAGTGTTTTGAGTCTCAATGCCTTCTATGAGCCTGTCCTCTGAGAGCTGTTTCTGAGACAGATTGTGCCTTCAGATGACATCATCATATCATGGATCTGGAAATGACAAGAAGGGCAAACCTGGATTGATCTGGCCCAACAGGCAGGGGTCTACCTATAAATGTTCCCTTCCTTCTTCAGCTATGCCTTTCCCTGTGAACAGAAAGGATAGAATAAGTGGTTGCAGTTTATTCCTATTGTCTCTAGAATGCTTACATTTTCACTGACCTGGATGCAGCATCTATTAAATTAACAAGATTTAGTCCTTCACTTTATTAACTTTCAGAGGTGATGGAAGAGGTTCTGTTTGTTCTGTTATAACTATGGAGAATCCTGTCTGTTAGGTTCACACTTGGTGTTTTCAGGAAGAATTCTTGTGCTGAGACATGGTACTTGAAGTCAGTATAGCAGCACTCAGCATTCTGAGGATCCTGGGTCCTGCGAACAAAGTTCAGGCTCCAGGTTCTGATGGGGGCCTCCGCGGTCAGCACTGCTCTACTATCTTCAGCAAGGGGGAAATGTGCATGTTCTCAAGTGTCAAGAGATGCTGTTCTCCCTCAGAGAACTTCCCCTCTTTAACAAGGCAGTAAAACCTGGAATCAGTGTTTTTTTTTTTTTTTTGGCTACTTTAACTTGGTGTTTTCAGTGACACCACTAGAGGTAGCATGTGAGCTCCAGATGAAAACCGTAGGCCTCCAGGTGCTCCCCCCCACACACCCCTCTAGACTTTTTGCCCCCACAATATGGTGTTATTTCTCTCATTTTCTCAGTGTCCCATCTCCAAGAATAAACTCACTCAGTAACACAAGAACAGAAATGAGAAACAATAAAACAAATGCTCTTGGAGGCTCATCATACTTCCTTACGTTTCTGATGTCTTTACTTGGCCGGGGTGATTGTAAGAATGGTGTCAGTATCAGGTATTATAGATAATCAAGAAGCAACCCCACTATACTGAGAAAGGTGCAGTTGGGGTCTGTATCCAAGAAAGTTGAGCCAAATCTCAGCCATGGTTCAGCATGGCTATTCAGGAAAGAGAGAAACTTCTCTATATTCTGAATCTCAAGGCTGCCTGAGGCAACTGAGTTCTGAGGTTGCCTGGGCAGCAGCAGGTCTACATCACAATACAGGGAAGAGTCACAGAGGGTTTCTGAGGGTGGGGGGAGGGGAAGACCTCAGCCCCTCCTCCATCCCCACAAGCCCTGCAGACCCTTCTCCCCAAGACTCCTCCTCCATTTTCCATTCACCTGTTCCTCATATCATGTTCCTCAGGGAACTTCTCAATTTGGTATTGGAAAACCCACAATAGACCTGATTACATTCTCCTGTGCAGTCTCTTTAGGCACACACAATGGAGGCCACCACCCAAGTTGAAGTTCCTAACAGATAAAGGAGAATTTCCAGGAATTGTTACTACAGGCCTTATTGCAAAATGCAGGTGTCTTCTGTAATCTAAGGAATGGAATGATTCCTCTGTGCAATGTACCATGACATTCCTAAACCTCTCTGTTTCTAAATACCTTTGTGATTACATAGCATAGAATGTTTTTGCCTCAGTTCTGCCTACATGACCTATGTAATGAATACCTTGTGACTTTTTTGTAATGACCCCCCCTTGTTTAACAGTAACTTAATATAACTTTTTGGTTTAACATCCATCCTGTTTTTGCAATGAACAGCTTGTGGTTTTCTCCAATAAATGCTGACGTTTCCAGAAGTTCAAGGCTGCATCTTGAGATCCCAACCTCTGGGGTGCAGCTTTGTTGCACCGGTTTCTTTGCTTTTTCTTTCCTTTATTTTTTACCCAATAAAAACTTGCCTTACATTCCATGAGTCAATGGTCTTACTTGTGTGACACCAGACCCCATAACAGTTATCAGATGTTACCTCAGTCCCTTTTACTGTTTGTAGCTCTTGATATGTAAACTATCAATTTGCTTGCTTAGAAAGTCTGACATGAGCATGGTGACACACACCTTTAATCCCAGCACTCTGGAGGCAGAGGTAGGAGGATCACCATGAGCTTGAGGCCACCATGAGACTACATAGTGAATTCCAGGTCAGTTTGGGCTATGGCAAGATACTACATTGAAAAAAAAAAAAAGAAGAAAGAAAAATAAAATCTGACACAATATCTGCAAGTTTTGGTTTTGTCAGACATTTGAGTCTCAGAAGCACAGGTATCCTCCAGTATATGTTACCTACATCAGGAATGGTTTTCCCTTTCACTAGTTTATGATGCACAACACAAGTTATTTCACATTTATATACTTTTGTGACTGTATAATAGGAAATGTGTGTGTTTCAGTCACTCTGTAATGGCTTTAGTCAGAAGGATGGACTCAAATCACAAAACTAAAATAAATACAGAAAGAATGCACATGATTAAAATGTTAAGCATTCTTGTGTGTCAAGTTATAGAATTTTTCTGGGTTTAGCCAAACTCAGGCTTTGCTCAATACACACACACACACACACACACACACACACACACACACACACACTTCCTTTGACATATCAGTATAGTGTTTTCATACATAAGCAGAATAAATAATTCCTCCTTAACTTACATTGTCTCACATTTTGACCCCAATTCCTCCAACTCCATCGAAAGTACAAGCTTCTAGAGCAGCTCACTTCAGCAAGTTCTAAAGAGCTATATAATTCTCTCAAGGTATCATTAACTGACAAGATGCTAAGGGTTACATTCCACAGTCCTTGTTGTCACAGTTGCAAACAGGAGGGTCAAAGTCCAATGGAAGACTCATAGGGTTGAGAAGCATTCCTGCATTAAGCATGTGGACCATGTAACTCTGATCTTTTCTGAATGTGTGTCACCATGAGTAAATGTATGAGAAGATCTTGTCTGAATTATCATCCTGTTGTCTGAAACTGAACAGCCTATAAATGACAAATTCTTCAAACAGAGCTTCTCTAGTTTAAATAAACTCCAAATCCCATGTCCAACAGTTGCTGAATGGGGCATAGGAATCTTTGTGGTTGGTGGACTGTGTTCATTATAATGAGAAGAAACTGTTAGGCTGTTTCAAATTCAAATTAAGCTTTTCACATATCCAAATTCCTATTTCCATTCAAATTCAGCTGGATAGCTCTAGACTCAGCCTCCTACTGAATTGGGGCAGACACAAGACCAATGGGCCCCAGGAGGCAAATAACAGCAAACTCTCTATAGGCAAGAGAAATAAAGGGTAGGCTTGCTCCTAGCCTCCTTAAGACTGATTTCCCTTTTCAATTCTTTTCCTCTTTAGTGAGTTATATATTTGGGAATGATGATGTAGAATTTGAACTTGCACTGAAATAAAAGTTCTTTGTTTCTTTGGTTGCAAGGCAGGGTGGGAATGGATTTTATTTGGTAATAATATCTTCTCTTGTAAAAAGCAAAAAAGTTTGATTCCTTCCCATGTATGCTGTATATGAACCTCCCTATATTAATCCATTTAAAAGAATAAGTGATTGGCCTAAAGAACTATCTGCTCAATCTCTCCATAATGTCCATGAGTGCATTAATGAACTGGGATAATAAACTGGCCAACTTTCTTATTCACTGGCAGAATTCAGAACTGTTTTGTGAAGAAGAAATTGAAGTAAAATGTACATCCCATCCTTCTTTCTACTTTCTCCTCTCCAGCCACAAATTCCCATTTCAAATGTAGTTATTCATTTAAATTTTTTCAATTTTATTCATTTATTTGAGATGGAGGGAAAGAGGAGAGAGAGAGAGAGCTTGGGTGTGCTACAACATCCAGGCACTGCAAACAAATTCTACACTCATGTACCACCTTGTGCATACAGCTTATGTGGGTCCTGGGGAATTGATCCTGGCTCTTTTGAGCCTGTATTGATCCAGCATGCCTGCTATTGAGTTGAACCACTTCTCAGCTGCTAAGTATAGTGATTACCTGGACTGTGGTTTCAATGAGGAATACAGAATCCAACCAGAAACACTGAGCCCTCAAAGCTATAACCTGGGGTTGGGAGAGAGTTTGGTCAGTAACATATTTGCCTCATAAGCATTGGGACCTGAGTTCAAGCCCCAGAAACCTTATTATAAAATGGGGCAAGGAGATGGCTTAGCAGCTAACAGCCCTTGCCACTTAAGCATGAGGACATTTTAGAACAGAAACTTCCAAGTCTGACTCCTCAGAACCTGTGTACAAAGCTGAGTATGGCCAAAGATATCCTTTTGCCTCTGTACATACACATGTGTGTGCGCATGTACACACACACACACACACACACACACACACACACAGAAGAAAACCTGGAGCTAAGGATATGGCTCTCTAGTTTAAGGTGCTCACTTACAACCTTGCTGGCCTGAATTTGATTTTCTAACACCTACATAAAACCAAACTCAAAATGGCTGACACATCTGTGATCCCAACACACATATGTTAATGTGAGGTGGAACCAGGAGAATTTATAAACCCAAAAGCCAGCTAAACTGGCAGAGAAAAAAACAATGGAGACCCTGTCTCAAGCATGGTGGATGCAGAAAAGACACCCCAAACCTCCATGCACAGGCAGTTGTATGTGCAATGTATACACATACACACACACACACACACCATACACAAACACAAATACACTTTAAAAAGTGAGCTTGGTGATGAAAATTGTACTCCCAATGCTAGCTAAGTAGGCAGATTTCAGAAGCTCATGGGCTGACTATTCCAGCCTACATGGCAAGCTACCCACCCCTGAGAGACCTGTCTCACAAAAAGGTGGATAGCAACATGAGAAATGACACTCTGGTTGTCCTCTGGCCCTCTACACACATGCACAAACTCATGCATGTGCACATGTGCATAAGTACACCTAAACATGAGCCCATACACAGATGTAAACTTTTCCTGTGGTTTCCACCCGTAAATCTCTGGTTACCAAGTGTATTTCTGACTTTACACAGATCTTGAGTGACTAAAACCAGCACTGATCTAAGATCACACACACCAAACATCACTGCTTTCATACATACCCACACCCAGCTGTCTGCATGGTAGCATTGGGCCAGGGCTTTTCCTCACCATCAACTCAGAGTCCCTTAGGAGCAGAGGCCAAAGGTCTCTCTGTGAAGAAATAAGAATATCAGCTGAATCTTGAGAAGAAACTTCACCTTGGATGTGACTAGATGAACACTCTAAAAGCCAGCACAGGGCAGACATGCATGCTCAGAGACCCCAAGCTTATGATCCTCAAATTTCCCACAAAAACGAAACCTGGACATCACATGATTTAACACCACAGACCTTGGCTGGTTCCTGAATCAGCCTGACCAAGAAATCCAGGTGAAACACATTCAGTGATTAGTCATGGGGTCCAGGTGTTCACAGGGATCCCTCAAAGGATGTCTACATAAAAGGAAGTTCAGGGCAGGAGAGATGGCTAGATGGCTTAGGGGTTAAGGCTCCTAAGCCTAAGAATGCCCGTTCTATTCTCCAGGTCCCACAATTTACCCAGAGAGTGATGCAAAGGCACAATGCCACACTTGCCCACAAGAGGGCGCACATGCCTGGAGTTCATTCATAGCAGGTGAGAGGCTGCTGGGGCACCCATTCTCTATCTGTACTCCCTCTCTGACTTTCTCCAAAAAAAAAAAAAAGAAGTTCAGACTGGAGGATTAAAGTGCTTCCTTGCAATGCTTGGTGGCCCAGTTTCAATTTCCCAGTATCTGCATAGGCAGAGGTACAAAGAGGCACATGCATGTGGAGTACATCTGCAGTGACAAAGAAGGCCTGACTTGTGTCCTGTGTGTGTGTGTGTGTGTGTGTGTGTGTCTCCTGCCTCCCAAATAAATACATAAAGAAAAATATCTTAAGTATAAGGAAGTATTTTAACTTTGTCACTCAGTTTATAATCAGTCCATCAAGTTATGTATGTGTACATGTATATTTCTGTGTATATGTATCATGTGATCTACATAACACACTTCCAGAAAAATTGCTGATGCCCTCAGTCAATAACTCTACCAAAATATCTGTGTTATTTTTATTGATGATGGTTTACATTGATTATCAACTTTATGTAACCAAGAATAACCTGGGATGTGGGTCTTTACCATTCTCATTCCCTGGGGTCATTGGCCACCAACGTCCCAGGTGCAGGAGTTGGGGGGAAACAGCAGGGTCCTGGAGCACTGGGTGAGTGTGAGGATGAGCAATGAATACCCAGGAGACCATCTGATGGACAGTGCTTGTTTATTCAAAAGGGGGGTGGGTTTATAAACACTTGAAGAAGGTTGAGATGGCACATACAGTCTATATGGCGATCAGATACATAATTTATGGGTTGCTATCTAATTGGTTGTAAGGGACCTAGTGGCAGAAGAGCTACAGTAACTTCAAAGCTGTGGGGTAGGAGCTGTGGGAGAGATGGCAGAAAGGCTATGGGACTTCAGACACATAAGGATCTCTTGGGTAGCTAGCCACAAGATCAGGAACTGTGGGGGGCAAAGGCTGACTTATGGAATTGGTCAGTGCTTTTTGGGATCCAGGGGAGGGCCTTGCCAGTTCTGCCCACTCTGGGCAATGACAGGGCACACTACAACCTACAACCAAGGGTATGGAAAGCCAGTCACTGTCGCCAGGGTGGGTTCCTGATGATAGGGCAAGGTTCAACCTAAGCCCAAGGTCCCCAGCCATGCCCAACAGTTCAGGCCAGCCTCCTCACAGTCCCAGCCTGTTTTTAGCAATGCCCAACACTGGGAAGGATGATCTGGATTTGGCTGAGTTGGGAATGTTCACCTTAACTGTGGGCAGCACCTCTCCATGGGCAGAAGTCCTGGATAGTGTGAAAAGGAGAGAGCTGGCTACACACCAGCATTCATTGTTCTCTGCCTCCTCACTGTGGTAGTTTGAATTTATTTCTCCCACTAGACTCAAATGTTTCAGTAAAGCTTATAACTTGGGTTTCCAGCCACCAGGCTGGAAGAGGTGTCACTGTGGGCAGATCCTTGGGTCCAGCACTAAGAGGTTAGTGGGGCCAGATCATTTTACAGCCTAAGGTATACAGAGAGCTTGAGTGCTGCCTGGGGTTCCCAGTGTGTGCTTGCTTATGGTACTGCTGGTGATTTTTATTTTTTGGTGGATTTGGGGAAAAGGTCCAGCTTCTGCCATTATGGAATTTCCCTTGGCTCTGTAAGTCTGAAATAAATCCCACCCATAAACTGTGTCTGGTTTGGAGGTTCATCCCAATAGAGTAGAGCTAATTACAATACTCACCAAATTCAATGTAACTAGCAGGTGCTTGAAGCACCTGCCATTATATCTTCCCCACCATGAATGGACTGAAAGTTGGACCTGTAAGATAAAATAAACCTTTCCTCACATAAACTGCTTTTGTCAGGTATTTTTATCCAAGCAATAAAAGATAATTAATACAACTTCTAATTCCATTGCCATTCATCGGCTTTGAGTGTGGCTGAATCACATGAGCATTACAGTGTGCCTGACTTCTCCCACTCAGTACTATGTCTGTGAGACTAGCCAAGATGCTATGTAGAACATCAATTTATTCTTTTCTATAATTTGACATATGACACAATGTGTGTGTCCATTCTTCTTACCAGTGAACATTAGGCTGATGTCAACTTTCTCATTAAAAATAAACCTAGTGGCCTTCAGGTCACTGAGAAATCTAACTGAAGCTGGGCTGAATGATCCTGTTGACTGGCTTACAGGACACCAGAAAGAGCTACACAGTGTGTTAGGAGAGAAAATTCATCCATGGCAAGGAGGCCAGATGCCTTACATCCTCACATGCACACCAGTTCTGCACATTTTTATCATTTTCTTTGGTGTGAAGGGATGGGTACTTGTTACTTCAAAGGGTTTTTCCCTAGCAACCTCACATTTGAATCCTTTCACAGGTTACTACCCATCAGACTGCCTCCATTGTGGAGTGCCTATTCCCATATGTTGCCAATCTGATGGAGTTACTTGTCTTTTTATTGTTGATTTTTAGGACTTCAACTTCCTCCCAATTTACAAGAATATTGGCAGAACAAAACTCCCTTCATCTGGTTGATGACGGTTGTTCTCCTGCTGTCCAGATGAGAACTCAGCTGGCTCTCCTGCCTTCCTCACCACTGCTCTAGCGTTCACAAGTGACAAGTGCAGTATGAGAGGGGTGCTGGAGGGAAATCAGGGCCACAAAATGCTCTTAAGTTCTTTGTCTTGATTTTTTCTAAGGAAAGAAACAACTGAGTTTTTTTTTTCTGTGCCATATCCTTTTGCTCACACCAGTTCATTTCTATGCAAAGCAACCCTGCACAACTTCTCAGGACATGGGCATAAAAGCAAGCTTCTCACACAAACTGATAGCCCAGCCCAAGCAAAGATCTTTCTCACCCTCATAAGCCTCACAGTCCATAATTCTTATTGCATTCAGGTCTTTCAACTCTGACCAGAATAGTCCATCAAGTTGTACTTACAGCACTGCAAGGCATCTCTTAGGCCAATGTTTCAAATCCTTCCACATTCCTCTTGAAAATCAGCTCCAAAAGGCCAAAGCCACACAGTCAGGTGTCTAGCAGCAATCCCACTCCTCAGTACCACTTTACTGCAGTCAGGTTTGCATTACTGGCAGAAATCACCTGGCCAATAGCAACCTGTGGGGAAAAAAGAGGTTTATTTTGTCTTACAGGCTCAAGGGGGAAACTTTATGATGGCAGGGAAAACGATGGCATGAGCAGAGGGTGGACGTCACCCCCTGGCCAACATAAGGTGGACCAAACACTGGCAAGGGGAAACTGGCTATACAACCCAGAAGCCTGCTCCCGCAAATACTCTGCCTCCAGGAGGTGTTAATTCCCAAATATCCATCAACTGGGACCCTAGCATTTGGAACACCTAAGTTTATGGGGGACACCTGAATCAAAACACCACAAGGATCCTATTTTAATGTGAAGAACATGTTTCTGTATAAAGTAAATATCTTCCCATTGCTGGTCTCCAGGGAGTGTCGTGAGTGTGGAGAAGCAAATTTCCACAAGGTATAAATAATTCTAGTAGAAATAAATGTTGAATGGAAACTTCAAAACCTATAGATTCCTCCACCAATAGACCCTGAAGCCTTCTGTCCAAGTAAGAAGACTCATGAATGGATGAGAGCTGAGGCAGGGGACAGCTGGGAAGTGGTATAAGAAGAATGCAGTATTTTAATAGTTCATGTTTTCACTGTGTGTATGTCTCGGTAAGGAGACTTATGCATGTAGGAATTAAAGCTATGTCTGTCCTGGATTTTTCTTTCATATATTTTTTATATTCTTGCTCTCTTTGTTTTTTTGAGGTAGGGTCTCACACCATTTCAGGCTGCCCTGGAATTCACTATGTAGTCTCAGGGTGGCCTTGAACTTTTGGTGATCCTCCTATCTCAGCCTCCCAAGTGCTGGGATTAAAGGTGTGCACCACTGCACTCAGCTTCATATTCTTTTTTGATATACATATTTATGACATACAGTGTGACATTTCAATATATATATATATATATTATTATAATGTAAGATCAGGTTAATTGGCATGTCTGTTACCTCAAATGTGTACCATTTCCTTGTATTGGGAACATGCAAAATCCTGTACTATTGTGAATTACACTATTGTTATCAACCACAGTTTCCTTAATGTGCTATAACATATTGGAAGTTATTTCTCCTGGGGG
This sequence comes from Orientallactaga sibirica, assembly GCA_036365145.1. NCBI lineage: Eukaryota > Metazoa > Chordata > Mammalia > Rodentia > Dipodidae > Orientallactaga > Orientallactaga sibirica. The sequence goes on from JAEOAD010002376.1 coordinate 59,809, forward strand.
CTGAGGAGATGGCTCAGCAGTTAAAGGCTCTTGTTGCAAAGCTTGCTGGCCAGGTTCAACTCCACAGCGACTGAGGTAAATGCAGATGGGCATTTGTTTGCAGTGACCCTGCCACCCCACCACTCATGCATGCATATATGTGCACACATAAGTGCACATAAAGTATTTTAACAATGAAGTTACTCCCTCCTAGCCAACTGTGCCCCTGTTCTGGCTCTCTCTCTCCAGCACCCCTCCTCTCAATTTGAAGGCCTGTGGCGTTTTCAACACACACTCTTTTCTTCCTATTGCAGATCTCGTCTTGCATATTTTCCCCGACTGCCAGCCACAGTCAAGGTCGGTCAGAGGCTGCCTTAAGAATGAATACACAGGCTGGGTGTGGTGGTGCAAGCCTTTAATCCCAGCACTTGGGAGGCAGAGGTAGGAGGATTGCCATGAGTTCAAGGCCACCCTGAGATTACAGAGTGAATTCCAGGTCAGCCTGAGTCAGAACGAGACCCTACCTTGAAAAACAGAAACAAACAAACAAACAAACAAAAAGAATGAATACACAGACTGCCTTCTTGCCTACTCAGGGCTGATTGGTGAGATGGAAGACAATGGATGGGAGGAGAGTCTGGTTGACAAATACCCACACTCTTTCCTTTGTAGTCTGATGAAGTTTGCACAAGTGGAAAATCTCCTGTAGCCTCAATCCTGGGGTTTTCAATACAGGCCTTCTAAAATTCACTTTCAAGAAAAAAGAAAACAGTAACAAGCATAATAGATGCAGGAAAAGCAGGTCCTATTAAGGAGTACAGAGACAGTAAGTGTTAAGTAGAGTGAAGCATGTCCACTGAGGAACTTACCGTATAGAACCAGGATAATCCAAGGCCCTTGGGAGGAAAGCCTGTCTCTCAGAGTACAATACAGTTAATTTGAGGTTGCCTGCTGGCCTCCACATATGCGCACATGTGTGTGCACACACACACACAAAAATTAAAACATATTTATTTATTTATTTATAAGAGAGAGAGAAGCAGATCAAGAGAGAGAAATGAGTGTTCCAGGTACTTGAGCCACTGTAAACAAACTCCAGACACATGTTCCACCATGTGCATCTGGATTATGTGAGTACTGGGGAATTGAAACTGGGTCCTTAAGACTTCTAAAGCTATTGCCTTAACTACTAACCCATCTCTCTAGCCCTAACTAAACAGATTTTTAAAAGAGATGAAAATCAGGGAAAATCTTAAAAATCTGGTTTTGTGAGTACCCCAACTAATGGTGGAGATAGGAGGAGGGCACCACTGCTCTGTCTCCCTAGCTACATGACATTTGATTCATGTCCTCAGAACTGATAGTTGGTTATCATCCACAAGGTAGCAGAATATCTGGGGGAGAAGGCAGAAATGTACACCACACCTTAAAGTTCTAGGATCTTGGGCTCTAATTATGGTCTTTTGGTATGTCTGTGCCCTTATTATCTGCTTCCCTCTGTTTCTTGGCATCTCTGCATCTCTTTTCCAAGACTGTGCATCTGGGGTTTCCCAGCCACCACCTATACTCAAAGGCTCTGGCTGTGAATAAGAATCCCACAAGGAGAGACACACTCAGTGTGTCTACATAAGCCACTCCTCCAGTCTCACCACTAGGAACTGCATGTTGGAGTAAAAAAGGTGGAGAGTGTCTGCCCTGGTCTCCTCTGTTTGCTTCTATAAAGGACACATAGCCAGCTCTCAAGTGTGCCTATAATCCCAAGTACATGAGAACCCAAAGCTGTAGCACACATACTTCAAGACCAGCCTGGGCTACAGAATGAGAAGGTATCTCAAAGAATAAGTTAAAAAAAAACCATGGAATATATTTCACTGACAGAACTTGTCAAGCATCCACAAACCTCTAGGTTTGTTTCCTAGACACGCACACACACACACAATTACATACATATGCACACAGATTACATAAGAGAACCCAGGAAACCAGCTTAATGAAATAAGGAAGTCATTACAAAACAGGAGTAAGGAAATAGAAATACTAAAGAAAAACCAGGCTGAAATTCTAGCATTGAAGAACACAGTCAAATAAAAAAAAACTCTGTGGAAAGTCTCACAAGTAGAATGGATGAAAGAGAGAACAGAATATCTAAACTAGAAGACCAGGTGGCAGACCTAATACAGTCCAACAAACAGAAAGACAAGCTAATAGGAAGGTATGATTGGGAATTTCAAGATATCTGGGACACTATGACAAGATAAAACATAAGAATTCAGGGTACAGTAGAAGGAGAAAAAATTCAATCCAGAGGCTTGGTGGGCGTTTTCAATAAAATCATAGAAAAAAATTTCCCCAAATTGGGAAAGAAATGCCAGTGCAGATACAAGAAGCTTTTACAGCACCAAACAGAAAAAACCTGGAAAGAACCTCTCCTCACCATTTTATAATTAAACTACTAAACATGCAAACCAAAGAAAATATAATGAAAGCAGTGAGAGAGAAAAATCAAGTCACCTACAAATACAAGTCCATCAGAATCACAGCAGATTACTCAACAAAAACTTTAACAGAAAGAAGGGCTTGGAATGATGTATTCCAAGTTCAGAAAGATAACTGTCAACCAAGATTACTATATCCTACAAAGCTATCTATCCAGATTGATGGAGAAATAAGGACATTCCACAACAAAAACAGGCTAAAGGAATTTATGGCAAGTAAACCAGCTCAACAGAAAATATTTGAAGGGATCCTTCATGCTGAAGAGATAGCAAAACACACACAGGAGGAAATAGCAAAAAATAAATCACATTGAAATAACAGTTAAAACAAGTGAGTAAAGGGAAAACAGAAAGCACTACAAAACAAGAAGAATGATGAGAATAAATATATACCTTCCAATAATAACTCTTTTTTTGGGAGAGAGACAAAGAGAGAGGCAGAGAGAGAGGGAGAGGGAGAGAGAGAGAGAGAGAGAGAGAGAGAGAGAGAGAGAGAGAATGGGCATGCCAGCAGACTTTCAGCTACTGTGAACAAACTTCAAATGCGTGCACCCTCTTGTGGGCAAGTGTGGCATTGCTCCCTTGTGTCACTTTGCATCTGGCTAAACGTGGGACCTGGAGATTGGAACTGGCATTCTTAAACTTAGTAGGTAGGCACCTTAACTGCTAAGCCATCTCTCCAGCCCCAATAATAACTCTTTAAAAAAAAAATTATTATTTTATTTATTTTTTGGAGAGAGACACAGAGACAGAGAGAGAGAGAGTGAGAGGAAGACAGATAGAAATGGGCGCGCCATCAGTCTTTTAGCTGCTATAAATGAAATCCAGATGCGTGCACCCCCTTGTGGGCAAGTGCAGCATTGCGCCCTTGAGTCACTTTGCATCTGGCTAAACGTGGGACCTGGAGATTGGAACCCGGTTCTTAGGCTTAGGAGGCAGGCACCTTAACCGCTAAGCCATCTCTCCAGCCCCTTCCCAATAATAACTCAATGGCCTCAATGCCCCAAACAAAAGCCACAGGCTTTCAGACTGGATTAAAAGTCAGGGTTGGCCGGGCGTGGTGGTGCAAACCTTTAATCCCAGCACTTGGGAGACAGAGGGAGGAGGATCGCTGAGAGTTTGAGGACACCCTGAGACTACATAGTGAATTCCAGGTCAGCCTGAGCCAGAGTGAGACCCTACCTCGAAAAACCAAAAAGAAAAAAAAAAAGGCAGGGTCCTGCCATTTGTTGCCTCCAGGAAATTCATCTCTCAATAAAAGATATACACTGTCTTAGGGTGAAAGGTTGGAAAATGATATTTCAAGCAAATGGGCCTAGGAAACAAGTAGAGGTTGCTATCCTAATATCTGACAGGATAGACTTCAAACCAATATTAGTGAGGAAAGATAAAGAAGGTCATTTTGTACTCATTAAAGGAACACTCCAACAGGAGGACATTACAATCCTAAACATATATTCACCTAACATGGGGGATCCCAATTTCATCAAACACTATTAGACTTAAGGTCAGAGATAACACCAAACACAGTTGTAGTGGGTACTTCAATATACCACTCTCACCAATTGGGGAGGTTTTTGATTCCCTTTTCAATCTCCATGGAGGTGATAGGTTTGTTTAGGAAATTATTCTGCTCTGAGTTTAATTTTGGTAGGTAGTATGTGTCTAGGAATTCATCCATTTCTTTCAGATTATTTAATTTTGTGGAGTAGAGGTTTTGGAAGTACGCCCTGATGATTCTTCAAATTTCATTGATATTTCTTAAGATCTCTCCTTTTTCATTTCTGTTTTTGTTAATTGGAGACTTCTCCTTTAATGCTTGATGTGTTTTCCCAGAGGTTTGTTGATCTTGTTTATTTTCTCAAAGAATAAGCTCTTCATTTCATCAATTTTAAAAATTGTTTTCTGTTTCTTAGATTTATTTTTTAATTTAATCACATTTGTTCTATGGTTTCAATCACAGGTTGGCGGTGGGAAAATGGCAGCAGTGGTCAGCTCTGGAGTGTGACGCTGATGGGACACCACTCAGCAGGGCTGTGGCATTCAAGATGTTCTTTGGCAGGGCCAAGAATTCTTTCAGTGACCTCCTGGAGTGCCTGATGCCTTACAGTTTGCACTATTACTATCTTTTCCTTGGTATTTTTGGAATTATTATAAGTTTATTACTGCTTATGTTTGCTTTCATTTTCCCCTTCTCAGTAGTAATAGGGGACTCCAATTCAGATGTGTTTATATAATCACCAATGATTAAACAGGAAAAGAATGTTGCTGCAGAAATTTCTGAGGCTGTAATGTTTAAACAGATTATATGTCCTGAAACTATGACTAGATTGAATGTATAAAGTTTCTCAACACCACAAATGTATATTTCATGTAATGAGACATGTTCATTGCAATGCTAATTCACATGCCTTACCAATTGTTCCCAAGCAACATTACTTGCAAGAAAATTCTTGTTGTTGAGACAGTTCCAGGAACTAGTGGACACATTTCCTGAACCTACAAGTTACTTAATAGAAAAGGAGCCTGAAATGCTGGGGAGCAAAAACAAAAACAAACACCTTCCAAGTATTTGGGTTGGGCCCACACAAGGAAGTAAAACAGAATATGTAACTTTCAGAATTAACCATAGCGTTTGGAGGGCTCCTAAATGAAAGACATCAATGCAAAACACTGGTTGGATAGATCAACTTTTACCATATACAGGGACATACATTAATGGAGTAAGAGTAAAAATAACTGCCCCTTATGAGGTCAAAAATGTCTATCACCTTATAACCGCAAGAGCTGCCTGCCAGGATGCTTGGCTAGTTTTCATGAGCCTGGGTAAGATATTAACCAGCTTGCAATCTTTGACTTCTTGACTTTCTTGTTTAAGAGGTTATCAGAATGTCTATGGGGCAAGAGGTTCATGAGTTAAGCAGACGCAGGGGAAACCAAGGGGTGTACTGTGCAAGATTTCTTAGAGAATAGAAGCCACATGAATAAGTTGCTAGGTCTTGCTTGCAAAAAATATAATGTATCCTAAAATATAAATAAAGAAGCAGAGTTTTGCTCTGTATCCAGTGTGCTTCACCTGACCTACTGGTCCAGATCATTTTCTCACAACACCAACTGCACACATCTACTTCAAGTTCTACAACCCTACTGAGGTTTGACCGTGGCAACAGGTTATGCATTTTTTTTAACTAGGATCATGGAGATAAGTAGCATGAAAAAGCTTTAGGGCTCATAACCAAAGTGAAAGAAAAATTATAACTGGAAACATTACCAATGTAGTTGCTTGTTCAATTTGGCCAGAGATTTACCATTGATTTTTTTGCAAAGAACCGTGTGTTCATTGATGTTTCAAGTTGTTTTCTTAGTTTCCAATTCATTAATTTCTTCTCTAATCTTGATTATTTATTTCCATCTGGAGCTCTGTGGGTTGGATTCTTCTTGTTTTTCCATTGCCTTTAGGTGGACAGTCAGGTTATTGATTTGGGATCTCTCTGTCTTTGTAATGAAGGCATTTAGGGCTACAATTTCTCCCTTATGACTGCCTTCATTGTGTCCCATAAATGTTGATAGATTGTGTTTTCATTATCATTCAATTGTAGGAATTTTACAATTTACTTTTTGGTTTCTTCCATGACCCATTCATTATACCCCTAAGGCTCATGATCTTCCCTGCTATAGACTTTTGCTTAGTTTTTCAGTACCAGACATGTATTCCCTCCCATAGAGAGGGCCATCAGTCCAACTAGAGAGAAGTTAGTTACCCAAGAGCAGACATGCCACTATTGCACCCATTCAGTCATTGGGCCTTGATACCCACAATCTTTCTGTCACTTCCTGCTGCAAAAATTCACTTTTAAGTTAGTCTGGCCAACACCATGAGAAAATGAGCATCTAGAATTATGACTGGCCCTGAGGAGATGTAGAATAAATATATGTAGAACAAAATGTGTGGGTGAATCAATCTGAGCTCTCTACATTAAGGATCCAATCACTGAACAATCAACTCACCACAGTCATCATGGGGTTACTCACTCAGCAATAAGACAGGCTCATCTAGAAGAAACAGCAGCCCAAGTCACACTGTTGCAGACCTTGTATTGACAAGTGCATTCATTTATAACCTGTCACTGCTCCTGATGTCATACAGACTGTAGTAATTTTTACCTTGCAGTGACCTTCCTAGCACGTTGGCCCTAGGTTCACATGAGTATGCTGCAGCCCAGTAATACCCATAACCCGTCTAGCCATGCACATGGTTAGAGTTAGAACCAGGTTTGGAAAAGAAGCTCCCACACACTCATTCCCATGTCCACTCATGACACTGAAAGAGGAATTAATTTTGACCTCTTCATTTCATCTCTTGGACTTCTATCACCATTTTCATGTGAATTGCATGCTTGTGAAACCACATCTGACTTAGGTAGATGTAAGTGATCTATACTATACCTGGTAAGTGTAATGACACAATTAGTGAGCATTCTTCTGGTTTAATAATGTTTGCAGGTGAAAAACAAAAACATAATCGCTATTGTTACTATTCAGTATGGCTGAACTACAATCCCAGGCTATAGCTATATGTGAAGGGCATCTAGGCCTTTGCTTTGCTCACTGCAAGAGCTACCCCAAAGCAGGAGATGGAATGAATCTGGCAGGGGCTGACCTCACTGGAGTTACTTCCTTGGGGATCTCTCTTGAATAGGAAGGCAGGCACATGTGCATGCACGCGTGCGCGCGCACACACACACACACACACACACACACACCATTCTCAGAGCAGACAGGTGATATGAATCATGAGAAAGGGCATATGGCCAGAATTCATAGCAAGTGAACACTGCCCAGGTATTGTATTTTATCCACCTGTCACTCTGTCCCTCCTTCCCGATGGACAGATTGCAGGCACTCCATATGGCAGTATCCAGGATTAAGACCTGTGACACAGTATCACACAAAGTATCAGATACAAAGTGCTTAAGAGACCTGGACATACGTGGTGCCTAACCTTAACCCTAACCCTAACCAGTCCTCACTTTAACCATGGCCCTGGGAGACAGTATGGGCAGGTGCCACTGCTCCTTCAAAGGAGGGACACTTGAAAAGGAACCAGGTAAGATCTTTTAAGACCTACAAGAGGACAAACTGGCAAGGAAGTAAGACTCTGGCTGTATTCTGCCAGTGCCTCCTGCCTGAATATGTGCAGGAACACAGTATGTCTCCCTGGTGAGGAGTGGTGGCGCTCTTCTACAAGGCTGGTAACAGGATCTCATGGACAGATGGTATTTGGTGGTTATCTCATGGATACACAGATTCATTCTTCCTACTTTTTTCCACTGGAAATACTGAGGACAGGCCCAGATGGACCCTTAGCTCTGCCCCCACCACACTCCTTCCTGACAAACAAAGATGTATAAAAGTGACAAGAAGAGCTAAGGAAAACACGAATATCGTTTGAATAGTTCTGCTCAAAGACTGTGTGAAGGTGTGAAGGTCATTTGGAAGAAGAGCTTCTTTTCAAATGACTACCCTAAAATACTATTTTGGGATGCATTTCCAGGCATCACTCAACCAAATGTATTCCAATGTCAGACCAAGGTCAGACTGTAGATAGCATATTATTTTTTATTATGCACAATGAGGACAAGGTCTCCTCACAGGAGGCCAGCTCAGAAAGCACCTCAGTAGATCTGTAGCTACCAACCGCTATCATTTGGTTATGAGATGTGCCTGCAAAGGGACTCGTGTGTTGACATCTTGGTCTCAGTTGGTGGTGCTAGTTTGGGAAACTTTGAAACTTCAATATATTTGGCCTTGCTAGAGCAAGTAAATCACTGGGGAACTGTGTCTTTTCATATCTATCTCCTTCTTTCTTCTTCCTGGCCACCATGAAAACAGCCTCTATCACATATTTCCATCACCACCATGTTTTACCTCATCATAGACCTAGAAAGAGAGACCAATAACCATAGACTGTTCACCAAAATAAATGATTGCTCTTTTGAATTTGTTCTCCCAGGTATTCCAGTCACAGTTATGGTAAGCTAAACAACTCATACATCTTTGTGTGGAGGAGCCACTAATTATTAACTTAATTCTAAATCTAAAGCTCACTTCCAAACCAAACTGAACCAAACTGAAGAACTGTAAAGAAAGGCAAAGTTAGCAACTGGAAGCAAGATTACATTTTCAGGGGTCACTGGGGTGGGAGAATAGTTTCAGAAATGCAAATGCTTGCACAGGAAGAATTAGAAAGAGAATAAATGTTGACAAATGGTAGAGCTTAATCATTTAAATCAAAGGCAGACAAGTGAGTCCACTTCTACAATTTAAGGTTATCTTGACAGTGTTTCCTAAAGTCAGGGCCATCATCAGAGTGGATCCCATTCCATGGAGACACCAGGTAAGGTATGCGGCAATAAGAATACACTGCTACCTACAGACAGAAGCAGCATCCCCTTGGCCAACCATATTTTAATTAAAAAAAAAAAGTTCAGTCACATCCCTCTCAACCACACAGTATTTCCTTGAGAATTACTTTAAATTCAAACAGTCACGGGTAAACATTTTGCTTCTAAATCATCACCACCATGGTCATCATCACACTACTTCTAATTTCCCAGAAACACTGTGCCATTCTACTAGCTTCTTACAAGCTGTTTGAGAGCCAAAGAAAATGAAGCCAACATATTTCAAGCCAGCAAAGTCATCAGAGTGGAAGTGTAAATCTGCTTACCTGACACAAATGGTGCCCCCTGGAATATATCTGACAATCTCCTGGTCACTGGTTCCTAAGGGGAACCTTTGAGCAGAGCACTTCCTAAAAACAAAGATTGGGCTCAGATCTGAAAACCTTGTATTTGAAGCAGTGATTCACTCCTGAATCTGAAAACTAATCCTGTTGTGACTGTAGCCAAAAGGTACCAAGCTTTCAAAGATTTCAAGCACATGGATTTAGCCTTGGTTTTCTTTTTCATCCCCCTGCCTTTGTCGTCTACATTCTCCCACAGTATTATGAAAAGAGTAAAGCACATCCCAGCCTGGCTACCTGAAAACTCTCCCACTATCCACAAAAGAATGGAATCTGAGAAGAAAGAGCCAGTGATGTCACAAACCTTGCTTGCCTTCAAGAACCAATAGAAGGGCTGGAGAGATGGCTTAGCGGTTAAGGCGCCTGCCTGCTAAGCCTAAGAACACTGGTTCCAATCTCCAGCGGTTCCAATCTCCAAGTCCTACCTTTAGCCAGATGCAAAGTGACGCAAGGGCACAATGCTGCACTTGCCCACAAGGGGGCGCACATATCTGGATTTCGTTCACAGCAGCTGAGAGGCTGCTGGTGCCCCAATCTCTATCTGTCTCCCTCTCCCTCTCTGTCTGTCTGTCTCTCTCTGTGTGTCTCTCTCCAAAAATAAATAAAATAATAAAAAATTAAAAAAAACAGAACCAATAGAAGAAAAGTGACCAAGGAGAGGCCACCATTTCTGTTTGATTCCTAAACCATGTCACAGGGTAGGAAAGCAAGTGTATTTGCTATTCAAGAAACATCACTAAAGCAGGTTTTTATTTAACAGATTCTGGAGGAAGTGGGTACTTCCAGGTCAGACCAGTGTATCGTGAAAGTTTCTATTGTGATTTTTGACAGAGATCAAAGGTGTTGGATGTTTTTGTCTAATTTGCAGACTCCTTAGACATCTGGCAAACAAGTGTCAAAAGTGGACAGCTGTGACCAGTGGCTCTTGCTCTCCTTGATGTACTTCTGTGTGTTTTACCCAAGATTAAACTTCAGTAGCTGGTTCAAGAGTCAACTAAACTAAAGATGGCTTTTCACACATGTGCCTTTGATCAGGAATAAGAGGGATAAAGGTAGAATGGATTTCACTGGACCTTTTATACTTCTTTCTCGGTTCTAAGGAAAACCAGGCAAGATGCAGGGCAACCCTTTGTATTAGTCACTGAAGCCAGCGGAACTTCAGGCCGACTCATGTGGAAAGTAGTGGGTTTGTTTGGTGGACTTTAATGGGTGCTTATTCTAATGTTCTCGCTTATGGTTTCAGAAAGGTTAAAGGGGCTCCAGGGGTGTCCCATGTACTCTCTGCCACCAGTGCCAGCAATACTACACATTCACAACAAACAACAGCTGTCACTGTCCCAGAGACCAATGAGAGGTCCTAATGCCACAGTTGGGGAGAAGGGAGTGGAGGATGAGGTGGCCACTGGGGACCCAGGGACAACCTGAATTCTGAGAAGGACCAGAAAAAGAGTGAGGGGCTTACCCTGCAAGCTCCAGTACATGGTACATGTACAGTAGAGGCACAGACAGTGGCGCTCCTCCTTCGTGACTGCTTACAGAGGAAATTGTAGAGTCACTTCTGCTTCAAGGTCTTCATGGCACTATGGCACTTATCCTTGGCCTTGAAGATGGATGCCAGACTCAAGTTGGTCTCCTTGTTCACCATGCACTGCATTGAGTGTGGTAGTTGGTGCTACAGCTCTGCTCCTTCGTGCACTGGTCCCTTGCTTTTACTCAGTCCAAGAGGTCCCCACTGCTTACCTGTGCTGACAAGACCAAATCTGCACGGTAAGGGAGAGTGCCTTTGTGCAGGGTTGAAGACACAAATCCAAGTCCCAGTAGAGGGTGGGCCCTTGAGATAAAGAAGTTTGACTCACCTTTTGGGGTTCCCTGGGTAAGGAGCTGGTCCACCCATTTGCCCTGCTGCCCATTTTCTGCTTTGGGAGCTCCTGCTTCAATACCCTCCACCCTAGCCTGCAGGGTCAGGGGATTTGATCTGGTCCTGCAGGCTGGAGCAGCTGATTGGAGTATAGCTGTCTTGCCTCCCTGTGGGCCCCAGCCTGCCATCTCTCACTCAGCAAGTCACCGGCCACAGCAGAGGCAGGCAAGAGGCAACATGTTGCCATCCTCTGGGTGTCCATCTGCAAAAAACAAAACATTATTGGAGAAAAGTTCTCCACTCCAAGTTGGCTCTCTCACCAGCCAGAGCTCACTCACATTCCACCTGCCCCAACACCTTTGCCCACTCCTCTGAACATGTAAGTGACTTCTAGCCCTAGACAAGAGAATTCAAATCACTCAGTTTTCTGCCAGGCTGGGTCATTCAAACCCACAGCAAAAACAAAACCCTAAATGTTCCCACTTGTAGGGGTTCATATTAGACCTAACTTGGAACCAAGAGTGTGCCCTGAAATGAGAGCATGGATGTCTCTCCCTCTTCTACTGCCCCTCTCCACTCTTCCCTCTCCTGCTCCCTCTGGGGGATTTTCCTGTGTCTGGATGCGAACCCATCCCCACCTGAAACCTGTCCTAGCATAGGAAGTCTATGAACATCCATGGGGGAGGAGTGCAGAGATGTGGGAAAGAGCTCTGCAAGTCCAAGGGGGTGTCTATACCCCACAATCCCAGAGGTTGAATTGAAGCCAATAAGTAAAGGTTACTTTCTGAGATCAGGAACATAATCTACCATACTAGGAATCTGAGCCCTTGGGCACAAGGTAACAACAGATTCCTAGCCATGCCCAGTGAGGAAAGAGAGACCCCTTATCCCAAGAAGGTGGCTGCCCCACTGGCCAACCAGCTCTGCGGCAGCCAAGCTAGGTTCCCACCTCCATGAATCCTGGGCTGCCCCTTCTATCTGCCAGACCCAACCCTTCTGTAGTCCTAAGGCTCTTGGCTGAGGAGCCAGGTGTGCTAAAGTGAGCCACACAAGAGGTAGAGACTCCAAAATGTTTAATTAGAGAAAAGTTCTTACCTCCAAGTCCCCTCTGGGTTAACACTTGCTCACACTACACCTGCTCAGATCCTTCACCAGCTCCTCTGGACTCTCAAGTGACTTCTGGCCAAGATCGTAGGTTAGAACCACTCAGTTCCCTACCAGGCCAGATTAGTAAAACCCGCACAAAATCAAAACCTTGCACAAACTGTCTGGGGACTGACCTTCTTCCATATTCTGGCCAGGTCTCTCTCTGTGTTTGGTCTCACACACGTATGCTGTCTTCGACAGTAGGGTCTTACCATTAACCTTTGGTGGGTCACCAAGTACTCTGACCAAAGTCTGTCTTTTTTGGGGAACCTTGTAGGTGTTTCAGATCAACAGCTCATTGTGTAAGTTAACCCTCTGCTGGCACTGGGAGTTATAAGTCTGCACCTTGGAAGGTGAGGGAGGAAAAAGATATATAATGTAAAAAAGAGAGTGAGTATAGAGAGAGGGAGAGAGAGAGAGAGAGAGAGAGAGAGAGAGAGAGAGAGAGAGAGAGAGAGAGAGAGGGAGGGAGAGAGAGAGAAGAGAAAGAGAAGCAGGACAAGATTAAAGTTGGCCTTCATCATGTTCTCTCCAGGTTCCTGTGGTTCGAGTATTCCCTCTGTAGGCCTGCTGAAGGATCACTGTTTTAGCCTGTTGTTCAGAGTAAAGGGTTTTGTAGAGCAACTGGGGGAAAACGTCTGACATTGGTCCAAACAACTTGCAGTCTAAGATACCCAGCAGGAAACAATCTGACGTAATGCTCATACAAGTGCAGTAGTGGCAAACAGCCATGGTGGGTTACCAACTGCTCTTGATTTGGCTAATAAATCCATTCAGTGGAATGGAACTCATTGCTGGAACTGGGAAATAAGTCAAAGCCATGTACAAAAAATGAGCTCAGTCTCCAAGATCTAGAGGCCACCAAATGTGGGCTAGAAGAGAGCCAATGCATATAAAGTTCCCTCCAAAACATATATGGTTATCCCTTCTATCTAGTACTAACTTCTCTCTCCATTGGAGAATTTGCTTATCTCTTTTCAGGTGGACAACGAACCTGAAGGGAGGATCAGCTAACCACACCTCACCAGCTGAAACCATAGAACAACACAGGGGAAGGGCAAGAATACAGCACTCAAGGCGATCACAACACCAGAAAAAGGCTGAAGGAGATAAACACAGAGAACATCCAACTCCAACTAAGCCAGATATCCAGAGACACAGAGGCTCCCAAAACCTCATCAAGGAAGCAGAACTAAAATGACCCCAATGTGGCTCAGGGAAACTCGTGGAAGAGTGTGCCGACCTGCGGCACGACTTCGAAAGGACCCTGAGAAAGGGGGCTGGAATGATCCTAGGACAAGGACACAAAGAATGGAGCCAAGACAAATGTTGATCAAGGCTCAAAGTTTATTGCAGAAGTCTCAGCTTATATACTAGTAAGCAAAACAATGAAGCTCCTGAGAGCAGAGACCTTGTCCCAGTTACACAGCTGCACAGAGAGGGAACCTCAGATAAAATGTCTATCAATGATATTCCTTGTGGCTAAACACCCTGTTCTTCACAAACTCTCTCATCAGGCTGGGAAATATTACAATCTTTGTCTCAGCAAACTCCCTTAAAGCCTTAGGCTGTCAGCCAAGTATTTTGTACACAAGGCAAGGTCAAGAAATAACCAAGACTGCACCCGGCTCTCCACAGCTTCCCCTTTTATGTTTTTTAAAGAACGTTTTCATGACAGACATCACAGGTAGGAGAGTAGTGATTTGGCCCCTCTAAATGAATGTTTTTGGTACCTTTTGTAGAGGAGAGGAAGGGCAACAGAAAATGATTTTGGTACCAACCTCTGTGCAGACCAAGTATATCTCTCAGGGGTTTTAGGATAAGTTACCTCTTTGTAGTGTTTTGTCTGACATCTACCAAATGACCATGTCATGAAATTCTGGAATCTAGTTGGACGTTCATCATGAGCCAAATTTAAGATAAAGTCTGTGGGAGCCATGGGCGAGTGCGAAGATGGATATCACGAACTTTGTTTTGAATCCGTATAATACGCTGTAACAAAAAACGCATGAGACACAGCAAAAGGCAGAGTAACAATAAGATATTTATTTTTAAGATAATTATGTATTTGATCCAAGCTGTAAAGGATTCCAAATCAGGAAGTATAGAGTGTAGAGTAGTTAAAAAATCACTTGTGGCTTGGGCAGCATCAAAAAACAAATGACTATAAGAATTAACAGATATTTTTTTTGTAAACCTTGTAAATCTATGTTAAGATTATTATGGTTTTAAATATCCCAAATATGATTTTTAACTTTTTACTATTTAGTAGCAGTCCCATTGTAGGATAAAGGAGTAATACATATGAATTGAGAATTTACATGACAGAACAATTGTATTTGAACCGCCAGATTGGCAACATGTCTTTTTAAATACATAACAGCACTTTTTAGAGTATTTAACCTGATTAACAGTTTTTTTATTAATATCTATCTGTGATAAAAAAAAAGCTTGAGAAAAATTTTAATCAGTCCATTAACATGATCAGCTGTTTTTATTGATTGTGCCAGGGATACTGATGTCGTGGTGTAAGAGGCAATGATGGTTGTAGCAAGGATTTTTACAAGCAGTTATTTTACTGAATTTTTTTTTTTTTGCGTCAGCATTTTGTTGAGCTGTTGGAACACTTGAGCTCTGGAAGCTGGAGTACCAGGACTCAGTCATTTTGATTGGCATAATTAAGTAAGGAGAACACATGACAATAAAGACTACATTGGAGGAGTAATCTGTAGCTGTGTCCTTTTTAGAATTAATACAATTGGTGATAATATACCAGGTACAACTAAGAGTAAATTTTATTTGGTGATTGACCCACCTGGGCCCAAGTACAAAAGGATAAGGGAGGGGCAGACACGTACAAAATTTAAAATAATTTTTTTAGGGTACTTTTTATAATTTTGTTTGAGGCCACCTTTGGGACTCAAGATGGGCTGTATCTCTGATTGTTTTTTTGGGGGGGACCCAACTGTAATTGTAAATTATATTTATTTTGGTATATACTGAAGAACCAAAAAAAGAAATCAATTAACCCGTTACATTTAGTCTTTGTAACACTGTTTGCTTGGCTGACTCAGGTATAGCCACCTCTGTATGTTGAAACAAGTTGTAATTGCATTGCTGAAATAAGCCTCCTGGAAATTTTTGAGTTTATTAGTTTCCTTAATTACTGTTGTAAACCAAGTTAAAGTTTTTTTTTTTTTTTTTTTATTTAGAAGACATCATTTAATAGCCAGATGACAGTACTGCCATTATAGAACAGACAGTTATTAAGCCCAGGCCTGACTCAGATAAGGAACTAGCTAACGAATGTGTTGACCTCCAACTCTGTAGTCTATGTTTGTTTGTTTGGCAACAAATTCTCCCCTACTTATCTTTTGGGGAGTTTTTACATCTGTAGGACCTTTTAGAAATACTCAGCCATGGGGGCCTCCGGTCTTTGTAACAGACAAATTTTGTAAACCATCTACTGACTTGAGATGTAACCCCCATTCCCAATTCCCTGTCCCCATACAAGAATTGGGACCAAAGCTTTAGCGGTGGGCTTGATGTTTTTTTGGCTGTGGCTGCCAGCACCTGTGAAAAAGGGAGTGAAAGAGGGGGAGGGGAGGAAGACTCTCATCTAAGGGAGAGGTTTTTTAATTAAATTTTTCTAGGTCACGATGTATGGGATCTGGTTTGGATGTCCATTCCTAGGACAGAAAACATTTTTTTTTAACCTTTAATATAATATTTGAATGAAGGGTGCCCTCTGATAGCCATTTAGAGGAACAGAAAGTGATTTATTTGTCCTTGATAATAGATACTTTATTTTTTTGAGTGATGTCCTTGATTTTTGTCCTAAAGAGGGGGAAGGGAATTGTCCCATGTTATTAAGTCAGGGGAGAAGCGTCCATCCATAGGGAAACAATTAACACACAGACACACAAATATGACAGAAACATAGGGCCCAATAACACTTAAGACACACGAGTATGACAGAAACAGAGGGCCCAATAACATTTAGACATATGAGTATGACAGAAACAGAGGGCCCAAGAAGGCTATGCGCGCTTTAAAACTAAATTTAAAAAGGAGAAAGAGAGAGAGAGAGCGCGCTCAGATACTCACCAGACCGGTCTGAGTGCTGGGGACCCCCAGGGTTGGATGTTTTTTGTAAAATTTTTTGTAATGTCTTTTTTGAGCAGGTTATACTCGAGTTGAAATCCTTTCAACATTTTTCAGTTATCTCCGGATAGCAGCCTTATAGGCAGTGTTAGCATTTTTAGAAGCTAATTGTTTCATAAAGTCTATACCAGCACCAGCATCCCCAAATACTCTGTCTGCAGTTTTTAACAAGCAGTCTACAAACTCAGCATAGGGCTCATTAGGTCCTTGAATAATTTTTGTTAAATTTTTTTTTATTGCTTCTCCTTTGGAAGGAAGAGTTTTCTATGCTCTCCGAGCTGCAGTGGCAATTTGTTGATAAACTGTAGCAGGATAAATTATTTGATTATTATTTTTAGTAT
Source organism: Orientallactaga sibirica (assembly GCA_036365145.1). NCBI lineage: Eukaryota > Metazoa > Chordata > Mammalia > Rodentia > Dipodidae > Orientallactaga > Orientallactaga sibirica. Next base: position 76,597 of record JAEOAD010002376.1, read on the forward strand.
AATTTTTTTTGTTAACATATCTGTATTCCATGTTGTGTTTTTTGTTTGTTGATTTATAAGAGCAGTTTTTTTTTTTACAAAGATCATAAAATTTTACCTTTTACAACAAATAATCCCCTCCTGATAGGCATGCCTTACCTAATGTTTTCCAATCATCAGGGGTAAGGATCTTTTGTGACAAAGCTTCTACAATTGACATGGTAAAAGGAGTAGTAGGACCATACTGACTAGCAGCTAGTTTTAATTTCTTGATTTCCTTAAAGTTAAATTGAACATGCTGTCTCATAGTTTGGCCATTATTGTCTGTAAATTCAGTGACAGGGAATGCTAAAGAAAAATCTTGAGTGCCTTCTTCTCCTGACTCTACTGCCTTTCTAATAACATTTTCTAAAGGAGAACAATCGAGAATGAGACGAGCAGGATTAAGGGATGAAACATGTATAATGGATGGATTAAATTCTCCTCTTTTAACTCGCTCTAATTTTTTTCGTAATTTTTGTTTTTCTTTTTCTAATTGTAGCTGTTCTCGAAGGTTAGCTACTTCCTCTTTCAATTCTGCCATGAAAACCTGGTTAGGCAGCAAAGGAGGGGGAGCAGCAGGAGGAGCAGGCTCCCAGTCAGAATGATATTTAGTAGCTTCCTTCTTTAACTCCTCAGCTTCTTCTTCATCTAAATCATCATCACCATCATCTATATTTAATGATTGCAATTCTTTATTAAATTGTTGATAGGCTGTTGGTTCTTCAGAGGCATGACTTCTTATGTCATCCATAATTTCTCTAGTATGATCTAACATCTGTTTTACTAGGCTATCCTTGGTTCCAGAGTCTAGAGCATCCTTTATCAAAGACCACAAAGAAAAAGCTATCACAGGCACCTTTTGTGGTCCCTGTGCATGAAGAAAAGCATTTAAATGTTTACCAACTCTGTTCCATGTTTTTGAATCAACTTCTCCCTGTTCTATAAACCAGGGACTAGCTTTATTTACAAAATCAAAAAATTTACTCAAAGACTTAGGTTCTATCCCAATTTTTTGTGCCTTAAGAAGATCTCGAGCTACAGAGATGAGAGCCTTTTTGTTTTTTGCTTGTCCCATATCGCCAACTTACTTGGTTTGGAGTTGAGAGCGGGCAGCCTCCATGAACCCCACAAATTTTTGTTTGTGCGCTTTCACTGGTTGGCGTTTCTTGCGGAAGACCCTCGTGCTCAGGTCCCTGTTCGGGCGCCAAGCTGTGCCGACCTGCGGCACGACTTCGAAAGGACCCTGAGAGAGGGGGCTGGAATGATCCTAGGACAAGGACACAAAGAATGGAGCCAAGACAAATGTTGATCAAGGCTCAAAGTTTATTGCAGAAGTCTCAGCTTATATACTAGTAAGCAAAACAATGAAGCTCCTGAGAGCAGAGACCTTGTCCCAGTTACACAGCTGCACAGAGAGGGAACCTCAGATAAAATGTCTATCAATGATATTCCTTGTGGCTAAACACCCTGTTCTTCACAAACTCTCTCATCAGGCTGGGAAATATTACAATCTTTGTCTCAGCAAACTCCCTTAAAGCCTTAGGCTGTCAGCCAAGTATTTTGTACACAAAACAAGGTCAAGAAATAACCAAGACTGCACCCGGCTCTCCACAGAAGAGGGGGTGGAAAGACTGTTAGAGTCACAAGTTGGGGCATTATGCACAGAAACTGGGGCCTATCCACCAGAACTCTTGAGCAAACTCACAATGCACGATCCACATTCCCCATTGATGAGGGCCCCTTTGAAAGTGGGAGGACGGGGAGGAGGACAATGGAACCAATACTATGAATGTAAAATCAGAATAATATAAATAAAAAAATATATATTTATTTTAAAAAAAACAACAACCTTGCACAAGAATCCACAGGCATGGAAAACTGCACCGCTACCAGGTCCCAAGAACAGTTTGACTCTTTCTCAACCAAATTTCACAAATTCTTCACAATTTGGGGGTGACCCACTGAAAGATATGGCAATAGGAAAGGCAGGGGCATCCATGACTTACCCGGGAGTGGCAGCTCAAAGTATAGAGTGTTCAAGAACCTGTTGCCAGAATGCAACAGCCCAACTTTTGGGGGAAACCTTTGAAAACACCCCAACATCCATAGCCTCTCCAGGCCTCGATCTCCCCCAACAGGGACTGTGGGCCAGAAAGAAGCTCAGCACTCTTCAATGTCACAGGAAAGTCCCCAGTCTGCCAGCAGCCACTGCTGTCAGCTACTAAGCTCCACTGGCCTAAGGCGAGCCTGCCTGCAGGGGCTCAGGTCCCACCTTTAAATGAGAGAGACACAGAAAGAGGCAGAGAGAGAGGGAGAGGGAGACAGAGAATGGGAGCGCCAGCAGCCTCTCAGCAGCTGTGAGGAACTCCAGATGTGTGCACCCCCTTGTGGGCAAGTGCAGCATTTGTGCCCTTGCATCACTTTGCATCTGGCTAAACTTGGGACCTGGAGATTAGAACCAGCATTCTTAGGCTTAGCAGACAGGCACCTTAACCACTAAGCCATCTCTCCAGCCCCCAATCTATATTTTACAGATCATTTTGCTCTGTATTTTCCTCCACCAAGCACACAAGGCCATTACTTTTAAATTCACCTTTGCTCAAGTTCTCAGGACACAAGCCACACAGCCAGCCTATCCACCAGAATAGCACACAACTGCTCCAGTCCCAACAAAGTCCACTTTCCCCTCTGAAGGCCTCAAGAGCTGATACTTTATAATGCACAGTTCTCTCTCTCTCTCTCTCCCTCTCCCTCTCCCCCCTCTCTCTCTGTTGTACTCTTTCAAACTTTCACCAGAATCACCCTTTAAGCTCCATTCTCTAGGCCCAAGTTCCAAATTATGCCATGTTACTCTGGAAAACCAGTTGTAAAAGACTAAAAGCCCTATGTTCAGGATTACCCATTTTCTGTAGCAGTTACCTTGCTGTTGCTGCAACAAAATACCTGACCAGAAGCAAATGATGGAAGGAAATAGTTTACTTCACCTTAAAGTTTAACAAATAATTTCACCATGATGAGGAAAGCATGGCAAGAACACAGAGCATATGACCTTTTGTCACCTCAGCCAGGAGTAAGTAACAAGAGTAAGCTAGATATCACTGGAAAGAAGGATAGAATATAAAATGCCAAGGCCCTCTCTCAGTGGCACAGCACCTCTAACAAGGTTCCTCCTAGCAATAGCTCCACTAGCTAGGGAGAAAGTATGAGGCTTAATCACAAACACATGAACCTGTGGGGGACATTTTACATTCAAACACCATAGCATATGACAAGTAAATGTGAGAATTATTTTTAAAGTAATGAGAATCTCTCAGTCATATTTGGTACCACTTTCTTGATTTTATTATTGAATGCTTTTATTTCATTAGAAAATATCTCTAAAGTGTTCAGGGTTTCATAGCAAATAAAATGATTTCATAGCAAAAAAATGATTTAAAATTTTATCCAGTGTAAAATGAAAATCTATAGAAAAATGTCCATATAACAGAAGCTGTGAAAAAAAATTGTCAAGGCATCAAAACTAAGCTCAGGTTTTAAGGCTACACAATTCGGGTCTGCAGAACAAGTGGAGACAATTCCCACCACTGAAACTCATGAGGATACACATAGGAAGTATGCAGGAGCCTTCTCACACATGGGTCGTAGCCTTCTTAAGTTCGAATGTGTCTTGCTGTTTCAGAAGTATCCTTGGAGCAAATGTGTTAATGAAACTGGGCAGGTACCAGTAGGTGGTAGTGCAGGTATTAACTGGTGACAGAGGGCACAGTGCCCACCCTTTAGGACTAATGGGGTACAGTGAAGGTGCTGTGAGCTCCCGTGGCTCTCTGGAAATTGAGCCCATGTTGAGTAGATGAGTCCATGGTTTTGGGAGGCCCTACTAGTTTGTTCTTAAAAACCTGTATGTTTACCTTAGCCTCTTGTATTCTCACTATTTGCAGAATCTCAAAATAGAAGTAGAAGATACTGAAAACATTCTTTTCAGCTTCTATCAAAACTTATGAATCAGGACTAGAGAGATGGCTTAGTGCTTAAGGTGTTTGCCTGCGAAGCCAAAGGACCCAGATTCAATTCCCTAGGGCCCATGTAAGTCAGATGCACAAGGGGCACATGTGTCTGGAGTTCGTTTGCAGTGGCTAGAGTCCCTGGAGTGCCCATTCTCTCTCTATCTCTGCTTGCAAATAAATAAATAAAATTAAAAAAAACTGATGAATCCATGATCTGGAAATATTGCTCAGTGGCTAAAGCACTTGCCTGAAGAGCCTACTAACTCAAGTTTGATTCCCCCAGTACCCATCTAAAGCCAGATACACAAGGTGGAACATGCATCTGTGTGGGTCTTTACCATTCTCATTCCCCGTGGTCATTGGCCACTGATGTCCTGGGTGAGGGAGGGAGGAGTTGGGGGGGGGAAGCAGGGTCCATCCTGGAGCAGTGGGTGAGTGCAGTGATGGGCAATGAACACCCAAGAGATTGTCTGATGGACAGCACTCATTTACTCAAAAGGGGAGTGGGCTTATAAACACTTGGGGAAGGTTGAGATGGCACATACAGACTATATGGCAATCGGATACATAGTTTATGGGTTGCTATCTAAGTGACGGAAGAGCTACATAACTTCAAAGCTGTGAAGGAGGAGCTAAGAGAGATAGCTACTGTGACTTCAGAGCTGTGAGGATGGAGCAGGAATGGCGGAAAAAGCTAATGTGACTTCAAAGCTGTGGGGGAGGAGCTGTGAGAGAGATAATGGAAATGGCAGAAAGCTATGTGACTTCAAAGGTGTGGGGAGGAGCTGTGGGAGGGATGGCAGAAAGACTACATGACTTCAGCCACATAAGGGTCTCTTGGGCAGCTAGCCACAAGGTCAAAGGCTGACTTATGGAATTAATCAGAGCATTTTGGGATCCAGGGGGAGGGCCTCACCAGTTCTGCCCACTCTGGGAAATGACAAGGCACACTACAACCTACAGCCAAGGGTAGGGAAGGTCAGTCACTGTCGCCAGGGTGGGTTCCCGATGATAGGGCCAGCTGCAACCACACAGCCCAAGGTCATGTTCAACAATTCAGGCCAACCTCCTCACAGCCCATTTTTAGCAATGCCCAACACATCTGGAGTTTGTTTTCAGCAGCTAGAACCTTGGAGTGCACCCATATTCATATTCATATTCATATTCTCTCTCTCTTTCCTTGAAATAAAATATATTTTAATTTTTTACAAAAATGACAGAAACTGATGATTCCAAGTTCAGTGGTTGATGCACATGCTTGGAAAGCCTGCCAGCCTAGGTCTAATTCCCCAGCACTAACATATCCCAGCATGCAAAGCGACATGTGCATATATGATCCCAATGCATCTATGGCAATCGAAGCCAGAGCCAGGAAAACCTGAAGCTCATGAGCCATGCTAGTTTTATATTCTTTTGTAGCAGTAAGAGCAAAACACATAAATTGTCCTCTGATTTCCACACATGTGCTGTGGTGTACACATATACACACACAAAAGATAAACACTGGGCTGGAGAGATGGCTTAACAGATAAGGCACTTTCCTGCAAAGTCTAAGGACCCAGGTTTGATTCCTAAGTGCCCATATAAACCAGATGTGCAAGGTGGCACATGCATCTGGAGTTCATTTTCAGTGGCTGGAGTGGCTGGCATGACCCCCCTCTCTCTTTCTCTTTCTCTCTGTCTCTTAAATAAATAAATATTTCAAAGGATCCTTGAAGACCATTATTATTAAAAACAAAGGTAAGCATTTAACACAGTGACAGATTCTACAAAGTTTCTAGTAATGTGCTTTATAAGAAGTCCCTCATGGTACTGCTTTACTTAAAAGGCTGATAGAGATTCCCTGGTCTAACATCAAGAGGAAGAGGTCTATCACTGTCCAGACCTCATCCACCTGAAGGCTGTCCACTGCCACTGCTTTACCTAAAAGGCTGATTGATATCCCCTGGTCTGACATCAAGAGGGAGGGTCCTAACAGTGTGCAGACCTCTTCCACCTGAGGGCTGTCACTGCCAGTGCTTTACCTGAAAGGCTGACAGAGATACCCCACTCTGACATACAGAGGGAGGGTCCTAACAGTGTGCAGACCTCTTCCACCTGAGGGCTGCCACTGCCACTGCTTTACCTAAAAGGCTGATTGATATCCCCTGGTCTGAAATCCAGAGGGAGAGTCCTAACAGTGTGCAGACCTCTTCCACCTGAGGGCTGCCACTGCCACTGCTTTACCTAAAAGGCTGATTGATATCCCCTGGTCTGAAATCCAGAGGGAGAGTCCTAACAGTGTGCAGACCTCTTCCACCTGAGGGCTGCCCTCTTCTTTCTGGCAGTATACTCAACTTTGCTCACAGTGTTCATCTCCCTAGTTCCCTTTTCACTCACAAGTGCTGGTACAGATGGAGGCCACTGTGGACTCAGAATAAGTGAGCATGAAATGACAGTGTGCAACATCACAGAGTCAAAGGCTATGTGGACCCAAGAGGAAGTCCTGGGAGGAAGAGCAGGCTGAGAAAGGGAAGAGAGGATGGGGCAGGGGCATACACTTCCCAGGTGCTGTTGAAGGCAGCTAGAGGTGTGGCAGTGTTGGGGCAGGGAATACAGCTGAAGGAGGGGACAGGTATCCAGAGGGATTGCAGCATCAGCAGCAGCAGAAGAAAAAAGGTGGAGGACAAACAACAGGAGAAGCTACATGAGGAAGAAGAAGCGAGAAGCAAGAAAAGAAACAGAAAGAGAAATAAGGAGAGGAGGAGGAAAACTCAGATGTTCACCAGGAGTACACATCTTTACTCCCAGCACTTGGGAGGCAGAGTTGGAGAATTGCTGTAAGTTTGAGGCCAGCTTGGAACTACAGAGTGATTTCCAGGTCAGCCTGGACTAGACTGATGTTCACCATTATTATTAATTATAGAAATTCAAATTTAAATTGCATGCCACTGAAGCTTATTGCTCTGCAGACCTTTGGAAGACTTGCATGATGAAGGACTGACAAGAATACAAATCAACGAGCATGAAAGATTGCACTTAGTGGTCTAGGTTTACAAAAAAATTCCTACTGGTCTTGGTCTGTGCACAAATAGGCCAGATTTGCAGGGCTGGGAAGGAGACCTCTCTAACCCTTCCACCTTATCATGCTCTGTAGCTGAAGACCTGCTCCACAGAACACCATGGACAGTTCTGGATGCACATGAGGAAGGCACTGGAAGGCAGACAGTGGAGTGGAGTGCAGTGTCACCAGCAGGGGACACCATCTTCATACAGGTGCTTACTTAGGAGGAGTGACCAAGTTATCCTTAGTCCACATTCTCAAGAGTCATTCTGTCAGCTCCTGAGGGGTGAGGCTAGGCCTCTGTCTATCTCAGTCTCCTTTTCTAGGCACAGGCAGGCTGCCCAATGTCCCAGGAAACAAGTAGCACTGAGGCTCCCTGAAAGTTGGGAAGCACAGGAATCTTTCTTTGTTTCTGAAGACTAAAATCTCTGAAGTGTGGGGTGCAGAGAACCCCACTACTTTCTTCAAGGGCACTGACACTGTGTATATATGATGCTCCACCTTTCTTCATGGACATGCCCCTCAAAACAATCACCTCTTGGTGCCAATCATGCTATCACCTTGCAAGACATCCTTCTCTGAAGTGTCAGGATCAGAGAGATCCATGACTTTAAGCAGGGACAGTATCATGCCCTCAGCTTGAGTGACATGCTATCTATGTTAAAAAAAAAAAAAGTTAAGTTGCTTTAAGATAATAGAAGAAGAAAATTAAACCATGTAGTGAGATGAAAAATTAGACAAGAGGGGGCCTAGGGAGATGGTTTAGCTGTTAAGCACTTGCCTGTGACTCCTAAGGACCCAAATTCAAGGCTCAATTCCCAAGGACCCACATAAGCCAGATGTACAAGGTGGATCATTCATCTGGAATTTACTTGTGGTAGCTAGAGGCCCTGGCATGCCCATTCTCTCTCTGTCTCTCTGCCTCTTTCTCTGTCTGTCTGTCTGTTGCCCTCAAATTAATAAATAAAAAATAAACAACTGTGATCAGAGATCATTTATTTAAAAAATAGACAAGAGGTGAGGCAAGATCATGGGAAAGCAAGACCAGTCAAAGACAGGAAGAAGGCAAGGCCCAGTGAGCAAAGGTAAAGCCAAACACAAGGCCAGGAGAAAGGAAGTGTGAAGGCAAGACTAGTTAAGGGAAGGCAAAGGCCTTAAAAGGCAAGGAGAGAAGCAGAGCTTGACAGGCCAGGCAAGGGGAAGGAAGGCCAGGCTACATAGATAGCATGTCACTCAAGCTGAGGGCATGATACTGTCCCTGCTTAAAGTCATGGATCTCTCTGATCCTGACACTTCAGAGAAGGATGTCTTGCAAGGTGATAGCATGATTGGCACCAAGAGGTGATTGTTTTGAGGGGCATGTCCATGAAGAAAGGTGGAGCATCATATATGCACAGTGTCAGTGCCCTTGAAGAAAGGGAAAGTCACACCATGTCAAACCAAAATGAAGGAAGGGAATGGAAAACGCTACTCATGGTAAGTGGGTAGACAATACTACTTAAGGGAAGAAAAGGCCAAGAAGGTCAGGGGGAAGGCATAGTCACACAAGGACAAAGGAGGGGTAAGGACAGTCAACAGGAAAGGGTGAGACCAAGCAAGGGGAAAGACATCCAGGCAAGGACAGGGGGAGGCAATGAGGCCAGTAAATAGGGAAAAACAATGCCAGTCAAGGTGGAATGCAAGGCAAGGGGGAAACAAAGCCAGTCTAGGCCTGGGGAAGGCAAGGCCAAATAAGGCAGAAAGGAAAGCACTGGAAGGCAAAGTAGAAGGCTAGGCCATGCAAAGGTAAGTAAGACCAGGGCCATGACAAGAACATATGTGGTGTCATGTGCATAAAGTTGAAGGCAATGCCCATCCTAGCCTAGGCTTAGGCAAGGCCTACACAGCCCACAGGAAAACATGGAAGAAAATGGTCAGAGTATATGGGAAAGTGTGATGTCAAAAGAGTAGGCAATGCAAAGCCAAAGGACCCAGGTTCAATTCCCCAGCAACCACATAAGCCAGATGCACAAGGTGGCACATGCATCTAGAGTTTGTGTACAGCAGCTGGAGTCCCTGGCACACTCTCACTCTCTCTGCCTCTTTCTCTCTCAAATAAATAAGTACAATTAAAAATAAATATTAAAGGGAGAAAGAAAAAAAAAGAGTATGTAAGGTCATGTGTCAATGTGAAGGCAAAGCCAGAAGGAAGATCTAAGACATGCCAGAGAAGGTGAGGGGCAAACAGGGAGAAGGCAAGGAAGAAGGCTTGGCCAGGCAGGGGAAGGCAATCTAGACAAAAAGAAAGCAGACCAGGCAAGGTAGGAGAAAGGCAAGACCCAAGTAAAGCAAAGGCGAAGGTAAGGCCAGGCCAGGGATAAAGGACAGAAGGGAAAGAAAGCCAGGGCAGGCAGGGGAGAAGGAAAGGCCAGGCTGGGCAATGTTGGGAAAAGAGAAGACACACTGGGCCTGGAAAAGGAGAAGGCAAGGGAATAGGTTACCCAGGCCCAATCAGTGTGAATGCAATGCCAGGACAGACCATTGCAAGGAAAGGAAAGACCAGGTAAGGTGGACTGCAAAGCAAATCTGGCAAGTTCCAGTTCACATTGACCAAGAAATATTGAGTGCGAGGCAAGTGTAAAAGTAATTCCTAGCCAGGCTTGGTAGTTCATGCCTTTAATCCATGAGTTCTAGGCCACCCTGAGACTATAGAGTCACTTCCAGGTCAGCCATGGTTAGAGTGAGACCCTACCTCAATAAAACAAACAAACAAACAAAAAATCCGGTGTAGTTTCAGAGAAGGCAAGACTAGGTGAGGTGAAATGCAAGGAAAGGAAGAAAGCAAGACCAGGATTCAAGTGAAAAGAGAGGGTCAAATAAGGACAGGAAAGGACAAAGGATGGGCAAGGAGAGAGACATAAAAGGTGAAAATTAAAACACAGGCCAGCAAAGGCCAGGCCCAGGGGAAGGCAAAGGAGAATCCAGGCCAGGCCAGGGGGACCCAAGGCTCATCCAAGCAAAAAAAAAAAAAAAGGCAAGGGCAGATGGAGGGAGGACAGGGAAAGACAGGAGGAAGACAGGTCAGACAAGGGAGAAGTAAGAACAAATGCAAAGATGAAACAAGAGGAGACAAGGCTAGGAAAGAAAAGGTAAGATGGAATGCAAAGCCATTCAGAAGAAAGGCCAGACAAGACAACAGTTAAGACAAGAAAGGTGGCAAGACAAGGCAATGTGGAAGGCTAAGCCAAGAGACTAAATCAAGGCAGAAACAAGAAGTAAGGCAAGGCAGCCATGGGGGAAAGCAGAGAAGACAGGATAGGATAGGAGGGAAGACAAAGCTAGGCCAAGCAAGATGGAAGGCAAGTACAGAGGAAGGTATGGTCAGGCAAGAAAAGGAAGAAGGCAAGGTCAGGCCAGGCCAAATGCCAGGCAAGCACAGGTGGAAGGTAAGGTAAATGCTAAGTCACATAAGGCAAGGGGTCAGGAAAGTCCAGGCTGAGGGAAGAAGGGAGAAAAGAAAAAAACTAGGATAAACAAAAGGAAAAGGCAGGGGGAGTCAACACCAATGAAGGACAGGAAGAAGCCAAATTCAGGCAATGAGAAAGGCAAGGAAGAAAGTACTAGGTCAGGCCAGGCAAGAGAAGGCAAAGGCATGCAAGGCAAGGGAAGGCCAAGAAGGCCACATGGTAGGCCAGACCACGCAAGGCGAGAAACAAGGCCAGGCAAGGTAGAAGACAAGGAGGAAGTGAAGGCAGGCGCAAGGCATGTTCAGAGGAAAACTAGGAGACACTTAAGCAAAGACAAAAGCCAGCAAGGTCAGGGAAAGGTATCGTCGGGCAAAATGGTTTGCATGGCGGAGGACTTCCAGTCAAGATGGCATCCAGCTAACATTGCCTCACCTCCCAGGGAAGGAGAGGCAAGACCCTTAAGATTCAAGGTTTTTTTTAGTGGGTTGCTGATTCTAGTAGGCTCCCAGTGGGAGGGGGTAGAAGAGAAAAATAGGGAATCTACTGATTCCCAAGCTCTAGTGCAGCCCACCAGTACCCCTATTCCCTCAAGCAGCCATCCTAGCAGCAGGTCCCAGCCAGAAGTCCCTCCTGCACTAACTGCAGGACAAGTGGACTCAACTAGTAGGCTAAGACCTCCAACCAAGGCTTTCCCACCATCACCCAGAGCTCCACTGGCATGATCGCTGCCCCTGGCCTTTCTGAGCCCTGAGGGTGACTCTGGTCCCACTCCATGGTCCCACCTCAGAGCAGGAATCCAGGCCAGCAGGCCAGTGTCCCTTTCCAGCCTTTCTGAACCCCTTGTGGGACCACAGGTCCCACTACTTGGTCCTGCCTCAGAACAGGGACCCAGACCATCAGGCCAGTGTCCCCACCCTAGACTTTCTGAGTCCCATGCAGGACCCCAGTCCCACTACCCGGTCCTGTCTCCAAGCAAGGAACCAAGCCAACAGGCCAGTGTCCCCAGTCTAGCCTTTCTGAGCCCCATGTGCAACCCCAGTCCCACTCCCTGGCCCCACCCCCAATCAAGGACCCAGGACAGAAAGCCAGTGCCCCTACCCTAGCCTTCCTGAGACCTGTACATGTGATTGCCTGTACTGCCACTGACTCTTCCCACCCACAAACAAGGACACAAGCCAGCAGGCCAGTGTCCCCACCCTAGCCTATATGAGCCCTGTGCACATGGGCATGATCACTGGAACCCACCACCAACTCCTCACATGAACAGGGACCCAGTCCAGCAGGCCAGTGTCCCTGCCCCAACCTTTCTGAGCCCCACATGCCCACAATCATGGTACCTGCTGTTGACTACTCACACCAATGAACAGGGACCCAGGACAGCAGGCTAGTGTCTCCACCCTAGCCATTCTGAGCCCTGTGTGTGTGATTGCCTGTATCCACCACAGACTCTTCCCACCCACTAACAGGGTCCCAAGCCAGGAGGCCACTGTCACCACCCTAGCCTTTCTCAACCCTCCACATGTGATTGTGAGTACTGCTGCTGACTCCTCCCACCCAATAACAGGGACCCAGGACAGCAGACCACTGCCACTGCCCTAGCTTTTCTCAGCCCCATGCACACTCACCGTTGACCCCTCCCACCCCCAAACAGGGACCCAGGTCCCCACCCCAGCCTCTCTGAAATCCTCAGAGAATCACCCTCATACTCTCTGTTGCCCCTCGACCCCAGGCCAGCAGGCTAACATCCCACACCCTAGGCTTTCTGTACCATTATGATGGGAAGACTACAGCTAAAAAGGAATAGCATAAAAAATCAGATGCAAATAAATCCAGCTAGATTGCCCAGTCCCACAATGGATGTCTGTAATAAAAACATAGAAGAGAAAGTAGGATCAGAACCCCACAATGAACAAAAAAAACTATGCAACCTTGGTCAAGCAAATAGAAGAACTTGCAGAAACTCAACAAAGAGCCAATAATTGTATGAATGGTGTCCTTGCTAGATTAGACCTAATAGAAAAGAATCAGGAAGGGTTCCAAAGACAGTTAGATGATCTGAAAGAGTGTGAAAAAAAGGGGGACCTCAATAACCAACTGGCTAAGTTCCAATGGAGACATTAAAAAATGCAGGGATGAACTCCTAGAAGCATTAAGAAAATAAAAAAATGACTTGAAAAGGGAACTAGACAGATGGGTGGAAACTATACATAAAAAAGCAGTAGAAAATACAAACCAAATTAAACAAGTCCAAAACTCTATAGTAACTCTCAAGAAGAGAGTCAGCCAAGTGGAGGATAGAAACTCAGAACTGGAAGACAAAACAGAAGAAACAGTTCATGAGTCCAAAAGTTTCAATAAGTTCAAAAATTTCTGGGAACAGAAAATGAGGGAAATGTGAGATACCCTTAAGTGCTTCAACATTCAAATCATGGGTATACCAGAAGGGGAAGAAATAGAGACCAAACACATGCAAAACCTATTTAACAAAACTATTAAAGAAAACTTTCCCACGCTCTCAAAAGAAAGTCCCATCAAGACACAAGAAGCTAGCAGAACTCCAAACAGACTGGAATAAAGGAGAAATTCTCCAAGACATATTATCATTAAGACTCTAAACATCAAGTACAACAAAAAGAATATCCTTTAAAGCAGTTAGGGAAAAACAACACATTACCTATAAAGGAAACCTCATCATAATTATGTCAGACTTCTCAATAGAAACCCTAAAAGCCAGAAGAGCCTGGAATGGAACACTTCAAAGTCTAACAACTTATGGCTTCCAACCCAAACTAGTCTATCCAGAAAAAGTATCCTTCATAATAGATGGGGAAAAAAATTTTCCCGTGATAAAAGTCAGCCATACAACTATATGAACACAAAGCCTAACCTACAGAAAGTACTTCAGGGAATTCTACACACAGAAGAATCAAATTACCAACCGCAAGTGCCAAAAAGAAATAGATCACAATAACCAACTGCAAGAGGGCACAAAATCTACAAAGACCAAGAAAAGACCAAGCCACATAAACCACCACAATATGGCAGGTATTAAATCAAACCTCATAGTTATTACCCTAAATATTAATGGCCTTAATTCACCCATCAAGAGACATAAGATAACAGGGTGGATCAGAAAACTATATCCCTCAATCTCCTATCTCCAAGAAACCCACATCACCACTAAAGACAGCCACCTGTTCAGGGTGAAAGGGTGGAAAATTATATTCCAAGCAAATGGAAATAAGAAACAAGCAGGTGTAGCTATGCTTATACCAGGCAAAATAGACTTCAAACCACAAGTAATCAAGAAAGACAAAGAAGGCCAATTCTTACTCATCAAGAAAACAAACCAACAAAAGGATATCACAATCATCAATCTTTATGCACCAAATACATTTATGCCACAATTCATAAAACAATCTACTTGACAACAAAACAGAAATAACCACCAACACCATCATAGTTGGAGACTCCAATGATCCACTATTGGCAATAGAGAAGTCTCCAAACAGAAAATTAACAGGGAAGTAAGAGAGTACAACACCACCATAAATCAATTAGACCTAACAAATATCTATAGAACATTGTACCCCAAAACCACAGATTACACATTCTTCTCAGCAGCCCACAGAACCTTCTCTAAAATAGATCATATACTGGGTAATAAAGCCTGCCTACATATATTTAGGAGGATTGACATAATTTACTACATGAAAACAGATCACAATGCTATATTGCTAGAAATTAGCAACAAAAGTAGCACCAGGAATCCAACCAGCTCCTGGTAACTAAACAACACACTCTTAAAAAATAAATGAGTAGTGAACGAAATAAAAAATGAAATTGAAAAATTTCTAGAAATGAGTGACAATGAGAACACATCATACAAAAGCTTATGGGACACACTGAAGGTGGTTTTCAAGGAAAATTCATTGTGGTAAATGCCTTAATAACAAAGACAGAGAGATCCCAAATCAATAACCTAACAATCCACATAAAGGCATTGGAAAAATAAGAAGTATCCAACTCAAAAAGCTCCAGATGGAAAGAAATAATTAAGATCAGAGTAGAAATTAATTATTTGGAAACGAAGAAGACAATTAAAAGAATTGATCAAACAAAAAGCTGATTCTTTGAAAAAATAAACAAGTTTGATAAACCCCTGTCCAATTTGGTCAAGTGGGAAAAAAAGAGACAACTCAAATTAACAAAATTAGAAATGAAAAAGGAGAGATCACAACAAACATAAGTGAAATTGGGAGAATCATCAGGACATACTTCAAAAACCTCTATTCCACAAAACTGGATAATATGGAGGAAATGGATGAATTCCTGGACACATACCACCAACGAAGGCTAAACTCAGAGGGGATTAATCTCCTAAATAAACATCACAACCATCAAGATTGAAAGTGTAATCAAAAACCTCCCTAAAATGAAGAGTCCACTTGCAGGTAAAATGGTGGCATAGGAGCTGTGGCTCCAAACCAGCCCAGGGAGAGATTTAGGCAAAACTACAGCAAAATACACTCTTCTCCTGAAAAGTGTATAGGTTTATCTTAGACACAGCGGAGAAGCAGGAGAGACAAATGTCCACCAGAAAGGAGGTAAACAGCCCATATCCAACTGAGGAGCTTGTGGTCCCAATATGCAGCCGCCCAGATCCATGTGATCTGTGTGCCCTGCATCACCTGCCAGGCGTGCCTAGCAGCAGCAGTAGAGACCAAACAAGAGAACTTTCCAATTTCATCAGCCTCCTTGCAGAGCCCATAAATATGAAGAAAAGTCAGATGAGCTACTGAAAGAGATGCAGGGGAACAGTGTGAGCAACTAGAGGCTTCCTGAACTCTCTCATCTTCCAACCATCAGAACCATGAATCTCCAGCATTCATCTCCGGGTGGCAGCACATCCAGCACAGCTGTGCTGAGCTCAAGCTCCACAGCACAACACGGAGGGATTGAGGTGGGCACTCAGCATTGGTGAGATTGGAAGCCACACCAAAAGGTAACGAGGCTGACTGAGGAAAAAAAAGGTACATAGGCCTGAACTGGAAGTGCTAATCTCTCTTTCCATTTCAGGGCAGGATATGGGCTACATATTTTTGGTTGGCTTTACCATTTTCAAATAAGCTGTACATGGGGTGTTGAATATTGCTGCCTGTAATGCTTACAGATTTATAGGGCCTTTGTCTTTTCCCTTTGTCATTATTGGGGGCAGGGTCTGATCCAGATCCAGGCTGACCTGGAACCCAATTCAGAACAGAATTCTCTACCTTCTACCTGACAGGATTAAGGGTGTAACGCAACACACACCCATAGGGACTTTGGCCTTATAAGACTATCTGTTTGTTTAAATCCCCACACTTCTATACTCTGTGCTGGTTTTTATTGAATGTGTATATTGCTCAGTTGAAGTTTATAATTTGCCAGTATATTGCTCCACCCAGTTCACTAGAATACTTGCTTCACAAGCAAACTCAACACCTAGGATTACTTCTGCAGTTGGATTAGGGTACAAGTGCTACACTTGGCACCTTAAACTCATATCCTGAAAGTATATAAAGGTAGATCACCACATCTAAGAACACTACAGATAAATAGAAAACCCAAGCATAAAATAAATTCAGGATGCAAAAGTCATTACATTATAATACAAGAAACACAAAGAATCAAGACAATGCAATCCCACCAAAAATTATAAATCCATCAGAAATGATCACCAATGAGACTTACTTTTTTAGATGAAATACATGACAAAGACTTCAAAATAATGATTATGTTTATACTCAAAGAAATGAAAGAAGAAATGAAAGGATTCAAAGAAGAAAATGAACTCCTGAAAGAGAGCACAGAAAAACAGCTTAATGAAATAAAAAGGTCATTACATGACATAAGTAAGGAAATAGAAATACTGAAGAAAAACCAGGCTGAAATCCTAGGACACAGAAGGCAGCTCTAAGAGGGAAATTTATACCTCTAACTTCCTACATTAAGAAATTAGAGAATTCATAAATAAACAATTTATAATTCTTCACCTTCTGGCCTTGGGAAGTGAAAAACAAGGTAAGCCATAATTCAGTAGATAGGAAGAAATAATAAAGATTAGGGCAGAAATTAATGAAATGGAAACCAAAAAAAAAAAAAACAATCAAAAGAATCAATGAAACAAAGAGTTGGTTCTCTGAAAGGATAAACAAGATGGATAAACCCTTACCAAATCTGATCAAAAGAAAGAGAGAAGAGACAAAAATTAATAAAACTACAGATAAAAAGGGTACCATTACAACAGTACCAAGGTATTCAGAAAATCATACGAACATACTTTAACAATATATATGCCTCTATGTTTGAAAATCTGAAAGAAATGGATAATTTCCTTGATTCATTTGATGTACCAAAATTAAACCAAGATGAGATAAACCATTTAAATAAAACTACAAGAAATATGGACATCCAAGCATTATAAAAAGCCTCCCAACTAAAAAAAGTCCAGGTCCAGATGTATTCACTGGGGAATTTTACCAGACATTCATGGAAGAACTAACACCACTGCTTCTCAAACTTTTCCATAAAGTAGAAAAAGAAGAAATTCTACCAAACTCCTTCTATAAAGCCAGCATCACCCTGATACCAAAACTGGACAAAGACAGAACAAAAAAAATTACAGACCAATCTCCCTCATGAACATAGATGCAAAAATTCTCAACAAAATACTGGCAAACAGAATACAAGAATATATCAGACCACACCAAATAGGCTTTATCCCTGAGATGCAGGGATGGTTCAACATATGCAAATCAATAATGTAATACACCATATAAATGGTCTGAAGGACACTGAAAACACTACACTTAATGTTCATATTCACATATTAAGGCTACTCTCACTTCTGGTTAGAGAAGCTTCTTTTATCAGATGGCAATGACCACTGGGATGACCCAAAAAGTAACATAGTGCTGAGAAGAAGGGATGGAGGAGTGTCCAGCACTGAAACATGTGCCAAGCCAAAGGATCATGGTTCAATTTTCCAGGATCCACGTAAGCCAGATGCTGGAGGCCCTGGTGCTCCCATTCTCTCTCTCTCCCCCTCTTTCTCTTACTCAAATAAATAAATAAAATATATTTTAAATTTTTTTTTTTTTTTTTACTTTTTGGAGACACAGAGAGAGACAGACAGAGAAGGAGAGGGAGATAGATAGAGATGGGCACGCCAGCAGTCTCTCAGCTGCTGTGAACGAAATCCAGATGCGTGCGCCCCCTTGTGGGCAAGTGCGGCATTGTGCCCTTGCATCACTTTGCATTTGGCTAAACGTGGGACCTGGTGATTGGAAATGCTGGAGATTGGAACCAGAATTCTTAGGCTTAGGAGGCAGGTGCCTTAACCACTAAGCTATCTCTCCAGGCCATGTTTGCCAGTATTTTGTTGAGAATTTTTGCATCTATGTTCATGAGGGAGATTGGTCTGTAATTTTCTTTTTTTTAAATCTGTCTTTGTCCAGTTTGGGTATCAGGGTGATGCTGGCTTTATAGAAGGATTTTGGTAGAATCCTTTCCATGGAAAAGTTTGAGAAGCATTGGTGTTAGTTCTTCTATGAATGTCTGGTAAATTTCAGCAGTGAATCCATCTGAGCCTGGACTTTTTTTTTAGTTGGGAGAATTTTATAACTGCTTTGATCTCTGTAGTTGTTATAGGTCTATTTAAGTGGTTTATCTCATCTTGACTTAAATTTGGTAGGTCATGTGAATCAAGGACATCATCCTTTTCTTTCAGGTTTTCAAATGTAGTGGCACATATATTCTTAAAGTATGTCCATATGATTTTCTGAATTTCTTTGGTATCTGTTGTGATGTTCTCTTTTTCATCTCTAATTTTATTAATCTTTGTCTCTGCTCTCTTTCTTTCAGTCAGATTTGCTAAGGGTTTATCAATCTTGTTTATCCTTTCAAAGAACCAACTCTTTGTTTCATTGATTCTTTGGATTGTTTTTTGGGTTTCCATTTTGTTAATTCTGCCCTAACCTTTATTATTTCTTCCCATCTACTGATTTTTGGTTTGCCTTGTTCTTCTCTTTCCAAGGCTTTAAGGTGAAGCATTAAATTGCTTAGTTGTGAACTCTCTAATTTCTTAATATAGGCACTTAGAGCTATAAATTTCCCTTGTAGGACTGCCTTCATTGTGTCCCAAAGGTTTTGGTATGTTGTGTTTTCATTATCATTTTATTCTATGAATTTCTTGATTTCCATTTTAATTTCTTCAGTGACCCATACATTGTTCAATATTGTACTGTTTAGTCTCCATGAATTTCTTTATGCATTGTAGTTTTTCTTGATGATGATTTGCAGTTTAATTCCATTTTGGAAAGATAGCATACAAGGGATTATTTCAATTTCCTGTATTTGTTAAGATTTGACTTATGTCCTATTATATGGTCTATTTTAGAGAATGTTCCATGTACTTCTGAGAAAAAATGTATATTCTGCAGCATTTGTATGGAATGTTCTGTATATATCTGTTAGGTCCATTTGTTCCATGACCTCATTTAAGGCAGCTGTCTCTCTCTTTATTTTTTGCTGGGTAGACCTGTCAAGTGATGAGAGTGGGAGATTGAAGGCATGCACTACTATTGTGTTAGGAGTTATCTCTGACCTTAAGTCTAATAGTGTTTGTTTGATGAAATAGGGAGCCCCCATGTTAGGAGCATATATGTTTAGGATTGTAATGTCCTCCTGTTCAAGTGTTCCTTTAATCAGTATAATGTGATCTTCTTTATTTTTCCTCACTAATGTTGGTTTGAAGTCTATCCTGTTAGAAATTCAGATAGCAACCCCTGCTTGTTTCCTAGGCCCATTTACTTGAAATACATTTTTACAATCTTTTACCCTAAGAATGTTTCTATCTTTTATTGAGAGGTGAGTTTCCTGGAGGCAACAGATGGCAGGATCCTGCTTTTTAATCCAGTCAGAAAGCCTGTGTCTTTTGGTTGGGGCATTGAGGCCATTGATATTAAGAGTTATTATTGAAATATATGTATTTATTCTCACCATTCTTATTTTGTAGTTCTTCCTGTTCTCAAATTTCTCAGTTGTTTTAAGTGTTATTTGAGTGTGGTTTTTTTTTTTCCTATTTCCTGCTGTGTGTGTTTTGCTTTCTCTTCAGTGTAAATGATTCCTGCAAGTATTTTCTTTAGAGCTGGTTTAGTTGCCATAAATTCCTTTAGCCTGTTTTTGTTGTGGAATATCCTTATTTCTCCATGAATTTGGATAGATATCTTTGCAGGTTAAAGTAATCTTGGTTGACAATTTTTATCTTTCCGAACTTGGAATACATCATTCCAAGCCCTTCTGGCTTTTAAAGTTTGTGTTGAGTAATCTGCTGTGATACTGATGGGTTTTCCTTTGAAGGTCACTTGCTTTTACTCTCTAACTGCTTTTAACATATTTTCTTTAGTTTGTGTGTTTAGTAGTTTACTTATAACATGGTGAGAAGAGGATCTTTCTAGGTTTTGTCTCTTTGGTGTTGTAAAAGCTTCTTGTATTTGCATTGGCATTTCTTTCCCACTTTGGGGAAATTTTTCTTCTATGAATTTGTGGGAAATAACTGCTCAGCCTCTGGATTGAAATTCTTCCCTTCTGCTATACCTTGAATTCTTATGTTTGATTTTTTCAAAGTGTCCTGGATGTCTTGGAATTCCCATTCATATCTTTCTATTAGCTTGTCTTTGTCTTTGTTGGACTGTATTAGGTCTGCCACATGGTCTTCTAGGTTATATATTCAGTCCTCTCCTTCATCCATTCTACTGGTGAGACTTTACATAGAGTTTTTTATTTCACTGACTGTGATCTTCAGAGCTAGGATTTCAGCCTGGTTTTTCTTTAGTATTTCTATTTCCTTACTCATATATTGTAATAACCTTTTTATTTCATTAAGCTGGCTTCCTGTGTTCTCTTTCATGAGTTTGTTTTCTTTTTTAATTCCTTTGTTTTCCTCTCTGATTCCCTTCATTTTTTCTTTCATTTCTTTGAATATAGATATCATCATTCTTTTGTAATCTTTGTCAGGAACTTCATCTAAAACAATCTCATTGGTGAAAAATTCTGATGGATTTGTAATTTTTGGTGGGACTGCATTTTCTTGATTCTTTGTGTTTGTATCCTGGATTGATTTGATGATTAGATTTTCTGTTTATCTGCCGTGTTCTTAGATGTGGTGATCCACCTTTATATATTTTCAGGATATGAGTTTAAGGTGTCAAGTGTAGCACTTGTACTCAAATCCACCCTCAGAAGTGATCTTAGGTGTTGATTTTGCTTGTTAAGCAGGTATTGTAGTGGACTGGTGAAACAATTTACTGGTTAGTTCTAAACTTCACCTGAGCAAAATACACATTCAATTAAAACAAGCACAGAGTATACAAGTGTGGGGATTAAAACAAACAGTTTTATATTGCCAAGATCCCTAATTGTGTGTGTTGCTCTACATCTTTAATCCTGTCAGCTAGGAGGTAGAGGATTCTGTTCTAAATTGGGTTCCAGGTCAGTCTGGATCTGGATCAGACCCTGCCCCCAATAAAATGACAAAAGCAAAAGATAGAGGTGCTATAAATCTAAAATTATTAAAGGCAGCAATATTCAACACCCCATGTTCAGCTTATTTGAAAATGGTAAAGCCAACCACAAATATGTAAGCCACAACCTGCCCTGACCTGGAAACAGAGATTCGCACTTCCAATGCAGGCCTATGTACCTTTTTTTGGTTAGCTGGCCTTGTTACCTTTTGGTGTGGCTTCCAAACTCACCAATGCTGAATGCCCACCTCATTCCCTTAGCTGTGGAGCTTGAGCTTGTCTCAGCTGTTCTGGATGCACTGCTGGTGTTGTGCTGTGGAGCTTGAGCTGGGCTCAGTTGTGCTGGCTGCACTGCCACTGCTGCTGCTGGGAGCTGAATGCTGGCAGTTCGTGGTTCTGATGGTTGGGGGATGGGCAAGTTCAGGAAAGCCTGTAGTTGCTCACACTGTTCCACTGTATCTCT
Source organism: Orientallactaga sibirica (assembly GCA_036365145.1). NCBI lineage: Eukaryota > Metazoa > Chordata > Mammalia > Rodentia > Dipodidae > Orientallactaga > Orientallactaga sibirica. Next base: position 98,139 of record JAEOAD010002376.1, read on the forward strand.
TTCAGTAGCTCAGCAGACTTTTTTTTAGATTTCTGGGCTCTGCAAGGAGACTGATGAGGTTGGAAAGTCCCCTTCTTTTCGTCTCTATTGCTACTGCTAGGCATGCCTGGCAGTTCTGGGCCGCAGTGTCTCAGGGCCACGGTGTCTTGGGGCCATAAACCTACTTTTTTGAATAATGGCACATCCAGAAGCTATAGATTGTTACTAAAATTTTTTCAGTGCTGGGATGGGATTCCTTCCAGTGATACAAGAATATATCAGACCACACCAAATAGGCTTTATCCCTGAGATGCAGGGATGGTTCAACATATGCAAATCAATAATGTAATACACCATATAAATGGTCTGAAGGACACTGAAAACACTACACTTAATGTTCATATTCACATATTAAGGCTACTCTCACTTCTGGTTAGAGAAGCTTCTTTTATCAGATGGCAATGACCACTGGGATGACCCAAAAAGTAACATAGTGCTGAGAAGAAGGGATGGAGGAGTGTCCAGCACTGAAACATGTACCAAGCCAAAGGATCATGGTTCAATTTTCCAGATTCCACGTAAGCCAGATGCTGGAGGCCCTGGTGCTCCCATTCTCTCTCTCTCCCCCTCTTTCTCTTACTCAAATAAATAAATAAAATATATTTTAAATTTTTTTTTTTTTTTTTTACTTTTTGGAGACACAGAGAGAGACAGACAGAGAAGGAGAGGGAGATAGATAGAGATGGGCACGCCAGCAGTCTCTCAGCTGCTGTGAACGAAATCCAGATGCGTGCGCCCCCTTGTGGGCAAGTGCGGCATTGTGCCCTTGCATCACTTTGCATTTGGCTAAACGTGGGACCTGGCGATTGGAAATGCTGGAGATTGGAACCAGAATTCTTAGGCTTAGGAGGCAGGTGCATTAACCACTAAGCTATCTCTCCAGGCCATGTTTGCCAGTATTTTGTTGAGAATTTTTGCATCTATGTTCATGAGGGAGATTGGTCTGTAATTTTTTTTTTTTTAAATCTGTCTTTGTCCGGTTTGGGTATCAGGGTGATGCTGGCTTTATAGAAGGATTTTGGTAGAATCCTTTCCATGGAAAAGTTTGAGAAGCATTGGTGTTAGTTCTTCTATGAATGTCTGGTAAATTTCAGCAGTGAATCCATCTGAGCCTGGACTTTTTTTAGTTGGGAGAATTTTATAACTGCTTTGATCTCTGTAGTTGTTATAGGTCTATTTAAGTGGTTTATCTCATCTTGACTTAAATTTGGTAGGTCATGTGAATCAAGGACATCATCCTTTTCTTTCAGGTTTTCAAATGTAGTGGCACATATATTCTTAAAGTATGTCCATATGATTTTCTGAATTTCTTTGGTATCTGTTGTGATGTTCTCTTTTTCATCTCTAATTTTATTAATCTTTGTCTCTGCTCTCTTTCTTTCAGTCAGATTTGCTAAGGGTTTATCAATCTTGTTTATCCTTTCAAAGAACCAACTCTTTGTTTCATTGATTCTTTGGATTGTTTTTTGGGTTTCCATTTTGTTAATTCTGCCCTAACCTTTATTATTTCTTCCCATCTACTGATTTTTGGTTTGCCTTGTTCTTCTCTTTCCAAGGCTTTAAGGTGAAGCATTAAATTGCTTAGTTGTGAACTCTCTAATTTCTTAATATAGGCACTTAGAGCTATAAATTTCCCTTGTAGGACTGCCTTCATTGTGTCCCAAAGGTTTTGGTATGTTGTGTTTTCATTATCATTTTATTCTATTAATTTCTTGATTTCCATTTTAATTTCTTCAGTGACCCATACATTGTTCAATATTGTACTGTTTAGTCTCCATGAATTTCTTTATGCATTGTAGTTTTCTTGATGATGATTTGCAGTTTAATTCCATTTTGGAAAGATAGCATACAAGGGATTATTTCAATTTCCTGTATTTGTTAAGATTTGACTTATGTCCTATTATATGGTCTATTTTAGAGAATGTTCCATGTACTTCTGAGAAAAAATGTATATTCTGCAGCATTTGTATGGAATGTTCTGTATATATCTGTTAGGTCCATTTGTTCCATGACCTCATTTAAGGCAGCTGTCTCTCTCTTTATTTTTTGCTGGGTAGACCTGTCAAGTGATGAGAGTGGGAGATTGAAGGCATGCACTACTATTGTGTTAGGAGTTATCTCTGACCTTAAGTCTAATAGTGTTTGTTTGATGAAATAGGGAGCCCCCATGTTAGGAGCATATATGTTTAGGATTGTAATGTCCTCCTGTTCAAGTGTTCCTTTAATCAGTATAATGTGATCTTCTTTATTTTCCTCACTAATGTTGGTTTGAAGTCTATCCTGTTAGAAATTCAGATAGCAAACCCTGCTTGTTTCCTAGGCCCATTTACTTGAAATACATTTTTACAATCTTTTACCCTAAGAATGTTTCTATCTTTTATTGAGAGGTGAGTTTCCTGGAGGCAACAGATGGCAGGATCCTGCTTTTTAATCCAGTCAGAAAGCCTGTGTCTTTTGGTTGGGGCATTGAGGCCATTGATATTAAGAGTTATTATTGAAATATATGTATTTATTCTCACCATTCTTATTTTGTAGTTCTTCCTGTTCTCAAATTTCTCAGTTGTTTTAAGTGTTATTTGAGTGTGGTTTATTTTTTTTTCCTATTTCCTGCTGTGTGTGTTTTGCTTTCTCTTCAGTGTAAATGATTCCTGCAAGTATTTTCTTTAGAGCTGGTTTAGTTGCCATAAATTCCTTTAGCCTGTTTTTGTTGTGGAATATCCTTATTTCTCCATGAATTTGGATAGATATCTTTGCAGGTTAAAGTAATCTTGGTTGACAATTTTTATCTTTCCAAACTTGGAATACATCATTCCAAGCCCTTCTGGCTTTTAAAGTTTGTGTTGAGTAATCTGCTGTGATACTGATGGGTTTTCCTTTGAAGGTCACTTGCTTTTACTCTCTAACTGCTTTTAACATATTTTCTTTAGTTTGTGTGTTTAGTAGTTTACTTATAACATGGTGAGAAGAGGATCTTTCTAGGTTTTGTCTCTTTGGTGTTGTAAAAGCTTCTTGTATTTGCATTGGCATTTCTTTCCCACTTTGGGGAAATTTTTCTTCTATGAATTTGTGGGAAATAACTGCTCAGCCTCTGGATTGAAATTCTTCCCCTTCTGCTATACCTTGAATTCTTATGTTTGATTTTTTCAAAGTGTCCTGGATGTCTTGGAATTCCCATTCATATCTTTCTATTAGCTTGTCTTTGTCTTTGTTGGACTGTATTAGGTCTGCCACATGGTCTTCTAGGTTATATATTCAGTCCTCTCCTTCATCCATTCTACTGGTGAGACTTTACATAGAGTTTTTTATTTCACTGACTGTGATCTTCAGAGCTAGGATTTCAGCCTGGTTTTTCTTTAGTATTTCTATTTCCTTACTCATATATTGTAATAACCTTTTTATTTCATTAAGCTGGTTTCCTGTGTTCTCTTTCATGAGTTTGTTTTCTTTTTTAATTCCTTTGTTTTCCTCTCTGATTCCCTTCATTTTTTCTTTCATTTCTTTGAATATAGATATCATCATTCTTTTGTAATCTTTGTCAGGAACTTCATTTAAAACAATCTCATTGGTGAAAAATTCTGATGGATTTGTAATTTTTGGTGGGACTGCATTTTCTTGATTCTTTGTGTTTGTATCCTGGATTGATTTGATGATTAGGTTTTCTGTTTATCTGCCGTGTTCTTAGATGTGGTGATCCACCTTTATATATTTTCAGGATATGAGTTTAAGGTGTCAAGTGTAGCACTTGTACCCAAATCCACCCTCAGAAGTGATCTTAGGTGTTGATTTTTCTTGTTAAGCAGGTATTGTAGTGGACTGGTGAAACAATTTACTGGCTAGTTCTAAACTTCACCTGAGCAAAATACACATTCAATTAAAACAAGCACAGAGTATACAAGTGTGGGGATTAAAACAAACAGTTTTATATTGCCAAGATCCCTAATTGTGTGTGTTGCTCTACATCTTTAATCCTGTCAGCTAGGAGGTAGAGGATTCTGTTCTAAATTGGGTTCCAGGTCAGTCTGGATCTGGATCAGACCCTGCCCCCAATAAAATGACAAAAGCAAAAGATAGAGGTGCTATAAATCTAAAATTATTAAATGCAGCAATATTCAACACCCCATGTTCAGCTTATTTGAAAATGGTAAAGCCAACCACAAATATGTAAGCCACAACCTGCCCTGACCTGGAAACAGAGATTCGCACTTCCAATGCAGGCCTATGTACAATTTTTTTTTTGGTTAGCTGGCCTTGTTACCTTTTGGTGTGGCTTCCAAACTCACCAATGCTGAATGCCCACCTCATTCCCTTAGCTGTGGAGCTTGAGCTTGTCTCAGCTGTTCTGGATGCACTGCTGGTGTTGTGCTGTGGAGCTTGAGCTGGGCTCAGTTGTGCTGGCTGCACTGCCACTGCTGCTGCTGGGAGCTGAATGCTGGCAGTTCGTGGTTCTGATGGTTGGGGGATGGGCAAGTTCAGGAAAGCCTGTAGTTGCTCACACTGTTCCACTGTATCTCTTTCAGTAGCTCAGCAGACTTTTTTTTAGATTTCTGGGCTCTGCAAGGAGACTGATGAGGTTGGAAAGTCCCCTTATTTTCGTCTCTATTGCTACTGCTAGGCATGCCTGGCAGTTCTGGGTCACGGTGTCTCAGGGCCACGGTGTCTTGGGGCCATAAACTTACTTTTTTGAATAATGGCACATCCAGAAGCTATAGATTGTTACTAAAATTTTTTCAGTGCTGGGATGGGATTCCTTCCAGTGAGTTGCTGGCTGAGGAGGTCCCTACACCCTCCAAAACATTAAAGGATATTGCCAAGGCCCGTGGTTTCCCTTGAGAAACAGATTGTAAAACCCTATTGCTAGCCGGGCGTGGTGGCGCACGCCTTTAATCCCAGCACTCGGGAGGCAGAGGTAGGAGGATTGCTGAGAGTTCGAGGCCACCCTGAGACTACATAGTTAATTCCAGGTCAGCCTGGACCAGAGTGAAACCCAAATACCTCAAAAAAAAAAAAAAAAAAAAAAAAAAAAAAAAAAAAAAAAAAAAAACAAACCTTATTGCTGAAGACATCTCTTGCCTGAGTGGCAACCTTCTACCTGTAGACCAGCCAACTGAAAGCTGGAAAAAGCTGCACTGCATGCAGCCATATGGGAGACAGAAATCATCAGCGGTGAAAACAGTGGACACTGGTTAACTCAAGTTTGGCCAGACAGGCCCAATGACTGAACGGGTACAATAGTGGAATGTCTGCTCTTGGGGAAACCAACTGTTCCCTAATTGGATTGAAGGCGACCTCTATAGGAGGGAATACATGCCTGGTACTGAAAAAATGAATCAAAAGTCTATGGCAGGGGAGGTCCTGATCCTTAGGGGTATAAAGCCTGCTCTTGTCTGGATAAATGCATATATTTTTCCCACCAAACTGCCCTGAAACACTACACTTAATGTTCATATTCACATATTAATGCTACTCTCACTTCTGGTTAGAGAAGCTTCTCTTTTCAGATGGTGATGACTACTGGGATGACCCAAAAGGCAACATAGTGCTGAGAAGAAGGGATGGAGGAGTGTCCAGCACTGAAACATCTCTATCACACCCTCCAAGGCTCAGGGTCCATTGTGGAAGAGGGGGCGGAAAGAATGTAAGAGCTAAAAGAAGGGTAAACTCCTGACAATGCAACTGTCCAGACAGAAATTGTCCTCGATATACATGACCTTGTAGTGCCTAGCAACACCTTTGCAAGTCTCTCATAATAGGAGAAAAAGATGGTGACATCAAATTAAAAGAAAGACTAATGGAAGAGGGAGGGGATATGACAGAGAATGGAGTTCTGAAGGGGAATTATGGGAGGGGAGGGAAATATCATGGTTTAGTGTCTGTAAGTATAGAAGTTGTCAATAAAAAATTTAAAAAATAATACAAAAGAGATAGTGTTGGCACTGGAACAGTGCCATTCCAAGGGCTTTGCCCATATTGATATCAACCCCACCAATAGTATGTTAAACAGGAAAGGCAATGTAAAATCATGTTATTTCAGCCTGGCCACAGAAGCTACCCCAGGGGAAAACAACTAAAGAAATTCTCTAGCACACATATTCTATGCACCACACATATTTGCAGTAGAGGGTTATGATGCACAGAGGGTGGACCTGTTCAGCCTGGGAGTAGTCTTGTCCTCTTTAGTGACAGGACACCTTCTGTTCCCAAGAAGTGATACTCTGGAATAAAAATATAGACTTTCAAATCACATGATTTTACATTGTCTTTCCTGTTTAACATGCTGTTGGTGGGTTTGATGTCAAGATGATCAAAGCCTTTGAAATGGCACTGTTCCCATGTCAACTGTATCTGAGTAAACATTCTATGTATCTCCTATTGCTTCAGCTTGCCTGCCTCCACCACATGGGTCCATAGCTCTTCTCCTGAAGTGTTCTCCATCACTATATAGGGAATTTTCCTCATTATAACAACATGGTAGAGTCTTATTATAGTAGGATGATCAAGTATTTTTTTCACAATTTGTACTTCATTCCCAGTGAGGAAGCCATTCTTGCTCCTCATCCTAACCATCCCAATGGCAACAGAAATGTTTGTATAATGTGACAGACAAGCTTTACTTGGGCAAAACCCCCTTGGCTGTGAGTATTCAGCATTTTGTAATCACTGGTGGTATTCTCCTCTTCATCAGCAGAGGTAGCCTTCAGGTCCTCTCCACATTCACCTGTCAATTCTCTGTCTGGGTATTTTCATCCTACTACCATACAGTGCTAGATAAAAATAAATTAAAAGCAGAAACTACAGCTATAAATTCCTACATCTAAAATAAAAGATCTGGGAACTTTGGAGTTGGCTCAGGGGAAAGCCCTTTTGATACCACTGAGTACCTAGGTTCAGAGACCCAGGCCCCATGCACAGGAAGATGGCACAGGCTACTGTATTCCCAGTGTGCTTATGACAAGAAGGGAATCAGACAGCAGACTTTCCCAGGAGCTTGTGAATAGGGTAGTGATCAAGAAGCCCTGCTTCAAAATGACGTGGAATGCTAAGACCAACCCAAAAGTTGTCCTCTGATCTCTATATGCACACACGTGCATGTACACACCAAATTTTAAAAAAATCTTAAAATGTCTAAAAGAGAACTAAGGCTGTAGCTCAGGGGTACAGCATTTGCCTGGATAGAGTGAGGCTCCCGGTTCAATCCCTAGCACTAAAAACAAACAAAAATCAGAGATCTGTCCACCAACATAAGGATGTACTTCAAGGTCACAGAAAATAAATACAAACCAAACAAACCACAAAAGTAAAGTAATCAGGACTAAAATAAAGGAAATGTAAAATATAAATTAAATAGATCCAAGAAACAAAGGTTTGGTTATTCAAAAGGACCAAAAATATTGACAAACCCTTACTTGAGACAAATAAAGTAATATTACCACAGGTGCCACTAAGATCCAAACAATTATTAGGGAATGTTTTGAGAACTTATACTGTAATGAAGTGGAAAATCTGCAAGAAATGAGCAAATTTCTCAACAAATACAACCTATCAAAATGGAATAAAAAACATGTAAAGCATCTAAACAAAGCATAATAAGGAACAAGATGAAATAGTAATAAAATATTTTTCCCAACAAATAAAAGCCCAAATCCTGACATCATTAGCAGATTCCACCAAAATGTTACATAAAATAGAAAAGCAAGGAATGGACTAGTGAGATGGCTTAGCGGTTTAGGCACTTGCCTGCAAAGCCAAAGGACTTCAGTTCTATTTCCCAGGACCAACATAAGGCAGATGCACAAACTGGCACATGTGTCTGGAGTTTGTTTGCAGTGGTTGGAAGTCATTCTCTCTGTCTCTCTCTCATGCCCTGTGTCTTTCTCTTTCTCAAATAAATGAATAAAAATAAAACATTTAAAAAAGAAAAGCAAGTAACACTTCCAAACTCATTCTACAAAGCTAAGTTACCCTGATACCAATGTCAAATTACAAACACAATAAAAAGCAATTAAAAATATTTAGTTTTTCACATTTTGTGTTTTTTATATTATATTTTTACCTTTTCCCCTCCAGTTACTCTTTGTTATCTGGCTTTACCCGTCATTACCAACCTTCTTTCTGATTAATCATCATCTTCCCATCATACCTTTAAAACAACCATTGGGTTAACTTAGGTTGCTTGCATGATTATCAGTGGAAGGTTATTACTGTGGAATGGGGAATTTAACAGTGGCTACACCACTGAAATTATACTCCTGCCTCTCCCCATAACTGTTAGCTACTCTGGGAGGTCTGTGTTGTCCTGTGTTCTTCCCTCATTGATGGGAAATTATTGCCAGGCTGAATCTTGTTCTGGAAACCACAGCTGCTGTGAATTTATGGGTGCAAAAGCCGTGGGTATCCAGAAGACTCATTTCACATTCCTTCATTCCCCTGCTCTTACATTTTTTCCTCCTTTATGCAAGATTCCCTGAGCCTTGAAGGGGGATATTTTAGATGTGCTATTTGAGACTGAGCACATGGTAGTCACATATTCTTGGCAATTTTTCAAACTATGCATCTCTGCATTAACCAGGGTCCATTGTAATAAGAAACTTCTTTGGAGAGTACAAGCAGCAATAAATAAATAAAGGGACAAAAGAGATATCTGGAAGGCAGATTGACATGTATGGGCAAATTTTGCCTGGGAGGTCGGTTGTGGAATACATGGGGTCCACAGATGGGTAGGACTGTGGATAACTTTTCTCCTCTAACTTGCTTAGGCATCTTTTAGTATGAAGAAAACTACCCAGCAGACAAGATGCTTCCAACTCAGTTCCATCTTAGTTTCTCTGTGTTCTGAAACTGAAACTTGGGTGTCTTCAACTACAGGAAATTTTGCCATCTAGTTGTGTGGGCAATCAAGAGCAATAACAACATGTAGGCTATATTGTTGTAGGGTCCTCTGTGGCCTCCTTGACTAATCACCAGCCTCATTTTTTGTATACATTTTTTATTAGTTATGTATATAGTGTTTATACACACATGGTGATACCATTGTTAACTTTCTCCCTGTCCTCTCCCCATGGGCATTGTGGGTCTTGCCTTATGGGGTTAGCCATTTTGATGTTCAAAATTGTTTTGGCTATTCGAGGTTGTTTTTGCTTCCAAATGAATTTCAGGATTGTTTGTTCTATTTCCATAAACAATACCATTGGAATTTTGCATTAAATGTGTAGATTTCTTTGGGCAAAACTGACATATTCACAATATTGATTCCTCCAATCCAAGAACATGGGATATCTTTCCATTTCTTAGTGTCTTCTGCAATTTCTGTCTCAAGTGTTTTAAAGTTGTTTTGTTTTGTTTTGTTTTTTGTTTGTTTTGTGGGTTTTTTTGGAGAGAAACACAGAGAGAGAAGGAGAGGAAGACAGATACAGAATGGGCGCACCAGCAGCCTCTCAGCCACTGTGAACAAAATCCAGATGCATGCACCCCCTTGTGAGCAAGTGCAGCATTGCGTCCTTGCATCACTTTGCATCTGGCTAAAGGTGGGACCTGGAGATTGGAACTGACGTTCTTAGGCTTAGCAGGCAGGCGCCTTAACCAATAAGCCATCTCTCCAGCCCTTTTTTTTTTTTTAAGGTAGGGTCTCACTGTAGCTCAGGCTGACCTGGAATTCATTCTGTATTCTCAGGGTGGCCTTGAACTCATAGCAATCCTCTTACCTCTGCCTCCTGAGTGCTGGGATTAAAGGTGTGTGTCACCACGCCCAGATTTAAAGTCTTAATTGTAGAAATACTTCACTTCATGGGTTAGATTTATTCTAAGGTACTTTTTTGAGACAATTGTGAATGGGAGTAATTCCCTGATTTCATCCTCAGTATGTTTGTTTTTAGCTTAAATGAAAACTACAGATTTTTGTGTGTTTGTTTTGTATCCTTATGTGTTGCTAAAAATGTTTATCATCTCCAACAGTTTGCTGGTAGGGTCTTAAGGGTTCTTTATGTATAGAATCATAAGTTAAGACTTCCAGTAATATGTTAAATAAAAGTAGGGGCTGGAGGGGTGGCTTAACAGGTAAGGGACTTTGCCTGTAAAGTCAAAGGGCCCAGGTTCGATTCCCCAGGACCCATGTAAGCCACTTACACAAAGTGATGCATGCATCTGGACTTAGTTTGCAGCAGCAAAAGACCCTGGCATGCCCATTCCCCCTGCTCTCATAAACAAAATAAGAAATAAAAATAAATAAATTAAAGTGGGGACAGTGGACACCTTTGTCTTGTTCATGATTTTAGTGGAAAAGCTGCAAGTTTTTCCCAAATTAGTATGATGTTGGCTGTAGGTTTCTTATAAATAGCCTTTATTTTGTTGAGATATGTTCCTTCTCTTCCCAGTTTCTTCAGGACTTTTACTATGAAGAGATGTTGGATTTTTGTCAAATGCCTTTTCTGCATCTATTGGGATGATCATGTGATTTTTATCTTTCAGTCCACTTTTATGGGGTATTACATTTATTGATTTGTGTATAATGGACCATCCTGAATCACTGGGATAAAGCCTATTTGGTCAGGATGAATACTCTTTTTGATATATTCTTGTATTGTTTGCCAGTATTTTGTTGAAAATTTTTGCAACTATGTTCATGAGTGAGATTGTTCTGTATTTTGTTCTTCTTTCTTTGTCTGGTTTTTTTTTTTTTTTTTTTGGTACCAGGATAATGCTGGCTCCATAGAAGGAACTTGGTAGTATTCCTTCCTTTTCTATTTCATAGAAAAGTTTGTGTTAGTTCTTCTGTGAAAGACTGGTAAAATTCACCTATGAATCCATCTAGATATTGACTTTTTTAGTTGAGAGATTCTTCATAACTGTTTTTCTGATTTTTGTATTATTTTTATTATTGTTACTATTATTAACAACATATTTCATATGGATACATCATGTGTTGGTACCCTCTCCCCTCATCTCTGGCCCCAGTCCTTTGAGGACCCTCCTCAGTGGAGTTGCAGGTATTCCCCATGGGAGTGTGGTTTATGCATTGTGGGAGCAGCAGTCAGCTATTTTGGGGGTGGGTGGAGGGAGGGAATACCTCTGGGCATGATGTCTCAACCTGTGGCTCTTACAATCTTCCCACCTTCTCTTCCGCAATATTCCCTGAGATATGGTGGGTGAGTTTTAAGTCTACTTCAGTGATGAGCTCTTAGGAGCCTCTGGATCTCTGCTTTGGTAGGTGCTGAGTATCCTCAGGGTCTGGCATTGATTATGAGGTTCACCATGAAAGCAGCACTCTTGCTCATCTTCCCAATTTGTCTGTGGTTTCAGCTGTGGCTTGGCTGAAGTGCATTAGTTTATCTGCTCCAGTCTCACTACCTTCTGAAAAGGAAAAAGAGATTTCCACGTGCACATCCTCCACAGCAGGGAATCTGGGAATTCCTTTATAACTGTTTTGATCTCTGTACTTGGTATAGGTCTGTTTAAATGGTTTATCTCATCTTGATTAAATTTTGTAGGTCATAAAAATCAAGCATCATCCATTTCTTTCAGATTTTCAAACTTAGAGTATATGTTCTTGAAGTATATCCTCATGGTTTTCTGAATTTCATTGATATCTGGTATAATGGTGCCTTTTTCATCTCTAATTTTACGGATTTGTGTCTCTTCTCTCTTTCTTTTGGTCAGATTTGCTAGAGGTGTGTTAGTCTTGTTTATCCTTTCAAAGAACAAATTCTGTTTCATTGATTCTTTGCATTTTACTTTTGGTTTCTATTTCATTAATTTCTGCCATAATCTTTGTTATTTCTTCCCATATACTGAATTTTGGCTTGCCTTTTTCTTCTTTTTCCAAGGCTTAGGGTAAGGCAATAAGTTCTTTACTTATTACCTTTCTAATTTCTAAATATAGGCCCTTAAATTTCCCTCTTTGGATTGGTTTCTTTGTGTCCCAAAGGTTTTGGTATGTTGTGTTCTCATTATTGGTTGATTCTATGATTTTTTTGATTACCTTCTTGTTTGCTTCATTGACCCATTCATCATTTAGTAGTGTACTGTTTAGTTTACATGATATTTTGTATGATCTATAGCTTTTCTTGATTTGTAGATTAATCCTATTGTGGTCAGTAGAGTGCAACTAATTATTTCAGTTTTCCTATATTTATTAAGATTTGCTTTGTGTCCTAATATAAGGTATATTTTAGAGACTGTTCCATGTGCTGCTGAAATTAATGTCTATTCTGCAGTATTTGGATGGAATGTACTATAGATATCAGCTAGGTTCATTTGTTGTATGAACTTACTAATCCAAATGCTTCTTTCTTTATATTTTTGCTGATATGATGAGTCAATTGATGAGAGTGGGGTGCTAAAGTCACCCACTACAATTTTGTTTGGTTTTACCTGTGACCTTAAGTCTAATAGTGTTTGTTTGATGAAATTGGTAGCCCCCATGTTTGGTACATACATGTTTAGAATTGTAGTGTCTTCCTGTAGTATTGTTCCTTTAATCAATATAAAGTTATCATCATTATCTTTCCTAGATAACATTGGTTCGATGTGTTTCCTGTAAGATATTAGGATAGCAACACCTGCTTGTCTTCTAGGCCCATTTGCTTGAAATACCATTGTCCATCCTTTCACCCTAAGATAGTGGTCATCTTTTATGGAAAGGCAAGTTTCTTGGAGGCATCAAATAGAAAGATTCTGCCTTTTAACCCAGTCTGCAAGTCTGTGTGCATTAGTTGGGGCATTGAGTGCATTGATATTAGGAATTATTATTGGAAAGTGTGCATTTATTTTGTCATTCTTCTTGTTTTATAATTCTTTTTCCTTTACTCTCTTGTATTAACTATTATTTGAGTATGCTTTATTTGTCCTGCTTCCTTATGTGTGTGCTTGTCTTTTTCTTCCGTATGAAGGATCCTTTCAAGTATGTTCTGTAGAGCTGGTTTTGTGGTCATATATTACTTTAGCCTGTTTTTGTTGTTAAATTTTCTTATTTTTCTGTCAATTTGGGTTGATAGTTTTGCAAGATAAAATAATATTGGTTGACAGTGATTGTCTCTCAGAACTCGGAATACATTATTCCAAGCCCTTCTGTCTTTTAAAGGTTTTGTTGAGTAATCTGTTCATATCCTGATGTGCTTGCCTTTATATTTGACTTGATTTTTCTCTTTGGCTTGTGTGTTTAGTACTTTAATTATAATATGGTGTGACAGGTTCTTTCCTGATTTTGTGTGTTTGGCACTCAACAGGTTTCCTGTTTCTATATTGGCATCACTTTCCCTATTTGGGGGAAATTTTCTTCTATGATTTTGTTAAAAGTACATATTTTAGCTTTGGTATGAAAAATCTTCTCCTATTATACCCTGGATTTTTATGTCTTATCTCATCATAATGCTGTGGATGATTTGAAATTCCCATTAATGCCTTCCTATCAACTTGTCTTTCTCTTTGTTGGACTGTTTTAAATATGACATTGTGTCTTCTGGTTTAGTCTATCCTCCCCTTAAGACTCTCTACTGAGTTTTCTGTTTGACTTCCTCTGTTTTGCATTTCTAGTATTTCTGATTGATATTATTTCATTATTTCTATTTCCTCACACATGTCTTTTGACCTCATTATTTCATTAAGTTGGTTTTCTGTGTTCTCTTTCATGAGCTTATTTGCTTCTTTTATTTCTTTGATTTCATCTTTGAGTTCTTTGAACATAGACAAAATATTCTTTTTGAATTTTTGTGAGGCATTTCTTCTAACTCAGTCTCATTAGAAGTCATTTATGATGGATTTATAATTTTGATGGGGATTTTATCATCTTGAATTTTGTTTTCTTATAATGTAGAGATGTTTGCATCTTGAGTTAATTTGTTGCTTGTGTTTTCTTATTATCTTCTTAGATGTGTAAATCTGAATTTATATATCTTCAGGGTAGGAGCTTAAGATGCCAGTGTGGATCTTATTTTACTCCCAGAGTAACAGCAGAAGTAACCCTAGGTGTTGAGTTTCGTTGCTATGCACATATTCTAGTGGGCTGTGTGTAGCAAATTACTGGAAAATTCTAAAATTCTACTGAACAATATACATATTCAATCAAAACCAACACATGGTTTTTATGCAAGAGCAGGGATAACAACAAACAGATAATCTAATAAAGCCTTAGTTCCTATGGGTGTGTATTGGTCCACACTCAATCCTGTCAACTTTGAGGCTGAAATTTCTTGTCTGAAATGGGTTCCAGATCAGCCTGGGGCCAAATGAGACCATTTCCCCAACAATGACAGAAGAAAAAGACAAAGGCCCTAAAAATCAGGAAACATAAAAAGCAAGAATAGTCAACACCAATATGTACCTTATTTGAGAATGGTAAAGTTGAACAAGAGTACATCAGTCAAATTTAGCACATATCCTGCCCTGATATGGAAGGTGAGATTAGCACTTCCAATGCAGGCATATGTACCTGGCTGTGTGTAAATAGGCCTTGTTACCTTTTGGAAGGGCTTTCATTGTCACCTATGCTGTGTACCCACTCAGTCTCTCCCTGTTGTACTGTGGATTTGGTTAAGAAGCTTGGGTTGCTGGATCGGGTGTTGTGATCGGCTGTGCTAGATGCTGTATGGCTGGGGGTTCAGTGAGTTCTCTGGTAATTCATGGCACTGGCACTTGTGGGAAGGGAGGCTGTACACAGTGCCTAGAGTTGTGCCAGAACTGCTCAGCTTGTCCCATTTTTGTTCTTCAGCAGCTTCTAGTGTAGTCCCTTCTATCTTCCCATTTGGGTTTCTTGACTTTGTGGGGAGACTGGTATGAGTGTAAAATCCCTTCACCTAGATTCTGCTCCTGTGGTTCTGTACTGGGCTGGGCAGGTGTATGGATCTGGGCCACTGGTGCTGGCGTAGGACCTTGTACTTGTGGGTTTCCTCCTTACTAGAAGCTCTGGGTCTCTCCTGATTCTTTGATCCTTATACCTTCACTTTTTGGCAGATGAGTGTATTTTGCTGTTTTTCTGTTTACTTCCACCACTAGGCTGCTTTGGAGTGGCTAGTACACTGACATCGTACCATGAAGGGCTTTTTGAATAAATCTCCAGTAGTCTAGGGAATTAGACAAAGTCTCAATCACTGGGTTCTTGTGAAATTCAAAATCTATTGCATGGATAAGCAAACTATCAACACAGTCAATGTGTACCCTACAGAATGGGATAAAATCTTTGCCAGCTATACATCTGACAGTAGTTTCATGTCTAGAATGTATAAATGACTTAAAAAACTAAAAAAGTCAAGCAACCCATTAAAAGGGCAAGGGAATGATAGAGTTCTCAAAAAAAGAAATTCAAATGGCTAGTATACATGTAAAGAATCGTTCAACATTTCTAGCATTCAGGGAAATGCAAATTAAAACAACTTAGAATTCCATGTCATCCCAGTCAGAATGGCAATATTCAAAAAATCAAATGACAACAGCAACTGCTGATGTGGGTATGGAGAAAGAGACAGCCTCATCCACTACTGTTATGAGTGCAAAATTGTACAACCTCTATGGAAATCAATATAGACATTCCTCAAAAAGAAGATAATAGGAATGGAGAGATGGTTTAGTGTTTAACACACTTGCTGTGAAAGCCAGAAGACCAAGGTTTGATTCCCAAGTACCCATGTAAACCTGGATGCACAAGGTGGCACATGCATCTGAAATTCATTTGCAGTGGATAGAGGTGTTCATTCTCTCTCTCTCTCACTCACTCTCTTTCTCTCTCTCTCTCTCTTTCTCTCTCTCTCACACACATACTTTTAAAATGCCCACACCTGGGCATTTACCCTAAAGACTCAACTCTTTATTGACATTTGCTCAACAATGTTTGCAGATGCTCTACTCACAATAGCAAGGAGCTGGAGTTAGCTCAGATGTCCATCAATAGGTAAATGGTTAAGATTTGGTACCCATTTATAAGGAAAAACATAATGAAATTTTCAGAAAAAAAATGAGGGACTTGGAAAAAAATCATACTAAGCACACTCAGAAAACACAAAAGGACAAACACCTCGTGACCTCACCCATATGTGCTTTCTAACTTGTAATAGCTTGAGCTGAAGATACATTTGACAGTCAACTTGAGGAACAGATAATAGAGGGTAAAAGTGTCTTTTGTGGAGATGTAAGGCACAATGGAGGGCGATCACACAGAACTAAAGTCAACACATGAGTTGGTACCATAGAAACCTTTCTCCTGGATAACAAATTAAAATATTTAACCCTGAATAGCATCAAGGGGGAATCATCTTGGCTGGAAGTCCCCTGAGGAAGCCTAATCCTAAAATCATGGGTTCTGACGTGTAATTCTCAGTAGCATATCTGGGTCACATGCCATATTGACCTGTTAGTTTGAGGGACCAATGAGGTCCCCCAAACAAGGCAGACTTTTGAAAAGAACTTGATTGCCCGCCATAGGGGAAGCCATCACAAACTGCTGGCTCTCATATTGCTGGAAACTGCTACATGTGCTGCTGGGGGAAATGGTCACCAATGTTGTGACCAAGCAGTGGATGCCAATCAACCAACCTGACATGGTGAACACACCTGTGCAATGGTGGACAACAGCCCTTATGAGTATAATCAATGCCTCTCTGATTGGATAGGAGTCCTGCTCAGTGGGAGAGAACTAATTTCTGCTACTGTGAACCAAGCCAGAACCTTATGGAGATGATGGCTATAGACATCAGACAGAAGTCCCCACTAGTCTTTGGCAAAAAAAAAAAAAAAAAAAGGCTACATCCATTAAAATGTCTCCTATTTAACTGTGCTTATCCCCTTTAATACATGCTGCTCTCACTCTTGTTTACAGAATCTATTTTCTTTTCTTTATGTTTTACAGAAGGCAGTGAAAAATGAGGAGAACCAAAATCTATCACATGATGATAAAAGAGAGCTGACAGCCTATCATGAATTGAGCCACCTCTTACACATCAGCCAGGGTCCAGGTGACACCACAGAGGAAATGATGACTTAAACATGAGTGCTGCTCTCACTGCTAGCCTAACAACCTGTGCCAGAGTGATGGCAATAGACAATAAGGACACTCAAAATGTATTATAGCAGAAATCCAGAAGTTGCTGAAAGCTCAACATTAAAGTAGAAAACAACTCTTTAGACGAGACTCTCCAACCAGAATAGCTGTCTACAGATTGTTCAGTGTGCTCCGCAGATGCGGCTACTGTGAGTTGTTACCTATGCTGGGGGGGCTATTCAGTGACTTAGCTGCCTTTGAAATATCCATTATGCATGTAAAAAAAAAAACCCTCACCCTGCCCTGTAAGTAAACTGAATAAACTCATTGATTCATCAAAACTGAGTTGGGTGCAATCATACTTTGGTATGTCAACCATCCTCTACCTGAGGTGAACAGACAAGTGTTATTTCTCTCCAGGAAAGAATTTTTTCCATTCATCACCCACTCATTCATCTCTCCACCCATTTGCTCACATATCTACATGCAAGAACTTATCCCCACATCTACATACCCACCAACTATGCATTCATTCATCCATCCATCTCTCTATCCATCCACCACTCATTATGCATCATTCACTGCACACAGTCAAATGTGTGTCACCCAGTGGCAACACACTATTCTAAGCACTGGAAATAGAGCAGTGCTTGAAACTATACCCGATCCTTAGCCTTGTGGATCCAGCCTTGCTGATGCAGGGGACCAGCATAAGATATTTCTGCAGAGCCATCAATCTTGAGAGACTAGGCAAGATGTTACTTCTGTAATGGAAAAAAAAACAAAGAAGTCTTTTTTACAGAAGGACAAC
Organism: Orientallactaga sibirica; assembly: GCA_036365145.1. NCBI lineage: Eukaryota > Metazoa > Chordata > Mammalia > Rodentia > Dipodidae > Orientallactaga > Orientallactaga sibirica. The sequence goes on from JAEOAD010002376.1 coordinate 115,949, forward strand.
CAGTGTATGGGGAAGGGTCTAATGTATGGTACAGAAAGGAATAAAAGAATAAAAGAATAAAGTCCAGAAATTTGGATGGCTCTGGTGAAAGTTAGTGACTGAGGTGTCATGGGGATGGACAAAAGAGAGGTCCAGGGTTTACTATACTCAATAGCATATATGCCTGGAGCAGCCTCAAAAGGATGAAGATATCAGAGTTGCCTTCCCTAGATCCCACTCCACCCTTACTCATTGCTCCAGGGCTCCACTTGGTGCCAACCCAACCCCACCAAACTCTCTGATCTTGTTGGAAGGAATGGGACTTGTGTTCTGCCAACACAAGAGTCAGGACACAAAATCTCTGGTCAGAACCACAGAGAGCCCTCTGTTTCCCATTCAGGGTGGAGAGGATCTTAACATCACCCAGGATGTCCCCAAAATTCATCTTCCTGTGCTCTTAACTCCTAATTCCTTTCTGGTTCTTGTTGGTTTTGCTTTGTTGTTTATAAGCAGGATCTCAATATACAGTGCAAGCTGGAAATAAACTCAATCCTCCTGCCTCAACCTCTTGGGTGTTGTGATCATAGGGGTTCAACACCATTCCTGGCTTTAAAAGTTCTTTCTTTAGCAAAAGTACCCTTCTGTCTCCAGTGAAAATACCCATGGGTCCCCCTGCTCTGGGATTGAAGTACCCCCCTAACTCAAAGGTAGTAAGGCTGCATCAGACTAGTGCAAAATTGTTTTCAAAGACTTTTGAAAGAAGTGAAATAGTTACAAGTGTCTGAAGCTTGGAGAAATGACATTAAAATGAAAGCTGCTTTGAGACAGTCACAACATGTGCAATGCTAGGCCATGCTGAAGTCCACTTGATGGCACTTGAGGGCCCAGTAGTGTAACCAGCTCAATATGTCACTGTCACAACTACTTTCCATCACCTGCCCATTAGAAGGTCAGCCTGCAGTTTACTCATTCCCCAAGCCATCCGCTCAGAGGTGTCAGAGCTTCTGGGTGTCTTAGGGCTTGGGGAAAGCTGTACAAGGAGGAGGGGATTTGTGAAGACTGTGAAAGGATGGAGTACTCAGGCTGGAGAGATAGCTTAGCAGTTAAGGCATTTGACTGCAAAGTCAAAGGATCCCAGTTCAATTCTTCAGGACCCACGTAAGCCAGATGCTCAAGGAGATGCATGCATCTGGAGTCTGTTTGCAGTGGCTGGAGGCCCTAGTGCACCCATTCTCTCTCTCTACCTCTCTCTGACTCCTTCTCTCTCTCTCACACACAAATAAATAAATAAAATATATTTTAAAACCTTCACAAGACCCTCATAATAGGAGGAAAAGATGATGACATCAAATTAAAAGAGAGACTAAGGGAGAGAGGAAGGGGAATGGGGGAGGGGAGGGAAATATCATGGTTTATTGTCTGTAAGTGTAGAAGTTGTCAATGAAAAAGTATGCAGGACTCATAGCCAAGTATACAGCAAAACCTTGAAGAGTGATTACACACAGGCTATCAGGGCCATGCAAAGAAGGGACATCAAGAGTAGCTAGAGAGGCTTTTGGTCTGCTAGCTGTCCCACTTCCCAAGCCCAAGCCCTCAAGAGCACCCTGAGTTCACAGATCTGTGAAAACACACTAATCCTTGCATGATCTTGATGGGGTAGAAACATGGAAAGGAGATTTCTTTCAGCAGAAAGATGGCACCCAAGTCATCACATGACACTAAGTGAAGTCAAGTAGAACAATGGGCCTCTCAGAACAGAAATCATGTCTTGTTGTCATCACCTGCCTGTCCACCACTAGAAGGGTTAAGAGGGAATGTGAGGAGGAGAGCTCATTCTGTCTCTGTCTCTGTCTCTTGCTCCCCATACCAAGCACATCTATTGTATGTTAAAATTGTGTCATTGACTTCAAAATTCATATGGTAAATCCCAGCACATGAAACTGACTCACTGCAGACCAGATCTTCACAAAGATGACTAAATTGAAAGGTCTTAGCATGGGTCCTAATCTTACATGACTGTCATCATTATAAGAGGATATAAAAACACATGAAGACACCAGGAGTTGGCTCTGATGACACAAGCCTGTAATCTCACTTAGCAAGCTAAGGAAGGATGACCCAAGTTTGAAACCATCCTAGAATGCACAAAGAGATCTTATCTAAAAAGAAAAGAGCCACATATGGAACAAAAACTGGTGTGGTATAAGCCAGATGCCAAGGAGGCTTATGCATCTGGAATTTGTTTGCCATGGCTGGATGCCCTGGCACATCCTCTCTCTCTCTCTCTCTCTTCCTCCCTCTCTTAGCCTCTTTCTCTCTCACACAAATAAATAAATAAAATATTTTTTAAAACTTGTGTGACAATGCTACAAGCCCAGAGGGGAGCTAAGAGCTCAGGAAGCCTGGAAGAGGCAGAAAAGATTCTTCCCTGGAACTGTTGGGGAGCCCAGGCCTGCTAGCACCTTCACTTTAGACTTACAAACTTATAAAAGCATATACTTTAATCCTCCAGTAATCTCACACAAGCACCTTACTAACTCACCAAGCTCTGAGGGGTCTACCAACCATCAAATTTCCTCATGCCCTCCTCCCTATCTGTACACACTGGTATTTCATTTTGGAATGTGCTTACACCTGCCACTGCCTTTATGATGCTAGTCTCACTGTAATCTGGGATCACCTCTACTTTTCTCCTCCTAGACACTCCTCAGGCCTTGGTTCCAAGCACACTTTGATGGGAAGCAGTATGCCACCTTTCTCCTGTGACAGTTTGCATTACCCATATAGGCCTGCAATCACCACACCTCACTCCTCTCCACAGCAACTATGCAATTACTTCACATGCAATTGCTTATAGTGATGACTAGTAATAAGAACTCAGGCTGGCCTTGGTTCATATCACATGCACAGGGCATGGGGACAATACAAACATGGATACAAATTAGGGTGTGTTCTCAAAGGGAAATTGCCAAAGAAGGGGCAACATGCCAGCAGGGCAGGAGCAACGTGGGCCTGGTGAGGGCTGGACATTGATTACTTCCTGGTCTTTTCTGGGCTAATGGAAAATGTCCCCCATAAGCTCATGTATTAGTGCACTTGTTCCCTAGGTGGTCTCTGGTCCAGTGATGGGCCAGCTTGCCAGTACCGTTGTATGTGTAGCCTGAGTTGGTGCCTTTCTAGGGTACTTGATGCTTTGATGCAATCACATCATCAGCAAATAAGGATACTCAAACTTCATCATTTCCAATTTGTAGCCCTTTTATTTCCTTCACTTATCTTATTGCTAAAGCTAAGACTTCAAAGACATTGGTGATTAGGAGTGGGAAGAGTGGCATCCTTATATTGTTCCTGCTAGGGTGAATGAGCCCGCCCCCAACTCTGCACAAGAAGCAGGAGCTGTTACCCTATTCCTGCCCACACCCAGTCTAGCAGCACTACCAAACCAAAGCTGTCTTTAGCCAGGACCTCTTCTCTGGTTCCTTTGGCCCCAACACTGTGAATCATATAAAAATTGAGACTTATCATAAGTTTAGGAAAACTGTAATAGGTAGGTGTGGTGTGACTGCCTGGAAGCCCAGCACTTTAGAGGCTGATGTAGGAGGACCAAGATCAACTTTTTCTCAAGGAGAAGAAGGAAAGAGGAGGAAGAGGCTGAGGAATCATTTCTAAAAACGTAAAAAATCATCACTGGGTGTGGTGGCACATGCCTTTAATCCCAGCACTCGGGAGGCAGAGGTAGGAGGATCATTGAGAGTTTGAGGCTGCCCTGAGACTACATAGTGAATTCGAGGTCAACCTGAGCTACAGTGAGACCCTACCTCCAAAAAAAAAAGTAAAATCATCATATATAGGCAGCAATTTTCAATTTTATATATTTAATATAGTATTCAAATAATTCAAGCAAATAAGATAATATCCCAGCAGAAAAGGTCGCTGTGTACAGACATTACTCACATACACATAATGCTGTGAGTAATAGGGGAGATTCAGTATTAAAGAAAAGTAGAAGGTAGACTGTTCTTAACTGTTTTACTTGACGAATACCTCAAACTAGCTACACTATGTATTTAGAAATGAACCTGCTTTTAGAGAAGGTCTCTGAGACCGAAACTCCCAGACACTTTTGTCCGAAGTATGATTTTATCAAATTCTTTTAGAAGACATTTGTTGTGGTCAGGTTTGCATTGCTGGTAGAAATCACCCAACCAAGAGCACCTTGTGGGAAAAAAGAGGTTTACTTTGGCTTACAGGCTTGAGGGGTAAGCTCCATTATAGCAGGAGAAACGATGGCATGAGCAGAGGGTGGACATCACCCCCTGGCCAACATAAGATGGGCAACAGCAGCAGGACAGTGTGCCAAACACTGGCAAGGGGGAGCTGGCTATAACCCCATAAGCCTGCCCCCAACAATGCTCTGCCTCCAGGAGGTGTTAATTCCCAAATTTCCATCAGATGGGAACCTAGCATTCATAACATTTAAGTTTATGGGGGACACCTGACTCAAACCACCACATTCTGCCCCTGCCCCCATAAACTGATAACCATACATGATATAAAATGCAATGCATTCATCCAAATTTAAAAGTCCCCATATATTTTTAATAAATCTTAATGATGTTCAAACATTCCCCATACTCCAAGGTCTTTTAACTGAGCCATAATACCAAAAATAATCCCCCAAAAAACATAATGGCACAGAATAAACATTCACAGTGAAAAGATGACATTGAGCAAAGCAAAGAAATATTCAACCAATACAAGATTTAAAACAATGAGGGTAAATATCACACTCTGTAATTCCAATCCAACAACTCTAGTCACTGACAAATCTCCAAGTCCAATAATTCTAACCAGCAACAAGTCTCTGGTGTTCCAATTCCTCCCCTCCTCCCCCAGCTAGGCTACTCACATTCCTGGAAAACTTCATCTGGGGCTGGCAGCTTTTCTCAGCAGCCATCTCATGGTCATCTCCACTGGGTCTCCACTGCAACCCACAGTCCACTGTATGGCCCATGGGATCTCCATGCAGGCATCCAGCAAACCTGCTTCACATTGACCATGGCCATTTCCAAAACACAAGACTGCATTACAAACTCAATGACCCTCTCTTTCCTGCATTTCTTATACTCCATAATACCTGGTAGAGTGCCAATTTGTTAATCCTGGGAGGGGGGATAAATCACACTTTGAGGAACAGAACACTCCTCCAGCATTCAGGCCCCTTCAAAAGAGTCTGTATTCTTCCTGTTGCCCCAGTGGAGGTCAGCTGGCCAAATCTCAAAGGTTGTAATCTCTCAATTGCAGCTGAATGGGCAGAGTTCAGCCCAAAATTTCATTTTTTCTGTGTCATATCCCTCTGCTCACACCAGTTCATTTCTATGCAAAGCAACCCTGAGCAACTTCTCAGGACACAGCCATAATGGCAAGCTTGTCACACAAACTGCTAGCTTTCTCACCCTCATAAGCCAAACCTCACAGTCCATAGTTCTTACTGCATTCAGGTCTGTCAACTCTGACCAGAATAGTCCATCAAGCTGTACTTACAGCACTGCAAGGCATCTCTTAGGCCAAGGTTTCAAATCCTTCCACATTCCTCTTGAAAATCAGCTCCAAAAGGCCAAAGCCACACAGTAAGGTGTCTGGCAGAAATCCCACTCCTTGGTACCACTTTACTGTTGCAGTCAGGTTTGCATTGCTGGTAGAAATCACCCAACCAAGAGCAGCTTGTGGGAAAAAAAGGTTTATTTTGGCTTACAGGCTCAAGGGGGAACCTCCATGATGGCAAGAAAAATGATGGCATGAGCAGAGGGTAGACATCATCCCTGGCCAACATAACACACACACATTCCTCATACTTTAGTAATGTCTTCTTTTTCTCTAACTCTACCTCTCTCCTCTCCTTCTCTATCCTCTACATTTTTCCTGGCCTCAAAACCCAGCATGACAGAGAATGCTAGAGGCCCAAGATTTCACAGAGGCTGTTGTAAGAGGGAGGAATTTTCATCAACTGCCACAAGGCTTTCATTGATGACAATACAGACAGCAGTTGGGTTCAGAGTTTCACATATGTGATCCTATCACTAGAGAGTCTCAGTCAGGAAGATTGCCCATGATTTGAAAGCCAGCTATTGGTAGAAAGAGAGTTCAATGTCCTCTTGAGTTACAGAGTGAGACCCTGCTGAAAGAACATAAGAAGAAGGAGGGAGCTGAAGAGGATAAGATATCATCCCTGACATAGAAATGTATGGGCAGAAGAATAGCAAACAGCATGTGAGAGAAGAATGTTTGCATTCAGCTGCAATTTCTACTTGTCTGTTTGTTATTATGCTCAGAATCCAATTCTCAAACCATCTGGACTGTGTGATGAGCACCCCTGCTTCTGGAAGTTGACAGAAAATGACATCTATGAGTGCAAGAATACCAATTGAAGGCTTATGCAAATGCAACTCACATGATGAAGGGGTAACAGGACAGCAGAAGATAGATATGAATCCAAACTGGCCCAAGGCATCTGTAGCAGACAGCTTCCGGTTTACTGAAATGAACTTCCAAACCAGGCACAGTTATGGAGGAAGGGATATTTATTGAAACTTCCAGATCCAGGGGAAGTTCCATGGCAGAAGAAGCTGGCCTGCCTTCACATGTCCATGCATGCAGAGAGAGAGAGACAGAGAGACAGATCAAAAGAGAGTTGGGAGAGATGGAGTGGAGAAAGCCTAAGAGAGTTCCAAGCATTTCCAAGAGAGAGAGAGAGAGAGAGCCACTATTCAAAAGCCAAAAGTGACATAGTGAACTTCTCTGTGTGTGTGTGTGTGTGTGTGTGTGTGAACTCCAGGTGGTCTCAAAAATAAAAAAATTTTTTAATATCTTTAGATTTGACTTTCAAAACCACCACCACACCCAGTGACAGTTCCTCCAGCCAGGTGGCTGCAGATACAAACTATAAACTAATGAAACACTACATATATTGGAGACCATCTATTCAAATTACCACATTCTGCTCCTGGTCCCCAGTAGATTTCATACAATGTAAATTGTATTCAGTTCAATTTCAAAGGTACCCAAAGTCTTGACCAACTTAAGAGATTGAGTCCTGTAAAATCAAACAAGTTAAATACTTTCAACACACAAAGACACAGAATAAACATTTTTAACTGGTATAAGGATAGCAAGGAGAGGCTAAAACAATGCAAACTCAACTACCATCAAACAAACATCAAACTTCTACAGTTTAAGTTTAATATAATCAGAGACTGGCAGTATTTAGATTTTACAATTCCACCCCAACCCATCCAGCTGGCCAGAGTAGCCAGGAAACACTTCCAAACAAGGACAACAGTACACTCCATGGTAACCCTTGTATAGTCCTGGCATATCCAAAACATCTTTGGGTCTCCATACCAACCATGATTCATCTTTCCATGGCTTTGCCAGCCAATCAGGGCATCATGCTCTGCTTCATGCTGCATCTTAGCAGTGGGTCCTGGAACCATATGTATTTTATAACCACTCCATGTATTATTCATGATTCCAAAGCTAATATCAAGTGTGCAGGGCACAGCCATATTTTTAATTCAGGGATGAAATAAATCATAGGCTTTAAAAGCAGGTTTCTTCTCCAGTAAACTCTTTCCAAGAGTTTGCATTTCTATCAAAGTCTTTCCTTAGGAATCCTCTCCATTGTTTTAATGTAAAGCCATTGGACCATCTTCCTTACAATTGTTAATGTGTTTCACAATAGCACCTTCAGCAATTTAAACCCAGTATTCTCAGTGTCTGTAATTTTAACTTTCTTGAGGTTTGCCAAATTAAAATCTTAAATCTCTCAGTCCAATATCTTCAGCCAAGCATATCAGTCTATTACACATTTAACCCTGATCAAATTCTCTGGACCTGTGCAGCAGAACTCAGCCAGTCCTTATGCCAGTAGCCCAGTGTAGCAGACAGCTTCAGGTTCGCTGAGATGAACTTCCAGACCAGGCGCAGTTATGGAGGAAGGGATATTATTTATTGAAGCTTACAGATCCAGGGGAAGTTCCATAATGGCAGAAGAAGCTGATCTGCCTTCCCAAGCAGAGAGAGAAAAGCCAACTAGCCACACAGCACAGCACACTTCAGGAACTCCTACTGGGCACACTTTGCATATCTTTACAATGGAATCTCAAGCCCACCATCACACCTGAAGATCTGCCCAGAGACATTGCCTCCAGCAAGGTGGCTGCAGATGCAAACTATAAACTAATAAAACACTGAATATATTGGGAGCCATATATTCAAACTATCACACTCAGTTCTAACAAAGTCCTCTGTAATCTTTCTTTCCCCTTAGAAAGCTAATATGCTAAGCCTCAAAGTTCAATACTGTCTGCACTTAGCATTTTCAAACCTTCATAAGAATATTCCATAATACTTGGCTTACCACTCAAGAAGGCATCTTCAGTTGCAAGCACCAAGTCCATGCCCATTCCTCCAAAACAAAAGTTCCAAAAGACCAAGTCCACATAGTCATATTCATCTCACCCCACTCCTGGGACCAATTTCTATAACAGATAGCTTCAGGTTCACTGAGATGAACTTCCAAACCAGGCACAGTTAGTGAGGAAGGGATATTTATTGAAGCTTACAAGGGAAGTTCCATAATGGCAGAAGAAGTTGACTTGCCTTCACAGGTCCAAACAGAGAGAGAGAGAGCCACAAGCTAAAAGACAAAAGCCACACAGGACACTTCAGGAACTCCAAGCTGAATTAGGCACTTTGCATATCTTTAGATTGGAATTTCAAACCCACCCCCACACCTTAAGATCTGCCCATTGACACCTCCTCCAGCCAGATGGCTGCAAATCCAAACTACAAACTAATAAAACACTGAAGGTATTGGGGACCACCTATTCAAACTACCACAGCATCCCAAGATGATAGAAGTGAAAGAGAAAAAATGTAGAGAAGAGCCTTGGACTATATCATCCATGCAAGATGCCCACAGTGATCTTCACTGTGCTCTTTAAACCAGTAAGGAGAAGTGCTCTTCAATCCATCTTCTGTCCTTTAGGGCTGCTGTCACTTCTCTAATCAGGTCAACTGTAATGCTTTCAGAATATCCATGTTTCTTCAGTCCACTGTCTTTTTCCTTCTCCATGGATGACAGCTATACTTTTAATACACACTAACAGTTATGATCTACAGGAATATTAAATGTCCCATGGAAGGTATAAATAACTTTTTTCATGAAAAAATCACAAACATGGAGATGCTCCCCCTAAACTAGGAGACAAGAGAAAGAAGGATTGTCATGTCTGTATTATAGACTTTCACCTGCCAAAATCTTAGCCACTTAGTAGTGCTATTAACTCTCCTGTCATCTCCATCCAATCTGGTCTTTCGTCTGAGAAGCTGACTTCCTATTGGCTACTGTCTGCTTATGACATCATTCTCCTCCAAATCAACCATGGCTGGTAGAATCTTGGGGTTTCCATGGAGCTGCCTGTAAACAGATTTGTATCATTGCAAGTGGTCAGTCACCAGTTAACAGTGTCTTTCATAATGGACACATGTGCCACTGATATCTTTTACCCATAAAGGTTTAAGTTCTGTACTGAATTTTTTGCATGTGGTAGTGATATAATTGATTCTCTGACTATGTCAGGTAAGAAAAGAAACCATCACTTTATTTTTATTAGATGACCCCCAACATTAAGAACAGTCAATACTGCTTAGAATAATGGAAAATTACTTAACTCGAAATTGTGAGTCCTATTTTGACTTTTGGCCTTGATGTTTACTATGTTTAGGACTTGGGACATATATTTGCTCTTTCACAGTGTTTCTTTACCTTTCTCAGGAGGAGAACAGACTGAGGAAGCTCTGTGCTCTTCTTAGTATTCATGTATTGAAAATGAAATCTAATTTCTTTCTTTCTTTTTTTTTTTTTTTTTTTTTTTGGTCTCTTGTTTCTTTTTTCTTTCTTTCTTTCTTTTTCTTTCTTTCTTAGGGTCTTCTTGTTGTTTTTGTTTTTCAGGAAGGTCTCACTCTAGCAGAATTCACTAGCAGCCTTTAAACTCTTACCTTGACTCTCAAGTTCTGGGATTAAAGGTGTGAGCCACTGTGGCTGGCACAAAATTCAGATTTCTTGAGAGTGTCTGTATAAATAGAAACAGAAAAAGACTGGACATGTACAAAACTAATACTAATTACATGTTAAACTCTCCAAAAATAACATAAAGTACAAAAAATTAGTATCCATATGTTCTGGCATATTCTCTTTCATCTGGATGTAAGAAAAAGAGGGAGAGAAGAGGGAAGTCCTGTGCTCTAGGAAGGCAGAGATGGTAGGAGGAAGGTGGGACTGTTTCCATGAAGTACGATCCACAGGAACAGAAGGAAAAGAAAATGCAAGAATGAGGAAGGAGTGCCTATGAGCAGGAAAGAAATGGACAACATCAAAATGTTCCAGGAAACAAATAGGCAAATGGGGCAAATGTCAAAGAGAGCCTAAGATTTCAAGGACACATACAAAAAAGAGAGAGAGAGAGAGAGAGAGAGAGAGAGAGAGAGAGAGAGAGATCTGCCCAGAGCAGAACCAAGAACAGAGAATGTAGTAACTGCTTAGATTTATGGAGGAGAAAGGCAGCCAAGGCTGGAACAGGGTATGACTCAGAAAGGTGGCTTGTCCAAGAAGAAGTCTTTTATGGCTCAGTGTTTTCTCCATTGAATGTGTCAACACATAATGCCTGACTATTTTTCATACGGACATTTTAGAGGTAGATTTTAGAAAGCATTCTTAGGGCATTGTACTAGTTCACATCTGAAATAGCACCACATGGAAGCATCAACATGAGGTTCACTACTAGTTTAAGGCCAAGCTAGGCTACCTAGTGATTTCAAGGCCAGCTTGGGCTGAAGAATGAGACCCTTTCTGATTTTTTACATTGTGTTCTTGTTATAACCATGCTAATAAAAGGGGGTGTAGACAAGCCTGGAAACAGAATTGAGAGAATATTATTTCATTCTGATGTTTTGTTGTTTTTAGAGATAGGGTCTTGCTGTAGCCTAGACTGACCTGGAATTCACTATGTTGCTCAAGCTGGCCTGAAACTCACTGCAATACTCCTACCTCACTCTCCTGAGTGCTGGGATTAAAGGTGTGCCCCACTGTGCCTGGTTAATTCTAAGTTTTAAAGTATAAGGATTTTTATTATAAATTATGTGTCTGTAATAGTCAGCTTCACATTGCTGGGATGGACCTCCAGACCAGACACAGTGTATGGAAGGAAGGCATTTATTGAAGCTTACAGGTCCAGAGAAAGGTCCATGATGGTGGAAGAAGCCAGCCCTCTTTCACAGGTCCATGCAGAGAAAGAAAAGAAACCACCGGCAGCACAAGCAAGCATACTTCAGAAACCCCAGACCCAACTCAGACACTTTGCATATCTTAGGCTGGAGTTGAGATCTGCTCCTAGTAACACCTCCTCCAGCCAGGTTACAAGCTGGAATAAAGTTCCTGAATCTATTGGGGGACATCCATTCAAACTACCACAGTGCCCTTAGGGACTGGAAAGATGGCTCAGCTGTTAAAGGTGCTTCCTTGCAAAGCCTAAAATCTCAGGTTTGATTCCCTAGTGACTACATAAAGCAGATGCATGAAGTGGCATATGAAGTTATAGCAGCAGGAGGCCTTGGCTCTCTCAAGTTCTCTCATGCTCTCTCTCTCTCTTTGCTTGCAAACAGATAACCAAAGATTTCAGAAAAAGAATGACATGTTTTATTTTGAACAAGACATAGGTTTTAAGTAAAAGCTACTGTTTGATGTTTGCAATAATTTTCTTCCTAGCCCAGAGTACATATTTTCAGATAGCATACTCAGTCACATTTGTTAATGCTTTTAAGACTTGAAAGGAAAATAAAACCTTCCTAGGAGTGAAAAGAACATGCCAAGGGACAAATTGGAAATTTCACTCTTATGGAAAAGAACTGTGTATTCTCCTTGGCCTCTTCATAGAACCATTTGACCTCAGGGTGTATCTCAGTATTAAGGACTTGGTTTCAAACACTAGCTCAAAAAATATAAATATACACCAAAACCCAAATACTTTTAAATTTTTAAATTATGTTATATCCTCAATGATTTTTAAGAGTTCTTTGTCATGCCACTTTTGGTCAATGTGGATCCTAACTGACAAACTCCATGTTGAGAAGGAATGTTTTACAGTCTCCTCTAAGTGCTCTCACTACCTGTGATGCACCTATGTGAATGGAACTATCTCCCTACTATGACTGATATCTGTTATATGGTGATAATGTTCAGAGAGATGTGAATGAGCAAAACAGGGAATAACTTGACATTTTCTGTTTATTCTTCACTGTGTACCGTGTTGTTTTGTGGTTTTGTTTTGTGTTTTGATTGTCTCACTATGTACCTCAGGATGGGCTCCAACACCTGGCTTATAGCAATCATTTCCAAACTGAATACTCCTAGTGCTGCCTGTAAAGGTACCTAGCCTCATACCCATTTCTGTGAAATATTTGTCTGTACAAATTATGGTTATCTGTATGTTCACAGTTAGTGCCTTTTGCTGCTTGCTGCATGGGTTTGGTTACTCTGGGTGTAGGTGCTGACAGACACTTGCTCACATTCAAGTCTGGTGAGGTGACTGCCTTCAATCCCAGCCACTCTGGAGGCTTACAAGTTTGAAGTCAGTCTGGACAACTTAGCAGAAATCAGGCCCCCAAAATACTTTTCTACTTTAATTTTTTTCTATATGGGAATCTCACTCTTTAGCTTGGGCTAGCTTGGAACACAGGCTGGCCTCAAACCCATGACCATCTTCTTGTTTCAGCCTACACAGAGATAGGATTGCAAACATCTATTACTGTGCCTCACTAGAAAATGTATTTAATTTAAAGCAGTTCCTTTTTAGGCTGTGTTTGGTAAATTCACTAAAATTGACAATGTGCCATCCAAAATATTGCATTATGATATCTAACCTTCTTCCATGAGTAAAATTACTATGCCTTGACAGTTGTCTTTTTTAGGGAGCATGTAGTATCATAAACTTTTGATATTTACTAATATATACTTACTTTGGCTGACCATCCCCACATGCTCCACTGTCCAAACATACTTCATTATTTGGGATCTTTGGAGGTAATTGTTCTCACTAAAATTGACATTTTTCACTCTCAGAATATTGCACAGATAATAACAGAACTTTCTTCATGAGTCATATGCTTGCTTTAAGCACAAATTTTCTGTAATATCTATATCTATCTATCTATCTATCTATCTATCTATCTATCTATCTATCTATCTATATATCTACCTATATATATTTAGTCAGATATAGGTGGTTCTTCATTTTTGTCTGTTCACAACTCACAGCACATTCCTCCATGTAATCACATGTATTATGTCCCTTTCATTCATGTTTGAATTATCACTATTATAACCACATCATAACCACCTGAAACAGAAAAACTTTAAATAAAATTTTCTTCCAAAAATCTTATCTGAACTAGGAAGATGCCTCAGCAGTTGCAGACACTAGTTTGCAAAGCCTGCTGCCCTGGGTTCAATTTCCATGTCACCCACATATGTCTGACACAGAAAGAGACCAAAGCAACTTGTATTCATTTGTAGAGGCAGAAAGCCTGGGCATGACCACACAGGCACAGAAGGTCACACACACACACACACACACACACACGCATGCATGCACGCACACACACTGTTTATAAGGCATTTCTTTAAAATATTTCATTGATAATTTTCATTAATGTACATAATCTATTTTTTCATAATCCGCTCCAATTACCCTCTTGTAACCTTGCCTTTCCTCAACTAAACATCTTGTTCTTTCTGACTAGGCCCTCTTCTATTTTGATGTCTTTTGGGGGGCTCTTCATCATCATCCAAGTCGACATGTTGGTGACCCCACTATCGACAGTAGTTAACAGCTGCTGCGAGGTCACAAAACAACTCACCTCATGCCCAGAAGACAGAAATCCAAAGCACTCCTCCACATTCTGTTACTTCCATTCATTCTTATCCTTCTTCCAGTGTGTTCCCTGAGCCTTGGAGAGTGTGATAGAGATGTGTCATTTAGGACCATGCTTTCAGCAGCCTCATATTCTCAGCACTTTCACAAGTTTCCACAAGAGTCCATAGCTTCTCTGACCAAAGGTTAGAGCTGCAATAACCTATGAGCATAAACAAAAATATTTAGAGGGCAATTAGGTGCCTACAGAATATTAGTTTAATGAAACTACAGATACAGCATCTCCCCTAGAGTCTATGACCTTCCAGCCACAGGCTTTTGACAGCTTTTCAGTAGAAAGAATGAATTCCCCCTTGCGGAGCAGGCTTCAAATCCAATAAGAGACAAGTATGTTACCTTTGTAAAATTCATGACACTAATACACCAGTGGGGACACCTTGCCTGGCTGTGTAGCACACAATGTTGGTCCACCTCTGCTTAAAATTGTTGATCACATGTTTCTGACAAGCATGTTTAGCACTAACCCAACACTATCAACTTGCTATCAGAGAGAAAGCTACCATCTCAGTTATAGTTTGATTATGTAGTATCCTACAATTGAAGAATTGTGTTCTTCAGCAATAGGGTCTTACCAATCTAGTTCTAGTGAGCATTCAAGAGCACTGAAAAGAGGCTGGAGAGATTGCTTAATGGTTAAGGCCTTTGTCTGCAAAGCCAAAGGATCCCGGTTTGATTCCGCAATACCCACATAAGCCAAAAGCACAAGGGAGCACATGCATCTATAGTTCATTTGCAGTGGCTGGAGACCCTGGTTCACTCATTCTCTCTCTCTCTCTCTCCCTCTCTCTCTCTCTCTCCCTCTCTCTCTCTCTCTCCCTCCCTCCTTCCCTCCCTCCCTCAGATAAATAAATAAATAAAACATTTTTTTTCAAAAAGAGCATTGAAAATAGCTTGTACTGGTTTGGAGACTTAATAGTCTCCCTGACCAACAACATACCAGGAGGTATCCCACTTTGACACTGGGGTTTCTTTTTTTTTTTTTTTTTTTTTAAATTTTAAAAATTATTTTATTTATTTTTGGAGAGAGACACAGAGAGAGACAGACAGGGAGAGGGAGACAGATAGAGAATAGGCGTGCCAGCAGTCTCTCAGCTGCTGAGAATGAAATCCAGATGCGTGCGTCCCCCTCCCCGTGGTCAAGTATGGCATTGCGCCCTTGCGTCACTTTGCATCTGGCTAAACATGGGACCTGGAGATTGGAACCAGGTTCTTAGGCTTAGCAGGCAGGCGCCATAACCACTAAGCCATCTCTCCAGCACTAATTTTTTTTTTTTTTTTAGAAAAAGAGCAATCCAAAAGACAGAGCTCTGCCTCTAATGGATTCCATGGGTGCTCACCAACCCTTCTGGTCTTTAGCCATGCTGTTGGGGATTCTGAGCCTGGGGTGTACCATCATGTCTACAACTTCTGTGCTAGAACTTAGCTCTTCCTTCATACAATGTCCTCTCTGACCTTCTAGATTTTTTTTTTTTTTTAATTTTTATTGATTTTTAATCTTACATACCAAAAAAAACCCCACCTGATATTTCCCTCCCCTCCCCCATTCCACTTTAGAACTCCAGTCTCCATCATATCCCCTCCCTTTCTCCATTAGTCTCTCTCCTAATTTGATGACATCATCTTTCTCTTCTATTTTGAGGGTCTTGCAAAGGTATTGCTAGGCTCTGCAAGATCATGGATATCGAGGCCAATTTCTGTCTGGGCAGCTGCATAGTAAGAGGTCATATCCTTCCTTTGGCTCTTCCATTCTATCCGCCCCCTCTTCCGCAATGGTCCCTGAGCCACTGGAGGATGTGACAGAGGTGTTTCAGTGCTAGGCACTCCTCCATCCCTTCTTCTCAGCACTATGTTGCCTTTTGTGTCGTCCCAGTGGTCATCACCATCTGAAAAGAGAAGCTTCTCTAGCCAGAAGTGAGAATAGCATTAATATGTGGACATGAACATTTAGTGTAGTGTCCCCAGGGCAGCTTGGTGGGAATAATATATACATTTAGTCAGCCATGAGCAGGCTTATACCCCCAAGGCTCATGACCTCACCTACCATAGACTTTTACTTAGGTTTTTTCAGTACCGGGTATGTATTCCCGCCCGTAGAGAGGGCCTTCAGTCCAATTATGGAGCAGTTGGTTACCCCAAGAGTAGACACGCCACTAGAGTTCAGTCATTGGGCCTGTCTGGCCAAGCTTGAATATTCAGCATCCACTATTTTCACTGTTGATGGCTTCTGTCTCCCATACGCTGCGTGCAGTGCAGCTTTTTCCAGCTTTCAGTTGGCTGGACAGGGGAGAAGGTTTTCTGCTCAGCACCAGCTTGCTTTCTCAGTGTCCTTGCCTCTCAGGCATGAGATGTCTTCAGCAATAGGGTCTTACTATCTATTTCTCTAGGGAAACCAAGGGCTTTGGCAAAAGCCTTAATGTTTTGGAGGTTTCCGGGACCTCCTTGGCCAACATCTCACTGGAAGGAGTTCCATCCCAGGTACTGAAAAATTTTCTAGTAACAGTCTACATCTTCTAGACGTGACCTTAATCAAAAAAGTAGTTTTACATATGTCTTATTGATAATATCTTGAGTTTAGATTGTCCCTCCCCTGCCCTTTTTGTATGCATTCTCTTCCCATGGCCTCGCTTGGCCATTCCCCTCCCTGTACTCAGTTCTTCTACTTACATATGTGTATTACCATAGACTTAAGTCCTACCCTTTCTTCCCTCCCTTATAGCCTTTTACCCCTTACTGGTTTCTGGTACCTATTTTTGGTTCCAGTTCATACACAAGTCTATACATTGGTAGCTAGGATCCACATATGAGAGAGAACATGTGACGTTTGGCTTTCTGAGCCTGGGTTACCTCACTAAGTATAATCCTTTCCAGATCCATCCATTTCCCTGCAAATTTCATAATTTCATTTTTCTTTACTGCTGAATAGAACTCCATTGTGTAAATGTACCACAACTTTATTATCCACTCATCTGTGGACGGACATCTAGGCTGCTTCCATTTCTTAGCTATTGTGAATAGAGCAGCAATAAACATGGTTTTGCAAGTATCTCTGAGGAAGTGAGAAGAGTCCTCTGGATATATGCCTATGAGTGCTATAGCTGGATCATATGGTAAATCTATTTCTAGCTGTCTCAAGAACCTCCACACTGATTTCCACAGTGGCTGGACCAGCTTACATTCCACCAACAGTGTAGAAGTGTTCCTGTTTTTCCGCATCCACGCCAACACTTATTGTCATTTGTTTTCTTGATGGCAGCCATTCTGACAGGAGTGATATGGAATCTCAAAGTGGTTTTAATTTGCATTTCCCTGATGGCTAAGGATGTAGAACATTTTTTAGATGTTTATATGCCATCTGTATTTCATCTTCCGTGAATTCTCTATTTAGTTCCGAGCCCATTTTTTAACTGGGTTGTTTGAATTCTTGTTATTCTGTTTTTTGAGTTCTTTGTATATTCTGGATATTAATCCTCTGTCAGATGAATAACTGGCAAAGATTTTTCTCCCATTCTGTAGGTTGTCTTTTTGCTCTATTCACAGTGTCCTTTGCTGTACAAAAGCTTTGTAATTTTATAAGGTCCCAGTGGTTGATTAGTGCTTTTATTCTCTGAGCAATTGGAGTTATATTCAGAAAGTCCTTGCCTATTCCAATATGTTGAAGAGTTTCCCTACTTTTTCCTCTAGCATTTTCAGAGTTTCAGGTCTGATATTAAGGTCCCTGATCCATTTGGACTTGATTCTTGTGCAAGGAGAGAGACAAGGATCTATGTTTATCCTTTTACAAACAGATGTCCAATTTTCCCAGCACCACTTGTTAAAGAGGCTATCTTTTCTCCAATGAGTATTTTTGGCGTTTTTGTCAAAAATCAGGTAGCTGTAGCTGTCTGGATTAATAGTTGGGTCTTCTATTCTGTTCCATTGATCTACCTGTCTGTCCTTGTGCCAGTACCATGCTGTTTTTGTTACTATGGCTTTGTAGTATAACTTAAAATCGGGTATGGTTATACCACCTGCCTGATTTTTGTTATGCAAAATTGTTTTGGCTATTCGAGGTTTTTTGTGTTTCCAGATGAATTTTAGTATTGTTTTTTCTATTTCTGTGAAGAATGCTATTGGGATTTTAATGGGGATTGCATTAAATGTGTAGATTGCTTTTGGTAAGATTGACATTTTCACTATATTGATTCTTCCAATCCAGGAGCATGGAATGTCTTTCCATTTCCTTGTGTCTTCTGCAATTTGTCGCTCGAGTTTTTATAGTTCTCATTGTAGAGATCCTTCACTTCCTTGGTTAAGTTTATTCCAAGGTATTTTATTGTTTTTGAGGCAATTGTGAATGGGAGAGATTCCCTGATTTCATCCTCTGCATGTTTGTTGTTAGTGTATAGAAAAGCTACTGATTTCTCTGTGTTTATTTTGTATCCTGCTACATTGCTAAAAGTGTTTATCAGCTCTAATAATTTGCTGGTAGAGTCCTTAGGATCTGTTATGTATAGAATCATATCATCTGCAAATAATGATAATTTGACCTCTTCCTTTCCGATTTGTATCCCCTTTATGAGTGCCTCTTGCCTTATTGCTATGGCTAAGACTTCCAATACTATATTAAATAATAGTGGAGAAAGTGGACACCCTTGTCTTGTTCCTGTATTATGTTGGCTGTAGGTTTGTCATAAATAGCTTTTATTATGTTGAGATATGTACCTTCTATTCCAAGTTTCTGTAGTACAACACTGGGGTTTCTTATAACAACCTATGGCTTCTGGGAACATCATTATTCACCCCTGAAGGATAGGATACTTCTGCAAAAGCTCTTTTGTTGTTGTTGTTGTTGTTGTTGTTTGTTTTCAAGGGTCTCACTCCAGCCCAGGCTGACCTAGAATCCACTATGCAGTCTTGGGATGGCCTTGAACTCATGGTGATCCTCCTACCTCTGCCTCCAGAGTGCTGGGATTAAAGGTGTGTGCCACTACACTCAGGCCAAAGCGCTTTTAAATCATATATATTGTAGTCTCAAGGTGGCCTCAAAATCATGACAAGCCTGCTACCTCTGCATCCCAAGTGCTGGGATTAAAAGCTTGTGGTACAATGCCTGGCTTAATTGTATTTTTACTTTGCCAACAAAGAAGTGGGTTTTCCTATTACAATTTCATAACATGCTGGTTTTGGTTAACACTCCTCCTCCCTGTCCTCTCCTCTAATCCTTTTTCACTTAAACTTTTCCACACCCAGTATTCCATCCTTCTACTTACATATCTATACTCCCATCCTCTGCTTGTTTCAGATACTTGACCTGTAGGAACCCTCATTCCAACTTACAGGTAAAATGTTCAAGTTAGAATCAATATATCAGAGCCTGACTTACAGCACAAAGCATATATATTTTTAATTTTAATTTTTACTTATTTATGAGAGAGAGAGAGAAAGAGACAGATAGAGAGAATGGGAACATTAGGGCCTCTGTCCACTGTAAATGAACTCCAGATGAATGTGACACCTTGTGCATCTCGCTTAAGTGGGTCCTGGAGAATCGAACCTGGGTCCTTTGGCTTTGCAGACAAGTGCCTTAACCACTAAATCATCTCTCCAGCCCACAAAGTATATTTTAGGTCCATTCATTTTCCTGAAATTTTCCTAATTTTTATTTTCTGTACAACCGAATGAATCTGTTATGTATATGTATAACATGTTCAATATACATTGAATCACTTGATGGGCATGTAAGCTGATTCCAATTCATAGTTGTTCTGAATACAACAGTGATAAATACAGTTGATCAAGTATTTCTATAGTAGTATACAATCCTTAGTCCAGGAGTGGTACAGAGATATCATATGGGAGATAGATTTTTAGTGCTTTCAGAAACCTCCACAGTAATTTCCACAGTGGCCGCACCACTTTCTACTCCCACCAACAGTGGATGAGAGTTCCTCCCTCCTCCACCATTTTTAGAAGGTGTTATCTCATTGTTGAATTGAAATAGCTAAGATAATGCCATCTTGCCCTAACTAGGCCTTGACTCCATTTATTGGGGGAATAAAATAGCTAAACTATCACTTATCTGCTAGGGAACCTTGAAGTTGCAAACCCTCTAACTCCCAGAGGGCACCTTATCTGCACTGATAACATTCTCAGGGCTTCCCATGACCCTGAGTGTGACCCACGTGTTTAAACTCAAGGTAACTTCAGGATAGGGAGTGGAATGCCTGCAATTCCAAAGACACCCTGTCCTCCATCTGGCACCAGTGTTCTTGTAATTTTCTATGGTATTTTGTCTTTAAAAACACTGCAACCCTGAGCTTCCAAACTGAGAGAATTTTCTGGTGTGAGCCCTTCTGAGTTACTGGCTTAATAAAAAGGACACTT
Organism: Orientallactaga sibirica; assembly: GCA_036365145.1. Lineage (NCBI taxonomy): Eukaryota > Metazoa > Chordata > Mammalia > Rodentia > Dipodidae > Orientallactaga > Orientallactaga sibirica. The sequence goes on from JAEOAD010002376.1 coordinate 136,342, forward strand.
AGTTGACCACAAAAGTGCAGTAGTCTGTAATTCTCTCACATGGACTATAACATTTGGAGACCCCCAGTGAGATCTCACCATACCCATAAGACTCAGCCTCATTCTCGACTTCCCAGGTCAGGGGGAGGTTACAGGGAAGGCACTCCCTGAAGATGTTACAGGGTCCCATGCCTCCCACTGAATCCAGACAGATCTGGATTGACTGCTGTTGTCTCAGACACAAAAAAAGCATTGAGTCCTTCTATGTTCTCCTAGGAGGTAAGTTTGAACACTGTTGTCAGTTCGGATTTCAGATCATGAAGGACAGGCCCCCTTATGGGGACCTTCCTATGAATTGGGAAGGACGGGCCCCTCGGGAAACTTTCTTTAGGTGAAGAAGAACAGGCCTTTTGGGCAACCTTCCTAGGAACTAGGAAGGGCAGGCTCCATGGGGAACCTTCTTAAGGATGGGGGAGGAAAAGCCTGTCGAGGACCCTTCCCTTGTCCTCTAGCGTTATATTGGGATGCCAGTAGCGGAGGACATAGCTTTCTAATTCTGCCTCTCATGACAGACCTGGGTTTCATTCTGTTTGAGTTCATGGCTAGCCATATTACTGTAGTAGTGATAGATGCATCTAAATGTATCTGTTCTCATGGAATGATTGCATGTGAGTTTGAGTGTATGCATAGGCAGTCCAGTTTACCAGTTTTCTGGTCACAGACTGGATTGCAGACCCCATGACTTGAGCTGTGAATCCACCAACAGTTAGGGGTTCAAATTTGGTCCTAAACTGACTTCATATGGCTTAGTGGTGGCAGTTCAGAATCCACCTGTTAAGAAGCACTATGTCTCCTCCCACCTCAGGGCCAGGGGAGCAACCTGGTAGCAAAGCAAGTCTTCTCAGAATGGTGTCTGTCCTGGGGTTTTGTCCTGTCTGTATTGTTCTGTCTTGTTATTCTGTTTTGTCTTTTTGTCTATCTTGAGATCAGGAGATTTGGAGTGTCCTCCAAGCTCACTTTGGCTTAATGTTGACCAGAAGGTGACCTGGAGTACTCTCCTCTTCCTGTGGGGAGAGTTCCACTGTTCTCATCACCTATGCTTCATGAGTGGTGCTAAGCCCTTTTGGGGATTATATTGGCAGTTTCAGTAAACTGTCTCTGAGTTTGTCTCTTGTTTGAGTTTGTCTTTGTTAGGAGACTTTCCTCCTGGATTCATCCCCTCTGGCTGGAAACCTATGGGAGTCATTGTAAGTGATCACTTAGGTCACTTCAGGGGGAGATGACTGTCTGGAGTCTATATAAAGGTGCACTTAGAGTTCCTGATAAGATGGCGACATAGGACCCAAGCCAAACCAGCCTAGGGAGTGATTTAAGCAAAACCACAGCAAAATATGCTCTTCTTCTGGGAAGTGCACTAGGTTTTTCTTCGACACAGCAGAGAAGCAGGAGAAACCAAGATCCACCAGAAAGGAGGAATACAGTCAGAATCCCACTGAAGTGTTTGTGGCACTGATCCATACACTCAGCACCGCCCGCCAGGCAGCAGCAGCAGAGGCCAAACAAGGGGACTTTCCAACCTCATCATCCAACTTGCCCACTCAAGAAATCTGAAGGAAAGATAGCTGAGACCAGCTAAGGAGCTACTGAAAGAAATAAAGGTGGGACTGTGTGAGGAACCCTGGGATTCCTGCACCCTTCTATCCCTCAGCCATAAGAACCATGAATCTCAAGCATTCAGCCCCCAGCATTTATCCCCCCAGTGGCAGTGCATCCAGCACAGCTGAACAGCACAACACGAAGGTATCGAGGTGGGTGTTCATCATTGGTGAGATTGGAAGCCACACCAAAAAGTAACAAGGCCAACTGACAAAAAAAAATGTGCATAGGCCTGCATTGGAAATGCTAATCTCTCTTTTCATGTCAGGGTAGGTTATGGGTTACACATTTTTGGTTGGCTTTAACATTTTCAAATAAGCTATATTTGTGGTGGTATGTAGTTGCCTTTAATACTCTCAGATTTATTGGGCCTTTGTCTTTTGCTTCGGTCATTATTGAGGGCAGGTAGATCAAGGCTGACCTGGAATCCACTTCAGGACAGAATTCTCTAACTCCCAGCTGACAGAATTAATTGTGTAGAAGGAACATACACCCTTAAGGATTTTGGCTATATGTGACTGTTTGTTTTAATCCCCACACTTGTATACTCTATGCTGGTTTTTATTGAATGTGTATATTGTTCAGTTGAAGTTTAGAACTTGCCAATAAATTGTTCCACCCCATCTACTAGAATTCTTGCATAGCCAGCAAATTCAACACCTAGGATTACTTCTGTGGTTGTATTGGGTTATAAGAGCTACACTTGACACCTTAAATTCATATCCTGAAAGTATATAAAGGTGGATCACACATCTAAGAACACTGCAGATAAATAGAAAACCCAAGCATCAAATCAATTCAGGAAACAAAAGTTGTTACATTATAATACAAGAAACACAAAGAATCAAGATAATATAATCCCACCAAATATTATAAATCCATCAGAAATGATCACCAGTGAGACTTTTTTAGATGAAATGCCTGACAAAGATTTCAAAAGAAAGATGTTATCTATACTCAAGGAAATCAAAGAAGAGGTAATTACAAAACATGAGTAAGGAAACAGAAATACTGAAGAAAAACCAGGCTGAAATTCCAGCTATGAATACTACAGTCAAATAAAATCTCTGTGGAAAGTTTCACCAGTAGAATGTATGAAGGAAAGAACACAATACCTAAATGAGAAGACCATGTGGCAGATTTAATACAGTCCAACAAAGAGAAAGAAAAGCTAATAGGAAGGTATGAATGGGAATGTCAAGATATCTGAGACACTATGAAAAGATCAAACATAAGAATTCAGGATATAGTGGAAGGAGAATAATTTCAATCCAGAGGCTTAGTAGGCATTGTCCACAAAATCATAAAAGAAAAATTTTCCTCAAATTGGGAAAGAAATGCCAATGCAGATAGATACAGGAAGCTTTTAGAACACTATACAGACAAAACCTGGAAAGAACCTTTCCTTGACATGTTATAATTAAACTACTAAACACACAAAGCAAAGAAAATGTACTGAAAGCACTTAGAGAGAAAAAGCAAGTGACCCACAAAGGCAAGCCCATCAGGATCACAGCAGATTACTCAACACAAACTTTAAAATCCAGAGGGGCTTGGAATGATATATTCCAAGTTCTGAAAGATAAAAAACTGTCAACCAAGATTACTTTATCCTGCAAAGATATCTGTCCAAATTGATGCAGAAATAAGGACATTCCACAACAAAAACAGGCTATAGGACAACTAAACCAGCTCTACAGAAAATACTTGAAGGAATCTTTCACACTGAAGAGAAAGTAAACACACACAGGAGTAAATAAGAAAAAATAAACCATATTCAAATAACAGTTAAAACAAGTGAATAAAGGCAAACAGGAAGCACTATAAAACAAGAAGAATGGTGAGAATAACGGCATACCTTTCAATAATAACTCTTAATATTAATGGCCTCAATGCGCCCAACCAAAAGACATAGGTTTGCAGACTGGATTAAATGGCAAGATCATGCCATTTGTTTCCTACAGGAAACTCATCTCTCAACAAAATACAGGATGGAAAACAGTATTTCAAGCAAATGGGCCTAGGAAACAATCAGGGTTTGCTACCCTAATTTCTGACAGGATAGACTTCAAACTAATATTAGTACGAAAGGATAACAATGGTCATTTTATACTGATTAAAGGAACGCTCCAACAGGATGACATTACAATCCTAAATGTATATGCACGTAACATTCAGGGCCCCAATTTCATCAAACACTGTTAGACTTAAGGTCAGAGATAACACCAAAAATAATTGTAGTGGTGACTTCAATACCCTACTCTCATCAATTGAAAGGGCATCCCAGAAAAAAATAAACAGAGTGTGTGGTAGTTTGAATATATGTCCCCCAATATATTCAGTGTTTTATTATTTTATAGTTTGCATCTGCAATCACCTTGCTAGAGGCAAGGTCACTGGGGGCCCCGTCTTAAGGTGTGGTGGTTTGAGAGTCCATTGTAAAGATATGCAAATGTGCCTAGCAGGAGTTCCTGAAGTGTGCTGTGTGACCTTTTGGCTGTAGTTTTGCTCTGTGTGCTGTGGTGGCTGGTTGGCTTTTGCTGTCTCTGTTTGGCCCTGTGGAGAGCAGGCCGTTTCTCCTGCCTTTATGGAACTTCCCCTGGATCTGTAAGCTTCAATAAATAATATCCCTTCCTCCATAACTGTGCCCGGTCTGGAAGTTCATCTCAGCGAACCTGAAGCTGTCTGCTACAGTAAAGTGGTACCAGGAGTGGGGTGAGATGAACCTGACTGTGTGGCTATTCGTCTTTTGGAACCTTTGTTTTGGAGGAATGGGCATGGACTTGGTGCTTGCAACTGAAGATGCCTTCTGGAGTGGTAAGCCAAGTTTTATGGACTATTCTGATGAGAGTTTGAGAATGCTAAGTGCAGATAGTATTGAACTCCGAGGCTTGGCTTATGGGGTTTCTAAGGGGAAAGAAAGACTACAGAGGACTTTGTTGGAAGTGGGCTACTGGCATAAGGGATGGCTATGTTCCGCTATCCAGGCCAAGAAAGTTTGATCAAGCTTAAATTTGTAATGGACGGTTGTGCTTGGCTAAAGATATCGGACTGAGATTTTAAGATTTTAAGTTGGAAAACCTCAAGCAAGTTAAAATTAGAGGCAATAAGACTGGTTTTACGTTGCTGGAGCTGCTATTGTCAATGCATTAGCAATCTTAAGGAAGGTGGAAGGAAGGTGGCCTGACTTGATTTACATTAAAACAATGGAGAGGATGCCTGAGGAAAGACTGTTAAAAATGCAAATTCTTGGAAAGAGCTGACTGGAGATGGAACCTGTTTTTCAAGGCTATGGTTTATTTTGTACCTGGATTAAGAATATGGCTGTGTCCTGCACACCTGGTATTAGTTTTGGAAATATGAAAAATGCATAGAATGGTCATGAATTGCACACGGTTCCAGGAGCCACTGCTGAGATGCGGCATGAGGCAGGGCATGAAGACCCTCAGGAATAGGCTGCAAGAGCCTTTGGAAGATGGACCGTGGTTTGCATGGAGACCTGAAGATGTTTTGGATATACCAGGACTGTGCAAAAGGGCTACCATGGAGTGCAGTGTTGGCATAGGATGAAAGTTTTCCCTGGCGACTCTGCCCAGCTGGAGGGGTGGAATTGGAAAACCTGGAGACTGTCAGTCTATGGTTATATTGAACTTGAACTGCAGAAGTTTGACGATTCCTGATGATGGCTGAGTTTGCATTGTTTTAGTCTCTCCTTGCTATTCCTTATACCAGTTAAAAATGTTTGCTCTGTGCCTTTACAAGTTGAAAGTATTTAACTTGTTTGATTTTACAGGACACACTATCTTAAGTTGATCAAGACTGTGAGAACCTTTGAAATTGGACTGAGTACAATTTACAATGTGTGATAGTTATAAATCTATTGGGGGCCAGGAGCTAAATATATTGGGGGCCAGGGGCGGAATGTGGTAGTTTGAATATATGTCCCCCAATATATTCAGTGTTTTATTATTTTATAGTTTGCATCTGCAATCACCTTGCTAGAGGCAAGGTCACTGGGGGCCCCGTCTTAAGGTGCCTAGCAGGAGTTCCTGAAGTGTGCTGTGTGACCTTTTGGCTGTAGTTTTGCTCTGTGTGCTGTGGTGGCTGGTTGGCTTTTGCTGTCTCTGTTTGGCCCTGTGGAGAGCAGGCTGTTTCTCCTGCCTTTATGGAACTTCCCCTGGATCTGTAAGCTTCAATAAATAATATCCCTTCCTCCATAACTGTGCCCGGTCTGGAAGTTCATCTCAGCGAACCTGAAGCTGTCTGCTACAGAGTGATATCTGTATTAAATGATGTCATAGAACAAATGGACCTGATAGATATATACTGAACATTCAAACCAAATGCTACAGAATATATATTTTTCTCAGCAGCACATGGAACACTCTCTAAAATAGACCATATATTAGGACACAAAGCAAATCTTAACAAATACAGGAAAATTGAAATAATCCCTTATATTCTATCTGTCCACAATGGGATTCAACTGCAAATCAGTAACAAGAAAAACTACAGAGAGTACAGAAATTCATGGAAACCAAACAGTACACTATTGAATGATGAATGTGTCATTGAAGAAATCAAAAAGGAAATCAATAAACTCATAAAATCAAACAATGGTGAGAATTCAACATACCAAAATCTTTGGAACACAATGAAGGCAGTGCTAAGAAGGAAAATTATAGCTCTAAGCACGTATATTAAGTAATTAGACAATTCACAAGTAAAAAAATTAATGCTTCACTTTAAGGCCTTGGAGAAATAAGAACAAGACAAACCAAAAATCAGTAGACAGGAAGAAATAATAAAGATTAGGGCAGAAATTAATGAAGTAGAAACAAAAAAAAAATCCAAAGAATCAATACAACAAAGAGTTGGCTCTTTGAAAGGATAAACAAGATTCATAGACCCTTAGCAAATCTGACAAGAAGAAAGAAGAAGAGACAAAAAATTAATAAAATTAGAGATGAAAAAGTCACCACTACAACAGATACCAAAGAAATTCAGAAAATCATAAGGACATACTTTAAGAATATATATGCCTCTAAGTTTGAAAACCTGAAAGAAATGATTTACTTGATTCATATGCCCTACAAAATTAAATCAAGATGAGAAAAACCTTGTAAATAGATCTATAACAAGTATGGAGATCCAAACAGTTATAAAAAATTCTCCCAACTAAAAAAACTCCAGGCCCAGATGGACACACTGATGAATTTTACCAAATATTCATGGAAGAACTAACACCACTACTTCACAAAATTTCCATAAAATAGAAAAGGAAGGAATTCTACCAAACTCCTTCTATGAAGCCAGCATCACCCTTATTCCAAAACCAGACAAATATAGAACAAAAAAGAAAATTACAGACCAATCTCCCTCATGAACAAAATGCAAAAATTCTCAACAAAATATTGGCAAACAGAATATAAGAATATATCAGAAAGTTTATTCACCCCAACCAAGTAGGCTTTATCCCAGAGATGCAGGGATGGTTCAACATACACAAATCAATAAATATAATACATCATATAAATGGTCTGAAGGACAAAAAAAAAAATCACATGATCATCTCAATAGATGTAGAAAGGTCAATGGACAAAATCCAGCACCCCTTCATGGTAAAAGTATAGAATAGAAGGAACATATCTTAACATAATAAAAGCTATTTATGACAAACCTACAGCCAACATAATACTAAATCTTTCCACTAAATTCAGGAGCAACACAAGGGTGTCCACTGTCTGCACTTTTATTTAATATAGTACTGGAAGTGTTAGCTATAGCAATAAGGCAAGAGACACTCATAAAGGGATACAAATTGGAAAGGAAGAGATAAAATTATCATTATTTGCAGATGGCATGATTCTATACATAACAGACCCTTTACATTACCAGCAAACTGTTAGAGCCGATAAACACTTTTAGCAATGTAGCAGTATACAAAATAAATACACAGAAATCAGTATCTTTCCTATATACTAACAACAAACATGGGGAGGTTGAAATCAGAGACTCTCTCCCATCCACAATTGCCTCAAAAAAATAAAATACCTTGGAATAAACTTAACCAAGGAAGGGAAGGATCTCTACAATGAGAACTTTAAAGCACTTAAGCAAGAAATTGCAGAAGGCACAAGGAAATGGAAAGACATCCCATGTTCTTGGATTGGAAGAATCAATATTGTGAAAATTTCAGTCTTACCAAAATCAATCTACACATTTAATGAAATCCCAATTTTAAAAAATCCTAAAATTCATTTGGAAGTACATAAAACCTCGAATACCCAAAAAATTCTGAGCGACAAAAATCAGGGTGGTGGTATCACCAAACCCGATTTTACGCTATATTACAAAGTCATAGTAACAAAACCAGCATGGTACTGCCACAAAGACAGACATTTAGATCAATAGAACAGAATAGAAGATCCAGATATTAATCCTGGAAGCTACAGCCATCTGATTTTTGACAAAAATGCCAAAAATATTCATTGGAGAAAATACAGCCTCTTCAACAAGTGGAGCTGGGAAAACTGGATATCTATGTGTAGAAGGATAAAAATAGATACTTGTCTCTCTCCATGCATAAGAATAAGTCTGAGTGGATCAGGGATCTGAATATCAGACCTGAAACTCTGAAATTGCTAGAGGAAAAGGTAGGGGAAACTCTTCAATACATTGGCATGGGCAATAACTTTCTGAATATAACCCCAGTTGCTCAGGTAATAAAATAAGTAATCAGTCACTAGCATCTGGTAAAATTACAGAGCTTTTGTACAGCAAAGGACACTGTGAATAGAGCAAATAGTCAACCTACAGAATTGGAGAAAATCTTTGCCAGCTACACATCTGACCAAGGATTACTATCCAGAATATACAAAGAACTCAAAAAAACAGAATAAGAAGTCAAACATCCCACTTAAAAAAATGGGCTATGGAACTAAATAGAGATATCTCAGAAGAAGAAATACAGATGGTATATAAACATCTAAAAAAGTGTTCCACATCCTTAGCCATCAGGGAAATGTATAATGAAACTACTTTGAGATTCCATCTCACTCCTGTCAGAATGGCTACCATCAAGAAAACAAATGACAATAAATGTTGATGGGGATGCAGAAAAAGAGGAACTCTTCTACACTGTTAGTGGAAATGTAATCTGGTAAGCCATTGTGGAAATCAGTATGGAGGTTCTTGAGACAGCTAAGAATAGATTTACCATGTGATCCAGCTATAGCACTCCTAGGCATATATCCAAATGACTCTTTGCACTACCTTAGAGATACTTGCACAACCATGTTTATTGCTGCTCTATTCACAATATCTAGAAAATGGAACCAGCCTGGATGTCCCTCCACAGAAGAATGGATAATAAAGATGTGGTACATTTACACAATGGAGTTCTATTCAGCAGTAAAGAAAAATGAAATTATGAAATTTAAAGGGAAGTGGATAAAATTGGAAAGGATTACAGTAAGTGAGGTAACCAAGGCCCAGAAAGCCAAACATTGCATGTTCTCTCTCACATTTAGATCATATCTACAAATGTATAGACTTGTGGGTGAGCTGGAACCAAAAATCCATAGCAGAAGCCAGTAAGCTATAAACAGGCTATAATGGAGGGAGAAGAGGGAAGGACTTAAGGGGATTGTATTATATATATGTAAGTAGAAGAACATATTACAGGGAGCAGAAAGGCCTAAGTGAGGCCAGGGAAAGAGAATGTGTAAAAGAAGGGTTGGGGGAGGGTCAATCAAAATTCAAAATATTTCGAATAAGATATATGTAAACCTACTTTTCTGAATAATGGCACACAAAAACGCCATATATTGTTACTAGACACTTTTCAGTGCCAGGGATGGGATACCTTCCAGTGAATTGTTGGCCAGGGAGGTCCAAAACATTAAAGGCTATTGCCAAGGCCCTTGGTTTCCCTTGAGATACAGATGGTAAAACCCTATTGCTGAATACTTCACTTGCCTGAGTGGAAAGGTCACTGATAAATCAATCTGGAGCTGAGCAGAAAATCTTCTACTTGTAGATCAGCCAACTGAAAACTGGAAGAAGCTGCACTACATGCAACCCTGTGGGAGACAGAAGTCATCAATGGTGAAAACAGTCAACACTGGAAGACTCAAGTTTGGCCACACAGGCTAAATGACTGAACGGATGCAATAGTGGCATATCTGTTCTGGGGTAAACCAACTGCTCTCTAATTGGCCTGAGTCTTGCTCTATGGGAGGGCCTGGTACTGAAAAACCTAATCAAAAGACTATGACAGGGGAGATCATGAGCCTTACATGTGTAAAGCCTACTCTTTTCTGGATAAATGCATATATTATTCCTACTAAACTGTTCCAAAAGCACTACACTTGATGTTCATAGTCGTATATTAATGCTACTCTCACTTCTGGTTAGAGAAGCTTCTCTTTTCAGATGGTGATGTCCACTGGGATGACCCAAAAGGCAACATAGTGCTGAGAAGAAGGGATGGAGGAGTGTCCAGCACTGAAACATCTCTATCAAACCCTCCAAGGCTTAGGGTCCATTGTTGCACTGCATGCAGCCTTATGGGAAACAGAAGTCATCAGCAATGAAAACAGTGGACACTGGAAGCCTCAAGTTTGGCCAGATATAGGAGAGAAATTTATAGTCTGTAAAGATAGAGCTAACATTGATTTGTGTCACATTAGATTAAGTACAGGTTGTTGTCTCCCAAGATAAGGTGTCACATATTTTCCAAAAGGAGTCAAGACCAGAGTCAGTTCCTGACTGTGCAAATTAATCAGCTGTATGGTCATAAAGTTCTTATTATATCTTAGTATATTGACTTTTACAATAAATTGTTTAATTGTTAAATTGTTTAATACTTTTATCCAGACCAATATATGCTATAAACACTATTGATATAACTTTTCCTCAATGTTTTAATTTTTATTTATTTATTTATTTATTTATTTTTTATTTATTTTTTATTTTTTGGTTTTTCAAGGTAGGGTCTCACTCTAGCCCAGGATGACCTGGAATTCACTATGTAGTCTCAGGGTGGCCTCAAACTCATGGTGTTCCTCCTACCTCTGCCTCCCAAGTACTGGGATTAAAAGTGTCTCAGTGTTTGTGCTACTAGAAAATTCTACCACTCATGACTTAACACTGGAATGGGACTAAACAAGTCTCTTTATAAGTTTATCAAAATGCCTCTGAAATAAATGTGACAGGTTTGGGGGCCAAATCTGAGGGGCTTCCAATGATAAACTGCTTCTGGCTCTATGCTAATTCCAGGAGTTCCAACCTTAGTTTTCCCATGTTTTTTCCTGTGAAAGAAATGTAACCATTTCAAATTTAGTTTTATTTCCCATGTTCTGTACACATGGACAATGTGTGTGTGTGGGGGGGGAGATGGCTGAAAGAAGAAAGCAAACTGTAGTGCCCATCTCACTGGGGGGTTTATGCTGTCTCCTTGTGCTCCTCAGTGGCTGAGAATCCATCAAGAAAAGTTAGACACTAGTGCTGATCCCACGTGGACACTAGAAACATGGGAGGACTGACTTGTACTCCTATTGGGATCGCTCCAGAGTTCCAGCTGCTGCTGTGGGTGCTCCCTTGTCCCTTCTATACCTCCCTTTCCATGTGGTGAATATGAGGCCACAGTTGCTCACAGACCCAGAGGCCACCCCTGGAAACATCCCTGATGGCTCTAATTTTTTGGCTTCCCTGCCTTGCAAAGCTAGGGAGGATGCAGTCATGGAAATCCCAGGATGATGATGGGTGACTCCCAAATTGCTGTGGACAGATGGAGGCTCCTTATAAAAAATTTTTGACTTTTAAATTTACTTAACCCCCCCCCCACCATGCTTCTATGAAATGGCTAACAGAATGACCTCAAAAAATTATCTAATGCTCAAATTCAAGAATACTCAGACTAAATTTGTCAGAAATTTTCTAGTAATGTGTTAAACCCAGGACACAAAGAGACCACCAACCCAATATTTTGTCAAACATGCTTCTGGCTGTATTACCCAAAATGGCTAAACAGAATGACCTCAAAAAATTATCTGATGCAAAATACATACGAAAAGAGCAGTTCATGAATATGTCATCTTGACTAAGTTTGGCATTGTCAAATTTTCTAGGTTTAATGTGATAAACCTAACAGAAATTTAAGATAGTAAGGCAGAAATGAAACTAATCTTGATTTTCAATAAAAGACTGGTTCAGACTGGTTCATTGCTTCCCCCTCCCCACACACCTTGTCTTATGTGTCCCCTTTAAATCTTTGATAGTTTTGTCTGTTACATAGGCTGATAATGCCAGTGGAGAGTAAATATTTTAGTACTTTTTATTTGGGTAGAAACAAAATTTGTGGTGGTTTGATTCAGGTATCCCCCAGAATCTTATGTGTTCTGAATGCTAGGTCCCAGCTGATGGCAATTTGTAAAATAACTTCTCTTGGAGACAGTGTATTGTTGGGGGTGGGCTTATGGGTATTATAGCCAGTGTTCCCTTGCCAATGTTGGACACACTCTCCTGTTCCTGTTGTCCATCTGATGTTGGCCAGGGGTTATGTCCACCCTCTGCTCATGTCATTAGTTTTCCCCTGCCATCAAGGAGCTTCTCCTTGAGTCTTTAAGCTAAATAAACTCTTTTTTTTTTTTTCTCAAAAGCTGTTCTTGGTTTAGTGATTTCTTCCAGCAATATGAACCTGACTGCATCACATCAGAAAACACAAGATTTAATTGAGAAGTAACATCAAGAGGAGTATTAGGGGACCTGCAATAGCTGAAATAAGAGTAGTTATCAAGAGGGACTAGTTGAATACTGATTGATATCAATTTATTTGGTTTTAAGATTTTTTTTAACCATAGATAGGTTTTGTTTTTAATTACATCTGATTGGTTGGCAAAGAAACAGCCAAATTTTTATGGCTACATATAGCACTTTTTGTTTTATGAGAAGTAAGTTAAGATCTTTTTTGCTTTGTAGCACTATTTTTGTCAAAGAGTCTATCTGTCTTTTCAGTCTAGAGACTGAGGTTTTGAAGAACTCTTAGATTTTCCTGGGTGTGGTGGTGCACACCTTTAATCCCAGCACTTAGGAGGCAGAGGTAGGAGAATCACTATGAGTTCAAGGCTACCCTGAGACTACACAGTGAATTGCAGGTCAGCCTGAGCTACAGTGAGACCCTACCTCAAAAAAAAAAAATTAAAAATTAAAAAAATCTTTAGATTTTGGTTTATAGTTAAAGCCCAAGAGTATGTATATAATCCAACAGGTTAAAGTTATTATTATGACATTCATAGTAATAAGGAAAAACAAGAACAGATTAGTAGTAAAACATAGAAATCTTGATTTTTAAAAGGCCACATTTAGTTACATTTTATTTCTGGCAACTGGGTCTTTTTGTGTTTTGGGGTGTCTTTTTAAGGTGTGAGTGATGGATCCAGGCAGGAATACTAGCATCTTTAGTGGGAGAGCAGAGAATCATAATGTAGGGACCTTTTCACCCAGGTTTGGCTGTTAGTTTTGAAATGGTGTATCAGCACAGCATTACCAGTTTGTAATGAGTGGTTCAGTATCCAACAGGTTGGGTGGCCTGGACATGAGAAAAATTTATTTTTGGTTAGCTATACCCTTTGAATGTTTTAGATATTGGAAAGTCTTTTAGACTTTTAAACAGTTGCATTCTTGCATTCTTACATTCTTTCTGCCTTCTCTTCCATAATGGACCCTGAGCCTTGGAGGGTGTGACAACGATGTTTCAGTGCTGAACACTCCTCCATCCCTTCTTCTCAGCACTATGTTGCCTTTTGGGTCATCCCAGTGGTCATTGCCATCTGAAAAGAGAAGCTTCTCTAACCAGAAATAAGAGTAGCATTAATATGTGAATATGAACATTAAGTGTAGTGCTTTTCAGGGCAGCTTAGTGGGAATAATATATACATTTAGCCAGACAAGAGCAGCCTTTATACCCCTAAGGCTCATGACCTCCCCTGCCATAGACTTTTGCTTAGTTTTTTCAGTACCAGGTATGTATTCCCTCCCATAGAGAGGGGCAGTTGGTTACCCTAAGAACAGACATGCCACCATTGCAACCGTTCAGTCATTGGGTCTGTATGGCCAAACTTGAATTTTCCAGTGTCCACTGTTTTCACTGCTGATGACTCCTGTCTCCCATATGGCTGCATGCAGTGCAGCTTTTTCCAACCTTCAGTTGGCTGGGCTACAGGGAGAAGGTTTTCTGCTCAGCACCAGCTTGCTTTCTCAGTGACCTTGCCTGTCAGGCAAGAGATGTCTTCAGCAATAGGGTCTTACCATCTACTTTTTTGAATAATGGCACATCTAGAAGCTGTAGACTGTTACTAGAAAATTTTCTATTCCTGGGATGGGATACCTTCCAGTGAGTTATTGGCCAAGGAGGTCCTGATAGCCTCCAAAACATTAAGGGCTATTGCCAAGGCCCTTGGTTTCCCTTGAGAAAGAGATAGATTTTTTTAAACATTTTATTTATCTTTTCTACTTTTTCTTGAGCTCTGAGAATGGTATATATAATATAGTCTTTAATTTATGTTAAGAGCTTTTGAAACTAATTGAGATAATTCAACCATGATGGCCAGGCCATTGTCAAACCCCAAAGTCAAGGGAAGGCCAAATCTGGGAATAATCTCTGTTATTAATATTTTAGCTCCTATCTGAGCTGTTTCCAGTCAGGTTGGAAAGGCTTTTTCCCAGCCTGAAACACTGTTGGCCAAAACTATTTTTTTTTTTTTTTTTTTTTTTTTTTGGTTTTTCAAGGTAGGGTTTCACTCTGGTCCAGGCTGACCTGGAATTAACTACGTAGTCTCAGGGTGGCCTCGAACTCTCAGCGATCCTCCTACCTCTGCCTCCCGAGTGCTGGGATTAAAGGCATGCGCCACCACGCCCGGCTCTAAGTATTTATATCTATATAGTCTTGGTTTCATTTTAGTAGTCTGGTTTTCAAAATTTACCAGGTATAGTACCTTGACTTTTTTTGTGGAAGTAGAATTTTTTTTTTTAGCCTTTACTTGTGTTCAGGTCATACAATGGTCTGAGATGTTTTGGAGTACCTGTCTATGTCTGGGATGCCAGACATGGATTGAGATGAGTTTTGAAGTTTTTTTTAGGGAATAAATGTATTGTTTGATAAAGGTCAATTAGCCATTTTTTCAAAATAGTTTTGGTTTGTAAATTTTTCCACCTAGCAGAGCCCAACATCTGTGACAGTTTTGTTGAAGTCCCATTGAGGAGTATAAATCTATCTCTTTTGGAGTATATGTGGAAACATTTTTATCTAGTTGGACCAGGAATTTGGGGTGAACTGATAATTTTAGGATAGTTTGGGGTCTTTGGATCTCTGAGGTCTATATCCCTGGCTATTTGGCTAACCAAGTTATTACCTTGAGTCTGGGGACTATTATCTTTATGGTGTGTTTATGGGCCAGTGAATTTATCTGATAGACAGATAGCCTCTAGTAATTGAACATTTTTTTGATGATCTTTCCATCTGAAGTTAAAAGTCCCCTCTGTTGGGGTGTGTGCAGTGGTGGGGAATGAGTAGGCCAGACTCCTGTTTCCTGGCTCAACCCAACTCCCTGGTCTGGGTTCCCTGCATGGATGGTGTGCATCAGTGTAGAATGAGTAGGCCAGATACCAGTTTCCCAGATCCTCCCAACTCCTCCAAGTTCCCTCATCCTGGTAAGTCCTATTGTGCCTTGTTTGGAATCAGGCCTTTTTCTCTGGTATTCTGACTGGCCAATGGGTACCAACATCCCTGTTCACCTGAGTCAGAGGAGGCATGGGCCAAAGAACTAAACCTTGCTTCCTCCTCAATAAAATGGCTTCCTTAAAATGGGAAGACAGCAACACAAAAAAGCCAACAAAAGTCAGAAAACTGAGTGATCTCCACCAAGGATGCCTAGTCCTACAATGGAAGCCTCCAATGGAATCATAGATAAATCAACAGAAGTTCATTCACAAAATGAAAACAAATCATCAAACAACCAACACTCGTATCAATGAAATTGAACAGAATCATCTCCTAGAGCATTCAGCTTTTGACATAAGGCTTAACTTGATTGAAGAAAATGTTAGAATCCTCCAAAGAGATATGAATAAATTGAATATGAGTCAAGAAATGAAAGATCTCAACAACCATTGATAAATCTTAATGAAGGCTTGATCAAATGCAAGAATGAATTCCAGAAAGCATCAAGAAACTCAGAACTTGAATTGAAATTGTACCTCAAAAAAAAAGAGATGGACATGATTCAAAATAACACAACAGAAGAAAAAATCAAATAGAAATCATAAATACCTCTCTAGAACTTCTAACCAGCAGAGTTACTCATGTAGAAGACAGAACCTCTGACCTGAAAAACAAGACAGAAGAAATTGATTGGGAGGCCAAAAACTGCTAAGTTCAAAAATCAAGTGAACAGAATATGAGGGCATTGTGGGATACCCTAAAATAACCAAACATCCTGATCATGGGTATATCAGAAGGAGAGGAAATACAGACAAGAGGCATTGAGAACATATTCAGCAAAATTATAGAAGAAAGCCAGGTGTGGTGGTGCATGCCTTTAATCCCAGCACTCAGAAGGCAGAGGTAGGAGGATCACAGTGAGTTCAAGGCCACCCTGAGATTATATAGTGAGTTCCAGGTAAGCCTGGGCTAGAGTGATACCCTACCTCAAAAAAAAAAAAAAAAAAAAAGAAAGAAAGAAATTAAATTAAAATAAATAAATAAGCCAGGTGTCATGGCTAGAGTGAGACCCTATCTCAAAACCCCCCAAAAAAATTATAGAAGAAAAATTTTCACATCTCTCAAATGAGAGGCCCATACAGATACAAGAAGTCTGTAGAATACCAAACAGACAGGACCAAAGAAGAAATATATCATAATTAAAACTCTCAAAAAATGAAAACAAAGAGAGAGTGTTACAAGCAGCAAGAGAGAAAAACAACTCACAACATACAAAGGAAATCCCGTTAAAATTATGTCAGATTTCTCAGTGGAAGCTGTAAAGGCCAGAAGTGTCTGGCATGGAACACTTCAAAGTCTAAAATACTATGGCTTTGAACCCAAGCTATTCTGCCGAGCAAAAGTATCCCTCATAATAGATAGTGAAAGAAAAACTTTCCCTGAAAAAAGCCAATTCTATGATTATGTGAACACAAAGCCAAACCTACAGAGAATACTTGTGGGAATGCCACACAGAACAGTCAAACAACCAATCTCAGAAGCCAACAAGAAGATCACAATAACTAAAAATAGACCAGGCTCAAAATAGTACAAAACACAAGAAAGCACCAAATCCCATGAAACACTAGCCTTCAAGCTAGGAACCAACAACAAGAGACACATCAAGGTCTCCACCAGCTTCTGGAGACTGAACAACACACTTTTAAACAATAAATGGGTCTTGGAAGAAATCAAAAAATAAGTTGTGATATTCCTAGAATTCAATAATAATGAAAACACAACCTAACAAAACTTATGATACATAATGAAGGCTGTCTTAAGGGGAAAATTCATAGCCCTAAATGCCTTCATTACAAAGTCAGAAAGATCCCAAATTAATAACCTGATAGTCCACCTAAAGGCATGGAGAAACAATAAGAATCCAACCCAAAGAGCTCCAGACTAAAGAAATAATCAAGATTACAGCAGAAATTAATGAACTGGAAACTAATAAAACACCTTTAAAAATTGACGAAATGAAAAGATGGTTCTTTGAAAAAAATAAACAAGATTGACAGACCCCTGGCCAAATTGATAAAGAGAGAGAGAGAGAGAGAGAGAGAGAGAGAGGAGAGAGTCTCAAGTTAACAAAATCAGAAATGAAAAAGAAGAGATCACAAAACACATCAATGAAATTGGAATAATCATCAGGGCATACTTCCAAAATCTCTATTCCACAAAATTGAATAATCTGGAAGAAATGAATGAATTCCTAGACAAATACCACCTACCAAAACTAATAAATAAACTCAGGGGAGATTAATCTCCTAAACAAACATATCACATCCATGAAGATTCAAAAGGTAATAAAAAAAACCTCCCCCAAAAGAAAAGTCCAGGACTGGATTGCTTCTCAGCTGAATTCTATCAAGCCTTCATTGAAGAACCGAGACCAATTTTTCATAATCAGAGACCAGGGAATCCTCCCTGACTCCTTTTATGATGCTAGCATCACTCTAATACCAAAATCAGACAATGATTCAATAAGGAAAGAAAACTAGAGGCCTATATCCCTAATGAACTTAGATGCAAAGACCCTGAACAAAACCCTTGCAAAGCAAATTCAACAACACATCAAAAGCATTATCCATCTTGATCAAGTAGGCTTCATCCAAGGGATACAGAGGTGGTTTAACATATGGAAATTAGTTAACATAATATACCACATAAATAAACTGAACCATAAGAGCCACATGATAATCTCAATTGATGCAGAGAAGGTGTTTAACAAAATACAACACCACTTCATGATCAGAACACTGGAAAGAATAGGCATGGAGGGTTTATATCTCAACACAATAAAGGCTATATATAAAGTTCCTAAAACCAAAATAATAATGGGGAAAAGCTCAAGGAGTTCCCATTGAGATCGGGAACAAGAAAGGAGTGTCCACTCTCACCACTGCTCTTGAACATGGTACTAGAAGTACTAGCCCAAACAATAAGACAGGAAAAAGAAATAAAAAGGATTCAAATTGTAAAGGAAGAAGTCAAGTTAGCCCTATTTGCAGATGTCATGATCCTACACATAAGTGACCCAAAAGTCTCCATCTCAAATTTCTAAAGGTGATAAATTCCTTCAGAAAAGTGGCAGGATACAAAATCAGTGCACAAAATCAGGAGCTTTTCTATTTGCAAAGGACAAATATACAAAGAAAGAATCTGTAAGGCCATCCCATTTTCAATAGAAACAACAACAAAAAAAAACCTTAGAATAATACTAAGGATGTGAAAGAACTCTATCATGAATACATGAAGAAACTCAAGTAGAAAATTGAAGAGGTCTTGGGAAGATGAAAAGACCTCCCATGCTCCTTTATAGGTAGAATTAATATTGTGGAAATGGCAATTCTACCAAAAGCAATATGCATATTTAACAAAATACCAATAAAAATCCCAGTATCATTCTTCACAGAGATTGAAAAATTATTTCAAAATTCATATGGACTTGTAGAAGGCCTTAAATATTCAAAGATGTCCTCAGAAACAAAAAAAAGCACCTCTGGCAGTATCACCATACCCATTCTAAAACTATATTACAAAGCCATAGTGAAAAAAACAGCCTGGTATTGGAATAAAAACAGAAATATAGACCAATGGAACAGATTTGAAGACCCAGACCTTAGGTCAAGAAACTACCGCTGCTTGATCTTTGACAAAGACTAGAAAAAAAGAAATTAGACCCTCTCATTTCAAAGTAAACAAAATTTAAGTCCAAATGGACTAATATCTCAATATAACACCTGAAACTTTTCAACTACTGGAAGAAAAAGTAGGAGGCCCTCTCCATGATGTAGGAGTGGGAAAAGACTTCCTGAACAAAACCCCAGTAGCCCAGGAAATTAAACAATCACTCAACCAATGGGTTCTCATGAAGCTAAAAAGCTCAGACACAGACATTCCATAAGCAGAGCCACTAAATTCCCATTGAATGGGAGAAAATCTTCACCAGCTATACTACTGACAGAAGCCTAATATCTAGAATCTATAAAGAACTAAAAAAAAAAAACTAAACAATAAAAAATTGAACAACCCACTCCAAAAGTGTGGCAAAGAACTGAATAGGGAGTTCTCAGAGGAAGAATTACAAATGGCTAACACACACTCAAAATGTTCAACATTCCTAACCATTAGGGAAATGCAAATTAAAACAACTGTGAGATTCTACCTTACCCCAGTAAGGATAGCAAACATTAAAAAATGAAATGAAAACATATGTTCTTCCCTTTCCTCCCTTCCTTATAGCCTTTTACCAGCTTACTGGTTTCTGGTACCTATTTTTGGTTCCAGTTACAGGAAGGGGAATGGCCTAAGTGAGGCCATGAGAAGAGAATGCATAAAAGAAGGGCAGGGGGAAGGTCAATCTAAATTCAAGATAGTGTGAATAAGACTTATGTAAACCTACTTTTTTTGAATAATGGCACATCTAGAAGCTGTAGACTGTTACTAGAAAATTTTCAGTGCCTGGGATGGGATACCTTCCAGCGAGTTATTGGCCAAGGAGGTCCCGGTAGCCTCCAAAACATTAAAGGCTTTTGCCAAAGCCCTTTGTTTCCCTTGAGAAACAGATACTAAGACCCTATTGCTGAAGACATCTCTTGCCTGAGAGGCAAAGTCACTGAGAAAGCAAGCTGGAGTGGAGCAGAAAACCTACTCCCTGTAGACCAGCCAACTGAAAGCTGGAAAAAGCTGCACTGCATGCAGCTGTATGGGAGACAGAAGTCATCCGCAGTGAAAACAATGGACAACTGAATATTCAAGTTTGGCCATACAGGCCCAATGACTGAATGGGTGCAATAGTGGCATGTCTACTCTTGGGGTAACCAACTGCTCTATAATTGGTCTGAAGTCCCTCTCTACGGGAGGGAATACATACCTGGTACTGAAAAACCTAAACAAAAGTCTATGGCAGGGGAGGTCATGAGCCTTAGGGGTATAAAGCCTGCTCTTGTCTGACTAAATGTATATTTTATTCCCACCAAGCTGCCCTGAAAGCACTACACTTAATGTTCATATTCACATATTAATGCTACTCTCACTTCTGGTTAGAGAAGCTTCTCTTTTCAGATGGCGATGACCACTGGGATGACCCAAAAGGCAACATAGTGCTGAGAAGAAGGGATGGAGGAGTGTCCAGCACTGAAACATCATTGTCACACCCTCCAAAGCTCAGGGACCATTGCAGAAGAAGGGTGGATAGAATGGAAGAGCCAAAGGAAGGGTATGACTCCTTAGAGTGCAACTGTCCAGACAGAACTTGGCCTTGATATCCATGACCTTGCAGTGCCTAGCAATACCTTCACAAGACCCTCATAATAGAAGAAAAAGATGATGAAATCAAATTAATTTTCCCCAGGTTCTTACTACTGACCTATATCCTTGCCCTTAGGTCACACTATGTATCCCAGGTTGGCCTTAAACTTGTCATCTTCATGTTCAGCCTCCTGAGCACATGGGATGGCAGCCTGAACTACCAGGCCTTGTTCTTGATGCCCTGCCATTTTCAATGACATCTATACAGCAGTTCCCAAACTACAAGAAACCATTTGAGGCTGAAGGCATCATAGAAAACCCTTCCCATGGTGGATCCATAGATCTTGGCCCTCACAGCTTTGGGACATGAGTACTAGGATCCCTTTTAAGCAAGAGGGAAACTGAGGATGGAGAGGGCTAAATGATGTACCAGACAGAAGATGTATCAAGATGGGATCTGTCCCTGTGGGTCCAGGAAGTATCTGCTTCCAGCTACCAGAGCGGCCAGAAGTAGGAACTACATTGGGTCCTGAACGAAGAGGACTGATGCCACCTGGAACTATGGGGGAACTTGTGGGCTTAAGCATGCTCAGTGATAAAGACAGGATGAGCGAGCTGAGTGAGGCCCTGTGCATTTGGGGTATCCTCTGTCGCCAGTGGTACCAGGTCCCACTAAGGACTATGCACATTTTCCATTATTTATGTTACTGTAGCAAAGTCAAAATTTCTGGGTCCCCAAATTGGCAACTCCACCAATTCTCTGTTTAACCAGAGTCTACTTTTTTGCCTCTATGGCCAGCATCCACATTTGTCAGGTCCTACAGCCATGGGAAGTACCTTTCTGTTCCCCAAATGGATCCCCTATAGATGGATTTCTTCTTCATGACACTAAGAGATGAGTTGGTCTAGGCCATTGTCAAGTGGGTGTCTGTGGTAGTTTGAACATATGTCCCCAATATATTCAGTGTTTTATTAGTTATAGTTTGTATCTGCAATCACCTTGCTAGAGCCTGCAAGGTCACTGGGGCCTGGTCTTAAGGTGTGGTGTTGGTTTGATTCCATAGATTCCATTGTAAAGATATGCAAATGTGCCTATTAGGAGTTCCTGAAGTGTGCTGTGTGACCTTTTGCAGTAGTTTTGCTCTGTGTGCTGTGGTGGCTGGTTGGTTTTCTCTTTCTCTGCTTGGCCCTGTGGAGAGCAGGACACTTCTCTTGCCATTATGGAACTGCTCCTGATCTGTAAGCTTCAATAAATAATATCCCTTCCTCCATAACTGTGCCTGGTCTGGAAGTTCATCTCAGCGAACCTGAAGACGTCTGCAACAGTAAAGTGGTACTGAGGGGTGTGGGGTGAGATGAACCTGACAGTGTGGATATTCGTCTTTTGGAACCTTTGTTTTGGAGGAATGGGCATGGACTTGGTGCTTGCAACTGAAGATGCCTTCTGGAGTGGTAAGCCAAGTTTTATGACTATTCATTCTGATGAGAGTTTGAGAATGCTATGCAGATAGTACTGAACTTCGAGGCTTGGCTTATGAGGTTTCTAAGGGGGAAGGAAAGACTGCAGAGGACTTTGTTGTAACTGGGCTACTGCATGGGTGGGATGGCTACGCCCGCTATCCAGGCCCAGAGTGTTTGATCAAACTTAAATTTGTAATGGACTGACGTGCTTGGCTGAAGATATCAGACTGAGATTTTGGGATTTTTAAGTTGGAAAAACCTGAAGCAAGTTAAAAGTAGAGGCATTGAGACTGGTTTAGCTGCTATTGTCAACACATTAGCAATCTTAAGGAAGGTGGAAGGAAGGTGCTTTACATTAAAACAATGGAGAGGATGCCTGAGGAAAGACTGTTAAAAATGCAAATTTTTGACTGGAGAAGGAGAGAGAGCTGACTGGAGAAGGAACCTGCTTTTCAAGGCTATGGTTTATTTTGTCCCTGATTTAGAATATGGCTGTGTCCTGCACACCTGGTATTAGTTTTGGAAATATGAAAACGCATGGAGTGGTCATGAGTTGCACACGGTTCCAGGAGCCGCTGCTGAGATGTGGCATGAGGCAGGGCATGAAGATCCTCAGGAATAGGCTGAAAGAGCCTTTTGGAAGATGGACCGTGGTTTTCATGGAGACCTGAAGATGTTTTGGATATACCAGGACTGTGCAAAAGGGCTACCATGGAGTGCAGTGTTGGCATGGGATGAAAGTTTCCCTGGTGACTCTGCCCAGCTGAGCGGCGCAATTGAAAATTGGAAAACCTGAGATATTGAATTGAACTGCAGAAGTTTCTGACGTTATATTGTACTGCAGTTTGATGACTGTATATGGTGCTGAGTTTGCTTTATTCTAGTTTCTCCTTGCTGCTATGCCTTATGCTAGTTAAAAATGTTTACTCTTGTGCCTTTACATGTTGAAAGTATTTAACTTGTTTGATTTTACAGGACTCACTATCTTAAGTTGATCAAGACTGTGAGAACCTTTGAAATTGGACTGAGTACAATTTACAACGTGTGATAGTTGTAAATCTATTAAATAGAGCTAAATATATTAAAATAGCAGAATGTGATAGTTTGAATATATGTCCCCCAAATATATTCAGTGTTTTATTAGTTATAGTTTGTATCTGCAATCACCTTGCTAGAGGCAAGGTCACTGGGGCCTGGTCTTAAGGTGTGGTGTTGGTTTGAGATTCCATTGTAAAGATATGCAAATGTGCCTAGCAGGAGTTCCTGAAGTGTGTTGTGACCTTTTGAAGTGTTTTGCTCTGGTGTGCTGGTTGGTTGGTTTTCTCTGGTTGGTTTTCTTGGCTCCTGTGGAGAGCAGGACACTTCTCTTGCCATTATGGAACTTGCCCTGATCTGTAAGCTTCAATAAATAATATCCCTTCCTCCATAACTGTGCCTGGTCTGAAGTTCATCTCAGCGAACCTGAAGCTGTCTGCAACAGTGTCCCAGGTTCCAAAGATGCAGGTGGGATCTGTATAAATATATTGGGTGATTCTAGATTGAGACACTCTTGGAAAGTGTCTCTGTAGGCCCAGGACACTGCCTGCAGACTTTGATAATGTTATAGAAGAGAAAGTAGACAATCCCACCTCCACAGGCTCCACCACTAGTCTCTCCTCACCCCCAGGTGGAGGTTGTGACAGGCTGTGGAGCCATCCTCAGACCCCTGAACAACAAAAACAGCACTGTCCTTGGTCACCAGTGTGTCCCTGGGTGTGGAGGGAACATATCATCACCCAGGGTCACTAAAGCAGTGGAGCCTAGGAAGGGATGGCGTGAGCATAGCGCCAGGAGTTGGCCAGCCTCTAGGTCCAAGCAGTTTTCCCTGGGCTCTGTGCCTGTCTGCTACAGTAGAACAGTCCCCATGCACACACTTTACTATAGACCACTGTCACAGGACTTCACCTCCATAGTCAGTCCAGGGCCTGCACTACAGCTAGCTGTGGCCATATCCCATTCTGACATCATAAGCTAAGCTGGTCATTCCTGTTCCCAGCCCTGCCTCCATCCATTCTACGAACAACTGGCTTTGTTCTCCCCTAAGCCTGGCTCCCCATGAGCATATCTGTCTCTATGCTGACCTACTGGTCCTTTTCCATGTCGACACTCATGAGCCCCTTGAAATTGCAGCCTCCCCTCCCACCTTTCTTCCTTTCAGTTTGCCTCTCTGACTCTGATTCCTACTTCACTAGAGTGATTGCTAAAATCCTCCAGTGAGGGGCTGAGTGTGACTCAGTAGCAGAGCACATACTAGAATCCCTCAGTGAGACATTGTGGACATGGCTCAGCTGTAGGGCCGAGGGTGTGTTTCAGCCTGCTTAGAATGCCCCAGTGAGGGGCTGGGCCATGGTAGAGTACTTGACGATTTGGGCAAGGCACTGGGTTCCATGCTCAACACAACAAGAAGAGGACCAAAAGGAGAATGAGGAAGGAGAAAAGATTCTGATGTCCACCATGGGCCTTAATACCCAATATCTTCCTCATATTATTGGGAAAAATGGGACCCAGGGAGAAGAAGGGGCTTTTCCAAGGTTTCCTGGGATCTTTGATGACAGCAGGTGACCTAACAACTCCTATTCAGACCCCTTTCCTGATCATGCTGCTCCACAACCACTCAATGTTGATCTGGGAATCCCCTCCAAGTCATGCGGTCAGAGGTCTATTTTCCCCACCTTATAGGACCAGCCTGCAGATGGCCACTAATAGCTACGGGTTTGGGTTTGTTTCTTGGATAGGTTTTATTGACAAAGGGTCCAATGTATCACTCGCTGACATCAAAATCGACATGTGGCTAAGAATGACCTTGAATTTAAGTAAGTGCTGTCCTGCTGAGCCACAGCCCTGCTCCTTACTGGGAGATTATAGACAAGCACTCTATAGAAATATTAAGGTGTAAACAGCAACTCAGACCACCCAAGATAAACCCTGAGTGTGTCGGAGTCAAGATCTTGATCTCCAGGGCCAGTCAGAGGCAGCCTGAGGGGAGGGTGACCACACTGCCTACCTCCCTGTACATTCATAGCCCAGTCTGACCCTTCCTTTCAGTCATAGCAGCCTCCAACTTGGAGATGACTATGTAGAGGATACCTCAGAGTCAGGAGAGAAAGGGAACAGAGATGGCCCCATTTTCTAGCCCCAAACAGGATACTCCCAGGAGACTGTTAATGGTTCCATTATAGTTATTCTTTTCACAGAGCACCTGGAACAACCATCATGACCTCTCTGAGCATGCTCTGACTCCTTATTGGTGAATACAGCTCTCTGATCCTTTCACTGAGACTGTGGTGGCTACAAAATTGGACAAGGTGAGTATTTTTAGAACCACTTTCCCCATAGCTCTTTGCCTGTCACTCACCATCAAAAGGGGACAGACAGCAAAAGAGGCAGGTAGGTGAGGTAAATAAGCTGGGAATGATGGCACGTGTCTTTAATGCCAGCACCCAGGAGGCTGAGGTAGGATGGTCACTGTGATTTTGAGGCTTGACTAAGATTACACAGTGAATTCTAGAGTGAGACCATACCTCAAAAAAAAAAAAAAAAAAAAAAAAAAAGCAGGAGTGGAATCTAAATAGGAAGGAAGTGGAAAGTGGAAAGTGCTGTCTTGATTGTGGGTAATGATCCTAGGTGGAAACTGATGCAGGGCCTGGGATGGTGTGCGCTTCCAGGGGATGGTGCTTGGGGAAAGGTACACCAGGTTCTCAACTGTGCTTCTGTAAACATCAGGGCCCCATAGGGAGACATGTCTACTACCTAACCTTATCCCCTCTCCTGCCTCCTGAGAGCCTCCCTCTCCCTAACATTTCTCCCTAAACATGGTGATGGGCCTGGAACCTCCTTCACATGGCATCCAACTACTCATTTTTGACATTGATGCAACCTGGAGAAGTGAGGCAAGAGTATGATGGGCACAGAAGAATACTAAGCTCACAAGCCCATCAATCAATGCCCTGACTTTGATTTGTCCCCAGTCACCTATTCCTGATTGGTGGTCTGCACATAGCAAAACCTCCCTGCCCAGCTCCAAGTTTTCCCCATTACTACATCAGCCAGCCAGTGCAGTAAAGCTGTTCCTCATGTCCTCCTTGTCAATGAAACCATCCTGATTCTGCTCCATGATGGTGAAGGCCAGACAGAAACATGTACCCTGAGCAGCCATGATCTACCCTGTCCACATGGCCACACACATTTCCCCAAGGGTGTTCTCCTGACACCTGCTGCCCAAAGGACCCCATTTGGGGCTCCTCAAACCCCCAGCCCTGTGGTCTACTGTGTCTAGGTGCTTACTGTAATTCAGCATGCTGGAAGGCTCCACACTCAGTTCCTCATTTCATGACCACACCAACCTAGAGAGGGAAGCTGAGGCTCAGAGAGGGAAAGGCCTTGCCTGAGGTCACATGACATACACTCAGGTATATGTAGAGGGGTCATTCAGCAAGTCACATCTCCAGGCAAGGTGACATGCCATGATGGTCATGGAAAATGATGACAATGTGCAGCCACTGAGGTCTCCTTGAATAACTTTCTTTTAGAAATTCGTTATTCATTTATTTGCAAGGGAGAGAGAGAGAGAGAGAATGGGTGTAGCTAGATGCATGAGGGTTTCTTGCCACTGCAAACAAACTCCAGACACACAAACCAGTTTGTGCATCTGGCTTTACATGGATACTGGGGAATTGAACCCCGACCATCAAGCTTTGCAAGCAAGCACCTTAACTGCTGAGCCATCTCTCCAGCCCTCCTTCAATAATTTTCATGTGTTTTGTTAATCCACACAAAGGTCCTCTCAACCTAGTTAAACTTCTGGTTCTGAGTCTGATTGAACATTGAGAAGGCACTGGAGCAGGCTCCACCTTCTGCTCTCTTCCAGGCTCTGCTTGGTACCTGTAGGGGACCAGTTGTCACTTTCTCAAGAGGTCAGCCAGAACCAGAGCCAGGACTCAAGTCTCAAAGCATCACAATTCTGGCTGACAGCCCCACCCTTCTGGTACCCACATCACAGCCAGGATAATTAGGACATTTCTCAATCAAGGCAGGAAATCTGCAGTGTCCGGCATGCAGGCCTAGGTACCTGCTGCAGGCCCAGTCATTTCATCCCAGTCCAGGCCACTTTTCTCTGTGGCCCAGATGGGCTTATTTCTGACCTTGAGCCCTACGGAGGGCTTTTTTTTTTTTTTTTTGTCACTACTTCTGCCACCCTCTGCCCATGTGGAATCTGGCTTGTTCAGCTGCTAAGAGTTTCCAGACTTTTCTCAGCATAATTTTTGGGCCTTTTGTTCTACAAGATCCATCCATGGACAGGATCTCAGGACTACTCTTCTTGTCTTCCTGGAGCTCCTACTCACTCTAAACCTGCTTTAACCAGATTTCTCTCCCAACATCTTTTTCTCTCACCCAAGGATGCTTTATTGTTAAAAATGTGATAGAGGGGCTGGAGAGATGGCTTACTGGTTAAGTTTCTTGCCTGAAAAGCCTAATGACCCATTTTTGATTCCATCACACCCACCTAAAATGAGATTCACATACTTGCACATGTGTCTGGAATGCATTGGTAGTGGATGGGTGCCCTGGAGTGCCTAGCCTATCTGTCTGTCTGTCTTCTCTCTATCTCTCTCTGTTTGTAAATAATTTTTTTCTTAAAAAAGAAAATTAAAAATGTGATATATGTGTGTGGGTGTGTATTTGTATGTTTTCATGTGTGCAGTGCTTGTGTGTATGCAAGTATACATGCATACAGGCCGTGGGGATGAAAGACAATTTTGTGTGTTATTCCCAGGAATGCCATTGGCAGTTTTTGAGATAGGGCCTCTTACTGGCCTGGAACTCACCAAATAGTCTATCCTGGCTGGCCACTCAGCCCCAGGGACTCTCCTATCTCATCTCCCCAGTGCTAGCATTACAAGCCTGAAGCACCACACCTGGCTCTTTTATATGGATTCTGTGGACCAAACTCAGGTCTTTGGCTTACAAGGCAAACAATACCTAATGAGCCTCATCACCAAGAATATTTTTTGGGAACAGGTCTTGCTATACATATCCCAGGCAGCCTTTGAACTCATCCTCCTGTCTCTGCTTCCTGAGTGCTGGGATAACAGGTGAGCGTCACTGTGCCCATCTGCACAGATCCCCAGCCCCCTCCTCCAAGAAGTCTTCCTGTATCCCAGACCACTTCCCACACTGCCATTGCCCATGCCTAAATCATTCCTCGATATGTCTGCCTCCAAATTTACAGACCTCAAGAGTAAGATCCCTTGCCCCCTTGTCTGCCTGGACTTAGCTCTGAGCTGCGATCCCCTCAACTTTGTAAGCAGCTGCTCAGAATCCAGGTTTCACCTACACCACCCATGAAGCTATGCCTCCCATGTCTCTATCCTCACTTCCTACTTCTAGATGTTTCTTACAAAATATCCTGTTGTCCAAAAGACACTTTCCTCCCCACACTGGACATTCACCAAGTGCATTGTCTCCAGAGCCCACTGAGGGACTTTCCAATCATCATTCCAGCCAGCAGCCTTAAACAGTGAGAGAGGAATGTCTGAGATCAGCACTCTCATCCCAGGAACAATACCTTCCTGGCCAAGCCCTGTCTAGTTTCCCCAGTAGGGGCTTCCCCAGATTCTTCACCTCTACTTAAGCTCCTGTGTGTGGTCTTCCCAGTCCTTCTCCTCCCCCTTCACTTCCCTCAGACTCCTGGACCTGGTAGGAGCAGCACTGCCCAGCTAATTGTAATTAACCTTAACTGGGTGTTTGTTTCTGCTATTCCTTTGAAAGGGGGCAGACAGGGCAGCCAAGGCCACAACACTATGTGTTGTAAAGCTTCTGTACTATTTAGAAATCCCTTCAGACATCATAAAGATAGATGCTGGGGGAAGGGGGGAGCAAGGCCTTAGCCTAATTCCTCATGAAAGATTAACAGAACATCTTGATAACCACAAGTGAAGAAAAAATTGTGGGTGGAGAAAACATCTTAAACTGCTGGTTCCAGGAACTAAGATTACCACCTGGCCACTGGAATGTACCCCACCCTCATCTCTCCCATGACCTCGAATGAACTTCCTCATTGTCACAGCTTAAATTGTAACTGCAAAATAAACTTTTTCAGAGCTTGATCAGACAACCTGTCTTGCTCTCATTCTTCGTGTCTCTTGCCTTCCTTCATTCTCTCATCCCCTACCTCAGGTCTCCGTTGATAGAGCCCGTGGGCCGGGGCAACTGGCGCAAAAACAAAAACAAAAACAAACTGAAAATGGCAAGATCAGAAAGCTGCCTTATAGCATGAGGGAAAAGATCCAAAACCCTCCATGGGAAACACACACACAAAAGAGAGGCTCTTTCTTAGCTTCCCTGGCTTGCAGAGCCTAGGGACTACAAACACATAAAATCTCGAAATATGGGTTAATGCCAAATTACTATGAGTAGATGTGGACTTCTTATAAGTATTTACAACTGTTTTAAGCTCACTTTGCCTTTCTATGCTTTTCTGGGACTACTAACAAAAAAACAGTCTCAAGAATTATATTTAAATTTAAATATGTGCTCAATACTAAATTTGTTAGAAAATTTCTAATAATGTTCAAATCTACTTTTATAATTAAAAAAATGTGTTTCAGAAGTCAAGTCTGATCTACTCTTTAAAGATATTTCTTAAGAGATAGTAAGACCCTATTGCTGAAGACATCTCATGCCTGAGAAGCATGGTCACTGAGAAAGCAACCTGGTGTGGAGCAGAAAATCTTCTCCCTGTAGACCAGCCAACTGAAAGCTGGAAAAAGCTGCATTGCACGCAGCATATGGGAGACAGAAGTCATCTACAGTGAAAACAGTGGGCGTTGAATATTCAAGCTTGGCCAGACAGGCCCGATGACTGAACGGGTGCAATAGTGGCATGTCTAGTCTTGGGGTAACCAACTGCTCCATAATTGGACTGAAGGCCCTCTCTATGGGAGGGAATACATACCTGGTACTGAAAAACCTAAGTAAAAGTCTTTGGTAGGTGAAGTCATGTGGGTATAAGCCTGCTCCCATCTGACTAAATGTATATATTATTCCCACCAAGCTGCCCTGAAAGCACTACACTTAATGTTCATATTCACATATTAACGCTACTCTCACTTCTGGTTAGAGAAGCTTCTCTTTTCAGATGGTGATGACCACTGGGATGACCCAAAAGACAACATAGTGCTGACAAGAAGGGATGGAGGAGTGCCCAGCACTGAAACACCTCTGTCACACCCTCCAAGGCTCAGGGACCATTGCAGAAGAGGGGGCGGATAGAATGGAAGAGCCAAAGGAAGGGTATACCCTCTTACAATGCAACTGTCCAGACAGAAACTGGCCTCGATATCCATGACCTTGCAGTGCCTAGCAATACCTTTGCAAAACCCTCAAAATAGAAGAAAAAAGATGATGACATCAAATTAAAAGAGAGACTAATGGAGAGAGGGAGGGGATATGATAGAGACTTGAGTTCTAAAGGGGAATGGGGGGAGGGAAGGGAAATATCACGTGGGTTTTTTCTTTGTATGTGAGTATAAAAGTCAATAAATAACAATGTAAAAAAAGATATTTCTTAAGGACTTTTATTAAAAGCCTTATGGTAAAGACAATAAAAGTTTTTGCTGGTAGTAATGAGATAAACTGACTAAAAAAGTTAAGCTGGAGAAAAAAAACTTTAAGTGTTGGTAACTATTTGATGAAAAAGATTGTTACAGAGTGGTTACATAGTTTGTAAGATAAAAATATGCAAATGAAGGTATTGAGTAAACTTAAACAGAAGGTTAAAGACAAAGCACTTAACTGGATTACAGATCTTTTGAGATACAATAAAATGATTATTAACCTAGGGCTTACATCAGACTAACAAAAGCATGGCCCTAGCTGATAGCAGGTTACTATGGTATTCAGTTTGTAAACTTAAAACTTTAACTTGTTGATGTTAATCTGGTATGATAATGGTTTAAAAAGACTAAATTTAGAGTACCCAACAAAGTTAATTAAGTTCCTATTTGTCAACATTTTAACTATATCTTAAGGTTAAAATTGGCTCATTAGTATTTAATTCTCTCACATGGTTAATACAGCTAATATACAAAAAATTCCTAACATCCCCTATCTCCCTCCATTGGCACACCAGTAGCTGCCCGGGACCTAATACCCTCCTCACAAGGGGGAGAGAATCTGCTTATATTTTCATAGGATCAGCCCAGGTCTGCCTGGGCCCCAGCTGAAAACATCCAAATCCAAGGAGATGGCTTATCTGACACTGAAAAGAAAGTGTCCCAGGCCCCCCAGGAGGAAAACATGCTGACCTGGGGCCAAATTGAGGCCCTCTGCCAGCAAGGAGTCATGCTGGTATGAAATTCACAACAGCCTCTATCACCAGAGACTCTGTTTATATCCTTACTTGCTATCCTGACCTTAAAAGTAGCACAGGCTCAACAAGCATATTGGGCTTATGTACCTGACCCCCTTCTAGCCAGGGCTGCTCTCTGGGAAGAATCTTTACCTAAGATATTTTCCAATGCTTCCCTTACCACTGCCAATTATGACCTAGAATTCCTGCAAGAAGTGACTAAACCAATTAACTGGACCTCTTGCAGCAGAGCCACCTATCTGCTTTTCAAGCAATAGGTATTATGAGGGATGTTATTTAATATATCCAAACCACCCATTAATTACGGATGGTATATGCCAAAATAAATATAATTTACGATTACAGTTGGGTCCCCAAGAAAGTAAACAATCAGAGATACCACCCATCTTGAGTCCCCAAGGGCGGCCTCAACCAGAATTATGGAAAGTAATAGTTATCCTAAAAGAAAATCATTTTAAGTTTCGTCCGTGTCTGCCCCTCCCTTATCTTTTTGTAGTTGGGCCCGGGTGGGTCAATCACCAAATAAAATTTACTATCTTAGTTGTACCTGGTGTATTATCACCAATTGTATCAATTCTAAGGGAGACACAGCTACAGATTACTCCTCCAATGTAGTCTTTATTGTCATGTGTTCTCCTTACTTAATTATGCCAGTCAAAATGACTGAGCCCTGGTACTCCAGCTTCCGGAGCTCAAGTGTTCCAGCAGCTCAACAGATTGCTGATGCAGAAAAGAAGATTCAATAAAATGGCTACTTGTGGAAATCATTGCTGCAACCATCATCACCTCTTCCACCATGGCATCAGTATCCCTGGCACAATCGACGAAGACAGCTGATCATATTAATGGACTGATTAAAATTTTTCTCAAGCTTTTTCATCACAGATAGATATTGATAAAAAGCTGTTAGTCAGGTTAGATGCTCTAGAGGATGCTGTTATGTATTTAGGAAGACAGGTTGCCAATCTGGTGGTTCAAATGCAATTGTTCTGTCATGCAAATTATCAATTCATATGTATTACTCCTTTATCCTACAATGGGACTGCTACTGAATGGTGGAAGGTTGAAAATCATATTTGGGGTATTGGGAATCATAATAATCTTAGCATAGATTTACAAAGTTTACAAAAGGAAATATCTGTTATTTCATATAGTCATTTGTCTTTTGGTGATCCTGCTAAGGCTGCAAAAGGATTTTTTGATGCCTTAGAAAGCACATTGCAAAAAGTATCTCCCAAACAGTTTCTTTCTCAGATTTTCATTTGGCTTCTATTAGTGTCAGGCACCCTGCTACTACTCTTATGCATAATTCCCTGTATATATAAATTAGGGCTTAAACAATATAAACAGATCTTGACCAATAGGGTCCTTATACACCAGTTGGCTCTAACTGGACCTGCATTAAGCCACAAAAAACTTACCCAAAATGACTTAGGCTGGAACACCCCTTCGCCCCTTAGAACAAAGTGGGCTGTTTTTCTCCCTCTAGTAGCTGGCATCTCTCTTGCAACTTCTGTTGTGGCTGCTGGTCTAGCTGGAGGAGCCCTGGGTCATTCCCTTCTCACCACTACCAAGCTCTCTCAACAGTTCTCGCTGGCCATGGAGGCCTCGGCCGAATCATTGGCCTCCCTACAAAGACAACTGACCTCCCTTGCCCAAGTAGCCTTACAGAATCGGCGAGCCTTGGACCTCCTAACTGCAGAAAAGGGTGGTACCTGCTTGTTTTTAAAAGAGGAGTGTTGCTTCTATGTTAACAAATCGGGTCTAGTAGAAACCAGGGTTCAACAGTTACATAAGCTCAGTGTTGAATTACAAAAACAAAAATTTTCCGCCACTGCCGACAATTGGTGGAAATCCTCCGTGTTCTCCCTTTTAATGCCCCTTATGGGACCCCTGGTCAGTCTCTTGCTAGTAATTACCTTGGGACCATTTATCTTTAATAGGCTTACTGGCTTTATAAAACAACAAATTGACTCCATGACATCAAAACCCATACAGGTATATTACCACAGATTTGATTTGGCTGACAGAGGCTTGGCTGAACCTGAAGGTGATGGACCTCCTTTAGGAGCTGCATAAAACTCAGATTTATGGGCGCCAGCCTTGGTGTGGTGTGGGCACCAGCGAGGGGTGCAAGGCTAAGCACTACAGGGGGAAGACCCTATAGTCCACTTCTGAGTCCCCTGAGAAGCAAACCTGATGGCATAGAGGTTGGTGTTAAATTCTTGTCTCTCAGGATGGCCAGTTAAAACAAGTCAACATCCTTCACGGCCATAATAGCCCTCTGCTCCCCAGAAAGGACACCGTTTCAAATGACTCTGGGAGGATCAGGTCAATGCTTCCCCCCTCTGGTTAAGGCCCATTCATCTATTGATGAGATCCCCTATCCCTCACCCTCACTTGCCTGCCTTACCTAAATTGTAAAAAGGGAGGAGATAGAAACTTCCCTATGGGGTTCTTCTCTTGTAATTATACAGATAATGTAAATATACATTCCACACTATTATGGATTCACTTCTGTTGGTGAGATATTTTACCTGCTCTCAGGGCTGTTTTCCATCTCATCACTCTCAACACACACACACACACACACACACACACACACACACACACACACACACACCCTTCTCCATCCCAGCTTTTTCCTGTCTATCTTGTGCCTTTCCTGTGTGCCAGAACTCTGCAGGGGAGGAAGGCAATATTTTGACTGCACAGAGGAGACATGAGATGGAGTCCTCACCAGGCCTTGAGCTCACAGCAAGCCAGAGATAAAGGGAGAAAGGGAAGAAAAGAGGAAAGGAGGGAAGAAGAAAATGGGGAAAGGGAAGAGAAGAAAGGAAGGAAGAAAATGAGTGGGAATGGGAGGAGAAGAATAGAAAGAAAGGGAGAAGAGGGGGAAAGGTGATGAGTAGCAGGATAAAGGAGTGAAAAAGAGAGGAGAAATGAAGATTGGAAAGAAGTAGAGAAAGGAAGGAGGGAGTAAGGGAGAGAAGAAAGAATGGCACAAAAAAGAGGGGTTAAATGGAGAAGAATTGAAGGAAGGAAGGAAGGAAGGAAGGAAGGAAGGAAGGAATAAAGGAAGGACAAGGGGAGGAGGGCAGGTCTGCAGATCCCTGGCCTAAGCACAGTCAATCCCTGTGGACGGACCATAGTGTTTCATGCACACACAGTAGGCCTTATGGGATCTTCTGGCCCCACAAATCACACCATAATACCAGGCCTCCTCAGGCCCCAGGAGTCCTGCACATGTTCTCTGGGTAACCTGTGAGCTGCAAAGCTTCTGTTTTATTATAACTGCACCTTAGGTACCAGGAACCCCTGCATCTGCTCTCTGGGTATGTGCGGGGTGGGACACAAGCTCTGTGAACTGCAAAGTCCTTGCTTCAGCACAGCTGCACCCCAGTGTCCATCAAAAGACACAGCTGTCACCTCAAAGGGGATTAGACATAGTTTAGTCTAGGGCCAAATGTGAGTGACCATGGCCCAGGAACACAGATTTATGTTACCCAAAATTCCCTGTCCAAATGTTTTAACAGTTTCATGAAGTTTTCATAGTTACATAAGTCAGCTCATAAATCAAGGCACTTTTCAAATACATTGGTTGACCATCAGGTAGGCAGATTTTAGCAAAGCAGGGAAATCTCCACATGCTATCTGATGACATTCTTAAACCTCGGGTTGGTGGAAGCTGGTGGTCTGTCAGTACACACAGCTGCACCTCAGGTCTCAGGAGCCCCTGCATCTGCTCTCTGAGTGTTTGGGGGGGGGGAGAGGCACAACTCTATGGGCTGCAAAGTCCCTGCTCCAATACAGCTGCAGCCCACTCATCTCCTGCCAGCCACCCTCCCCTCCTGACCCGTGGGCGGCTCCGGCCTCCCCCGCATTGTAGGCAGGTGGAACTGCCCATGATGTCACAATGCTGCGCCTCACCCAGAGCGTCCTTAGCGCAGTTATAAACTTTCAAAAGGCGGGAGCAGCGGAGTTCATTCTCCTGAGCCTCTCTCCAGCAGCTCAGCGGGGCAGAGGAGGTGGCTGTGGCGGTGCGATGTTGTGTCTGTGTGCCAGGGAAGCCGCTCAGCAGATTGTAAACTGAAAGGCAGGACGGCATGAGCAGTGCGGAGGAAGCAGCGGAGTTCATTTTCCGGAGCCTCTCTCCAGCAGCTCTGTAGGGCAGAGGAGGTGGAGGTGGCAGTGGTGGCGTTGGTGGCGGTGTTGTGCCTGTGTGCCAGGGAAACTGCTCAGCAGATTGTAAAACTGAAAGGCGGGATGGCGTGAGCAGTGCGGAGGAAGCAGCGGAGTTCATTTTCCGGAGCCTCCATCCTGCTGGATGGTGGAGGAGGCGGCCATGGCGAGTC
Organism: Orientallactaga sibirica; assembly: GCA_036365145.1. Lineage (NCBI taxonomy): Eukaryota > Metazoa > Chordata > Mammalia > Rodentia > Dipodidae > Orientallactaga > Orientallactaga sibirica. The sequence goes on from JAEOAD010002376.1 coordinate 172,217, forward strand.
TGGGGGCGAGTGAGAGCGATCGGCAGCAGGTAGGAGGACCACGCTGGACAGAGGGGTCACAGGGTTCCACGGGAGGTGTTGTGAGAAAGCCAGGCAAAGGGCTGGCCACGGCCCACACCCAGCAACAGCACACCACCCTGGAACTTGAGTCCAAATCCACACAAACCGCGCGCGCACACACACACACACACACACACACACACACACACGGATGCGTGTGTGCATGCATGCATACATGACCCCCTCTCAAAACATCTGGGTGCGGTGCACTACCACTCAGTGGGAGGCTGAAGTAGGAGCTTCAAGGGTTGAGAGAAAGTCTGGACTATATAGAGCCTGTCTCAAAACAGAAGAGAAAAAGGAAAGGTGAGGAGGAGATAAAGGGAGGAAGGGAAGGAAAGAGGAAAGGGAGACAGGGAGGGAAAATGGGGGCAAAGGAAAGAGGGAAAAAGGAGAAAGAGAGACAAATGGGAAGAAGAGAGAAAAGGAGGGAAGGAAGGTAGAAAAAGGGAGAAAGGTGAAGAATAGAAAGAAGGAATGAAGATGGGTAGGAAAAGAAAGGAAAGAAGGAAGGAAAAAGAGGGGAAAGGGGAGGAGAATAAAAGTAGGGAAGGAAAAGGGGGAAATAAGAATGGAAAGAAGGAAGGAGTGAGGGAGGGAAACAACAAGCATGGAGAGAGGAAAGGAAGGAAGGAGCAGAGTGGGAGAGAAAGAAGGAAGGGGAGAAAAGAGGGGAAATGGAAGACAAGAAAGGAATGAAGAGCAAGGGAAGCAGGGCAGGGCTGCAGAACCCAGGCCTGAGTGCAGTCAATCCCTGTGGGTTGACCATAGTGTTGTCAGCCACACACAGTGGGCCTGTGGAATCTTCTAGCCAGGAGTCCCCTTGTCCCATGAGGCCTCCTCACACCACAGGAGTCCTGCATCTGCTCTATGGGTAGGTGGGAGGAAAGATCCCTGTGAGCTGCAAAGTTTCTGCTTCAGTACAGCTGCATCCCACTCCCCTCTGCAAGCCTCCCTCCTGTCAGGAATGGTGGATGGCTCTGCCCTTCCCCCATACCCATACAGGTGGAACAGCCCATGACATCACAGTGCTGCAGCTCTACCAGAGCACTGGGGAAATTGTAAACTTAAAGGCAGGGAGGCGCAAATGGTGAAGAGGTAGCAGCAGAGTTCATTTTCCTGATCCTCTGTCTGGTGAGATGGTGGTGGAGGAGGTGACTATGGTGATCTGCTTGCAAGTCAGACCTCTCTGCATCAGGTAGAGGGGGTCAAGCCAAGGAAAGGGGCCATGTGAACACACTGGTGGCACTGCAAGGAACCCTGGTGATAGGCCTGACTTCAGACCAAACCCAGCATGCCACGTACAAGTGTCTTCACCTCTCCATGCAGATTTTCTAATCACAGTGTGGTGTGCTTACAGACATTGCGTTCATTTTCCTGTGTATATGGACAGAAAGTAAACACCAACAGTGTTAGGTACTAAATGCTAGAAGGAAAAGCAGGAAGGAGAGTTAATGAGGTCTTGGCTTTACTAGCCTCTGGCCTTAACCCAAAACTTTAAAAGCCTTTGGGGTGTGAGAAATGAATATCCAACACTACTGAGTGTGAGTAATTAAAGTGAGAATGTCCTAAGTTCAATAAGCTCACTGTAATTTGAGAGAAGGTGTTTACCTAAGGCTCCATGGTGATAGGCAGATAGAGATTGCTAGAGTTACTAGACCTGTGAATAATTGACAGTTTGAGAGGGGCAGGCTGGTGTCAGGAAAACCCTGACACTTCACAGATGGAAGACTAGGTTAGTTACTGAATGGAAAGGAAGCTCAGAGTATTCCAGGAACAGAGATGACTAACCTGTTATTTAAATGAGATCTTCAGATTGGTTGGTGTGATGGTTAAGTTTGTGTCAACTTGATTTGTTTAGGAATCCACAGACATTCCTCATAAGTGTGTCTCTGCGGCTGCCTCTAGGAAGAATTAATTAAAGGAAGAATCCTTCCCCCAGGGGTAAGCCCTTCCCCCAGAGTGGGCGGCCCCTCTTGGAGGAGGGGGCTGGTTGATAAAAAGAAGCTCTGGGAAGAAAGGCTCCCTCTCCAACCTGGCTGCTGGTGCTGCTTGCTGCTTGCCACTGCTTGGTGCTTGCTGCTTGGTGTTTTCCGCTTGGTGCTTGCTGCTTGGTGTTGCTGCTTTCCAGTGTGGACTGAAGACCAGGGTGGACTGAAGAGCAGCATCTCTCCAGGAAGCCTCCAGGCCTTCAGTGCCGGATTGGGACTGCTGAGGCCTCCAGCCTCGTGGACTGAGCAGCTACCGGGTTTCTTGACTCTCGGACCTGCAACCTGCTATTGCTGGACTGAGTAAGCCAATCCAATAAATCCCCTTTTAATACAATTCATTCCATCCATTCTGTTCCTCTAGAGAACCCTGACTAATACAGTTGGTTAATGTGATACTTAGTGTGTATATAGGAATTTAGAAGATGCCATTAAAGAGACAAGTGATGTGATTCAAGTATCTTCTGTGTGAATTAGCATGTGTATGCCATACAGTACATGTGGAGTTCTGAGGACAACTTCCACTTTGCTTGACACAGGGCTTCACTTGTTTTACTGGGTGTGCTGTTTGTCTGTTTTCTCTGCTTCATGGGCACCATTCTTGCTGGCCTGCTAGCTTCTGGGTTCTCCTGCCTCCACTTCTCATTGACTTGGAGTGGGTATACTGTGTGCACGTGCATTTATGTGGATGGTGAGGAATTGAACTGGAGCTGTTACGTTTACAAGGAAATGGCTCTAACAATCTCCTTAGATCCTTCATTTGATATGTGGGTGTGAGATGTACTCACCTTCCTGAAATGGCACATATCAAATCTCCCTGAACAAGGACATTTTCTGTGATATAGTAAACAAGGTGGCCTGAATCACATAGCCCAAATATGAGGCAACAGGCAGGATGCCCTAGGACCTACATGAAGATCATATGCATGTTGTGCCTTCCAGCACCCTGGAGAGGAGAAAGGAGACAGTCAGTGGGTAGAGCTTCACAGACAAACCAACCCATCACCCCATATCTCACAGTGAGGACATCCTGAGAAGCTGAGCCCTGAATTTATACTCTGGAGATGGCACTCTGAGTTAGCAATAGGATCTGAAAGACAAGACTAGGACATGGAGTGTGTGGAATTCAGACCACCAGGATAGAAGTAGGTGGGTGTGGGCTTCCTTATAGGGAGGAGAGGCACATGCCTTGTGCAGGATGAGTGACCATTCTCAACCCACCTTCCCCATTCTGGAAATTGCTGCTGGGTTGGTTCTCAGAACTGTGTCTGGTCATCATGGTGATGGGGAGGAAGGAGTAACCAGGTGGAGAAGCAGGGATCCAAGCTCACACTGCCTGGGAAGCAGGGACAATCCTCGGGACTCTGATGCATCTACCTCTTGAGGGTCTAATGCATGAGACATTGGCTTTGTGTATGAAGTCTGTGTTCCATCATTTCCCTCTCACCCCACTGACTGGTGACTTCACAATACCCTGACTTTTCTTCCCACAACTGTCATCTGTACCAGTCACTGTGTGTTTCTGAAACCAGAATTCAGTCCTTGATACTTGTACTTTCAGAGGCAAGTGAGCAAAGACAGGAATTCAACCTTAAATCTGTGCTCTATTGAGAGAGCTGGAAATTTGGTAAAGAAAAGATTCTTAGAGATATCTTATATTTCATCTATAGCTAACAGTCAATATAGGAGGGGAAGGAAAGGCAATCATTTCAAAAATTTTTTGGTCGAGTAATCAGTCATGACTCTGAGATATAAGGTGTTAATGGTTCTCTATGTCTCCTTGTGGACTTATGGGCTCTTCTCTCCATGTAGTGAGGGTTTCATATACACCAAAGCCAGTAGCCCTTGCATTCCTCTAAATCTCTGTTTAGATTATAAATAGATCAAAAGTTTATCTAAAACATGTCCTATTTTCCCCTTATTACTCTTATCAGTATGATGTGAGAAAGTGGGTAGTCCAGCCCACTCTGAGCCCTGATATTCTTCTCACTCTGGCCTGTGTTTTCTTGCCTGTTTCATCACATTGAGGCTCAGACCTGTCTTTCTGTTGTTCACTTGGTGGCCACTTGCAGTTCTCCAGCTCCTTCCCTGACAGAATTAAACCAAAGTCACAGCATGTCTCCAATTTCCACATAGCCCCTGTGCTTCTCCCTGAACTGGTCTGGTAATGCCAGAAAAATGGTACAGACTGTGTTGCTGGTGTTGATCTCAGGAGGAATGAGTTTGTTTTAACCATTCAATGATATTTTGTGATGTCAGGGTCATTTTTTATTATTTAATTGAGGGTGGGGCATACAGTGCTGCACCTGACCTTGTGGGTGGGTACAGGGATGTTGCTGAGCACCCTGCAGTTTGCATGTCATTTTCAAAACTAAGTCTATCTGACTCAAACTGTCAGTAGGGTGATGAGAATGTCAAGTGCAGTGGTATGGACATGTGAAAGAACCTGAAACTCTCAGGGGAGAATATGTGCTGATATTTTCATTTTCATTTTTTTTTTTTTATATTGTGGTGTTCTTACCTCAAGTGCATAATGAATACTTTATTCTGAGACAAATCTGAGTGCTGAAGGCCTGGGAATGTTAGGGTCTGAAAATCGCTGAAGGGAGACTCAGACTCCTATAGCATGTAAAAACATAGAGTGTTTATAGTGCAGAGAAGTCCAGCATGTGGTGTCCACCATTTGCACTAAATGGCAACTCTGAGATGAGCTCTCTGGCCCTTTTAGAGACAGCTAAACAGAGACCTCTAATATAATTGGCTAATTTGAATGATATAGTACTTGTGCACTCCTGACTGGTTATAATTCCATGTGCGTGGGCTAAGGGAGGCTAAGGGAGGGGGCTCTAGGGAAGGTAGTTTCCTAATGTGGCCAGTTAAGTGGCCAGTAAGCATATCACATTCTTTTATTTCTGATTGGCTGGGGCCAAGAAAGGGGGAATGGCCTTAGACATCTCTGAAACCTTCTTTGTTCTGTTCTCCCAGAACTTAGTTCAGGCTTTTTGAGAAATTGAAACTTAGGCCTAGCTAGGAAATATCTTATTGAAGCCTGTTATGGTGTTGGTTTGACTCCTTCAGGAACACGTCTAGGTTATATCAAATATGATATTTCAACATGGTAAAAGTTTCAGAATTTTTTGGTTCATTTCTTAAGCCTGGTCTCACTCTAGCCTGGCTGACCTGGAACTCAATCTGTCAACCAAGATAGCCTCAAACTCACAGGGATCTTCCTACTTTAGCCTCTTTTTGTACTGGGAGTAAAAATGTGGGCCCCCCTACCTGACTCATGGAATATTTATAGTAATAGAATGAAAAAGTTATAAATCTAGGCATTTTAAGTACATTCATGGAAACATCAAGGAGGAGTTTTCAAAGCAGAGAAGTCTCTGCTAGAGGCCTCAGGTGTTTTGTGATGCCATCCTTAGCCTATGGGTTGGTGGAAACTAAGATGTTTGTTTGAACATTCCAATAAGAATTTTACCTGATAGTAATGGCAATGTTAGATCAAGTAGTGAAGTGGGCTGTAAGTATGATCTATGGGGCTGAAGGTCATCCAACAAAATTAGGTTATAAGCCTGTAACAGGCAGCTTTCTACTACCACAGACTTTCTATACATTCAATCAGCTATGTAGTATGTTTAACTCAGGCATTACTTCCCCCCCCATGGGAACTCATTCATGAATCCAGAGCCTCACACATCCCAGGTAAACAATGGATCCACCACTGAGCCACACCTCCAGCCTGGATACACCATTTCAATGGCTGAACTAGCAAAATGTGTGTGAATAGTGAGTGTGAACAAGGCTATAGAGAAGCATGTGCCAAATTAATAAGGGAGCTAAGATGGTGCTTCATAATAATAACTCAGGTTGTCTGGGCATGGTTATAGTAAAGAGGAGAGGGGGACCATTGCATGAAATAGAGAATGCATGGGGAACAGATGGGGGATAGGAGATTGTGTGTGTGTGTGTGTGTGTGTGTGTGTGTGTGTGTGTGTGTGTGTGTGTTGCTAAGGATCAAGCACATGGCCTTGCACAAACCAGGCAAGTGATCTGTCAAGGGGACAAGTGTTAACAACTGCCCTGTTTCAGTTACCCTCAGAGGTGCCTCATGAGCACATACATGTTCAAACCTGCCATCCAGTGGAAAGTGCAGAGACAGCATATATGTTTCAGAGACTTCAACATGTTACTGTCTTTTGAGACCCTGGCTGTGGATAAGGTGATCTAGAGAGAATTCAGACAAAGAAGTGAGTGCAGTGAACCTGGTTTGGTGGCACATACCTGTAAACTCAGTACATATGTTGAACATTTTATCTCATGCCTCCACCTGCCAAGTACTGTTTATAGGTGTGTGCCACCACACCAGGTCACTTTGAGTCCAGCCTGGGTTATGGAAGATCCTATTTCAAAATCAAACAAAGAAAAACCACAGAGAACAAGGAGTGTATGGAGGACAAGGCCAGGGCAGCAGAGCCTGAGTAGGCTTCATGGAAACTGCACAGGCCCGTGAGTGCTGAGCACACCCCGCTTTGCAGGCAGTTTTTCTCATCTCTTCTGGCCATTTGGACACTTTTCATTGTCTTTCATGAAACCATCCTCTTCAACTGTTTTTTCACTATTTTTTTCCATTTTGTTATTTTTTCTTATAACTATTTTATTATTTATTGATTTGAGAGAGATATAGGGAGAAAGAGAGAGAGAGAGAGAGCAAGCTATGGAGGGTGAGAATGGGTGCACCAGGGCTTCCAGCCATGCAAATGAACTCTAGATACTTGCACCACCTTGTGCATTTTGGTATTTTATGTGGGTCCTGGGAATCGAACCTGGAACCACTGTTTGGCTTTGAAGGCAAGTGTCTTAACCACTAAGTAATCCCTCTGTTCCTTTTAAAAAAATGTTTTTGATATTTTAATACATATTTGTTTTGTACAGATAAATCATGTATTGGGACCCTTTTTTTCCCTCATCCCTGCCCCCACTCCATTAGGGACACTCCTCAGTGGGGTTGCAGGTATTCCTCATTCCTTTTTTTTTTAACAGGATGGACAACTGATGTACACAACATGAACATGACTCCCCCTTTCCAGCAATCATTAGGTGCAATTAGCTTCTCTAGAGGTGTGGAGTCACATGTATCCTTCCCCATGAAGGTGATGTATTGACAGGCTCAATCTTTGCAGGAAATTTAAGCTGCTATGAATTCATGGGGTGTAATGACTATGTGTATCGCAAAACAGTGGTTCAGAGTGCTCCTCCCCACCACACAAGAATCTCTGTAAGACTCAGGAAGTAAGCAAAACCATGCTCAGGAAGGGGACAAAACCTGCAAATCTCAGAAAGGTCCTAAAATTCACAAGCTTCACAAGCTCCCTCCACAAGGTTAAATAAACAGTAACAATATCTGGGAAGAGGAGACATTCCAAATGGTCAAGCCCCCTTCACATTTTACAAGCATCTCCAGGGATACAGCTTTCACGAGTTGTCACCCATGGAAGGTGGAACTTTTACAGATGCAGGTAATTTTCAGTCATCCATGTGCCTGTAAATATCCCTTCATCCATATTCCTCTAAATAACCCTAATATACTCACTGGCTCACTGGGCTGGACTTGAATGACATTATTTCTTTGGTCTGTCATTGGCACCTTATTTGGGGTGAATAAATATTTGCTCACATCTCTGCAGAAGTTGAAGCAATGATAGTTTGGCTGTGCTATGGAGATGTGTATATTTTTACAGGACATTGCCCAGGACTAAGGAGAGGAGGAGACTATTCCCTTGTCTTTCTTGCCTGCAGCGCTTGGTGCACACCTTTGGTCTCCCTCACAGCTGAGCCCCGTGTGCAGGGAGTAATAATGTCAGAACACTTCATGTTCTGTGTACGCATCAAGCCTTGTGCTGCTGGTCTACATGCACTCTCTCTCCAGAAGGCAAAGCAGTTTTACTCTTATTTGGAGCTAATTTTTTTTTTGGAGTAACTGTCAGTGCTTATCCTCTGTTCCAGTGCTTATCCTCTGTTCCTGATCATCAAACCCAGGGTCTAGTGTGTGCTAAGCAAGTTCTTTTGCACTGAGCTACACCAGTCGGCTCTTTTTATTTTTACTTAGAGGTGAGAGTTCAGCATTATGTATCACTGGCTGGCCTCCAACTCAGGATGCTCCTGCCTCAGTCTCCTCTATAAGAATTACAGGTGTGCACAATCATCTCTCTCTCTCACATATACTTTTTTTTTTTTTTAAAAATATTTATTTACAAGGAGAGAGAAAGGAATGGGCATGCCAGGGCCTGTAGCCACTGCAGATGAACTCCAGATGCATGTGCTCTTTTGTGCATCTGGCTTTATATGGGTACAGGGAATTGAACCTGGCTTGTTAGGCTTTGCAGGCAAGTGCCTTTACCACTGAACCATCTCTCCAGCCCCAATACATATATTTAAAAACATTTTATTTATTTATTTATGAGAGGGGGAGAATGGGGCACCAGGGTCTGTAGTCACTGCAAATGAATGCCTCCAGACAAACCTAAAAAAACAGCCATCTTGTGTATCTGGCTTATGGGTATTGGGGAACATGAAACTGGGTCTTTAGGCTTCACAGGAAAGCACCTTAATTGGTAGCCATCTCTCCAGCCCCAGCCCCATTATATATTCTTATACATGATGGTGTCTAGTCATTGAATGTAATGTTTAGGATAGTTTAATATGTACTTTAGTTTATGTCAGTATGTTAAAAAAACACATAATATCAAACTTATCCTTTAAACAATTTTAAGCAGAAACTTCTGGGGCTTGAAATATGTAAGCATCATAACCATCTATCTCCTGAGCTTTTCTCAGCTTCCCAAACAGGAACTGTACAAATGTACAATTTCTCCACATCCTTGTCAACAATATTTATTTACTCATTTATGTTTGTTTTTCAAGGTACAGTCTTGCTCTAGCCCAGGCTGGCCTAGAATTCACTATGTAGTCTCAGGCCAGCCTTGAACTCACAGCGACCTCCTATTTTAGTCTCCCAATTGCTGGAATTAAACCCATGTGCCAACACACATCACTATTTTTCTATTTTTCTTTTGTCTCTTTTTTTCTAATAATGGGTTCAGTTTTTTTTATTTTTCAAATTTATTTGAGAGAGAGAGAGAGAGAGAGAGAGAGAGAGAATATGAGAATATGGACATGCCAGGGTCCCCAGCCACTGCAAATGAACTCCAGATACATGTGCCGCCTTGTGCATCTGGCTTACATGGGTTCTGTGGAATTGAACCTGGGTCCTTTGACTTTTCAGGCAAGTGCCTTAACTGCTAAGCCATTGCTCCACCCATGGTTTCAGTTTTTACTGACAAAATGGGCACAACTAGTGCTGAAGAATGTATTTGAAGTTCCAATATGTGTACAATAATTTGTATTTACCACCACAGTAGCAGGTATCACGCATGCATATCATTTATAGGAGCCATGAGAGGCAGCCTGCAGAGTGCAGTGTTGGTGCAGGACTGTTCACAGGCCTGCCAGGGAGGGAGGAGGATTGAGGGAAAGAACCTAAGTAAGAGAAGAGTGCCAGGGAGGAACAGTGCATGCTTTGAGCATGTATGATTTGACAGTATAATCTGTACATACTCATCCTTGCTTTAACAGGTAAGGAAGGTTTGGGATGTGGCTCAGTTGGCAGAATGCTTGACTAGCATGCACGAAGCCCATGTGATGGGGCTGCCCACAGTTAGGTGGGTTCTCTTATGCGGTGTTATGCTCTTCCCTGCTGCAGTTCCCACTCCTCTTTGTTACCAAGAGCAGAAAACAATGTCCCACTCCATCATTCTGTCTCATGGTCTCATTTTGAACTGGATTCTCGTGAAAAATAGGTGCTTTTCCATGAGCCCAGGGGGAATCTCTGATCTGTGCTCTCCTTCATGGGCCTGGGCTTACAGGTGTTCATGGACTTTCCCAGTTGTTAATGTGGGATCTGGCCATCCTGTATGCTCATGTTTGCAGAGAAAGTGCACATGATCTCTAAGCTACCTCTTCATTCCTCATACTTAAACTGTATATAAATGCTGGGGTGGGGCTTTGTGAGCCCTGTCCTCTAGTTACAGTAACTGAATCCATGAAGAGGTGGAGAGCTGCGTGAACCTTCCTCTCCTCCATGGTGGAAAGTTACAGGCCACAGTCATTGATAGTTCAAAGGACAGTGGTTCTTCCTTGTATGGAGGACAGCTGTCCACACTAAGGTTTTCTCCAAGCTTCACTCCTCTCTCAGGCCCTTTACCACACTTTTTTTTCTCACCTCTTGCTTTAAACTGTCAGCCTGAATTACCATCACTTCACAAGTCTGTGAACTTATTTTGAATGATTTCCACCATTTCTTTTTTTCTCTGGTCTCAAGAAAAGACATCTTTGAAAATTCCTTCTGGTAATTTCAAGAGAACATCCTTACACCTTCTCAGGGACTGTCATTACCTTAGACCCTTTCTGCTCAGTCCTCAGCTTCTGCTGCTGTGCAGAATCCTTCCCTTCTGCATGAAACAGGCTCTCACCTGTGATGGCCGCAGTTCTTCACAGTGGAGCTCCTTGAAAGAGTTAGGCCTCTTCACTGCTGCCTCCCTTCCTGCCTTAATTCCCTTCACCTCCAACACATTGAGATTGGGACCCACATGCCATTTAGAGGAATGATGCACTTGCTTTTGCAAAGCAAGCAGAATTTTGGGGTGTTCTGTTTATCATTTCTTTTTGGGACAGTCTGCCTCAACCTCACTATGTAGCCAAAGATTGCCTTGAACTTTATTTTCTAAATATTTATTTATTTATTTGGGAGAAAGGGGGGGGAGGGAAAGAAAGAGAGATACAGAAAGATATGGGTGAATGGTGCACTAGTGTCTCTTGCCACTGCAAATGAATACCAGATACATGTGCCACCTTGTGCATTTGGCTTTATGTGGGTCCTGGGGGATTGAATCTGGGTTATTTGGCTTTGCAGGCAACCACCTTAACTGCTAAGCCATGTCTCCAACCCTGCCTTGAACTTTTCTTGCTCCTGTCATCACCTCCTTATTGCTGGGATTAGAGGAAGGTAACAGCACTTCCTGTTTATTTAATTACTGGGTATTGAACTCATGGCTCATGCATGTTAGGCAAGCCCTCTCTGGACTGAACCACAGCCTCTGCCCTGTTTGTTTCTTTTTCTGTTTTCCATGTAAGTGGTTTATCTCATCCTGATTTAATTTTGGTAGGTCATATAGATCAAGAAAATCATACATTTATTTCAGATTTAGGCATGGTTTCTCCTTTGAGCTTGGGATGCCCTGGCTGTCTGATGTCTGCTGTCTGGTTTCCCTCCCTTTTGTTTTCCTTTTCACTGTCATCTCTGTAAGAAGGACAGGGGGCAAGAACAGATTATTATGGGTAACTTGTCATGAGCATGGGGTTGTAAGGAGTGTTAAAGTACATCATTTTTACAGAATTGATTTCTTGTTTTATGAGTCAGAGTACACAGTTGGCCAGACAGGGAGCTATGATTATGATGAGAAGAATACTCATCTAAGGACCCAGTAAAGAGCATAACCATGGAAACCATTTTCCTAAACCTGACCAAAAGTTGCTCTCATAGATTTTGTTAATCTCTTATTTTGTCTATCCATTGTTGAATAATATTGGAGTTGTCTGTAATATTGAAGCAACACATTGCAGGGAATTGCTGACAGCTAATATGATGCTTCAATAATAAAAAATAAAAAAAATCAATAATGGCTCTATTTTGTAATATTGAGGTTCGAAGTTCTTTCATTTCTTGGTTAATTTCTGACAGAACTCTTGTGAGATCAGCTAAGGATGCAGGCCAACTTAGACACTTCCCTCTGTATTCCTATCACAAGGCCTGGAATGAGCAGGAAAATGCTGTTGTGACCACTACCTGCTTGCAGTCCAGGAGGATTAAATTATTATCACACTTGAAGGGCAGACTCCAAGTATTCCAGTGACGAGGTTTTAGGAATAGCAATAAGGGGAGGGTCTGTCTAATGGAGCAGATTCCAGAGAAGTTAGCAGGCAGGGCTTGAAAGGCCATTTTATTGCAGAGGAAGACCCATCCCATGGGCATCCATTTGTCAGTTGGCAGGGAGATGTTTTGTTCAATAGAACAATTAGGAAGTGGTTGAGATGGTTTAAGAGGTGCTCAAGGGGGGATACAGTTGATGCATAGGCAATGTTGTTGGACAACTAGGGTGACTGGGAGGGCTGAATCTGTACGGAGCACAAGATGGTCTTGTTTGGTAATTCTATATCCAATGACATTAACATATTCATTATACTTAACAGATAGACCCATGAGATTATTATCTAATAGTTGGTAGACTGTAAAAAGAATGTTTGTTCATGGTATCAACAGCCAATTGAACCCAGAAGTTTTGAGTATTTAAGGACTCCATAGGGCTGGTAGATATGCTTATGTTCAGGGTAGCCTTTGAGTAGACAGTATCTGTAGAGGCTCTTTTATAATTTATTTTATTTTATTTTATTTTATTTTATTTTATTTTATTTTATTTATTTGAGAGAGAGAGGCAGATACAGAAAGAAAGTGAGCATGCTAGTGCCACCAGCCACTGCATACAAACTCCAGACGCATGCACCACCTTGTGCATCTGGCTTACGTAGTCCTGGGGGGGAATCAAACCTGGGTCCTTGGGCTTTCTATGCAAGTTCCTTAATCACTGAGCCATTTCTCCAGTCCAAGGGGGACTCCCTTTTTTAAGTTTGGTACAAGAGTATTGTCCTGAATGTACAGGGTGGGCTGTAGTCTTAGAGATAGCAAAATTTAGGGGCTGGTGAAATGGCTTAGCAGTTAAGGCATTTGCCTGCAAAGCCTAAGAACCTGGGTTCAATTCCCCAGGACCCATGTAAGCCAGATGCACAAGGTGGTGTATGCATCTGGAGTTCATTTGCATTGGCTGGAGGCCCTGGTGTACCCATTTGCTCTTTTTCTCTGCCTGATCCTCTTCCTCTTTCTCTCAAATAAATAAAACACCTTTAAAGAATTTGTATTATCTCTTTTAGACTGATCTGTGAGATTTTTCCATGGTCCCTGTGTGATCCCCTGATGGTATATTTCTTGACTATCTTTATACCATCTAATTAGGCCCAAATATAATGTCAGGGTATTAAAAAGGTACAATTTATTACTAGGGGAGAACCTATGATGGCAGGTCTTATTTGTGCCATAGTGGAGACACATGTGTCTGGTGTAGCAAAAAAACATGACAATAAGTATTGTTAGGGATATAGTAATGGCAAGAGGGGCTATAAGCCTGTTATGTTTCATTGTTAGGAGTTAAAGAATGGATAACACCTAGAAAAATTACTGTAATAAAGTGTACCCAGCGCAGGAGTGTTAACAGTGCTTTTTGGTGTTAAGAACAATCTGTATAAATTAACAATTATTAGTTCTGTCAACAAGAGAATAGTACTGTGAGAAGGAGGGGTGACAGGGCATCCCCTAGGCTCCTAGATGAAGAGGAGGAAGTGCAGGGTAATGGTAAGGAACTGTATCTGTTCTGGTGTGAAGGGAATGAAAGTTCCTTGTAACCAGAGTTCTTCTATGGCATCCACAAGCTCATCAAATGTGGAGATCGGCTGGAGCATCAACCATAGGTCCTCCTGTATATGAGTCAGGAACAGATGAAATTCTTGGATATTGAGTGCCATCTGCCTGTCTCTCTTGAGGTGGTCCTGCTCAGGTGTAGGGGGAAATTTAGTAATCTTTAAAGAGGTGGAGGCAGTGATTGTCACCCAGAAACAGGGAGAAGGAGGTGAGGGGATGATGGGGTTTTTCAAGTGGGAGAGATGGACCCAGGATGGGAAGCCCTGGAGTTTGGCTGCAGTGAGGGTTATTAGGATGACCTTGTGGGGCCCCTGCCATTTTGGAGACAGAGATTGCTGGGTGGGATCTGAGATATTAACCATGTCTCCTAACTCGGAGCTAGGAAGAGGAGCCTCTGGAGAGCGGGAGAGGAGGGTGGTGTTAGTTTGTCTCCATGGTTCTTTCTGAGCAATGGGAGGAAACTAGTGTATATGGAAGGAAGGAGTAGTGGAGTCTCATGAGACAGTCCAGGGGGAATTATAGGCCTCCCATACATGAGTTCAAAGGGGCTGATCATGGAAGGCTTTTAGGTAGGGCTCTAAGTTTAAGTAACACTAGAGGTAAAAGTTTAATCCAGTCCAACTTTAGTTCCAGGGTGACCTTTGTGAGAGTTTCTGTGATGGTCTGGTTAGTTCTCTCAACCTTGCTGGAGGATTGGGGATGGTAGTGATCTGTAGGTACCTGGCAATGTTTGGGGAGTTAGAGGAGACAAATTCTGGGCCATTGTCTGATAGTATTGAGGATGACAAGCCAAATTAAGAGAATATTTCTGTAGTCAATATCTCAGTTACTATATTAACTCTTGTTTGTGGTGAGGAAGGCTTCTACACATGCAGAAAAGGTAGAGATATTTGTATTATTTAACAGGAGGCATATAGATGAAGTTTGCTTGCCAATCCATGGCTGGTAGAAGGTGCCACATCTGGTGGGTAGGGATTTGAGGGGATTGGATGTTGGAGTTAGGGTTTGCTCTTTGGCAGATACCACATGAGTCTGCAAGAGCTTTGAAGAATTTTCTGTCCTAGGGTTGAAAGGAGGTGTGGTTTTGAAGGAAACAAAACAGAGCTTAGTTAGAGTAATGAAATAATGAATGCAGGTATGAAAGAAATTCTTGAGTGAGGGGAATTGGTAGGAGTATGTCAGGGCAATTTCACAGTCCAATTTATGATTGTGATTGTTTGAGAGGGAGATGTACTGTTTGTCTTTCTGATGGCCTTGGCATTGGATGAATGATTCCTTAAAGGGGAGAAAAGTGACATCCAGAAGGTCTTGGATTAGAGAGGCATTGATAATTGGGGTCCCCTTTGGGTGAGGAGTCTCTTTCCCTCCAAAATAGAATATTTGAGTGGATGATTTTATAAGCATATTTTGAATCTGTATAAATGTTAATGGAAGGATCCTTAGCCAGAGTTAGGATTTGAGTAAGGGCTCTTAGTTCAGCCTGCTGGGAGGTGGTGCTTGTGGTCAAAGGTTTTGCTTCAATAAGGGGCCAGGTTTTAGGGGAGTTGGGGTGGCCCTTGATGATGGCATAATCTGATGTGCGGGGTGGGGGTTGACCTAAGTAAGTTACAGTCTGCTGACAGATCTGAACTTTGTCTTTTGAGACCCAATAGTTCTAAACAGCTAAGGCATTGAGGAATTTTAGCAGTGTGTGTAACACAGATTTCATGGGAGGGACTACATAGGAGAAGGTCATCTACGTACTGTAAGAGATGACTGGGATGGAGACAGGGATGAGAGATCTCATTGGGGGTCTGACCAAAGTAATAGGGACTGTCCCTAAAACCTTGTTACAGGACTGTCCAGGTGAGTTGCTGAGCTAAAACGGTGTCTGGGCCCTCCTAAATAAAAGCAAAAAGAAGATGTGAGCCTGGGTTTGGGGAGGGGGATGGTAAAAAAATCATCTTTAATATCTAGGACAGTAACGTTGGTTGCAGTAAGTGAGACAGAGGAAAGGAGAGTGTAAGGGTTTGGGATGACTGGGTATGTGGGTATAGTTGTCTCATTTCTTTTTCTGAGGTGCTGGACTAACCAGAATGTTCCATGAGGGTTTTAACCCCATTGATGGGTTTTTTTTTTTTTTTTTTTTGAGGAGAGTTGACAGGTGTTTAAAGTTGGGCCTTTAGGAGGCAGACAGTTAAGGGCTTAAGTCCCTGGCAGCTGGTAGAGGGTAGAAGGTATTGGTCTCAGGTTACATAGGAGTGAGGATTTTTAAAACCAACACAGACAGGCTCATAGTGTTGAGCAATTGAAGGCTGTTCAATGTCCCAAACTGAGGGGTTAATGCCAGCAGGGGGAAAGGGGAGGGTTTGGATTCCAGAGGTGCTTCCATGCAGGTTCAACTGGAGATTTAAAACATGGTTATTGTATCGAATGTGGGAATGTGGACTGAGACTTTGAATTTTGATATGACACCCCTTCCAAAGAGAGGCATAGGGTATTCAGGGATGACTAAGAGTAATTTTAAGGCTCCAAATTGGCAGAATAAAGGAGGGGTAGTTCTGGAATTGGAAGGGACACCTGAGGCCTCTATGACCATCATGTTAGACCTTTGCAGGAAGTGAGAAGCAATAGGGAGGCCCCGTTTCCAGGACAAAAGAGACTTTGTTCCCAGGCACCATCCCAATCACCCTGGGTTCAATGGATGAGTTGCAATTCCCAACTAGGGCAGATGAATCTGGGCCCCTTCATTATACCAGCTATAGAGTGGGAGTTGGGGTAAGTATTGGGTGCCCTATGGGGGCATCAGGGTGTCCCCAATGGCAGTGCATTTTCCAATGACCTCACTGTCCACAGATAGAGCAAGCTTTTGTGGTGGCCTGGGTTTAAGGGCAGGCCCTGGCCCAGTGTCCTGGCTGGTTACACCTGAAGCAGGTCCCAGATATCTTTCTTCCATTGTAGGTTTTATTAGAGTGTGATAGGCTTGAAAGCAGGTGGCTATTGAGGACAGAAGCTAAGAGCTGGTATTTTGTTCATCTCTCTTTCTCTCACTTGGCCTCATCTTCCTTGTTGTTTAGTCTTCAACTATTTGTGTTGTTGTTGGAGTCCACTTGCTATTGATTGCAAGCATTTGTTTTGTGAAATCTGATATAACATATAAGAAGTCATCTCATTTTTTTGTGAAGGCTTGCTCTAGGACCTATAATCTGATTACTTTTTTAAAAGGTTCTATGTGTAGCTGAGAACAATGTGTATTCCCTTTTTATTGAACACAATGTAGTGTGCATATTTGTTCTGTCCAGTTGATCTGTGGTTTAATTTCTTTGCTATGATTCCTTGTTGATTTGTATTTTGAAAGAGCTACACCAGGTTGTGAATGACTCATGTTTGCTTTGTATGATGATTTCCAGTCACTGTTTTTGTGCAGTATTGCTTGATAAAGTGTGTTTGAGACAATAGGTAGTTGGGTCTTGTTTCTCAGTCACATCAGCTATACTGCATCATTTATTTGGTCAATTTAAAGTTATCATTAAGAAGATGTTGCCACTTATGATTTTGTTAGTTGATAGTCTGGTTGTTTGGCTAATTGTTCAATTTGCATTAGCAGTTTGTTTCAGTGGCAAAGCCATTCTAGTTCTTTAAATTTTTTTTTTAAATTTTTGGAGAGAGACACAGAGAGAGACAGACAGAGAGAGAGGAGAGAGAGACAGATAGAGAATGGGTGCACCAGCAGTCTCTCAGCTGCTGTGAACGAAATCCAGATGTGTGTGCCCCCTTGTGATCAAGGGCGGCATTGTGCCCTTGCGTCACTTTCCATCTGGCTAAACGTGGGACCTGGAGATTGGAACCGCTGGAGATTGGAACCAGCGTTCTTAGGCTTAGCAGGCAGGTGCCTTAACCGCTAAGCCATCTCTCCAGCCCCATTCTAGTCCTTTTTAACCATATCAATCTACTTACTAAGAAGCAGCATCTGTTTTTAAGTGAAGTCTACCACACAATCATGCTCACAATGTTAATCACCTGATGTTCTTCATTAACTATTAAAAGCATAATGTATATCTTCACTTTGATCTTAACAAGAAATTTAAATTAGCATCTGTGACAGTCAGCTCCACAGTGCTGGGATGAACCTCCAAACCAGACACAGTTTATTAGAAGAACAGGATTTATTGAAGCTTACAGTTCCAGAGGAAGTTCCATCATGACAGAAGAAGCTGGCCCCCTTTCGTAGGTCCATGCAGAGAGAAATACCACCAGGAGCACCACAAGAAAAACATTCCAGGAACCTGGGGGAGAGCTCAAGCAGTCTGCATATCTTTACACTATATTTCAGATCCACTCCCAAACAAACCTTAGGGCTGGACCCTAGGATATGCCCACAGTGACACCTCTTTCAGCCAGGTATCTTTAAATCCAAGAAGTTTTAATAAAAATCAATCTATTGGTGGAGATCTATTCAAACTGCTACAACATCTTTGGAGGTTCAGGAGATGGCTCAGGAGTTAAAAGTGCTTGCTTGCCACACCTGCCAATCTCAGCTCCCTCCCATAGATGTAAAGCATGAAACACGTGGCAAATGCATTCAGTATTCACTTGCAGTAGCAAGAGTCCCTGGTGTTCCCATCTATACAGGTGCATATGCATGCAGATGATTAATTAATTTATAAACTTTTAAAGTTAGCATCTTTTCACAGATTTTTAAAGTTAGATAATTGACATAATTACTTTATTATTATTTATAAGGTTTTTTTCTGAGTGTGGAACATGTATGGTTTATGTACATGTCTAGGTAGCTGTGCATTCCCCATACACACATAGTTGGAGGTCAGAGAAAGAATAGGGTGTCCACATCTATTGTTTGTGTGCTCCTGATTATCTTTCATTAAACCTGGAGCTTGTGAGGTTTTAGTTAGACTGGCTGATCAGTGAGCACCAGTGGTCCTTCTGGCAACAAGTATATGTGACGTTGCCTCATTGTTTAAATTTAGGGCTTCGTGCTTGTGCAGTATGAGCTTTTCATGAAGAACCATATACCTCCTCAGCTTCCCTTAGTCTTGAATATGTCTTAGAGAGGTCTCTAACTAGTTGAAACAAAATAGAAAATTTATATAGCAAGGATTCAAGAATGAACTTATACATCATTGTAAAGTTTCACTAAAATAATATATGAAAACATGAGCCTTGTAATAGAGACTTAGGTAAATGTGTCTTCCTATGTAAGAGGTAGCCTGTAGAGAACAGGTGCCCTTAGAAATGGAAATTCCTTTTTCCATGAGTTTTGAAATAGTCAACTAAAACTGTTAGTCACATTTTGGAAAGCTACCTACACACATCCTTTTAATGTAATTCATTTTAAATTAAATGCAGCTCTCCAGTGATTTGAGTATAAAAGTAACATCTCTTGACATTCTGAAGTCTTCTATTCATGTTTTAACAGAAAACAGCAGGTTTCCCAAATATGGGGGAATTTAAAATGCTGAGTGTGACTGGACCATCAAAGAAGTGTGCTGGAGAGTGGTTAAAGGCACTTGCTTGCAAAGCCTGATGGCCTGGGTTCATTTCCCCATTAACCAAGTATATCCAGCTGTCCAAAGTAGTGAATGTGTCTGGATTTTGTATGAAGTGCCAAGAGGCCCTTGGCATGCTTATACTCTCTGCCTCAAATAAATGAAGAAGAATTAGCTTGGCATGGTGGGGCATGCCTTTAATCCCAGCACTGAGTTCAAGGCACTAAGCGGAGGTAGGAGGATCGCCATGAGTTCAAGGCCACCCTGAGACTACCTAGTGAATTCCAGGTCAGCCTGGGCTAGGCAAGACCCTATCAAAAAAAAAAATAAATAAATAAATAAATAAAATTTTTTTTTTTTTTTTTTTTTTTTTTATTATTATTACATAACACAAAAATACTTCTGTAGTCAGAGTGTCTCAGAGTCTTTTACTACACAGATGCCAAATAAGCATATTTTTCTGCCCAATTCCATCATCATAAAAGCACAAAAACAGATCCTTGGGTCTGAAAACTAGCTACTCAGAGTGAAAGAGGGGAAATAGAAAGGAGGAGATTTTAGCAGGGAATAGTGGCACCTGCTTCAAATTTTAGCACTTTAGAGGCTGAAGTAGCAAGGTTGTTATGAATTTGTGATGCAGAATGAGTTACATTTCAGCCTGGGCTCAAGTGAGACCCTGCTTCATGAAAAACCAAAAAGAAACTGAGAAAATTTCTTTGATAAAACACATAAAAGACATAATAGGAGGGTGTACATGATAACTGGACCTCTTTGTTACACAAAGCAGATTCTGGTGCCAGAAACCTTACTGAATTGTCTCTGCTATGGCACATGCGTGTAATTTTTTGTATGAATCCCCAGACTTATTGGCTTTTTTTTATTTGAGAGACAAAAGAGAGAGAGAGAGAGAGAGAGAGAGAGGGAAGGATGGAGAGAGTGGGCATGCCAGGGCCTTTAGCCACTGCAAACAAACTCCAGATGCATGTGCCCCCTCGTGCATCTGGATTATGTGGGTCCTGGAGAATCAAACCAGGATCCATTGGTTTTGCAGACAAATGCGTTAACCACTAAGCCATCTCTCCAACCCCATGGAGTCTTTATTAACCTCCCACAAGACCTCAGAGACTAGTGAAGGCATTAAAAAATTAGTTATTCAAAATTAATACTTTCTGTTCCTTATCTAGATAAGAGTTTGACTTTAATAATTTCTAGCATTCAAATGGTAATATACTTTCCTATATGAATATAGAATGTAATATTACATCATATTCTTTGTTTCATATAGAAGTGTATGTAACAGAACTACCCTATCAAAATGTGACCCTGCATTTTCTTTTGGAGATCTTGACAGATCTGCAAATAGAAAACATTTTCAATTCTTAGAAATTGTAACTTTCTGGTCATCAGAAAAATTATTTTTAATCTCTCAAAATTCCTTTGTGTTTTTTTTTTTTTTTTTTTTTTTTTTGGTCAGGCACACTGATTAGCCTCTGCTTTAATTTGCAGACTTCTTTTAATGTTCTGGACCTATGTGATCAGCATGAATACTGATAATTCTCCAGTCTTCTAAACCTATGGGTCAAGATGTAATCTCAAGATTATGGCTGAGAACTCCCTGCTTTCCTCATCTTTGCAGTTCTTTTTTCTCCTTATCCAGTTTTCATTACTTGACTGAGGCCCATTGTGATTGTTCCATTCAGGGAAAGTCTCAGTCAAAACCTTGTCTCCTTACAAGCTCTGCTGTACATGCCCTTTGCAGAGCAGTTCTCTGCCTACTCTGACTCTATTCTGCTGAGGTGCATGCATATTTCCTTGAGATGAAATCTCTCAGTGAACCTGAAAATGCTTTTCTCTAGTCAGATTGTTAGACCACTATTTTGTAGTGATTATCTTGTTTCCAGACTCTCAGCACTGGGGGTCACAAGAATATGTGATCATGGCTGGCTTTTATGTGGGTGCTCAGTATTTAACTCAAGTCCTCATGTTTGTATATACAGCACTCTTACCTCTTGAGTCCTTTCCCAGTACCTACCCTGTTTTCTCTTCTTCAATATCTCTCCTTTTCCATCAATTAGGAAAAGCTGAAGAATCTTCAAGGAGAAAGTCCCATTTACACATCAACAATTTGCAATAAAATGTATTTTGATGAGCCAAAGACAAAATAAGAGTGACACTGACATAGAAGAGAAAGATTTACTTGAGGCAAAGTGAGTATAAGAGTTACTTCCAATATGTCATTTTTTTTGAACAATGGAAACATGGGGAGTTTTTCAGTGGGCCTTTACATATTCGTGTAGAAAATCATTTTAACACTGGGTACCTGTATATGCATAGTCAGTTGTAGAGAGTGATTCTGACCTTGCTATGTTTACAATCATAATTGAAGATGGTAGACACTTATTGGGCATGCTTAGCTCAAATGCAAGAAATACATGTTTGTTTTTAGATTCTTACAAAGTATTCTTGTTGACAGTCTTGATACATGTACAGAATAAATTTTGAGCATAGTCCTTTCCCATTGCCTTCTCTTATCTCACATCCCCATTCTTCTAAACCATTTCCTTTTTCCAGCTAGACCCTCTACTATTTTTAAATAGATGTTCTGTTGACAAGGAACATCAGATGGGGCGAATGAGTGTGCCATGGCCTCCTGCCACAAAAAAAAAAAAAAAAAAAAAGAAAAAGAAAAAAAACAGTACTCATGCACCAACTTGTGCATGTGGCTTTATGTGGATACTGGAGGAATCAAACCCAGGCTGTCAGGTTTGCAAGCAAATGTGTTGAACTACTAGAACAATCTCTCCTGTTCTCCTGCATACTGTTTAGATGCCCTTTTTGTCCTCCTTCACCATTCTATATAGAAAGATGGTAGGCCCAATACTGAGCAGGTCCTGTTCTGATAATAGTCTCTGTGGGGTCATGAATGCAATGATCACATCCTGTCTAGAAAGCAGTGGTCCACATCCTTCTGAACCATCCATAGGAATGGTATGGGTCATGATTGTTCCTCATTCTCTGAAGATGAATAAGGGACTCAAGGGTCTGTGGAAAGTGGGACACACTATTGTATATGTATATTGTGTATGAGGAAGACAAGCCTTATTGTAGTGAAGGGTGAATTCATGGTGTGAGGGATGAAGCAAGAAACAGGGGGACAATACAAGAGACTGAGGGTTAGAGACTAGTGCCTAAGGGGGGGGTGATTGTCTAAGAGGATTTGACTTTCTGAGAAAGCATGTAAGGGTGTCAGTGATGGTCATATAGAGGCAGTAGGTATCTGATGCATAAAATATCCAGAAAGGGTTTGGAAGGAAAAGGTGATTTGTTGGTGATCTGAGTCAAAAGCCAGTTCTCAGAAAGGACAGAGGTTTGAGTTCTGTAAGAATCAGAATATAAATGGAGATGTTCCAGCTTATTTGTTTATTTCAGGCTTATAAATTCTAGGGAAAGCTTCATTATGGCAAAAGAAGCTTGATCACTTCATCATGTATGCACAGCAAAGAATGGAAGAGTGCAGCCAGAGATCAAGCCAGCTTAGAACATACCCTATGTGTAGGTAAAGGATACTCTGCCAGTAGCACAGTCCTCTAGTAGGGCTCTGCCTGCAGGAAACATAAATAGGAAGCTTAATTTTAATCATAATGAGACTCTGACTCAAAAATGTACACAGACATAAGGATTAGATAGAAAGTAGGACCTTTTATAAGGAGAGTAACTCCATCTTTGGACTCTGACTGCCATGTCAGAGTTTGTTTCCTAAGAGTGATCCAACCACCCCTCCCAATTATTACATGCTTGGAATAACCCAGATCATCCATTCCCAATTTAATTTTACTGGAATTGCCCAAATCACCTGCCTGATTATTACTTCGTTAAAGTGGCCCAACCCTGAGGCAAGGAGGACCATCCTCCCAAATTATGCCTTAGGATTTTTTTAAAAATTTTTTTCATTTAATTTTTTTTTTTAGAGAGAGACCCAGAGAGAGACAGACAGAGAGAGAGGGAGAGGGAGACAGAGAGAATGGGCACACCAGCAGTCTCTAAGCTGCTGAGAATGAAATCCAGATGTGTGCACCCCCTTGTGGTCAAGTGCAGCATTGTGCCCTTGCGTCACTTTGCATCTGGCTAAACGTGGGACCTGGAGATTGGAACCGCTGGAGTTTGGAACCAGTGTTCTTAGGCTTAGGAGACAGGCGCCTTTAACCACTAAGCCGTCTCTCCAGCCCTGCCTTAGGATTTTTGACCTGCATGATCAGAGCCCTTATCAGGATGCCTTGAATAAAGTCTGTTCATGTCATTCATGTCTTTTAAAAATATAATTATGAATTTTATTTTTATTTACTATGCCATCATTTTCAGGAAGAAAACTTTACATCTGGTTTCATAATTCATTTTACAGGCAAATTCTAGTATACATTATGTACTTTGAACTAGTTTTTAAATCAACAGGAAAAACAACACTGCAGATATTACTTCTGGTTTTTGTTAGTCATGACTTAGATACTCAGGAGTCATAACATAGACTGTAAGTTCTCAAGGCCAGCATTGTTTCATTGTGGCAGGCAATGCTCCATCAAGGAGAAAGGGGACAGCTTCTGCCCAACAAGGTGAAGACATAATATTTAATATCATAATTACAGAACCCATTAAAAGCCTATGTTTATCAAGACAGGCTAATTGTTCAGAGATTATAGGTTTTTAAAAACTTTTTATTTTATATTATTTTTTGGAGAGAGAGACACACACAGAGAGAGAGAGAGAGAGAGAGAGAGAGAGAGAGGAAGGCAGAGATGGGCGCGCAAGCAGTGTCTCAGCTGCTGTGAATGAAATACAGATGTGCGCACCCCCTTGTGGCCAAGTGCGGCATTGCGCCCTTGCGTCACTTTGCATCTGGCTAAACGTGGGACCTGGAGATTGGAACCGTTGGAGATTGGAACCAGTGTTCTTAGGGTTAGGAGGCAGGCGCCTTAACCCCTAAGCCATCTCTCCAGCCCCAGAGATTATAGGTTTAATAATGCAGGTCACATAATTATAATATTTGGGAAGAGTTTATTGGGAGAGTTGATTGAAGGATGGGTCAAAAGTTTGCTACTGTGTATGACCTGGAATTATCTGAGTTCCCATTTATTAAGGAAGAACACACTATTGTATACTAGTAGATGAATTTCATTGTCTACTACACAATTGAAGTATATAACAATTTGATATTTAAATACTGAGAAGTAATGGGGAAAATATTACCTTTTAAAATCTTTATTTGTAACTGCCCAAAATATGTCCACTGTACCATGATGAAAATCCTCTCCCACCACCCTCTATTTTCTTCTTCCAAAATCCAATCTACATTGATTCCCTTCTACTTTCCAATTAGTCTCTCTTCTAATTTAATTTCATTTATTTCCCTCTTATTGTGCATGTTTTGTGTAGATAGCATCAGCTATGGTGAGGTGGTTAATGTTAAGGACAATTTTTGTCTGGATTTTTGTCACTTACAATTTTTTATTTTTTGGACTTTAAATGTTTGGTCATACTCTAGTCCAAGCTGACCTGGACTTCACTATGTAGTCTCAGCATGCCCTAAAACTTACGGTGACCCTCATACATGTGCCTCCCTAATGTTTAGAATAAAGGCCTGTACCACCATGCCCAGCTCTCCCAATTCTTCATCCACCACTTCCACAATGGTTCCTGAATCTTGGAGTATGTGATAGTGATGTCTCAATTAGTACTGGACATTCTGTTAATTCTCAGAAATTAGGTGTGGTTTGAATCAACCTAATCATAACTGCCATATGAAAAAGGAGGCTTCTCTAGCCAAAGGTGAGAGTACCAGTAATATATGGGCATGAACATATTGAGAAGGCAGTTTGGTGGGAATAATATATCAAATTAACAATACAAGAGAAGTAGTTCTCCCCTAATATGACCTGCTGTGGTAGTTTGATTCAAGTGTCTCCCATAAACTTATCTGCTCATTATGTCATTTTCCCCTCAAGTTTGTAAGCCAAAATAAATCCCCTTCCCTGACAAGCTACTCTTGGTCTGCAATCAATGTGAAACCAAAAGCAACAACTCCCCAGCTATGGGATTTTGGTTAAGTATTCAACACCAGGCAGAAATTCCCTCTTATGGCATAGGCCTCAAGTCTAATCAGAGAACAGCTGGTTTCCCCATAATAGGCATAGCTCTATTGTGCCAGCTAATACATTTGACCTGGTTGACCATCAGTAAAACTTGCATGGTTCACTACATAGTAGTAACATCATTGATTACTTTTATCTGGCACCAGGTTACACAGCTCTTTTCAGTACATTGACAGCCAGCTAACTGGGTGGAGGCTTCCAGCTTTGCTGCAGCTTGATTTCCCAGTGTTCTGCATCTCACACATGTTGAGTCTTTAGCAATAGAGTCTTACCATCTGATTCTGATGGATAACCAAGGGTGTTGGCAATGCCTGAAATCTTCTATGGCATCAGTAGACTTTATAGCTAGCAGTCAGTGGAAGCCAACCCACCGTAGCATAGAATTTTTCCAGCAACAATGTTTTGCTTCTGGGTACAACAATATATATGTCCATAAGGTACTTCTGTTTGAACTCTATTTTAACATATATATTAGTAGCTAGCAAATAAATAGATTGTAAATATCATTTATCTGTTAGTAAACCATTAGAGTTCAAGAGAAGTGAAAAAGTATCCTACTTTTTCACACTATTTGTAACATAAATTTGAGCCAAGATGTTTCAGATTGTGTGTGTTCATTGAATTGGAGTTGCATGGCATAGTGGCATGCACAGTGCAATGTGCTTGTATGGGTTTCCAACATAAGCTGCCGTGAAGTTGACTGACAACATTGTGGATTGGTGTCAAAACACCTTGAATTCATTGTTTATAATATATTTTATTCTGAATTAATATTTGGTTATTGTTTGCACAGGATCATTTCAGGTTTGCCATATTTATTATTACCCCTACATTGATGATCAGACTCCATATGGAGTCAATATTCCCAACTTTATTAAGAGCTTCTATTCCACTATTAGTGTTAGGAATTGAACCCATGGCCTTGTATCTTCTGGGAAGTCAGTGTACCTCAATGATATGACACAAGCCCTAATATGTGACTTTCCATTCTATTGTGTTTTTTTTTTCATTAAAAAAACCTAATCTTATTTGTTTCCATCACTACAGCATGATGGAGGTATATTTATCTTGAAGTTTTTCTTCCATGATACACCATATAAACTTTGTGCTTATTGAATAAGTACCTGCCAAGATACATATATAAGAACAAAGTCTAATTTGCTAGTTCCTCTTTTGTAATCTTGAGTTGAAGAGAAATATCTCATTATAGGAGTTGGTGTCATTTGAAGACATAGCTGTGGACTTCACCTGGCAAGAGTGGCAGCACCTGGATGTTGTTCAGCAAAACCTTTACAGAGATGTGATGCTGGAGAACTACAGAAGCCTGATGTTCTTGGGTGAGTTAAACTCCCATGAATCTCTAGCAATTCCTTTCTTTTTGATGGATAAGTATAGTCATTATTACTAATATTTAGTATTGTTTTGATATTGTGCTCTTAAACTGACATACTTAATGGAACATATTATATTGAACAAAGTGGCTTTACAGTACACACATAGTTAGTAACAAGATTCTGTCAGATCAGGCATTAGTTGTATGGGGAGCACTCAAAAATTCTTGTAGCTATTTTGAAATACTATGTGTTTCCAGATGCATACTAACTTATTACTGTGATATACAACATATGAAGTTATTTCTTCCAAATGCACCCAGTTAATACTAACCATGCTTATTCTATTCCTTTTCTTCTACTCATTTTCCATATTCTAATTACTTGCTTTGTTTTCTGCCTCTATTATGTAACTGGGACTTGCAAGTATAATGAGAACATGCAGAATTTTTTTTTCTGTGTTTGTCATACTTTATTTATATCCCATGACTTTTCTGGGGGAAGTGAAATAACATCTATATACTCCAATTATAGAGGGATTTGATAGCCCAAAGAAAAAAATCATAAATTCCGCTTTCTGAATGTGTTTATTGGGTTACTTAGAAAGCAAATGCTTATATGATACACATTTGTACTGCCAAGAAATCAAACCCTAATATGTTTTTATCATTTATCTACACATTACCAATTGGAATATCAAGTGAGAAATTTATGGCATTTATTTCTGGTTGTTGAGTATTGATACTCTATTTCCATTATCATAGAATTTTGTAAGTCTTGCAGCTTTCTTGATTTCTTTGATACAGTTGTGTTGAAAATCTCTTGGAAGTCTGTAGAGTTGATTTCATTTAAGATGATGTCAGTCATTTCAAAACCAGAGGAAATACCTATATTACTTCACATAATCTCTACAGTTATTTTCATACCACCATTTTTAATGTTTTTATTTGGCCACTGGATTTCACTCTACCCTAGGTTATCCTGGAGTGCACTCTGTAGCCAAGATTGTCCTCAAAATCTTAGTGATTCTTCTGCCTTAGGTACTCAATTGTTTGGAGTAAAGTAGTATGCCACCACACCTGGCTCCATTTCTCCTTAGAGTCTTTTTTTCCTCTATATATCCACTTGACCTACACATAAGGACATTTTTGTAGTCTTCATTGTGATTTGCAAGGACTTTGTTTATTGCATTTACCATATATTTCAGCTAAGTCTTTATCTTTTTCATCTGCTTTGAATTGAACTTAGAGGTTCATACATCCTGGAAAAGTGCTCTATCACTAAGCTGTTCTTCATCACTAATACTTCAATAGTGTATTTTCAATGAGTGGTGGATAAGTACATCATTGATTTTTAGAGAAAGTAATTTCATAATTGCCCAGTCATTAGTATTGAGGCCCTCTGTTATATATAATATTACTTGTTACATTATAATCATTTGTTGATTTATGCAAAAATTTTATTTTTCTTTTAGTTTGTGTGTGTGTGTGTGTGTGTGTGTGTGTGTGTGTGTGTGTGTGTGTAAGGGCATTCATGTGCCTTACTCAGTGGCCATCTTTAGATTATTTGTATTTTATTTGTTTTACTCTGGAACATGGTTATTATATACATTCACTTATTAAGGGTAATTCTTATAAATCCAGAGGCCATTCCTTCCTTATATTCCTTGTGATTTCTTAATGTTCTTCAGGTATTTTTAAATAGTAATGCAATTTTTGGCTCTGCTTCATTAATTTAGTTGTGACTCTCTTTTTTGCTTTACTTTAAAAATATTATTTATTTATTTATTTAAGTGGGAGAGAGAGAGAGGAAGAGGCATATAGAGAAAGTGAGTGTGCCAGGGCCATCAGCCAGTGCAAACAAACTCCAGATGCATGTAATACCTTGTGCATGTGGCTTATGTTGATACTGGGGAATTGAATCTAGTTCTTTTGGCTTTGCAGGCAAGTTCCTTAACTGCTAAGGCATCCCTCCAACCCCTGTTTTACTTTTTGAAAATTCATTTCTTTAGTTGAAATCTTTTCCCACATTTATCCCTTGTTCTTTTTATGACCACTCTCTCTTTGTTCCTCTTATCACTAATGTCATTTGTTGTCTTTCCAGTATCATTGTAATCCCCTTCCATGATGCTCTATTCATTTAACGTTCTTTGTAAACCAGTGTTTAATATTTTTGTCCCAGAACAAAATTTATGTTCCAGAGGTAGAAGAACCTCCATGAATATGAGGACAGCTTGGGGCTACAGTATCTGTTCTTGGTCAGCCTGGGTTAGAGTGAGTCCATATCTTGTAAAATCAAAACCAAACAAAAGAAAACAAAATACAAAAAAATTGTTGTATTATTTCATGCTGTTCAATGTCACTTGAGTGAAATATTTTCAATGTAACTTCAGGGAAATATCCCAGTTAATGATCACCAGGAATATAAATTTTATGAAAGCTAACACTGCAGTTCACCTAGTAGAGATCAGTTGTAGAAATGCAGCTGTTATCTTACAGGAGTCCACCTAATATAACATACTAACACAATTTGTACATTATTTCCCAATTACAGGGAGCTGTATGAACAAACCACATTTGATCTTCAAGTTAGAGCATGGATTTTCACCATGGAGTGTAGTAGAAGGCTCAACTCAGGGCTTCCAGGCAAGTTATGCATACTGTGTAACATGATGAGAATTCATCAGGAATTGTCATGATAAATGGTATTACTGTGAATCAGACACCTTTTGTGACATGAAGAAAGCTCTACTGTGTTTCTGATATTGAAAAATGTTTTCTCATGCATTCCCAAATTTAATTCCCTATATAGCTGGTCTTGAAAATATTATGTATTGGATATTGTACTAAATTCTCACTTGACTGTTTTCTGTATGTTCCAGTATAAGTGTCATTAGGCACTTTCACTGTTGTGACAAAACCCTTAGAAGAAACTCCTTAAGGAAGAAAAATATTTATTCAAGTATACAATTTTGTAATGGAGGTTTTACAGTTACCTGTGAAAGTTAGAAATAACTGAGAAAAGAGAGCATGAGATTCCATGATAAGGGATTAGAACACTTCTGTGCAATGTGCATGAGAAGAATGTTGGTGACAAAGGTATATTAGATTTGTGAAATATAGGAAGTGTGTGAGGGATTTTAAAAAGACCATTTTGGACTTTGAAGAACAAAAATATGAAAGACAGTGAAAAGGAAAATAATAAATAGTAATAGTCCAGTCTCATGTTCTAGATGAAAGTAAAATGTAATGCCACAAGTGCAACATAAGACCAGACAGTACAAAGAGCTCTTGTGCCAAAAGAGTGTTATCTGTAGTGTTTTGAGAAATATGTGTCTCTTGCAGGTGTTAATTCTAGAGATTCAGATCAGTATGGCCATCACTCAATCTATAACAACACACTCACATTAGATAAATGCTAGAATTAACCATTTAAAATTTTTGAAACCTGAAAACATGGATAATACAGGGAGTCTGGAAACATTAAATATTTATGTGTGAGAGATGGACACAAGAAGCAATACTCAAGTCTTATAGGAATGGAGAATTGCTGATCAAGTTTTGCATTAGAAAGCTCTAGGAGGGAAGTTTTGGCTGTCTCACCCTTCATGGTGAAGAGTCAACCATATTGCTTATTGATGTTCAAAGTATAGGGAATGTTAAGCCTATATTGATCATTTAGTTTGACCTTTAGACATTCATTATAACATTAAATGTTTGGTTGTAACATGACTCTGAAAATTATGAGCACAGGTCAATTTTATGGGTGAATTATTCCCCTTAACACATGTAGTTGACTCTTGCTTGGGTACTTAAATCCATGAATTGAGCTAAGTATCCTTGTTTCTGGTTTTTCACTGACTGATACACAATGGAGAGGCCTTGTATTTTTGCCTATATGTGGAATAAATGTAGGATTTTGCCTGTTATATCTATCTCAAGGGTTTCTAGTGGCTTTTTATATGAAAATACAATTTTATTTGCTTGAATACCTGCCATTGACCTTGTTTATAGGTCCATCCATCCATGCATATACACCACCATCAACAGTGAGCCCAGAATGTCTATATCAATATACAGATGAAACACCATCATTTCTGCCAACAACCACTTGTAGAAAGAATATAGGTGTTCTCCAATTTGTTTTTTTCTCTTTATATATCAACTATTTTTCTGTATTAATAGCTTTGTTTTCACTTTACTCATATTGTGATGCTTTTCAAATTAATATTTTACACTTCTTATCTCTATTTTAATTACTATAATTTTGCTTTCATATTTCATATTTCATTCTTTCTCATGCATCCATTTTTCTTTGCCATTTTCCTTCTTTTCTCCTTCATCCAGAATAATAATGATTGAAAACAGTGTTCACCTACTATTATCATTAGATATTCTTATTTAAAAATATAAAATAATCAAATCCACAGGCATGAAACCCAGCATTAACTGGGGAGATCACTCAGTGGGTTAATGTGCTTTTTGCAAAATCATGACTTCAGATCCCCAGAATCAACCAGAACACTGAGAATCCCTCAAATCTCATAGGGCAGAATCATTTGCATACACAGCAATTTACAACAGGAGGCATTCTCAAACAAGGTTAAAGACAATGAATGACACCCAAACTTGAACTATTATTATGAAGTATGCATTGGAAACACATATTTCCAAACTGTTAAACACACTTCCACATATAAACATATAAGAAATAAACCTATCATAAATATGTTCCATGGAGAAAGGTGGTTCTGGAGATACTTGAAACCAAACAAAAAACCTGTCCTATGTTATTGTAGTAGAAATCTGCACTAATCTTTATAAATATACCAAACATCTGTAGAAAAGAACATCCAGTCATAATGTGCTAAAATAATGTGTAAACACTTAGGCAAGTAACTACAAGTGGAAAATAAAGAAAAACTTTTCTTCTGACACAATAGGTTATTTCACTGAAAATGAAATTGTTGAATAAACCTAATGCAAGAAAGAATTTCTGTTTTCAAAAAAAAACTAGATGAGAACTTATTGAGGAGGCAAGAAAACCAAACAAACAACAAAAAAGTACTCTCACTCACAGGTCTCTAATAAATTCTGCTAAATTCGAAAGCATTTGCTGAGTTTGCACTTTGTTGTGTAAGACAAGCCTGAAGTCAAGAAACTTACCACAGAGAATAATAAAGAAGTCAATTGAAAAGCAGTATTAAAATAATTATTTTGAGTTATCTTTTCATAAAATATAATACCCTATCAGATAATAGGAAGCCTTTGAGAGTCAAAGTTTTGTTTAGTATGTGGAATGTAATAATTATCTTTGTATTTCTCAGAATTAAAAATTCAACAGAAAATGCACTGGACAAAGACTTATGATTTCAAACAATGCCAGAATGCTGTTTACCAGAAGTTACATCACACTTGTCATCAAAGAATGAACACATGTGAGAAGCTGTATGAATGTGGGACAACCTTGATCTCCAAGTCACACCTCATTATGCATCAGGGAACTCACAAAGATAAAAAGCTATATGAATGTATTGAATGTGGGAAAGCTTTCATCTTCCAGTCACATCTCACTGTGCATCAGAGAATTCACACAGGTGAGAAACCATATGAATGCACTGAATGTGGGAAAGCTTTCATCACCAAGTCAAATCTTAATATGCATCACAGAATTCACACAGGTGAAAAGCCATATGAATGTACTGAATGTGGGAAAGCCTTCATCACCAACTCAGATCTTAATAAGCATTATAGAACTCACACAGGTATGAAGCCATATGAATGTAGTGAATGTGGGAAGGCCTTCATCTCCAAGTCATATCTTATTGAGCATCAGAGAACTCACATGGGTGAAAAGTCATATGAATGTACTGAATGTGGGAAAGCCTTCATCACCAAGTCAGGTTTTAATGTGCATCAGAAAACTCACACAGGTGAAAAGCCATATGAATGTACTGAATGTGGGAAGGCTTTCATCTTCAAGTCACGGCTAAAGACTCATCAGAGAATTCATACAGGTGAAAAGCCTTATGAATGTACTGAATGTGGGAAGGCCTTTGCCTCCAAGTCATATCTTACTGAGCATCAGAGAACTCACATGGGTGAAAAGCCATATGAATGCACTGAATGTGGGAAAGCCTTCATCACCAAGTCAGATCTTATAAGGCATCACAGAACTCACACAGGTGAAAAGCCATATGAATGTACTGAATGTGGGAAAGCCTTCATCACCAAGTCACAGTTAAAGATTCATCAAAGAACTCACACAGGTGAAAGGCCATATGAATGTACTGAATGTTGGAAAGCCTTCATCACCAAGTCAGATTATATTAAGCATCATAAAACTCACACAGGTGAAAAGCCATATGTGTGTACTGAATGTAGGAAGGCTTTCATGTTCAAGTCAAAGCTAATGATTCATCAAAGAATTCATACAGGTGAGAAGCCATATAAGTGTACTGAATGTGGGAAAGCCTTCATTTCCAAGTCAGGTCTTAATAGGCATGAGAGAACTCACACAGATGAGAAGCCTTATTAATGGACTCAATGTGTTAAAAGCTTCATCTCCAAGATAGATCTCACTCTGCATTAGAGAACTCACAGGTGAAAAGTCATAAGAATGTATTGAATGTGGGAGAGCTTTTATTGCCAAGTCAGATCTTTATAATCATCATAAAATATGGGAAAACTTATCAGTTAAATGTTGTTAAACATTACAAAACACAGAGGTGAGATTCCATGTGAATATATTGAGTGTATAGGAAAGCTTTCATCTTCAAATCACAGCCCACTATGCATCAGAGAACCCACATGTAGCAGACAGCTCTTCTGGTTCGCTGAGATGAACTTGCAGACCAGTCACAGTTATGGAGGATGGGATATTTGTTGAAGCTTACAGATCCGGGGAAGTTCCATAAAGAAGCTGGCCTCTTTCACAGGACCAAGCAGAGAGAGAGCAAAACCACAGCCAAAAGTCTTACAGCACACCTCAGGAACTCCCACTAGGCACACTTGGCATATCGTTAGATTGAAATCCTAAACCCACCACCACACCTTAAGACCACCCAGTGACATTGCTTCCAGCCAGGTGGCTGCAGTTGCAAATAACAAACTAATAAAACACTGAATATATTGAGGGCCATCTATTCAAACTACCACACCACATAAGAAAGAAACTATGTGAATATAATGAATGGGGAAACACATTCATATTTGATTATTAAAGTAATGAGTGTGAGAAGGCATTTTCCAGATGTCACAATTCAGTGTGCATCTTAAATAGGTGAAAAGCCTCATGAATGTACTAAAAACGAGAAAGATTTTTACTGAAGTCATAGGTCATGTCAAATTTCTTCTTTTGTTTGTGGGAAGTGTATGGATTGATTTAGGAAATTGCACTTGAGGAGCCATGCAATGATGTAACCAAAGCTTAATGGGCAATTGTGATGTTTGAAAAAGCTAAAATCAGAATGAAGTGTGGGGATAAGAAATTTTGATAGTAGTATTTTGTGTGGTGAGTACTTTCTGTGTTCTGACCAGTTTCTGGGAACTGGAAAATGTTGAATTTAAAACAAATCATCTGTAATCTTACAGAGGAAATTTGAGAATTTGAATTTCAAGACAGAAGCATCATTTGCTGCAACTGCAACTCTAAAAGAGATTTCCATGTTTGAAGATGGGAATCCTGATATGTATTAGAACAGTATGAGTAGTGCCTATCACTCTGAAAATAGGAGAGGTGTGTAATAATGGTATTAAGGTATATTACTCTTCTGTTTTGTTCCTCAACTCATATTGCTTTTTGACGTAGAACAAAGGCAGGAAAGTCAGTACAGGAAGAACAAAAAGCCTTCAGATTGCCACTTTGCAACAAAGGGAAGTCTTTAATTTCTTGTGTGGAAACCCTATGATATAAAAATGGAGCTGTGAAGATGAAACATATTTCAATGTAGCTGCTTAAATTTTCTGGGAATTTCTGCTGAGGTAGATTGCTCATGCTGGCATAGTTTAATTTCCCCATGAAACTAGCTTTCAGGGCTGAAGGGGCTATATTTGGAGACCAGGTGATTTAGTTGCTCAGGTTCCTTATGTAAAGCTGCAAGGTTTTAGGTTTGTCCTGTTTGCTTTCCCAATTATATTGCCTCAGTATTTCCTTGCTAAGCCTTCCTTTTCCAATGGAAATGTTTACTGTGTTTTATTTTGTGTTAAACATGCATAGCTGTATTTTGAGCTAAAAAGTTCAAAGTTAATAGACTTTCTGGCTTCTCATTTAAGATGTTGGATTGTTTGAGTTTTAAACAATATTTGCTAGAAATGACAGAGATTTTTACATCAGCATGAATGCATATGTAATCATAAAATGGTCATGGGTTTATGTGGGCAGGGACAAAATTTGGATGTTGGAATGCAAAGTTTCTCCACTAGCCTCATGTTTTTGTTCAATTTATGTTTACCTGGAATTCATTATGTAATCTCAGGCTGGCCCCTAACTCACAGTAATCAATCTATCTGCTTTCTGAGTGTGGGAATTAAAAGCATGTACCACTATGCCCAGCTGTTATTGAATTTTAATGTATGTAATTGATAAACAATGTAATTAATGTCAGAATAATATCTGAAAATAATTATCAAAATGTTTGAAAGGATTTAGGATCTTTCTAGGTTTTGTCTGTTTGGTGTTCTAAAAGCTTCTTGTATCTGCATTGGCATTTCTTTCCCAATCTGGGGAAATTTTTCTTCTTTGATTTTGTGGATAACAACTACTAAGGTCATCAGGAAAACCCATCAGGATCTCAGCAGATTACTCACCACAAACTTTAAAAGACAGAAGGGCTTGCAATGATGTATTCCAATTTCTGAAAGATAAAAATTGTCAACCAAGATTACTTTATCCTGCAAAGATGTCTATCCAAATTGATGGAGAAATAAGGACATTCCACAACAAAAACAAGCTAAATGAATTTATGGCAACTAAACCAGCTCTACAGAGAATACTTGAAGGAATCATTCACACTGAAGAGAAAGCAAAACATACACAGCAGGAAATAGTAAAAAATAAACCATACTCAAATAACAGTTAAAACAAGTGAGTAAAGTGAAAACAGGAAGAACTACACAACAGGAAGAATGGCAAGAATGAATACATAACTTTAAATAATAACTCTTAATATCAATGGCCTCAATGCCCCAACCAAAAGACATAGGCTTGCATACTGGATTAAAAAGCAGGATCCTGCCATCTGTTGCACCAGGAAACTCATCTCTCAATAAAAGAAACCTTAAGGTAAAAGGTTGGAAAATGGTATTTTAAGAAAATGGGTCTAGGAAACAAGCAGGACTGGCTATCCTAATTCTTTTTTTTTTTAAATTTTTTTTAATTTTTAAATTTATTTTTGGAGAGAGAGACAGAGAGAGATAGACAGAGAGGGAGAGGGAGACGGAAATGGGCATGCCAGCAGTCTCTCAGCTGCTGTGAATGAAATCCAAATGTGTGCGCCCCCTTGTGGGCAAGTGTGGCATTGCGCCCTTGCCTCACTTTGCATCTGGCTTAACGTGGGACCTGGAGATTGGAACCCCTGGACATTGGAACCAGCATTCTTAGGCTTAGCAGGCAGGTGCCTTAGCCACTAAGCCATCTCTCCAGCCCTATCCTAATTTCTGACAGGATAGACTTCAAACCAACATTAGTGAGGAAAGATAAAGAAGGTCACTTTATACTGATTAAAGGAACACTCCAACAGGAGGACATTACAATTGTAAACATATATACTCCTAACATGGGGGCTCCCAATTTCATCAAACAAATACTATTAGAGTTAAGGTCAGAGATAACTCCAAACACAATAGTAGTGGGTAACTTCAATACCTCACTCTCATCAGTTGACAGGTCTACCCAGCAAAAAAATAAACAGAGAAACATCTGCATTAAATGATGTCATGGAACAAATGGACCTAAAAAATATATATATATATATGGAACATTTCATCCAAATGCTGCAGAATATACATTTTTCTCAGCATTACATGGAATATTCCCTAAAATACACCATATAATAGGACACAAGTCAAATCTTAACAAGTACAGGAAAATTGAAATAATCCCTTTTATGCTATCTGACCACAGTGCAATTAAACTGCAAATCAACAACAAGAAAAACTACAGGGCATACAGAAATTCATGGACACTAAAAAGTACACTATTGAATGATGTATGCATCATTGAAGAAATTCAAAAGGAAATCAAGAAATTCATAGAGTTAAATGATGATGAGAATACAACATACCAAAACCTTTGGGACACAATGAAGGCAGTCCTAAGAGGGAAATTTATAGCTCTAAGTGCCTATATTAAGAAATTAGAGGGCTGGAGAGATGGCTTAATAGTAAAGGCATTTGCCTGCAAAGCCAAAGGACCCTGGTTTGGCTCTCTAGACCCACGTAAGCCAAGTGCACAAGGTTGTGCAAGCATCTGGAGTTCTGGTGCATCCATTCTTTGCCTCTCTCTCTCTCTCTCTCTCTCAAATAAATTAATTAAATATATTAAAAAAAGAAATTAGAGAGTTCACAAGTAAACAATTTAGTGCTGAACCTCAAGGCCTTGGAAAGACAAGAACAAGGCAAATCAAAAATCAGTAGAAGGGAAGAAATAATAAAAATTAGGGCAGAAATTAATGAAATAGAAACCACAAAAACAATCCAAACAATCAATGAAACAAAGACTTGGTTCTTTGAAAGGATAAACAAGATTGATAAACCCTTAGCAAATCTGACTAAAGAAAGATAGAAGAGACAAAAATTAATAAAAATACAGATGAAAAAGGCACCATTACAACAGATACCAAAGAAATTCAGAAAACCATAAAGACATACTTTAAGAATATATATGCCTCTAAGATTGAAAACCTCAAAGAAATGGATGATTTCCTTGATTCATATGACCTACCAAATATAAATCAAGATGAGATAAACCATTTAGATAGACCTATAACAACTACAGAGATCCAAGCAATTATAAAAATCTCCCAACTAAAAAAAGTTCAGGCACAGATGGATTCACTACTGAATTTTGCCAGAAATTCATGGAAGAACTACCAATGCTTCTCAAACTTTTCCATAAAACAGAAAAGGAAGGAATTCCACAAAAATCCTTTTATGAAGCTAGCATCACCCTAATACCAAAACCGGGCAAAGACAGCATAAAAAAAGAAAATTACAGACCCATGTCCCCATGAACATAGATGCAAAAATTCTCAACAAATTACTGGCAAACAGAATACAAAAATATATCAGAAAGATTATTCACCCCAACCAAGTAGGCTTTATCCCAGAGATGCAGGGATGGTTCAACATATGCAAATCCATAAATGTAATACATATATAAATGGTGTGAAGGACAAAAATCACATGGTCATCTCAATAGATGTAGAAAATGCATTTGACAAAACATCCCTTCATGGAAAAAGTATTACAGAAACTGGGAATAGAAGGACATATCTCAACATAATAAAAGCTATATATGACAAAACTACAGCCAACATAATACTGTATAGGGAAAAACTTTAAGCTTTTCCACTAAATTCAGGAACAAGACATGGGTGTCCACTTTCCCCACTTCTATTTAATATAGTACTGGAAGTCTTATCTATAGCAATAAGGCAAGAGACACTCATAAAAGGAATACAAATTGGAAGGGTAGAGATCAAATTATCATTATTTTCAGGTGATATGATTGTATACATAACAGACCTGAAAGACTGTACCAGCAAACTGTTAGAGCTGTACATTTAGAAATGTAGCAGGATACAAAATAAACACACAGAAATCAGTAGCTTTCCTATACATTAAGAATGAACATGCAGACGATGAAATCAGGGAATCTCTCCCATTGACAATTGCCTCAAAAAAAAAAAAAATACCTTGGAATAAACTTAACCAAGGAAGTGAAGGATCTCTACAATGTGAACTTTAAAACACTCAAGAGAGAAATTGCAGAAGACATAAGGAAATGAAAAGACATCCCATGTTCTTGGATTAAAAGAATCAATATTGTGAAAATATCAATCTTGCCAAAGCAATCTACATGCTTAATGTAATCCCCATTAAAATCCAAATAGCATTCTTCACAGAAATAGAAAAAAACAATTCTAAAATTCATCTGGAAGCACAAAAAAACCTCAAATAGCCAAAATAGTTTTGGGCAACAAAAATCAGGCTGATGTTATTACCCTACCTGATTTTAAGTTATATTACAAAGCCATAGTAACAAAAACAGCATGGTACTGGCACAAGGACAGATGGGTAGATCAATGGAACAGAATAGAAGATCCAAATATTAATCCAGGCAGCTACAGCCACCTGATTTTTGACAAAAATGCCAAAAATATTCATTGGAGAAAAGAAAGCTTCTTCAACAAGTGGTGCTGGGAAAAGTGGATATCTGTATGTAAAAGGATAAAAATAGATCCTTGTCTCTCTCCACACACAAGAATCAAGTCCAAGTGGATCAGGGACCTTAATATCAGACCTGAAACTCTGAAACTGCTAGAGGAAAAGGTAGGGGAAACCCTTCAACATATTGGCATAGGCAAGGACTTTCTGAATATAACCCCAATTGCTCAGGGAATAAAACCACTAATCAACCACTCATGAAATTACAAAGCTTTTGTACAGCAAAGGACAATGAATAGAGCAAAGAGACAACCTACAGAATGGGAGAAAATCTTTGCCAGCTATGCATCTGTCAGAGGATTAATATCCAGAATAAACAAAGAACTCAAAAAACAGAACAATAAGAAATCAAACAACCCAGTTAAAAAAATGGGCTATGGAGGCCTGGAGAGATGGCTTAGCGGTTAAGACGCCTGCCAGCTAAGCCTAAGAACACTGGTTCCAATCTCCAGCGATTCCAATCTCCAGGTCCCACGTTTACCGAGATGCAAAGTGATGCAAGGGCGCAATGCTGCACTTGCCCACAAGGGGGCGCACACATCTTGATTTCATTCACAGCAGCTGAGAGACTGCTGGTGCACCCATCTCTATCTGTCCCTCTCTGCCTGTCTGTCTGTCTCTCTGTGACTCTCTCCAAAAATAAATAATAAAAATAATTTTTAAAATGGGCTATGGAACTAGAGAGTTCTCAGAAGAAGAAATACAGATGGCATATAAACATCTAAAAAAGTGTTCTACATCCTTAGCCACCAGGGAAATGACTAAAAATGGCTCAATGATTAAAGGTAATTCTTGAAGAAATACTTTATGTCTATCATAATGTCTCTAATGTATGTTAAAATCAGACTAATTTAGCTAAGCAATGACCCAGTTTTGCTTTTTTTCTTAAATTATGTATACTTAGTCTCAGTCAAGGTTTTACTTAAATAATTGTCTGATTTCTTATCTTAAGTTCATGGCTTATATATGTATTGATACTTATGACATGTTCTCTGCTCTAAACAAATTAACTTAAAGGCTTTGTTTGACTTCCAGTTTAGGTATTTAAACTAATCAAAGATGTTACCAAGTACAAATGCCAAAACTTGATGTCATACCTCATATTACAATAAAGAAAAGATAAGGACTTTTTTCCAAAGTTATGACTTGCATGTGTAATAAAATTATATGCTAATTATGTTCCATACTACATAGACTTTGGTACTGACACTGTGATTTTTGTACCGTTTCAAGGCCATAGTATGTATTACAACTTCTGTCCAGTAGTAAAATTATCTTGTCTTTCTTCATGACTCCATAACACAGATACAGATATCTCTCTACTAATTAACCATTTTTTCAGGATTTGGAAGAGATTTTTCCTGGACTCACACTGAGGAAAAATACACTGATCCTCAGGAAGGACTTTAGGGTATGGTATTGCACATATGTAAGTAGAAGAACAGACTACAGGGAGAGGAATGGCCTAAGCAAGGCCATGGGAAGAGAATGCATAAAAGAAGGGCAGGGGGAGGGTCAATCAAAATTCAAGATAGTGTGAATAAGACTTATGTAAACCTACTCATTTGAATAATGGCACATCCAGAAGCTGTAGACTGTTACTAGAAAATTTTCAGTGCCTGGGATGGGATACCTTCCAGTGAGTTATTGGCCAAGGAGGTCCTGGTAGCATCCAAAACATTAAAGGCTATTGCCAAAGCCCTTGGGTTTCCCTTGAGAAATAGATGGTAAGACCCTATTGCTGAAGACATCTTTTGCCTGAGAGGCAAGGTCACTGAGAAAGCAAGCTGGTCCTGAGCAGAAAACATTCTACCTGTAGACCAGCCAACTGAAAGCTGGAAAAAGCTGCACTGCATGCAGCCATATGGGAGACAGAAATCATCAGCAGTGAAAACAGTGGACACTGAAAATTCAACTTTGACCATACAGGCCCAATGACTGAATGGGTGCAATAGTGGCATGTCTGCTCTTGGGGTAACCAACTGCTCCATAATTGGAATATTCCCTGTATGGGAGGGAATATATACCTGGTACTGAAAAACCTAAGAAAAAGTCTATGGCAGCAAAGTCACGAGCCTTAGGGGTATAAAGCTTGCTCTTGTCTGGCTAAATGTATATATTATTCCCACCAAGTGGCCCTGAAACCACTACACTTAATGTTCATATTTACATATTAATGTTACTCTCACTTCTGGCTAGAGATGGCAATGTCACTGGGATGACCCAAAAGGCAACATAGTGCTGAGAAGAAGGGATGGAGGAGTGCCCAGCACTGAAATATGTCTGTCACACCCTCCAAGATTCAGAGGCCATTGCAGAAGAGGGGCCAGATAGAATGGAAGAGCCAAAGGAAGGGTACGACTCCTTAAATGCAACTGTCCAGACAGAAATTGGCCTTGATATCCATGACCTATCAGTGTCTAGCAATACCTTCTCAAGTTCCTCATAGTAGAAGATAAAGATGATGACATCAAATTAAAAGAGAGAATAATGGGGAGAGGGAGGGAATATGATGGAGACTAGAGTTCTAAAGGAGAATGGAGGAGGGGAGGGAAACATGCGTTTTTGTATGTAAGTATAGAAGTTGTCAATAAAAAAAATTTAAAAAATAAAAAAAATAAAAATACACTTATTTGCATCTTTGTCTATGCTGCCAGTTTTGTAAGCCTCAGTTTCTCATATCAAAATCAAGGTTGGCAATATCAAGATATTTTAATGAGTTTTGTCTCTTTATTTAAATTCTATCTGAATGTGTCATAAGAATCAAATCTCAGCTTTTATTTTGTTATGTAGGACACCTGTTTACAACTATAGTTTTTTTTTAAGTGTTCTGCTCATATGTTTTCTTATTGGGTAAGACTTTTATTTGCTTTCAATGTATTCTAATAACTAAAACTGGCCCTAATTATATAAAATGTATTTCATTGTATTTTGTAACCAATGTAACTATATAAAATGTAATTTTATTATGTTTATAATATAAACAACTAATAAATAACAAATTATCAAGACTAATCATAGTTTTAGCCTTTCAGCTTAGCATATTTTCATTAGTTCTCCTAAAGATAAGACTTTTTGATCTATGGACCAAGTAAGTAAAGACCATAAACCTTCTGTGTTAGAGACTTACACAAAAAGAAACTTGTAAAATTAAGCTTCATAATTAGTTAACTTCTTAATCTCTATCATATATCAATTTAAGATATTTAAAATATTACTTCAATACTAATCTCTTGTACTCCATACCTTACCTAAACCAAATCTTTATATTTCCACAAATTACAATTTATTTCCCATCCTAGTTAACAATTCCTCCTTACTTGTCACCTATATTGTTATTATTTTTCAACCTTAAATATAATGTTCATATCATCTATAAATGTCATGTCACATGTAAGAAAACTCATGCATTGATAACCAGATCTAGATGGCTAACAGATTTGTGATGATCTACATGTTTCTTTCCTAATGGTTCTGATAACTATCACTCTCCTGAAGAGCTGCCTCCTTGCCTATTCATAAGATTGACATGGTATAATAGCCTACTATGTACACAAAATACAAAATGAAGTTTGGCAAATGGGAAACTAAGATCTAAAACTCCCCAAAGCCGCACCTGTGTGA
Source organism: Orientallactaga sibirica (assembly GCA_036365145.1). Lineage (NCBI taxonomy): Eukaryota > Metazoa > Chordata > Mammalia > Rodentia > Dipodidae > Orientallactaga > Orientallactaga sibirica. Next base: position 214,882 of record JAEOAD010002376.1, read on the forward strand.
TTAAGATTTCAGTTATGGATTACAATGATTGTGGAGAGGTAAATGTTACCAATCCAAAACCAATAATATTTTGGACTGTATGAGCCTTTTTCATGGCCAATAATATTATTTCTCTACATGTGACCTGACATCTCTCTGTGACCAACCAAGATATTTATTGCTATAAGTTAAGAAATCTCATAGCTCTACTCTGTTCAAATTAAACCTATCCTATCTTACATGTACTTTATTCCACTGATTATAATGTTCACCCTCTCTTTTGGTCCTTGCATACTCAGATGACTCACTGAATTCCTCCAAGTCAGAAACTTTGCCTTCATGTCACAGCCAGTCACTGATTGTTTTTTTATTGATTCTTCAAAATGGCCAGTGAATGTCAGCCCCATTCCACTTTAAACAGTCTCCATCATATCCCCTCCCTCCCAAGTCTCTCTTTTAATTTGATGGATCTTTTTCTTCATTTTGTGGGACACCTCAAGAATTCTAGGCCCTGCCCCATTCAGCTAGGCCAGTGGGCAGTTATTGAGGATGAGTGTTTGGTTGAGCCCCATTCAGGCCCATCCATGGGACTGCATGGGACACCTCAAGAATCAGTCCTCCTTGAAGTAGTTAGAGAGATGCCCCACATTCAGGCCCATGCAGTCCTCCCTGAGATGCCCCACACGTCCCCAATACTTCCCAATCTTTTTATATCTTTCCAGAGTCCAGAATAAGGGTTAATAGCCCTCCCTGAAAACTAGAGTGAACTAAAAGTTAATAACTCTCCCTAAAACTAGCAGGCAATAAAGAAGTCACAGAGACATGCAGCCTTGACAGGCTACTCCCAATTGATAAACTTCTCTTAGCTCAGAAAACCTTGAGGGAACAGAAACCATCTGGTGGGATATCCTCCCAAGATAATTTGGCTTAAAAAGCTTATTCTGTGCAAGGACACAAATAAGTACAGTTCCTTGTCTACTTCCCTTGGACCTGCAGCTGCTACAGTCTGTTTTTCTTAGGATTCTCCTAAGCTTGCACCCCAGCCTGGCCCAGTGCCTCAACCTTTATCCCACATGAAGGCTGCTGCCCCTCACTGTTTCTCTCAATAAACAGTCTATCTGTAGAGATCAAGCCCAGTGTTCTCTTTTGTTTTTCTTTTACACTTTCTTTTTTGTTTAATTTGAGAGAGAGAGAGAGAGAGAGAGAGAGAGAATGGGCACGCCAGCAGCCTCAGCCACTGTGAATGAACTCCAGATGCATGCACTCCCTTGTGGGCAAGTGCAGCATTGCACCCTTACATCACTTTTCGTGTCTGGCTAAATGTGGGACCTGGAGAATTGAATGGACATTCTTAGGCTTCACAGGTGGGCGCTTTAATAGCTAAGCCATCTCTCCAGGCCCTTTTACACTTTCTTTACAATGATGATCATTGTTTTAAATGTGATGCCAGGGGAGACATAATCATCAATGTGTTACAAATGAGGCTTGAGGAAAAATTATCTTCATTGTGTTACAATTGAGGCACTAGGAACATGATCACCACTATATTACAAATTGGGCATGAGGTGACATAATCATCACTGCTTCTGATGAGGCCTGGGAAAACATGGTCATTGTGTTACAAATGAAGCCTTGGGAGACATGATTATCATTGTTTTACAGATGAGGCTGGAGAGACATGATCATTTTTAAAGATGAGGCCTGGTGAGATATGATCAATAAAGTGTAACTGATGAGGTCTGTAGAGATATGATTATCGTTGTGCTGCAGATGTGCCTAAGGAGACATGATCATAATTGTGTTACAGATGAGGCCTTGGCATTCAAGATCATCACTGTGGTATAGGTCAGGCCTGGGGATACATAATCATGATAGTGTTACAGATCAGGCCTGGGGAGATGTGTTCATCCTTGTTTTCCAGATGAGACCTTGGGAGATGTGCTCATCATTGTGTTACAGATGAGGCCTTTGCAGACTTAATCATCACTGTGCTTCTGATGGAGTCTGGGAAGACATGATCATCATTGTGTTATAGATGACACCTGGAGATACATGATCATCATTGTTACACATGAAACCTGTCATCAATGTTTTACAGATGAGGACTGTTGAGACATAATCATCATTGTGTTACAGATGAGACCTGAAGAGACATGATTATCATTGTGGTACCACTGAGGCCTGGGGAGACATGATCATCATTAGGTGTGGATGAGGCCTAGGAGGACCTGATAAATATTGTATTACAGATGAGGCCTTGTGAGACATGATAATCAATGTGTTATAGATGAGTCCTGGGTAGACATGATCCTCATTGTGGTGCAGAGGATCCCTGGGGAGACATGACCATCATTGTATTACCAATGAGGTCTTGGGACACATGATCATCATTGTGTTACAGAGGATCCATAGGGAGACATGACCATCATTGTGTTACAGATGGGGTGTGAGGAGCTATGATCATCATTGTCCTGAACATGAGGCTTTTGAAGACATGATCATCACTGTGTTACATATGAGGCTTTTCAAGACATGATCATCATTGTGTTGCAGATATGGCCTGGGCAGTCATGATCATCTGTGTTTTACAGTTGAGACCTTGGAAGACATAATCATCAATGTGTTACAGATGAGGCCTGGGGAAACTTCATGATTCTTGTGTTTTTTTTTTTTTTTTTAGTCATGATCATCAATGTTTTTTCTTCCCCCTTTTAAATTTATATTATTCTGATTTTACATTCATAGTATTGGTTCCATTGTCCTCCTCCCTGTCCTCCCACTGAGTTCAAAGGGACCCTTATCATTGGGAAGATGAGACCTTGTGAGGTTAGATCAAGAGTTCTGGGGAGATGAGGGCCAGTCTCTGTGCATAATGTATTGAAGATCTGACTCTAACAATCTTCACCATCTTCTACAAATGTTTCCCTGAGCCACATTGGGGTCATGTTAGTTCTGTTTCAGTGATGAGGTTTTGGGAGCATCATTCTGATATGTCTCTGGATATCTGGCATTAGTTAAAGTTTGAGGTTCTCTGTGTTTATCTCCTTCAGCCTTTTCTGGATACATGATAATCATTGAACAGATGAAGTCTTGCCCTTCCCTGCATTGTTCTATGGTTTCAGCTGGGGCCCAGGTGAGGTGTGGTTAGCTGATCCTCCCTTCAGGTTGTTGTCCACGTGAAAAAGATAAGCAAATTCTCCAATGGAGAGAACAGTTGTACTAGGGAGAAGGGATGACCATTCTATGTTTTGGAGGGAATTTATAGATATGCTCTCTTTAGCCCACATTTGGATGGTATCTTGCTCTTGGAGACTGAGCTTATTTTTTGTACCTGGTTTTGACTTATTTCCCAGTTCCAGCAATGAGTTGCATTCCACTGAGTGGATCTGATCAAATGTTTAGCAGTTGGTTACCCACCATGGCTGTTTGCCACTACTGCACTCAATGAGCATTACAGTTGAGGCCTGGGGGTATCTTAGACTCAAGTTGTTTGGACCAATGTCGGACATTTTCCCCATTTTTGGTAGCACCCTCTGGTATTGTCATTGTTTTAAAGGGGACTGCCTCTTCCAGATTCTGGCCATATCTCTGTGTTTGGTCTCACACATAATATCATTATCTTAAAGAACAGAGGGTCTTACCATTGACCTTTGGTGGTTCACCAAGAACTTTGACATAAGTCTCATTTTTTTGTTATAGGGGTAAGGCCTTGTAGGTGTCATGATCAAGAGCTCATTGTGGAGTTTAAGGCCTTGCTGGCACTGGGAGTTTCAAGTCTGCAGGTAGAAAGGCCTGGGAGACAAAAATAGATAATATTATAGATTAAAGTGAGTATAGAGAGGATCATTAGGAAGAGAGATGAGGGGAGAGAGAGAGAGAGAGAGAGAAGCAGGACAAGATTAGGGTTAGCCTTCATGATGCTCTGTCCAGATTCCTGTGATTTGGGTGTTCCATCTTCGGGCCTTACTGAAGGATCAATGTTTTAGCCTGTTATTCAGAGTAAAGGTTTTTATAGCATCTTTTCCTTTTGGGTCCCAATTGTATCCCTGCCCCTTGTCCTTCCCCACCCTCTGTTCCTCCCAGATTATCTTCCCCCATGGTTATCACCCCCTTGTCTGGTCCTCAGAGTGTTTGTTAGGTTTGGCTGCATGTCACATAGATTCAGGTTAGGAGCGACAGATAAATGAGACCATGCGACAATCATCATTTTGTTTACAGGTGAGCTCACTGAGGATGATCTGTTCCATGTTTGACCATTTTTTTTCAAATGAGGCTTATTTCATCTTTCCTCATTGTGTTATAGAATTCCATAGGGAGATATACCACATCTTTGTTATCCATTCATTTAGTGATGGACACCTGGGTTGATTCCAGCCTTGTGCTATTATGAATTGAGCAGCTATAAACATGGTTGAGCAAATGTCTCTAGTCTGAGGTTTGGAGCCTTTAGGGTAAATGCCCAATAAAGGAATAACTGGATCCATTGGTAGGTCTATGGTCATCCTTTTCAGGAGTCTCCATATAGCTGTCCATAATGGTTGAACCATTTTACATTTCCACCAGCAGTGAGAACTTGTTCCTATTTCTCCACAACCTTGCCAGCATTTGTCTTCATTGTTTTTTTTTTAATGTTAGCCATCCTTACTGGGGTAAGGTGGAATCTCATTGTTGTTGGCTAGACATGATCATCAATGTGCTATAGATGAGGCATGGGGAGACATCACCATTGTGTTATGGATGAGGCCCCAGGAGACATGATCATCATTGTGCTACATATGAGTTCAGAGCAGACATGATTATCATTGTTACAGATGAGACCTGGTGAGACTTGATCACCAATGTGTTACAGATGAGGCCAGTGGAGATGTGATCTCATTGAAGATCTGACCTGGAGACATCATCACCATTGTGTTACAAATGAGATGTGTGGACATATGATCGTCATTGTGTTACCAATGGGGTCTGTGTAGACATGATCATCATTGTGATATATATGCAGACTAGGGAGATATGATCATCATTATATTAAAGATCAACCATCAGGAGACATGATCCTCATTGCACATGAAACCAGATGATGCCTGGGGAGACATAATCATCATTGTGTTACAGATGAGACCTGAAGAGACATGATTATCATTGTGGTACCACTGAGGCCTGGGGAAACATGATCATCATTTGGTGTGAATGAGGCCTAGGATGACCTGATAAATATTGTATTACAGATGAGACCTTGTGAGACATGATAATCAATGTGTTATAGATGAGTCCTGGGTAGACATGATCCTCATTGTGGTGCAGAGGATCCCTGGGGAGACATGACCATCATTGTATTACCAATGAGGTCTTGGGACACATGATCATCATTGTGTTACAGAGGATCCATAGGGAGACATGACCATCATTGTGTTACAGATGGGGTGTGAGGAGCTATGATCATCATTGTCCTGAACATGAGGCTTTTGAAGACATGATCATCACTGTGTTACATATGAGGCTTTTCAAGACATGATCATCATTGTGTTGCAGATATGGCCTGGGCAGTCATGATCATCTGGATCATCTGTTTTACAGCTGTGGCCTTGGAAGACATAATCATCAATGTGTTACAGATGAGGCCTGGGGAAACTTCATGATTCTTTTTTTTTTTTTTTTAGTCAATTGATGTTTTTTTTTTCTTCCCCCCCTTTTAAATTTATATTATTCTGATTTTACATTCATAGTATTGGTTCCATTGTCCTCCTCCCTGTCCTCCCACTTTCAAAGGGACCCTCATCAATGGGGAATGTGGGTCATGCATTGTGAGGTTAGTCAAGAGTTCTGGGGTATAGGCTCCAGTCTCTGTGCATAATGTCCCAACTTGTGACTCTAACAATCTTCCCCCTCTTCTGCGAGTTTCCCTGAGCCACATTGGGGTCATGTTAGTTCTGTTTCAGTGATGAGGTTTTGGGAGCCTCTGTGTCTCTGGATATCTGGCTTAGTTGGAGTTTGAGGTTCTCTGTGTTTATCTCCTTCAGCCTTTTTCTGGTGTCGTGATCGCCATGAACACTGAACTCTTGCCCTTCCCCTGCATTGTTCTATGGTTTCAGCTGGGGCCCTGGTGAGGTGTGGTTAGCTGATCCTCCCTTCAGGTTCGTTGTCCACGTGAAAAAAGATAAGCAAATTCTCCAATGGAGAGAAAAGTTAGTACTAGGTAGAAGGGATGACCATCTATGTTTTGGAGGGAATTTTATATGCGTTGGCTCTCTTTTAGCCCACATTTGGTGGTATCTTGCTCTTGGAGACTGAGCTTATTTTTTGTACCTGGTTTTGACTTATTTCCCAGTTCCAGCAATGAGTTGCATTCCACTGAGTGGATCTGTTAGCCAAATCAATAGCAGTTGGTTACCCACCATGGCTGTTTGCCACTACTGCACTTGTATGAGCATTACGTCAAGTTGTTTCCTGCTGGGTATCTTAGACTGCAAGTTGTTTGGACCAATGTCGGACATTTTCCCCATTTGCTCGTGTAGCACCCTCTGGTATTAGACTAGCTAACTGTCTGGGGACTGACCTTCTTCCAGATTCTGGCCAGGTCTCTCTGTGTTTGGTCTCACACACGTATGCTATCTTCAACAGCAGGGTCTTACCATTGACCTTTGGTGGTTCACCAAGAACTCTGACATAAGTCTGTTTTTTTTTTTGGTAGGGGGTAACCTTGTAGGTGTCTCGGATCAAGAGCTCATTGTGGAGTTTAACCCCGTGCTGGCACTGGGAGTTTCAAGTCTGCACCTAGAAAGGTAAAGGAAGAAAAAAATAGATAATATTATAGAGGAAGTGAGTATAGAGAGGAGAGGTAGGAAGAGAGAGTGAGAGGGAGAGAGAGAGAGAGAGAGAGAAGCAGGACAAGATTAGGGTTAGCCTTCATGATGCTCTGTCCAGATTCCTGTGATTTGGGTGTTCCATCTGCGGGCCTGCTGAAGGATCAATGTTTTAGCCTGTTATTCAGAGTAAAGGTTTTTATAGCATCTTTTCCTTTTGGGTCCCAATTGTATCCCTGCCCCTTGTCCTTCCCCCCACCCTCTCGTTCCCTCCCACCCTTATCTTCCCCCCATCCCACCCCACCCCCTTGTCTGGTCCTCAGAGTGTTTGTTAGGTTTGGCTGCATGTCACATAGATTCAGGTTAGGAGCGACAGATAAATGAGACCATGCGACAATTATCTTTTTGTTCTTGGGTGAGCTCACTGAGGATGATCTGTTCCATGTTTGACCATTTTTTTTCAAATTTCCTTATTTCATCTTTCCTTACTGCTACATAGAATTCCATAGTGTAGATATACCACATCTTTGTTATCCATTCATTTAGTGATGGACACCTGGGTTGATTCCAGCCTTGTGCTATTATGAATTGAGCAGCTATAAACATGGTTGAGCAAATGTCCCGCCTCGACCAGCAAGGAAGACGCAACGCTCGGACTCTTCTTTCAGCAGTTTATTCAGGAACCTTGAACAATCTTCTGACTGACTGACTGACTGACTGACTGACTGACTCACTCACTCACTCACTCACTCCACTCACTCACTGACTCACTGACTCACTCACTCACTCACCACTCACTGCCTCACTGACTCACTGACTCACTCACTCACTCACTCACTCACTCACTCACTCACTGACTCACTCACTCACACCACCCACTCACTCACTCACCCACTGACTCACTGACTGACTGCCTCACTCACACCACTCACTCACTCACACTCACTCGACTCACTGACTGACTCACTCACTCACTCACTCACTCACTCACTCACTCACTCACTCACACTCTGACTCACTGCCTCACCGGGACAAGCCCGCCCAAAGCTTAAGAAGCCTTTGAACAGCCAACCCTGGTAAGCCACGTGGTGAATGCAGATAGGTCCACATATGCGGAAGCAAGCCTAGATCATGGCCCAAGCCAAATAAGGACTTGTTTATCCAGGAGAGCACTCGCCATCGGGAAGGCGGAAGGCGGAAGCCAGCGCCATCTTTAAGGCGCGGCACCTCGCAGCTCTCTACAGTTCCCCCTTTTATGTTTTAAAACAAGCCACAGGTAAGAGTAGAGGTCTGATCTCTGATGATGCGTATTTTTGCAACCCTGATGCCTTTTTCTCAGAGGCGGGATCTGGGGCATCAACCCGCATGCAATCAAACATGCTCTTCTCTGGATTTCTAGGGCTAACCCAGAGTGCAGTGCTTAGCCTCGCAACCTGAGCAGAAAGAAGATTAACTTTTAGTTGTAGCCAGCCAGACTTAGGGGACTGTGCAGCCTCTATGGCAGTAAACAGATAAGGTTGATGCCTCCAGGTGATGAGGTGCTATCAGGGACCAGAGTTATCTGTTAACTTTAGTTCCTGGAACAGGGGCTCTGTTTCAGCCCCAAGGACACAGGGTGTTTTAACAGGATGAAGCCCCAGCTGCAGAATCATAAGATAACGACTTTTTCATTCTCTGTGGGTTACATTGTTTTTTTCTTTTCTGTGCATGGGTTAACAACTGCAAACTTTGTAACTTTTCAGAACAGACAACTTATGTTTCGTTCAGAAAGTCACGTCCTCATGGATGTATTTGTTACAGACTGTTTGCCTTTAGAGAATGGCTGTCTGTCTTTCTTTTGTGTGAGCAAACAAGCAATTGTATAGGAACCAGTGAAGCACGTTAGTTAAGTTTCCCTTTAAGCAAGCAATTGTACAGAAGCCAATGAAGCAGATTAGTTATGTATTAGTTATGTTTTTTTTTTTGAATCTTTCATTTCCCCCTTTTCTTTGTCATAATTCCAATCATGGAATTACAGATTCATCTTCTACCTGGGTTAACTGCTGATATTGCTGTCTAAGCACCATTACCTGTACAGTACTAACTCTTTCTCTAATAAAAGTGAGTAACTTATTTAAAATGCAAGGGCCAAAAGTGAGAAGCAGAAGTAATATTAAGAGAGGTCCAAGCAGGGTGGAAATCAGGGTGGTCCTCCAAGGGGAACTGGAGAACCAAGACTCATACCATGACTGATGTTGTTGTCTTTCTCTTCTACGTTGTTCTAAGCTTTCTCGTACTCGTTTTAGACTATCTTCAACTAGACCCGTTTTATCTGCATAAAAACAGCATTCTTCTTTTAAGGCTGCACATAGTCCCCCCTGTTTTAGAAATAGTAAGTCTAATCCTCTTCTATTTTGTAAAACTACCTCAGATAAGGAAGAGACTGAGTCCTTTAAATTCTGCATGCCTGATTGTAATTCTTGTAAGTCTCTGTCTATTGCTGCACTGAGGGTAGCATAATGTTGGTTAGAGGTGACTAGGGAAGCTATCCCTGTTCCTGCTCCCGCTGTCCCTAGACCTATTACCAATGCCAGGGTTAAAGCGGTGATGGGTTCCCTCTTAAGTCGAAGAGAGGCTAAATCAGTATTCCATATCTTTTGGAAATCATCTGAGTTTCTAATAGTAAGTCTGGGCAGCAAGCTTATCAGTATACAATAGTCTTTTTCTGTTAAAAGAGTATCTCTTTCTACATATGTGGTTAGTCCTGTAGAGCAAGCGAGATAGGTGTCTGGAGGTGCAGAGATGTATTTGAATGAGAGGCTGGAGTTAACAGTGACGGTCTGGTTACAGATATTGGAGAGAGAGTGAGGTGGAAGCATATTAGGTCCTAATAGGCAAAGCCCAATGCCGGAGACGTAACTCATGGTTAGTCCTTGCGATCCCGGAGGGGGTTTCCAACGCAAGCAAGAAGCATCATTTGTAAAGATCAAGCTTCCTGAGGTAGCTAGTCCCTCATAGAAAGGAGGACTGGAAGAATAGCATATCCAGCATTCCCCTAAAGTATGATTAATCATATTAAACATCTGAACAGAAGAATTTACTATAGCTAGAATTAGATCTGCTGAGGAGGGAGGACTAGGGGGTAGAGTGGGTTGAAAGAAGATTTGAGTCAAGGGGGTTGAGGTGGAAGAGACAGACTTGGGCAATAAGGGGAGGGGCTGGTTATGGAGTAAGGAGTTGGGTCCTACACTAATTTTCTGGGTGTCTGGAAAGGTCTTACTGAGCTTAATTCTGAAAGTAAGGCCGGGATCTTTCCCTGATGCATATAAGCGAAGGCCCCATTCAAATCCACGGAATTCCCAGTCTTGAGTTTTAGCATGTTCAGTAAAGGAAATAGATAAAGGATTGCACCAGTTATTGCAGCTTTTGATATTATTAAGTTCAGGCCCTGTGTTAAATTGAGGTTTCGAAGGGTTCTTTTTACTGTGATATAATCCCAATTTGATGAGGGCTTCCAATCGGTATCACCAGTGGTTTCACATTTCCAAGAAGCACAAAAATAATCTGTGGAATAGCCACAGCGTGAACCCCAGGAGCGATCTCTGTGGGTCCCTGGGCATATGTATATAGGGGCCATGTTTAAGAGGGCTCGGCTGTTGTTACTAGAACAGCCAGGACGAGAGGTGATTTTGATGTTAACAGGACGTGGTTGGGGCAGGAAATGATCAGGAGTGCCCCAGGCTGAATCTGCTCCTAGAGCTAACTTACAGAGGTGTACTTCGAGAGTAGGCCACGGGGTGGCTAGAGATAGCTGAGAGGCGGAACTAGCAACATCGCCTGCTTGGTTAATGATCTGCCATGTATAATTATAGAGCTGGTAAGGGGAGGCTGCTAAAAGTAAGTGGGGTAGTAACAAATACATTAACGTTAACCAAACCTTACAGTAAGCCATTATGATTTAAGACAGTAGCAGGGACACAGTGGAGACGCAGTTTGAGAGGGTTATCAGTCTTTTCCAGTTGCCAGCAAGGGTCAGGTGAGGGGGCTGGTTTGACGTGGGAGGCGTGGATCCAGGCAGTGATTCCGTCCACTTTCACAGCCGTTGGTGTCGTCAGGAGCACAGTGAAGGGTCCTTTCCAGCGAGGTTCGAGGTTTGTGGATCGATGTCGCCTCACGTAGACCGAGTCTCCAGGCTGGTACGAGTGTGGGGTTAAGTCCTTAGCAGGCTGATAGGCTTCTTTCAATTTAGGCCACAAATCATTCTGGAGAAGGTGCAGCGCCTGTAACCTGCTATTTAAATCAGAGTTAGAGATCACATCTGGACTCTTCTGAGTCAGCAATGTACTGAGTGGAGTTGGAACTCCAAAGAGTATTTCAAAGGGGGTAAGGTTGAATCTATAGGGGGTATTGCGGACCCTGAAGAGGGCCCAGGGAAGGAGAATCGTCCAGTCTTTACAGCCAGTCTCCACGGACAATTTGGTTATGGTCTCTTTTAATGTTCTATTCATTCTTTCTACCTGTCCTGAGCTCTGGGGTCTATATGCACAATGTAATTTCCAATTAATCCCCAGTATTCTGGCCACCTCCTGACTTACCTGGGCAACAAAGGCTGGACCGTTGTCAGAGCCTATTACCTGTGGGATTCCATATCTGGGAATAATTTCTTCTAGAAGTTTCTTGGTTACCATGGTCGCAGTTTCCTTCTTAGTGGGATAGGCTTCTACCCATCCTGAAAAAGTATCTATAAAGACTAAAAGATATTTATTTCCATATCGGGCTGGTTTCAGTTCGGTAAAGTCTGTTTCCCAGAACAAGCCAGGACGATCTCCTCTAAATCGTGTTCCTGAGCTTGTGGGGACAGTTTGTGCATTTACCTTTTGGCAGGGTACACATTGTTTTACAAGTTCCTCAGCCATATCCTTAAGTCCAATTATGTAATAATCAGTCTTTTTGAAAGTTTCTATCATTTTCTTAGGTCCAAAATGAGTCAATCTGTGTATATGTGACAAGAAGTCCTTTGCCTGTTGTCTAGGTAGGATCTGCTTCCCGGTTTCAGTTTCCCATTTCTGTGTTTTGGCATTAAAATGTTTTTGCAGCCTTGCCATATCTTTTAGGTCCTGTTCTGTATAGTTTGATGGCAGCAGCTCAGCGGGAGTAGTTTCTTTTTCAATTAAGGGGAATAAGTAAGCTTCCTGAGCTGCCTTTTTGGCTTCCTCATCGGCCATCCTGTTTCCCCGGGCTATGAGAGAATCTCCCTTCTGGTGTCCTGGGCAATGGACTATAGCTAGTTTGGCCGGCCGATGCAGTGCATCAAGCAGGTCCAAAATTTCCTTTTTGTTTTTAATTTCTTTCCCTGCAGACGTTAATAATCCTCTCTGCCGGTAGATGGCACCATGTACATGCGCAGTGGCAAAAGCATACCGGCTGTCTGTATATATTGTAGCCCTTTTTCCTTCTGTCATGTTTAAAGCCTGGGTTAAGGCAATTAGTTCAGCCTTTTGGGCGGACGTTCCTTCTGGCAGTTTGTTAGCCCAGATCACCCTGCTCCCATCCACAATAGCTGCCCCCGCCATCCTCTTACCTTCAAGGAGGTAGCTGCTACCGTCTGTAAACCAGGTCATCTGCGCATCTGGTAGGGGCTGGTCCATGAAGTCGGGTCTGATTCCGGTGACCTCAGCCAGGACTTCCCCACAGTTGTGTAACACGGAGGGATCCGTGTCCAGCCAGAGGGTAGCGGGATTCAGCTGGGCGGGGGGAGCAAACTTAACCCGGTCTGAGTTAAGGAGGAGACTCTGATAGTGGGTGATCCTGGCATTTGAGAGCCAGCGGTCTGGAGGTTGGCGGATGACGCTCTCCAGTGCATGTGAAGCTATGATAGTGACAGTCTGTCCCAAAGTCAATTTGTCTGCATCCTTTAGAAGCAGCGCTACAGCTGCAATAATCTTGAGACAAGGGGGCCATCCAGTGGCCACAGGATCCAATTTCTTGGATAAATAGGCTACTGGCTTTCTCCAAGGTCCTAATTTCTGAGTAAGTATCCCCTTAGCAATGCCTCTTTGCTCATGCACATACAGGTAGAAGGGCTTGGTAGTGTCAGGAAGTGAGAGAGCGGGCGCCTTCAAAAGGGCAAGCTTGATATCATCAAAAGCCTGCTGTTGTTCTTTTCCCCATTGAAAAACTGCATTTGTCTTAGTCAAAGGGTAAAGGGGAGCAGCCAGGGAGGCAAACCCAGGTATCCACAGTCTACAGAACCCAGCAGATCCCAGAAACTCTCGTACTTGTTTGGCATTTGTTGGTACTGGGATTTGTTCCACGGCCTGTTTACGGGCCTCTGTTAGCCATCTCTGTCCTCCCTTTAAAGAATACCCCAGGTAAGTAACTTGCCTTTTGCAGATTTGAGCCTTCTTTGCTGATGCTCGATATCCTAGGTGGGCCAGTTCTTCCAGCAATGCATTTGTTCCCTTCTCGCATTCAGTCTGGCTGCTAGCTGCAAGAAGGAGGTCATCAACATATTGGAGGAGAGTTACCTGGGGGTTTGAGGCCCGGAAGGGGGCTAGGTCCCGGTGAAGCGCTTCATCAAAGATGGTGGGTGAATTCTTGAAGCCTTGTGGCAGCCTGGTCCACGTAAGTTGTCCAGAGATTCCGGAGTCGGGGTCTGTCCATTCAAAGGCAAAGATAGGTTGACTTTTCTCATTTAATGGCAAACAGAAAAAGGCATCTTTTAAGTCCAAAACTGTATACCAGTCCCGGTCCGGAGGGAGTGAACTCAAGAGGTTATAAGGGTTAGGCACAGTTGGATGCAAATCTTCAACCCTTCTGTTTACTTCTCTCAAGTCCTGGACTGGACGGTAATCATTAGTATTGGGTTTTTGTACCGGCAACAAGGGAGTATTCCAAGGTGATTGACATTGCCTTAGGACTCCCAGTTTTAAAAGTCTCAGTATGTGAGGTCTTATTCCTTCCCTGGCCTCTTGGCTCATGGGGTACTGGCGTACTGAGACAGGCACAGCGGAGGCTTTCAGATTAACAATTATTGGTGGCTGGTGGGAGGCTAGTCCCATTCCAGCAGTTTCAGCCCAGGCTCCAGGAACTCTAGTGAGCCATTTATCAAGTTCTATATTAGTCTGAGGTTTTTCAAATAGTCTATGTTCATCTTCCAATTTCATGGTTAATACCTGGATAAGTTTCCCTTGTTGGTCAGTTACATGGGGGCCTTCTTTGGTGAAGGTGATTTGGGCCCCCATTTTAGTTAATAAGTCCCGTCCTAGTAGGGGGGCTGGGCAACCTGGGATTACTAGAAACGAGTGGGATACCCGGCCCACGCCTAGGTCCACCGTTCTTCGGGTAGTCCATGAAAATTGTTGGTTCCCAGTGGCCCCGAGAACCCAAGACTTTTTGTCTGATAATGGTCCTTCTGGTTTTAACAGGACCGAATATTGGGCGCCCGTATCCACTAGGAATTTAATGGGTTTCCCCTCCACCTTAAGGGTTACCCTAGGCTCGGGGAGGGGATCCGAGCCCCGTCCTCCCTATTCGTCGTCTTCCTCCAAAGCCAAGATTTCTTTTGGTTTCTTTTTAGGGCAGTCTTTTATCCAGTGTCCCTTCTCCTTGCAATAGGCACATTGGTCCTTATCTAATTGCCGTCTGTTGCCCTGGTTTTGCCTCTGCCTAGGATCTCTACGTTTTTCTTTGTCTAGGTTTTTCCTGTCCTGGATTACAGCGGCCAGAATTCTAGTCATATTTTTCTCATGTCTCTTATCTCGTCTATGGTCCCTTTCCTCCTGTTCTTTTGCTCTTCTTTGCTCCCTTTCTTCCTCTGTTTCTCTTTTATTATAGACCTTTTCAGCTTCTTTAACTAAATCTGACAGCGTATATCTACTTAAGCCATCTAGCCTCTGTAATTTCTTTCTGATATCTGGTGCTGACTGATCAACAAAACTCATCAAAACTGACACCCTTTGTTCCTCTGCGGTTGGATCAAATGGTGTATATCTACGGTAGGCCTCCATGAGGCGCTCTAGGAAAACAGAGGGCAGTTCGTCAGGTCCCTGGATGATCTCTCTTACCTTGGCCAAATTAGTGGGACGCCTTGCAGCTCCCCGGAGACCAGCCACTAGAGCCTGGCGATAAACACGGAGATGTTCCCTACCTTCAGGAGTGTTGAAATCCCAGTTGGGTCGAGTCAAAGGGAACCCGTCATCTATCACGTTCTGGAGCTGTGTGGGACATCCGTCATCCCCAGGAACGTTTTTCCTGGCTTCCAACAAGATACGTTCCCTTTCCTCTGTTGTAAAGAGGGTTTGGAGTAGCTGCTGACAATCATCCCAAGTGGGCTGGTGAGAGAAAACTAGAGATTCCATGAGAGCGGTTAATTTAGAGGGGTCCTCTGAGAAAGGGGGGTGATTAGCCTTCCAATTATACAAATCTGCGGAAGAGAAAGGCCAGTATTGAAGTGGTGGTAAGGGTCGGTGGTTTGGATCATCTCCTGGTCCTGGGGGAGGGGGAGGACCTATAGCCCGGAGGGGCAGGGCGACTGTGGTCTCTGGAGTTTGAGCCTGCCTGCTTCTAGTCCCCGCTGCTGGCCCCCCCTGTGCTCCCTGGAGTAAGGGGTTAGGTGGAGCTGTAGGGGCGAGGGATGGCGGGTAAGGCGGCGGGGTGTCTGACAGGAGCAAGTCCGTCTGGGTGTCCGGGTAGATCTTCTTCTTTTCTTTTGATCCTGCAACGAGAACTGTGGCGGATCCCAAGGAATCCTTTTTAGTAAGTTTTTTAGGGGGGGTCCATGGCTTTAGCCAGGGGGGAGGATCCTGGACTAAGTCTTGCCACATGTAGATGTAGGGCAGTTGATCTGGGTGGCCTCCGGGTTCCTGCAAAATAATTTTCTTAACAGCTTGGATAACACCTATATCAAAAGTTCCTTCCTGAGGCCATCCTACATTAAATAAATTCCATTCTCCCTGGCATAAAGTCTGCCACTTTCCTTTCTTAATTTCCACTGATAAATTATGGGCTCTCGTCTTAACGTCAGTCCAGTGTGCCAAAGTCAGGTCCAAAGGGGTAGAAACAGTCTGTCCCATATTGGGAGGTGAATAGGAAAAATAGAAGAACAAAATAAACAGGAAAACACAGAGAACAAAAAGACTGAGTTGGCCTGCACTCCGCCTGAGCAAAAACAAAAGCGATACAGATGGCAGAGGGCGAGACCCAGTTGGTGCCTCACTACAGATAAGAACTCGGTCGGAGTTCTTCAGATAGGAGACAGAAAATGGATCTGTCTCCTCCGGGCAATCAAGAGCGTCCTCCAGATTGCTTGGGTGGCGGTCCTCAGGCCTGTCAGCCCCGACCTGCCATACCCTCAGACAAGGCACCCAGATTGAGAATTCTCAATACCGAACAAGGTTAGACAGACACAGTGAACGGACATTGACAGACATGACAGGAGGCGCCTTTTACCTCTGAGGGGTCCGGAGTGAGGTTGGGGGTCTTGCAGAGATCCAGGACGAGCCCCCAAATGTGAGGACCCCAGAGGGGGTCCCCTAGATGGGATTGTCTGCTAGACCCGAAGACACTCACACGGGAAACTCTCAATGCAAGCAGCAGGAGGTTTAATGATGCCGGTGCACCGGGGCTCCCACAGGAGGGGTGAAGAGCCTCGAGGGGCAATTAGGCAGAGCTTTTATAGGAAAAAACCATATGTATGAGGAAATACCACAAATATGTTGTAGCTTAGGGGCTTTTCAGATAAGGTTGATGCCTCCAGGTGGTGAGGCGCTATCAGGGACCAGAGTTATCTGTTAACTTTAGTTCCTGGAACAGGGGCTCTGTTTCAGCCCCAAGGACACAGGGTGTTTTAACAGGATGAAGCCCCAGCTGCAGAATCATAAGATAACGACTTTTTCATTCTCTGTGGGTTACATTGTTTTTTTCTTTTCTGTGCATGGGTTAACAACTGCAAACTTTGTAACTTTTCAGAACAGACAACTTATGTTTCGTTCAGAAAGTCACGTCCTCATGGATGTATTTGTTACAGACTGTTTGCCTTTAGAGAATGGCTGTCTGTCTTTCTTTTGTGTGAGCAAACAAGCAATTGTATAGGAACCAGTGAAGCACGTTAGTTAAGTTTCCCTTTAAGCAAGCAATTGTACAGAAGCCAATGAAGCAGATTAGTTATGTATTAGTTATGTTTTTTTTTTTGAATCTTTCAGCTGCATCCCGTCATTGCGTGACCCTGATTTTACACAGACACCACAAGCAAACCAGAGAGACCGGTAACAGAAGGCCTGCTAAAGAGCACCCAAACCCGCCCATTCCTTTAGATGATTCATAGCGGAGATCAGCCAAGATGACAATCCAGAGGCAAAGGAGAGGTCCATGCAGGTAGAATTCACATTAACTACAGCCAGTCTCAGTTCTCTTAAGGTATCTTCAAATTCAAGCGATCAATTCTGTAATAGAAAACTAGACAAAAATCTGGATAAATTTGCAGCCCTAGTATAATTTATATATTTTGAGTTAACTGAGCCACGGCGGCTGCGAGGCTAGCATTGGTCAAAACACTGGCAAGGGGAAGCTGGTTATAATACCCATAAGCCCGCCCCCAACAATACTCTGCCTCCAGGAGGTGTTAATTCCCAAATTGCCATCAGCTGGGAACCTAGCATTCAGAACACTTGAAGTTTATGGGGGACACCTGAATCAAACCACCACATTCTGTCCCTAGCCCCCGTAAACTGATAACCGTATATGATGTAAAATGTCAAACTTCTGCAGTTCAAGTTCAATATAGCCTTGAAAAGCAGGTTCCTTCTCCAGTCAGCTCTTTCCAAGAATTTGCATTTTTTACAGTCTTTCCTCAGGCATCCTCTCCATTGTTTTAATGTAAATCAAGTCAGGACACCTTCCTTCCACCTTCCTTAAGATTGCTAATGCGTTGACAATAGCAGCTTCAGTAACCTAAAACCAGTCTCAGTGCCTCTGCTTTTCCTGGCTGCCCTGGAACTCACTATGTAGACCAGGCTGGCTTTGAACTTGTGGCAGTCCTGCTCTGCCTCCCATGTGCTGGGATGGCCTGAGCCACCACACCCGGCTTTTTTTCCCGGGAGTCCCCCTCTCTCTCTTTTTTTCCCTTTTCTTTTTGATCTTTTCATTTGTTTTATGAGAGCCTGCAGCCCTTCTTTAGAATCCGTAGACTCTGAATCTTCTAGCTCAAGTGTTGGATATAAGTTGTTCTTTGTTTTTGTCTCTTTTTCACTGTTTGCCTGTTCTGACCTTTCTTCCTCAAGGCAGTTCCTCACTAACCTCCAGATCGATCTTACCCCGCCCTTAAGCGTGCCTTGGTCTGCTGCAAAATCAAGATCTTCGCCCAAATTTTCCCATGAAGGGATTGTAAGACTTCCAGAGCACGCAAACCAAGGGGCTATGGCATCACATTCCTCCAGGAACCTCTCCAGCATACTCCCCTTTATCTTTAAGTTTTTTGAACGAAGCAGCTCATTCAGAGCCAAAAAAATTGGGTGCAAGTGAGAAGCGCCCATGGCTACACTTGCAAAAAATTCTTTTAAAACTTTTACTTTTGGTTCACTACACCGCGAACCCTTCCTGCTCCCTCTTTTTCTACCGAGAGGAGCAAAATTCCCCGCTTTTGTCGCGGATTCCCACCTTACCTGGGAACTTTCCTGCTCCCTCTTTTTCTACCGAGAAGAGCAAAATCCCCGCTTTTGTCGTGGATTCCCACCTTATCTGGGAACTTACCAGTGCACTGCCCTGACTGCAGAAAGTTCTGAGTCCCTCTTCGGACTCTTCTTTCAACAGTTTATTCAGGAACCTTACTACTGCCCTGACTGCAGAAAGTTCTGAGTCCCTCTTCGGACTCTTCTTTCAACAGTTTATTCAGGAACCTTACTTTTTCTTTTAGATGTTTTACTTGAGCGCTCTTCTCTCACCTCCTCTAAAAAAAAATTTTTTTTTAACTGCTTCTGAATCATTCTCGTTTTCCTTATGTAATATGACTAGACACACTACAACACAAATACACCACATGAGGTTAACCAACTTTTATACACTAATAAGACACACGAACAAATATACATTAATTGGCCGGCTATCATTCTTAAGAAATCTTCTCACTGCGTTTCCTCTAAGGAAACCTTATTGTGGCGCCTTTTAACCCTAATACTGGAAGATGTATTGCCCATTTTGCTATGGGACATTATCGTCTCTCTACCGGAAAACTTGCCTTTACCCTTTTTGTCCACTTACCTGGAACTTACCAGCTAGCTGCCCTGCAAGTTCTGAGTTCCCCGTACGGGCCACCATTTGTCGCGTCCGCCTCGACCAGCAAGGAAGACGCAACACTCGGACTCTTCTTTCAGCAGTTTATTCAGGAACCTTGAACAATCTTCTGACTGACTGACTGACTGACTGACTGACTGACTCACTCACTCACTCACTCACTCACTGACTGCCTGACTCACTCACTCACTCACTGCCTCACTGACTCACTGACTGACTGACTCACTCACTGACTCACTCACTGACTCACTGACTCACTCACTCACTCACCCACTGCCTCACTCACCCACTGACTCACTGACTGACTGCCTCACTCACTCACTCACTCACTCACTGCTCGACTCACTGACTGCCTCACTCACTCCCTCACTCACTCACTGCTCGACTCACTCACTCACTCCCTGACTCACTGCCCCCGGGACAAGCCCGCCCAAAGCTTAAGAAGCCTTTGAACAGCCAACCCTGGTAAGCCACGTGGTGAATGCAGATAGGTCCACATATGCGGAAGCAAGCCTAGATCATGGCCCAAGCCAAATAAGGACTTGTTTATCCAGGAGAGCACTCGCCATCGGGAAGGCGGAAGGCGGAAGCCAGCGCCATCTTTAAGGCGCGGCACCTCGCAGCTCTCTACAGTGTTACATATGAAGCCTGGGGAGACATGATCTTCATTATGATACAGATGAAGTCTGGGACAGATCATCATCATTGTGTTAGGGATAATGCCTGGGCAGACATGATCATCATGGTGTTACAGATGGGGCTTTGGGAGACATGATCAGCATTGTGCTGTAGATGAGGCATGGGGAGACATGATGATCATTTTTGCACAGATGAGGTCTTGCAGGTTGTGATCATCCTTGTGATATGGTGAGGTTTGGGTAGACATAATCATCATAGCATTATAGATGAGGCCTGGTGAGACATGATCATCATTGTTTTACAGGTGAGGCCTGGGGTGACATACTCATCAATGTGTTACAGGTGAGGCCTAGGGAGATATAATCATCCTTGTTTTACAGATGTGGCCTTTGGAGACATGATTGTCATTGTTTTAAAGGCAATGCCTGGCAAGACATGACCATCATTGTATTACTGATGAGGACTTGGGATACATGATTATCATTGTGCTAAAGATGAGACCTTGGCAAACATAATCATCACTGTGTTACAGATGGGGCTTTGGGAGACATGATCATTATTGAGTTATAAATAATGCCTGTGGAGACATGATTATCAGTGTGGTACAGATGAGGCTTTGCTGGTCAGGATCATCATTGTTGCTGATGAAGCCTGGGGAGTGATGATCATCACTGTGTTACACATGAGATCTGGGGAGACACCATTGTCGTTGTGGTACAGATGAGGCCTGTGGAGATATAGTCATCATTTTGCTCCACAGGAGGCCTGGGTAGACATGACCATTATTGTTACAGATGAGGCCTTGTGAGACATGATCATCCATTGTGTTTTCTATGAGTCCTTATAGACATGATCATCATTGTGTTGAAGATTGTCCTGGAGACATTATAATCATTGTCACAGATGATGCCTGGTGAGAGATGATCATCAATGTGACACAGAAGAGGCCTGTGGAGACATGATCATTATTGTGTTACAGATGAGACCTGGGAAGACATGATAATCATTGTGTTACAGATGAGACCTGGGGAGATATGATCATCACTGTTACAGATGAGGCTTTTTGAGACATGATCATCATTGTTGCAGATGAGGCCTGGTGAGAGATGATCATTGTGTCACAGATGAGGCCTTTGGAGACATTATTATCATTGTGTCCCAGATGAGACCTGGAGAGACATAATCATCATTGTCTTACCAATGAGGCCTGGGGAGACATAATCAACAATGTGTTACAGATGGGGCCTGGGGAGACTTCAACTTAATTGTTTTATAGGTGAGGCCTGGGGAGATATGACCAACAATGTGTTATAGATGAGGCCTGGGAAGAAGTGATCATCCTTGTTTTACAGATGAGGCCTTTGGAGACATGATATCATTGATATATATATAGATGAGGCCTCATGAGGTGTGAACATTAATGTGTTTTATATGAGGCCTGAGGAGGCAGAATCATCATTTTGTTACAGAAGAGACCTGAGGATACATGATAATCATTGTGCTTCAGATGAGGCCTGGGGAGACATGATCATTGTTGTGTTACAGATGAAACCTGGTTTGACATGATCATCAATGTGTTATAGATGAGGCCTTTGTAGTCATGATCTTAATTTTGTTATAGGTGAGGCCTGGGGAGACACAATCATCATAGTGTTACAGATGAAACCTGGGGAGACATGATGATCAATATGTTACATATGGAGCATGTAGAGACATGATCATAGTTGTTTTACAGATAAGGCCTTTGGAGACATGGCAATAATTGTTTTACAGATGAGGCCTGGTGAGACATAATCAACAATGTGTTACAGATGAGGCCTGGGAAATTAATCATCCTTCTTTTGCAGATGAGGCCTTTGGAAGAATGATCATCATTGTTTTACAGGTGAGACATAATCATCAATATGTTACAGATGAGGCCTGGGTATTCATGATCATCATTGTGTTATAGATGAGGCTTGGGCAGACATTATCATCATTGTGTTAGAGATCATCCCTGGGGAACATGTTCATCATTGGAGTAAAATGTAGCTTGGGGAGACATAATCATTGTGCTGCAGATGAGGCCTAGGGAGACATGATAATCATTGTTACAGATGAGGACTTGGGAGACATAATCATCGTAGTGTTACAGATTAGACCTGGGGAGACATTATTATCAATGTGTTACAGATGGGGCAATGGCGCACATGATCATCATTGTTTTACTGGCGATAGCTGGGGATACATGATCATCATTGCACTGCAGAAAAGGCCTCCTGAGACATGAACATCAGTGTGTTATAGATGAGGCCTGTGGAGGCACGGTCACCATTTTGATACAGATGAAGCCTGGGGAGACATGATCATCACTGTGTTAAAGATGAGGCCTGGTGAGAATAGATGATCACTGTGTTACAGAGGAGGACTTTGGGGCCTTGACATCATTGTATTCCAAATGAGACTTGGGGAAACATAATCATCAATGTCTTACAGATGAGTCCTGGGGAGACATGATCATTGTTGTGCTACAGATCACACCTGAGTACACATGATCATCACTGTGTTACAGATGAGGCCTGGGGAAACTTGATTATCATTATGTTATACATGATGCCTGGGAAGACTTGATCATCATTTTGTTACAGATTTGACCTGGGGAAAATCATCATTTTACAGATGATACTGTGGGAGACATGATCATCATTGTGTTACAGATGAGGCCTGGGGAGAATTTATTTATTTTTATTTTTATTTTGGTTTTTTGAGATAGGGTTTCACTCTAGTTCAGGCTGCCCTAGAATTTACTATGTAGTCTCAGGGTTGCCTCAAACTCATGGTGATCCTCTTACCTTTACCTCCCGAGTGCTGGGATTAAAGGTGTGCACCACCATGCCCAGGTGAGAATTTATTATCACTGTATTACAGATGAAGCCTTGGGATACATTATTATTAGTGTGTTTCAGATGAGGCCTGGGGAGACATGATCATCATTGTGATAAAGATGAGGCCTGGGGGATGACTTGATCATGATTGTATTACAAATGAAGCCGGGGGAGATTTGATCATCATTGTTCTGCAGAATAGGCATGGAAGACATAATTATCATGGTGTTACAGATGAGGCCTGGGGAGACATGATCATCACTGTGTTACAGTTGAGGCTTGGGGAGACAAGATCATCATGGTATTACAGATTAGGCCTCAGGAGACATGATCATTATTGTGCTACAGATGAGGCCTGAGGAGACAACTTGATCATGATTGGGTTTCTGATGAAGCCTGGGAGACATGGTCATCATTGTGGTATAGATTACACCAGGGAGACATGTAATTATTGTGTCACAGATAAGAATGCAGGAAACAAGATCATCATTATGTAACAGATGAGGCCTGAGAAGACATGATCATCATTGGGTAACAGATGAGGCTTGGTGACATTTGGTCATCTCTGTGCTACAGATGAGGCCTGGGTAGACATGTTCACCATTATGTTACAGATGAGACCTGGGGAGACATGATCATCATCGTGTTACAGTTTAGGCCTGCAGAGACATGATCATCATTGTGTTACAGAAGGTGCTTAGGGATATAAGATTATTATTTTGTTATAGATGAGGCCTGGAGAGACATGATCATCATTGTGTTACAGATGAGGCCTGGGCAGACATGATTATCATTGTGTTACAGATGAGTACTAGGGAAACATGATCATCTTTTTCTTAGATATGGGGTCTAGCAGTCATTGAATTCAAAGAATTTGCTCAAGGACAGGACAAGATTACATAGTTTGATATTGAGCTTTTGTGTTGTGAAAAACAGCTTACCCTGTTACATTCCATGCAGCAATGCCTCAACAGACCCAGTCTGATGACATGTATGCCCTCAGAAATGTTTATTTTACAGAGATACCCCATTTCTCTTCCTTTTGAAAACAGTTTTTGATCATAGAATTTATTTTTATGGCTCATGAATATAACAGGACTTGGGCTGGAGAGGTGACTTAGTGGTTAAGGCACTTGCTGGCAAAGCCAAACCACCCATGTTTGATTCCCCAGTACCCACTTAAAGCAGGATGCACAAGGTAGCATAGGCACCTAGAGCTTGTTTACAGTGGCCTTAGTGTTTCTGGCATGCCCAGACTTTCTATTTGCCTCTTTCTCTCTAGCTATCTGTCTCTCTCTCTCAAATAAATATGTAGAATATTTAAAAAGATCTTCAGAAAGGCACTGTATTCTTTAGTTATGACATATTTAAGAAAGAATGCTTTGCCCAATTTTCAAAGTAAATACAAAGAAAATGAATTAATTTGTCCAGTGGGGAGGAGGAGGAGTGGAGACACAGTGGTGTCCCTGCCTGTAAGAAATGGAGTGTGTGCTGGTGAGGAGTCAGACACCTGATATTGAGCTACCCTGTACCCAGTAAGCACTGCCAGCCCAGGTTCTGTGGACCGGGGCACAGCAAGTGCTCAGACAGATGGCAGCAGGTGAGTAGTGGGGGTGGACTCTGAAGAAGCTTGAGTCTGGGAAGGATGAGTCAAAAGAGTGATGGAAGGAACAAGCAGTTAGATGAGGCAGATAATTCCAAAGGAAAGAGAGACTAAGGGGAAATGTATATGGTGAGATTAAAGGTGAAATTGGAGCCAAGATGAAAGATCATTGTTTAGTAGACATGGTAGATGGGTGGATGTATTATCTTTTTTTTTTTTTTTAATTTGGAAGCTCCTGAGTAGGAAAAGAGCAGAATAAAAGAAGGATTACACATTCAGCACAGACAGTCAAGGTACTGGGTATTGTAAATCATGACCTCATTTAACTCCCACACATGTCCAAACACTGTGACTTGGGATCTGAGCATTTGGAGCTCCAGTGTTACACGACCTCTTGCACTAGTTAAGTTTAGACACTTCGGGTGTGACTATGGGAAGATATGCATTAGTTCAACAGATTCTTTGTGACTGTGACTTTGAAGCTGTACTTTTAAGCACATTTTCAAGGACTTTGCTGATTTAAAATTTGAAAGCGACCCATGCAAATGGCACATGATTTCATTTCCTCTTACTTCTGTAGGGGAGAGCCTCTGACAAGCTTCCAAATCCAAAGCACTTTAAATCACAGCCACAGGCTGTTAATAGTGCTGCCATGGAGGAAATGGAAGGCCCAAATTGTTTTCTAGAAGTAATTGAATGTTGTCTGAAAACTTCCCTTCTTTTTTTGAGAAATAGAAGGACAGAGAGAGGAAGAGGCAGAGAGAGAATGGGCATGCCAGGGCCATTTTAGCTACTGGGAATGAACTCCAGATGCATGCACCCCCTTTGGGGCAAGGGTGGCATTGTGCCCTTGCTTCACTTTTGCAGCTGGCTAAACGTGGGACCTGGAGATGGAATGGACATTCTTAGGCTTGGCAGGCAGGTGGCATAACCACTAAGCTATCTCTGCAGCCCAAACTTACCTTCTCATAATGAGTAGGGTAGAAGTATAATAAATTTAATTATAATTGACTGTGTGTGTTGCCAGTCATTTTCATATTCATCAATTCCCATGGAATAATTTTTCTTATCTACAAG
Source organism: Orientallactaga sibirica (assembly GCA_036365145.1). Lineage (NCBI taxonomy): Eukaryota > Metazoa > Chordata > Mammalia > Rodentia > Dipodidae > Orientallactaga > Orientallactaga sibirica. Next base: position 240,111 of record JAEOAD010002376.1, read on the forward strand.
AATGTTAAAGATTGAGAAAGGGTCAATGCATGTAAATAATGAATTTGCCTATAATTAAATGGCATGCAAGGTGCTCACTGTGACCAGGTCTCTTGTTTGGAATAAATTTGCTGTATTTACTGCCTGAGAGCTTCTCTTTGTCATGACACATTATCACATAATTAGAAACAACCGGTTCTTTCAGGATGGGGGGGGTTAGGAAACGTGTAGAGGAAGAAAGAGCCTATGCCTCAATGCTTAGAAGGGAAGATACCAGGGTCATACCTGAGATGCTTCCAGCTTTGGGGCTAAAGGCTATCATTGCTCAGTTGAGTCATGGGGAACCCAGGCTACCATTCTTTCTGTTTTAAGCCTGCAGTTCAGGATATTCCAGGGATGTTTTGTTGAGGGTAGGTCTGGGCTCATAGCTTCTTAATTCACTTTGGTATGAGGAGAGTTGCTTCTGGTTATTCCCTCTGGACAAGCATGAAAACTGCTTCTGAAGCCAGTGACAAGCCTTTGCTTACACATTAGGCAGACAACACCATGTGTCCTCTACTCAAACACTGGCAATGAGATTGACTGAATCTGATGGGAGCAGCATTCTTGCAAGTAGGAGTGAGATATTCTTTACCCTCCCTCTGCTCTCCCTTCTTCCCTCCCTTCATTCCTCTTATGAGGTATCCACTTAAACTTTTTAAAAAATTTTTTGAGAGAGACACAGAGAGAAACAGAGAGGGAGAGGAAGACAGATAGTGAATGGGCATGCAGCAGCCTCTCAGCCACTGCAAACGAACTCCAGATGTGTGCGCCCCCTTGTGGGCAAGTGTGGCATTGCGCCCTTGCGTCACTTTGCATCTGGCTAAACGTGGGACCTGGAAATTGAAACTGGCATTCTTAGGCTTAGCAGGCAGGTGCCTTAACTGCTAAGCGATCTCTCCAGCCGCACTTAAACTTTTTTCTGTTGACTCAAGGTGAACTCATGTAACGTAAAATTAGCCAGTTAAAATAACAATTTAGTTGCATTTATCACACTTAACAATGTTAAAATAACAAACAGGGAGCAATGTCACTCAAACTGGAGTCTTTAGTTTTATTGGTGCTTCTGCCCACATAAACTATTTGAATGCCTATTTTCCTTTGCAGTCAAAGACTAGGAGCAGCCCTGTTGTGAATAGTGGGGGTTGGAATGGCTCTAAATTGCATAAGACAGTAAATGGAGGAAAATGAAAAGTGATGAGGAGCTTGTGGAGAATTTGGAGGCTTCAAAACTTGCTGGTGCTGGGCTTGGTAGCTGATACCAGAGGTAGGAGGATCTCTAAATTTGGGGTCAGCCTGAGACTATATAGTGAATTCCAGGTCAGCCTAGGCTAGAGTAAGGACCTTCCTAAAAAAAAAAAAAAAACTTGCTGGTGAGAATATACAATACAATGATTCATTCAGCAGGTGCAGGACATTTCCTTTAGTGGTTTCTCATCAAATTGTACATGTGTATATATTAGCATATAACTCAGCAGTTTCACTCTTAGGTATGTATCCAAAACAATTGGAAACAGGCACATTTTCAAAGGGCCACTATTCATAGTACAAAAATAGTTGAAAAATCCATGTATATATCAACATATAGGTGACTGAACAGATAAGAAAAGTTGCAGTGGTGGTGGTGGTTGTGATGATAGTAATGGTTGAGGTGATGGTGGAGGTGATGATAGTAATGGTCATGGTAGTGATGGTGGTGCTAATGGTGTTGCTGATCATAGTAATGGTGATGGTGGAGGCGATGATAGTAATGCTCATGATGGTGGTGGTAATGGTGGTGTGGATGATCATAGTAATGGTGATAGAGGTGATGGTGGAGGTGAGGAAAGTAATTGTCTTGGTGGTGATGGTGGTGGTGAAGGGGGTGTTGGTGATCATAGTAATAGTGGTAGAGGTGATGGTGGAGGTGATGAAAATAATGGTTATGGTTGTTATGGTTTAGGTGGTTGTCTGCAACATTTCCAGGAACGGACAAAGCAGCATGATCCCAGATTTCTCCCTCATTATTTAATGTTCCTTTTGGGGTCCTGAGTGTCTGGTGCATGTATGGCCAAGGGATCATTTGTGTTTCTGGACAGTTAAATTCCATTATCCTCGGATATTTTAGAACCTCTGAGATGAGTTCATAGAGCTGAAGTAGAAGAAGTGGCCTGTTTAAGTAAGGGGAAGGTGACTGTCCCTGAATGAGGACATGACATGGCTCCTGGATTGTCAGTGTTCTGGGATATGCTAAGTAGTATACAGGCATTCTTGTGGAGTGGGAACAGTAAGAAGACTGGACTGTAGGAAAGTTTTACCAAAACCCATGAATGACACAGAGGAAAGAAACCATGGATTATAACACATGGAAGTCATATGTGTCTGCCTTTCCAACAAGCCTTCCTGGATTTTAAGATATGTAGCCAGTCCTGGCTTTATGACAGCATAAAGTTTAATTTCCCCATTGCCAGCAAATAACATCACAGACAGGTGACATAGAGACATGTATCTTCTGTCCTTCTATGCACTGAGGGACAGTATGTGCATGCAGCAAATTTTATTCTTGGTCTAGAAGACATCTGCCCAGATCAGGAAAAGAAGGTGTTCAGTGTTTAGTTGGGTGCACCCAACTTTGTTTCTGATCATCAAATCAGTAAGTATTTCTTCTTAGTCCATTTTCAAGGCCACTTTTAAGGTGGAACAGGGTAAAATTTTATTTAAAAAATACCAAAGTAGTGGTGGTTTTCAGAATTTTCTTTTTTTGTACCCATTCTAAGTGTGAGAAAATTAGCCATCATGAGTGACTTGTGCCATTGTCAGAGATGTGAGCTCTGATTATGGAACATCCAGCTTAGTGGGGTTTTCTCACTGGCATATTTCCTCTGTACATTTTTTGGGACTTTATAACAAAAAGAGAAAAACAAGTTTATAGCAGTAAAGCTGGAAGATTCATTTTTATTACTTGTGCAGAAGAAATAATTGGCCTTGGTACTCATTACTCCCCAGATATGACACTTCCAATGGCTAATTGAAAATTTACATTTATTGTTATCAAACCCAGATGTGTCTAATGCAGTTTTCTTTTGTAGGAATAAATAATTTCTGGTCTCTCTTTGCACTTAAACTGGATGTTTGCCTCAAAGATTTCTTCTAGCTTGCCTTTGATCTTTCATATTTACCTCAGTAATATTCTTTTTGATGAGTTATCTGTCTTTATAGTACAAAATATTAGATTATTCTAAAAGGAATATTTTCTTACATTTTAAAAATTTCCCCCAGTTAATTTCTAATTTTAATCCCATGTGATCAGAAGAACATTCCCATCTTTCAGTGTGTGGTTGGCATAGAAACAGCATGTCCACTCTGCTATGGCTGAGTTTCTGGTTTTGTAGCTATTCAAGGATGGATTAAACATTTGATTATTCCTTGAATTTGTTGAATTATTTCTAGAGTTTTTTTTTTCAGTCTCAGTCAGACCATACACTGGTTTTCACATGAGACTGATTTACTGACTGTCACTGTTTTTGTTCTTTTTGCTGATGTCTGATCTTGTATTTGTGATGTGTTCTCTTTAATAATACGATATCCAAAAGCTGAAAATGCACAAAACTGTACTTATGGCTGTTGTCACCAATGATGTTGTTTTGCTATAGGCTAGATGGATACATTTTTCAACAATTAGCTAAACTCAGATCCTCAACTTCAAATATTGTACATGTGCTACTAACCTGTCACTCATCTTGTTCTGGGGTGGCAAGTAATTGGTGGGTTAAAGTCTCATTCAAGGTTCATTAACTCAGAGTTCACAATAGTCAGGTAAGCTGTGCTGAATGCTGGCTCTACAGCCTCTCTAAGAAAAGAAGTTCCTAATGATAATAGTCAAATAAAGGGCATTTCCTCCAAGTTAGTAATAACATTATTACTTACTATTATATACATCGCCTACTTTTACTTTGATAGTGTGCCCAATTTCAGCATGAAAGTGTAGTACCATATAGATTATAAGTGCCCAATAGGGATAAAACTGAGATGTTATAAATAATTCAACATAGTTTGAGCACTAGGTTAGGCTCTGGGATTATGACTGTTGAGTGTCTTGACTAGGGCTGCTGTAAGATTTGTGTAAATTTTGTATATTACCTCACAAAATGTATGTTTTAAAAATCACACACTTCAGCCATGTGTTGTGGCACATACCTTTAATCCCAGCACTTGGGAGGTAGAGCTTGGAGGATCACTATGAGCTCGAGGCTACCCTGATACTACATAGTGATTTGAAGGTCAGCCTGGGCTAGAGTGAGACCCTACCTCAAAAAACTAACAAAAAAATCACACACTCTAATAAAAAAATTAATTATGAATTAAGCATGCTCTCTAATTGATAGATACTGACATTTTCTTCATTTTCTCAGTGTTTACATATATGCTTTTTGGCCATTTGATGTGGGAATTATTTTATCCAAAAGGTAACTCTTTCTAGAAAATGATTTTTGGATAATCAAAGCTAATTATTTTGAGTATCTTGATATTTGAGTTGGACCTCTGAAAATAATACTTTAGTCGTCTTTTTTGAACATATTTTTATTATTTATTTATTTTCAAGCAGAGAGAGGCAGAAAGAAAAGAGAGATTGAGAGAGATACAGAGGCAATAGTTGTGTTATGGCCTCCAGCCACTGCAAGCAAACTCCAGATGAATGTACCACTTTGTGCATCTAGCTTTATGTGTGCACTGGGGAATTGAACCAGGGTCATTAGGCTTTACAGGCAAGCACCTTATCCACTGAGTCATCTTTCCAGCCCCTGCTTTAGTCATCTTGAATATCATCTTCAAATAGAACTTTGGTGTCTGTAGTGGAGACAGTTCTGGAGCCATCAAAGATGCAAACAGTTCTTCCTTAGCTCAACTAAGTATTCTCTTGGATGCTTTTTTATGTAGATGTTGGCAATATGGTAGATTCTGAGGTAATTGGATTACATTTAAAAGAATCTACTTCATCAAAATTATGTCTTAAAGCTTCCACTCACATATTCTACTAGAGAAGTTTATCATAATAATTGTAGTGGTTTGAATTTTAAACATCCTCCTGGTCTCATGTGTTTGTAGTTAAGCAGCATGCATAGTACCAAGTGGGTGGAGCCTTGCAGCAGTAGGCATATCACTTGGGATGGACCTTGAGATTTTTATTGTCCAGTCAAACTAGCCAGTCCTAATGATCTCACTCTTTCTACTTCCTCCAAAAACTCTGTGGAGCTGTGATGCCCAGCTGTCCACTCTTGCTATCCTTTCCTCACCATGATGAAATTGCCCTCAAAACTATAAGCTGGAATTAAACCCCTTTCTTCCATGATCCTTTCTTTCATATGTTATTTCTGGCTGGATGTTTTCTTCCAGCAATGAGAGGTAACTGCTACAACAATTCAACATGCCCCCTAATTCATAAATACAAGAAGACAGAATTTATGTGTATAATAAATTCTATGTATAGTCTGTGACCACAGGAAATTGAATGATCACACTGGAGCTGAGAGGAAAACAGTTTAATATTTTTTTAATCTCTCAAATAACTATGTTTATACCCTTTAATTCAGACTGCTTTCATTCTTAGTTGGAGAATCCGTTTTATTTACAGATGGCAGAGAATACTGGGGAGAGCCAAGATCCATCATTATGACAAGAAAAGATATCCAACTACCTGTCACAAGATGGGTCAGTTCTACCACATCGGCCAGGTCCCAGGAGACATTGCAGAGAAAGCAGTGACATGAGTTCTGCTGTCACTGATGTCCCAACAACCTTTTCCAGGGAAAAGACAACAGACACTGTGGTCCCTCATTACTCATCAAAGGAGAAACCTAGAGGCTGCACAGAACTCAACACTAAATCAGACTGCTAACATGTTCATCAAGGATCAGGGAACATTGCAGAAGAAGAGATGGAAATACTCCACGAGTCACAGAGTAGATAGGATTAGCCCAAGGCACAGTCTCCAACCACAGAGACTGAGTGAGGCCCTCAAGAATCCACAGAGAATACCAATAACCCCACTGAGGAGGTCCCTCAGTGGAATGGGAGCAGGCATGAGGGATATGAGTATAACCTTAAAAAATAAAATTTTATGAAATTTGCAGGAAAATGAATGTATCTGGGAAGGGTTATACTTAGTGAGGTAACCTAGGCCCAGAAAGCCAGACGTCATTTGTTCTGTCTTATATGTAGATCCTAGTTACAAATGATTTGGACTTCTATGTGAGTAAGAATAAAAATCAGTAGCATAGGCCAGTAAGCTAGAAATGGGATATAAAGGGAATAGAAAGATAGGGAGGGGAACTTAATAAGATGACATTGTACATATGTAAGTAGAAGAACAGATTAATGGGGGTGAAAAGGCCTAAGTGTAGTCAGGGGGAGAGATTGATTATAGGAAAGGTGGGGGGGGGCTAATCAAAATCCAAGAGGATATAAGTAAGTCATATGGAAACCTACCTTTTTGGAAAAAAGAACACTCAGGGGCCATAGATTGTTACTAGAAAATTTTCAGTGCCAGGGATGGGATACCTTCCAGTGAATTGTTGGCTAGGGAGGTCAGGGATACCCCCCAAAATATTACAGGCCACTGCCAAGACTCTTTGTTTCCCACCAGGAATAGATGGCAAGACCCTATTGCTGAAGACCACATACTTGGGCTGCAAGGTCAATGAAAAATACTGCTGGATAAGCTGTAAACCTCCTGCATGTAGACTAAGTGACAGAAAACTGCAAAAAGCTATGCCACATGCAGTTCAATGGGAGAGACAGAAGTCACCAGTGGTGATACTCAACAGTGCATGCTACAAGCCTTACAGCCAGGCCAAATGAGCTAACAGGTCCAATAGTGGCAGTTCTGATATGGTGGAAACCAACTGTTCTCTAATTAGACTGAATGTCTGTTCAATGGGAGGGAATATATCCCTGATACTGACAACCTACAACAGGGATAGTCATGAGCCTTAGGGATGTAATGTCTGTTGGTGTCTGGCTAGATATATGTACTATGTTCACAAAATTGCTCAGTAAGCACTTCTTTTAATGTTCATATATATATATATATATATATATATATATATATATATATATATATATATATATATATTTTGTTTATATTATTCTGATTTGACATTCATAGTATTGGTTCCATTGTCCTCCTTCCTGTCCCCCCCTCTTCCAAAGGGACCCTCATCAATGGGGAATGTGGGTCATGCATTGTGGAGGTAGTCAAGAGTTCTGGTGGGTAGGCCCCAGTCTCTGTGCATAATGCCCCAACTTGTGACTGTAACAATCTTTCTGCCCCCTCTTCCGTGAATTTCCCTGAGCCACATTGGGGTCATTTTAGTTCTGCTTCAGTGATGAGGTTTTGGGAGCCTCTGTGTCTCTGGATATCTGGCTTAGTTGGAGTTGGATGTTCTCTGTGTTTATCTCCTTCAGCCTTTTTCTGGTGTTGTGATTGCCATGAATACTGTATTCTTGCCCTTCCCCTCTGTTGTTCTATGGTTTCAGGTGGGGCCCTGGTGAGGTGTGATTAGCTGATCCTCCCTTCAGGTTCATTGTCCATCTGAAAAACAGGTAAGCAAAATTCTCCAACAGAGAGAGAAGTTAGTACTAGATAGAAGGGATGACCATAGATGTTTTGGAGGGAATTTTATATGCATTGGCTCTCTTCTAGCCCACATTTGGTGGTATCTTGATCTTGGAGACTGGGCTCATTTTTTTGTACCTGGTTTTGACTTATTTCCCAGTTCCAGCAATGAATTCTATTCCACTGAGTGGATCTATTAGTCAAATCAAGAGCAGTTGGTTACCCACCATGGCTGTTTGCCACTATTGCACTTGTATGAGCATTATGTCAGGTTGTTTCCTGCTGGTTATCTTAGACTGTAAGTTGTTTGGACTGATGTCGGACCTTTTCCCCCAGTTGCTTGTGTAGCACCCTCTGGTACTAGACTAGCTAACTGTCTGGGGACTGACCCTCTTCCAGATTCTGGCCAGGTCTCTCCATGTTCATACCCATATATTAATGCTACCCTCACTTTTTGTTAGAGAAGCTTATATTTTTAGATGGCAGTGACCTTGGGATGACTCAAAAGGCAGCATGGTGCTGAAAAGAAGTGATAGAGGAGTGCTCAGACCTGAAACATCTCTATCACATCTTCCCAGGCTCAGGGACCATTGCAGAAAAGGAGGCAGAAGGAATGTATGAGCCAAAGAAAAGGTAGGACTCCTTATAATGTGTTCTTCTAGGCACAAAATGGCCTCTATATCCATGGCCTCACATGCCTGTTACTACCTACACAAGACGATCATAATAGGAGGAAAAGATTATGGCATCAGAATAAAAGAGAGACTGAGAGATGGAGTGGTTATGATGGAGAATAGAGTTTCAAAGGGGAAAGGGGAAGAGGGAAGGAAGTATCATAGGTTATTGTCTACAATTATGGAAGTTGTCAATAAAAATAAATAAATAAATTTGTAAAGGAAAAAAATAAAATAAAATTTTATTTAAAAACCAAAAAAGTACTAACTAGACACTCCACTCTGTCTCCTCTTAGTAGCTTGGAAGGGATCAGGGTGAGGGTACCATAGAAAGTCAGATCTTACTCATGACCAGGTTTCCAAGTACATGGCTCCCTCCATGGCCATGTACAGCATAGGATTCATGCTTAATGTATGTAATCTTGTTCTTACAAGAAGTAATTTTCTTCTTTATTGTCACTGAGATTTCTCCTTAAACTGTTATGATTTTCTTCTCCAGAATAATTGAAAATCTCTTGCTCACTATTGTGAGCTGTTTTTCTTGCAAGATCTTCACAACGTACAGAGGAATATTCAGTGTGTTACAACATACCAGCTAAATATTTGTCTCCCCAGAATAATCACAGTGATACTCAGTAGCATTAAGTTCTGCCCACTTGGTTAAAAGTCCTTCATTATCTTGCTATTGGGAACAAAGGACCTCGCCTGCATGAATGGAGCCTAGCAGGGCCTCTGATTCTGAACTCCCTTAAATTTCCATGGCTTCATGTCTTTCCTTTAAATGCAGCCAGCATTAGATACAGGTGAAAGATTGAAACTGGCCTTCAAGAACCTCCTTGATCCATAGAAGTTCTGCTCATGAGAAGCCAGTGCCATATTATGTGCATCAGTCTAACTTACCTGCCAGCTTTTGGATTCTCCTGGCTTCTCTGCCCATATTGCCACAGGCATATAGAGATTACAGATGCATGTATCATTTTGTGTCCAGCTTTATGTGGCTATCAGAGAATGAAAATGAGGCTAGCAGGCTTGCAGACAAGTGGCTTTAGCCACTGAGTCATTTCCCTGACACTTTTGTCTTTTTGATAATGACAATTCAAACTAGTACAAGATGATAGCTCATTTAGGTCTGTAAATTTTGCAACAGAAGTAAATAAAGTCATTCAAGTTGAAAGAAGTAATTGAAGTTGTTCCTGTGTCCATGAGGCATGATGTTATATATAGACTCTTAAAGACACAACCAAGAATGTATTAGACAAATTCAATAAAGTTACATGCCAGAAATCAATAGTTAAGAATAAATACTATGTTTACATAAACAGTAAACCATTCAAAAAAGAAATTTCAAAATGTGGTTTACAGAAACAAGTACCTTGTAAGAAATGTAGACTTGGAAGTAAAACATCTCGACAGTAAAAATTGTATAGCATTTATGAAGAAAACTAAAGAGACACAAATAAATGGAAAGGTAGTCCATGTTCATGGCTTAGAAGAATTAATAGTATTAAAATTTCCATATTACCCAAAGTGATTTACAGATTCAACCTAGTCATGACCAAATTCCAGTCTTCACAGACATTGAAAAAAAGTAGTTGTATTCTGGGCCTGCAAACACAGGCTTATAATCTTACCTCTCCATGAGGCTAAGGCAAGAGAACATTAAGTGCAAGAACTGCCTGGAGTACCAAGTGAGATCTAGGCTAGCCTGGACAACTTAGTGAGGCCTTGTCTGAAGATAAAAAAATAAAAGGAGACTGTAGAGTTGGCTTAGCAGTTAAGGCACTTGCCTGCAAAGCCAAAGGACCTTGGATAAACTAGGTTCAGGTCCCCATAATGATGTAGAGAGTACAAAAAAAAAAAAAAAATGCTACAATTCACTTGGAATTACAAAGGACCTTGAATAGCTATAGTAATGTTTGGGTGGGGACACAGTAAATGTATACATTACACTACTTGACTTCTAAGCAGAGTACAACATCATAATAAGCTAAATATCATGATATTAAAATAATCACAAACATGTGCACACATGCCCATAGAACAGCATATAAAATGCACAAATAAATCCACATGCTCAATGGGAGAAATAATTTTCAGAAAAGGAGCCATAAATACACACTAGGGAAATGACAGTCTTCAATAATTGGCATTCTTAGATTGTAACCTAAAAAATAATTTAATTACATCCTTATACAATGTATACAAAACCAACCTGAAATGGATAAAAGACTATGAAACCTAACACTAAGAAACTACAAGACGAAAAAGGATTATACTAAGTGAGGTAACCCAGGCTCAGAAAGCCAAGCGTCACATGTTCTCTCTCATATGTGGATCCTAGCTACTAATATACAGACTTGTGTGTGAACTGGAACCAAAAATTGGTACCAGAAACCAGTAAGCTGGTAAAAGGCTATAAAGGAGGGAGGAAAGGGAAGGACTTAAGTGTATGGTATTGTACATATGTAAGTGGAAGAACTGATTACAGGGAGGGGAATGGCCTAAGCGAGGCCACAGGTAGAGAATGCACAAAAGAAGGGCAGGGGGAGGGTCAATCTAATTTCAAAATATTGTGAATAAGACTTATGTAAAATTACTTTTTTGAATAATGGTACATCTAGAAGCTGTAGACTGTTACTAGAAAATTTTCACTGCCTGGGATGGGATACCTTCCAGTGAGTGGTTGGCCAAGGGGGTCCCGGTAGCCTCCAAAACATTAAAGGCTTTTGCCAAAGCCCTTGGTTTCCCTCGAGAAACAGATAATAAGACCTTATTGCTGAAGACATCTCTGGCCTGAGAGGCAAGGTCACTGAGAAAGCAAGCTGGTGCTGAGCAGAAAACCTTCTCCCTGTAGACCAGCCAACTGAAAGCTGGAAAAAGCTGCACTGCATGCAGAGTATGGGAGACAGAAGTCATCAGCAATGAAAACAGTGGACGCTGAATATTCAAATTTGGCCAGACAGGCCCAAGGACTGAACGGGTGCAATAGTGGCATGTCTACTCGTGGGGTAACCAACTGCTCCATAATTGGACTGAAGGCCCTCTCTGAAGGAGGGAATACATACCTGGTACTAAAAAACCTAAGCAAAAGTCTATGGTAGGTAAGTTCATGAGCCTTAGGGGTATAAAGCATGCTCTTGTCTAAATGTATATACTATTCCCACCAAGCTGCCCTGAAAATAGTACACTTAATGCTCATATTCACATATTAATGCTACTCTCACTTCTGGTTAGAGAAGCTTCTCTTTTCAGATGGCGATGACCACTGGGATGATCCAAAAGGCAACATAGTGCTGAGAAGAAGGGATGGAGGAGTGCCCAGCACTGAAACACCTTTGTCACACCCTCCAAGGCTCAGGGACCATTGCGGAAGAGGGGACGGATAGAATGGAAGAGCCAAAGGAAGGGTATGACTCCTTACAATGCAACTGCCCAGACAGAAATTGGCCTTGATATCCATGACCTAGCTGTGCCTAGCAATACCTCCGCAAGACCCTCATAATAGAAGTAAAAGATGATGACATCAAATTAAAAGAGAGACTAATGGAGAGAGGGAGGGGATATGATGGCGAGTGGGGTTCTAAAGGGGAATGGGGGGAGGGGAGGGAAATATCATGCACTTTTTGTATGTAAGTATATTTTGCTGTCAATAAAAAAAATTATAATTAAAAAAAATACTTGAACTCCCTGTAAACCAGGAAAAAAAAAAAGTAAGAAAAGTGAATCATAGCAGCATTGATTTAGGCAAGGACTTTCTTTGTTTTTCCTTTTAGAGAAGAACCCCAAAAGAAGGAAGACATACAGATTGTCATAGTATACTCAGTCCACATCAGCAAATTTTCTGGATTCATGTATTATTTTTAAATTTTTATTATTTTTTATTTATTTTTGGAGAGAGACACAGAGAGAGAGACAGACAGAGAGAGGGAGACAGATACAGATGGCATAAAAGCATCTTCTATTCTGTTCCATTGATCTACCTGTCTGTCCTTGTGCAAGTACCATGCTGTTTTTGTTACTATGGCTTTGTAATATAACTTAAAATCTGGTATGGTAATACCACCAGCCTGATTTTCGTTGTGCAAAATTGTTTTGGCTATTCGAGGTTTTTTGTGTTTCCAGATGAATTTTAGGATTGTTTTTTTTTCTATTTCTGTGAAGAATGCTATTGGGATTTAATGGGGATCGCATTAAATGTGTAGATTGCTTTCGGTAAGATTGACATTATCACAATATTGATTCGTCCAATCCAGGATCATAGGATGTCTTTCCATTTCCTTGTGTCTTCTGCAATTTGTCACTCAAGTTTTTTAAAATTCTCATTGTAGAGATCCTTCACTTCCTTGGTTAAGTTTATTCCCAAGGTATTTTATTTTTTTTGAGGCAATTGTGAATGGGAGAGATTCCCTGATTTCATCCTCTGCACGTTTGTGGTTAGTGTATAGAAAAGCTACTGATTTCTGTGTGTTTATTTTGTATCCTGCTACATTGCAAATGTGTTTATCAGCTCTAACAGTTTGTTGGTAGAGTCTTTATGTTCTGTCATGTATAGAATCATATCATCTGCAAATAATGATAATTTGTTCTCTTCCCTTCTGATTTGTATCTAATTTATGAGTGTCTCTTGCCTTATTGCTATGGCTAAGACTTCCAGTAGTATATTAAATAGAAGTGGGGAAAGTGGACACCCTTGTATTGTTTCTGAATTTAGAGGAAAAGCTTGATGTTTTTCCCCTTTTAGTATAATGTTGGCTGTAGGTTTGTCATAAATAGCTTTTATTATGTTGAGATATGTTCCTTCTATTCCACGTTTCTGTAATACCTTCACCATGAAGGGGTGTTAGATTTTGTCAAATGTTTTTTCTGCATCTATTGAGATGAACATGTGATTTTTGTCATTCAGACCATTTATATGGTGTATTACATTTATGGATTTGTGTATGTTGAATCATCTCTGCATCTCTGGGATAAAGCCTACTTGGTTGGGATGAATAATCTTTCTGATATATTCTTGTATTCTGTTTGCCAGTATTTTGTTGAGAATTTTTGCATCTATGTTCATGAGGGAGATTGGTCTGTAATTTTCTTTTTTTGATCTGTCTTTGTCCATTTTGGGTATCAGGGTGATGCTGGCTTCATAGAAGGATTTCAGAAGAATCCCTTCTTTTTCTATTTTATGGAAAAGTTTCAGAAGCATTGGTGTTAATTCTTCCAGGAATGTCCGGTAAAATTCAGCAGTGAATCCATCTGGGCTTGGGTTTTCTTTAGGTGGGAGACTTTTTATAACTGCTTGGATCTCTGTAGTTGTTATAGGTCTATTTAAATGGTTTATCTCATCTTGATTTAAATCTGGTAGGTCATATGAATTAAGGAAATCATCCATTTTTTCAGGTTTTCAACCTTAGAGGCATATATATTCTTAAAGTATGTCCATATGATTTTCTGAATTTCTTTGGTATCTGTTATGATGTTGCCTTTTTCATCTCTAATTTTACCAAATTTTCTCTCTTCTCTCTTTCTTTTGGTCAGATTTTCTAAGGGTTTGTCAATCTTGTTTATCCTTTCAAAGAACCAACTCTTTGTTTCATTAATTTTTGATTGTTTTTTTTTTGTTTTTCGTTAATTTCTGCCTTAAGCTTTATTATTTATTCCCATGTACTGATATTTGGTTTGCCTTGTTCTTCTCTTTCCAAGGCTTTAAGGTGAAGCATTAAATTGTTTAGTTGTGAACTCTCTAATTTCTTAATGTAGGCACTTAGAGCTATAAATTTCCCTCTTAGGACTTCCTTTATTGTGCCCCCAAAGGTTTTGGTATGTTGTGTTTTCATCACCATTTGATTCTATGACTTTCTTGATTTCTTTTTTTAATTTCTTCAATGACACATGCATCATTCAATAATGTACTGTTTAGTCTCCATGAATTTCTGTATGCTCTGTAGTTTTTCTTGTTGCTGATTTGCAGTTTAATCACATTGTGGTCAGATAGTGTACAAGGGATTATTTCAATTTTCCTGTATTTGTTAAGATTTGATTAGTGTCCTATTATATGGTCTATTTTAGAGAATGTTGCATGTACTGCAGAAAAAAATGTATATTTGGATGGAATGTTCTGTTTATATCTGTTAGGTCCATTTGTTCCATGATATCATTTAATGCAGATGTCTTTCTGTTTATTTTTTGCTTTGTAGACCTGTCAAGTGATGAAAGTGTGGTATTGAAGTCACCCACTACTATTTTGTTAGGAGTTATCTCAGACCTTAAGTCTAACAGTGTTTGTTTGATGAAATAGGGAGCCCCTGTGTTAGGAGCATATATGTTTAGGATTGTGATGTCCTTCTGTTGGAGTGTTCCTTTAATCAGTATAAAGTGACCTTCTTTATCTTTCCTCACTAATGTTGGTTTGAAGTCTATCCTGTCAGAAATTAGGGTGGCAGCCCCTGCTTGTTTCCTAGGCCCATTTGCTTGAAATACCTTTTTCCAACCTTTCACCCTAAGAAGGTTTCTATCTTTTATTGAGAGGTGAGTTTCCTGGAGGCAACTGATGGTAGGATCCTGCTTTTTAATCCAGTCTGCAAGCCTGTGTCTTTTGGTTGGGGCATTGAGGCCATTGATGTTAAGAGTTATTATTGAAAGATATCTATTTATTCTCACCATTCTTCTTGTTTTGTAGTTCTTCCTGTTTTCACTTTACTTGCTTGTTTTAACTGTCATTTGAGTATGGTTTATTTTTCCCTATTTTCTGCTGTGTGTGTTTTGCTTTCTCTTCAGTGTGAATTATTCCTGCAAGTATTTTTGTAGATGTGGTTTAAATCTGGTTTATCTGCCATAAATTCCTTTAGACTCTTTTTGTTGTGGAATATTCTTATTTCTCCATCAATTTGGATAGATAGCTTTGCAGGATAAAGGAATCTTGGTTGTTAGTTTTTATCTTTCATAAGTTGGAATACATCACTCCAAGCCCTTCTGGCTTTTAAAGTTTGTGTTGAGTAATCTGCTGTGATCTTGATGGGTTTTCCTTTGAAGGTCACTTGTTTTTTCTCTCTAACTGCTTTCAATATATTTTCTTTGGTTTGCATGTTCAGTAATTTAATTATAACATGGCCAGGAGAGGATCTTTCTAAGTTTTGTCTGTTTGGTATTCTAATAGCTTCTTATATCTGTATTGGTATTTTTTTTCCCAATTCGGGGAAAAATTTCTTCTATGATTTTGTGGAAAAACCTACTAAGCCTCTGGATTGAAATTCTTTCCCTTCTTCTATATATTGAATTTTTATGTTTGATCTTTTCATAGTGTCCCCAATATCAGGGACCTTTCTATTAGCTTTCTCTTGCTGGTCTTTCTCTTAGGTCTGTCACCTGGTCTTCTTTTTTAGATATTCTGTCCTCTCCTTCATCCATTCTACTGGTGAGACTTTCCACAGAGTTTTTTTTTATTTCACTGTCTGTGTTCTTCAGAGCTAGGATTTCAGTCTGGTTTTTCTTCAGTATTTCTATTTCCTTATTCATGTCCTGTAATGACCTTTTTAAATTTTTTTTATTATTTTTATTTATTTTTGGAGAGAGAGACAGACAGAGAGGGAGAGGGAGGCAGAAATGGGCACGTCAGCAGTCTCTCAGCTGCTGTGAACGAAATCCAGGTCCGTGCGCCCCCTTGTGGGCAAGTGTGGCATTGCACCCTTGCCTCACTTTGCATCTGGCTAAACGTGGGACATGGAGATTGGAACCGCTGGACAATGGAACCAGTATTCTTAGGCTTGGCAGGCAGGCGCCTTAGCCGCTAAGCCATCTCTCCAGCCCCTGTAATGGCCTTTTTATTTCATTAAACTGATTTCCTGTATTATCTTTCAGGAGTTGTTTTCTTCTTTAATTCCTGTTTTCTTCTCTGATTCATTTAATTTCTTCTTTCATTTCTTTGAGTATAGATAACATCATTCTTTTGAAATCTTTGTCAGGAACTTCATCTAAAACAGTGTCACTGGTGAAAAATTCTGATGGATTTGTAATTTTTGGTGGCATTGAATTGTCTTATTCTTTGTGTTTCTTGTATTATAATGTAGTGACTTGTGCATCTTGGATTGATTTGATGCTTATGTTATCTATTTATCGATGTATTCTTAGATATGTACTTTCAGGATATGAGTTTAGGTGCCAAGTGTAGCACTTGTACCCAAATATACCTTAAGAAGTAATCCTAGGTGTGAGTTTGCTTGTTAAGCAAGTATTGTAGTGGACTGGTGGAACAATTTACTGGAAAGTTCTAAACTTCAACTGAGCAAAGTAAACATTCAATTAAAATGAGCACAGAGTATACAAGTGTGGTGATTAAAACAAACAGTCTTATAAGGTCAAAATCCATAAGGTTGTGTGTTGCTCTACACCCTTAATCCTGTCAGCTAGGAGGTAGAGGATTCTGTTCTGAATTGTGTTCCAGGTCAACCTGGATCTGGTTCAGACCCTGCCCCCAATAATGTCAAAAGCAAAAGATAAAGGCCCTATAAATCTAAAAGTATTAAAGGCAGCGATATTCAACATCCCATGTTCAGCTTATTTGAAAATGGTAAAGCCAACCACAAACACGTAACCCATAACCTGCCCTGACCTGGAAAGAGAGATTATTGCTTCCAATACAGGCCCAAGTACCTTTTTTTCCCTGTTAGCCAGCCTTGTTACCTTTTGTGTGGCTTCCAAACTCACCAAGGCTGAGTTCCCACCTCGTTCTCTGGGCTGTGAAGCTTGAGCTTGGCTCAGCTGTGCTTGATGTGCTGCTGGTGTTGTGCTGTGGAGCTTGAGCTCAGCTCAGTTGTTCTGGATGTGCTGGGCTCAGTTGTGCTGAATGAACTATGCTCAGTTGTGCTGGATGCTCTGGGCTGAGTTGAGCTGGTGGTGCTGATAGTGTTGTGCTGTGTAGCTGGAGCTTGGCTCCCCTGTGCTGGATGTGCTGCTACTGAGAGCTGAATGCTGGCTGTTTGTGGTTCTGATGGTTGGGGGATGGGAGAGTTCAGGAATCCTGTAGTGGCTCACATTGTTCCCCTGTATCTCTTTCAGTAGCTCATCAGATGTTTTTTAGATTTCTGGGCTCTGCAAGGAGACTGATAAGATTGGAAAGTCCCCTTCTTTGGTCTCTATTTCTGCTGATAGGCACGCCTGGTGGGAGGGGCCATGGCATATATCAGGTCCCAGGCCAGATCAGGGCTGTGGTGGATCGGGGCCGCTGTGGATTGGGCTGCCGAGGATCAGGCTACACACACCACAATGGGATTCTGGCCATCTCCTGCTTTTCTGCTGTATTACTCAACACAAACTTTAAAAGCCAGAGGACTTGGAGTGATGTATTACAAGTTCTGAAAGCTAAAAACTGTCAACCAAGGTTACTTTATCCTGCAAAGCTATCTATCCAAATTATCGGAGAAATAAGGATATTCCACAACAAAAAGAGGCTAAAGGAGTCATTTACACTGAAAAGAAAGCAAAACACACATGGCAGGAAATAGGAAAAAATAAACCATACTCAAATAACAGTTAAAACAACTGAGTGAAAGGTTGGAGCAAAGTATTTCAAGAAAATGGGCCCTGGAAACAGGTAGGGGTTGATATCTTAATGTCTGACAGGATAGACTTCAAACCAACATTAGTGAGGAAAGATAAAGAAGGTCATGTTATACTGATAAAAGGAACACTCCAACAGGAGGACATTACAATACTAAACATATAGGCTCCTAACAACGGTGCTCCCAATTTCATCAAACAAACACTATCAGACTTAAGGTCAGAGATAACTCCTAACACAGTAGTAGTGGGTGACTTTAATACCCCACTCTCATCACTTGACAGGTCTACCCAGCAAAAAATAAACAGAGAGACATCTGCATTAAATGATGTCATGGAACAAATGGACCTAACAGATATATAGAGAGCATTCCATCCAAATGATGCAGAATATACATTTTTCTCAGCAGCACATGGAACATTCTCTAAAATAGACCATATAATAGGACACAAATCAAATCGTAACAAATCCAGAAAAACTGAAATAATCCCTGTATGCTATCTGATCACAATGGGATTAAACTGCAAATCAGCAGCAAGAAAAACTTCAGAGCATACAGAAATTCATGGAGACTAAACAGTACATTATTGAATGATGTATGTGTCAATGAAGAAATTAATTTACTTTTTAAAAAGGAAATCAAGAGCTGGGCGTGGTGGCGCACGCCTTTAATCCCAGCACTTGGGAGGCAGAGGTAGGAGGATTGCCGGGAGTTCGAGGCCACCCTGAGACTACATAGTTAATTCCAGGTCAGCCTGGACCAGAGTGAGACCCTACCTCGAAAAAAAAAAAAAAAAAAAAAAAAAAAAAAAAAAGATGTTTATAAGCTGTAGACTGTTACTAGAAAATTTTCAGTACTTGGGATGGAATACCTTCCAGTGAGTTGTTGGCCAAGGAGATCCCGGTAGCCTCCAAAACATTAAAGGATCTTGCCAAAGCCCTTGGTTTCCCTAGAGAAACAGATAGTAAGACTCTATTGCTGAAGACATCTCATGCCTGAGAAGCATGGTCACTGAGAAAGCAACCTGGTGTGGAGCAGAAAATCTTCTCCCTGTAGACCAGCCAACTGAAAGCTGGAAAAAGCTGCATTGCACGCAGCGTATGGGAGACAGAAGTCATCTACAGTGAAAACAGTGGACGTTGAATATTCAAGCTTGGCCAGACAGGCCCGATGACTGAACGGGTGCAATAGTGGCATGTCTAGTCTTGGGGTAACCAACTGCTCCATAATTGTACTGAAGGCCCTCTCTACGGGAGGGAGTACATACCTGGTACTGAAAAACCTAAGTAAAAGTCTTTGGTAGGTGAGGTCATGAGCCTTAGGGGTATAAGCCTGCTCCCATCTGACTAAATGTATATATTATTCCCACCAAGCTGCCCTGAAAGCACTACACTTAATGTTCATATTCACATATTAACGCTACTCTCACTTCTGGTTAGAGAAGCTTCTCTTTTCAGATGGTGATGACCGCTGGGATGACCCAAAAGGCAACATAGTGCTGACAAGAAGGGATGGAGGAGTGCCCAGCACTGAAACACCTCTGTCACACCCTCCAAGGCTCAGGGACCATTGCGGAAGAGGGGGCGGATAGAATGGAAGAGCCAAAGGAAGGGTATAACCTCATACAATGCAACTGTCCAGACAGAAACTGGCCTCGATATCCATGACCTTGCAGTGCCTAGCAATACCTTTGCAAAACCCTCAAAATAGAAGAAAAAGATGATGACATCAAATTAAAAGAGAGACTAATGGAGAGAGGGAGGGGCTATGATAGAGACTTGAGTTCTAAAGGGGAATGGGGGGAGGGAAGGGAAATATCATGTGGGTTTTTTCTTTGTGAGTATAAAAGTGAGTATAAAAGTCAATAAAAACAATTAAAAAAAAGGAAATCAAGAAATTTATACAATCAAATGATGAGAATACAACACAACAAACCTTTGGGGCACAATAAAGGAAGTCCTAAGAGGGAAATTTATAGCTCTAAGTGCCTATATTAAGAAATTAGAGAGTTCACAACTAAACAATTTAATGCTTCACCTTAAGGCCTTGGAAAGAGAAGAACAAGGCAAACCAAATGTCAGGCGGGAAGAGATAATAAAGGTTAGGGCAGAAATTAATGAAATGCAAACCAAAAAAAAAAAAAACCAATCAAAAGAATCAATGAAACAGAGTTGGTTCTTTGAAAGGATAAACAAGATTGATAAACCCTTAGCAAATCTCATGAAAAGAAAGAGAGAACAGACAAAAATTAATAAAATTAGAGATGAAAAATCAACATCACCACAGATACCAAAGAAATTCAGAAAATCATACAGATATACTATAAGAATATATACTCCACTAAGTTTGAAAATCTGAAAGAAATGGATGATTTCCTTGATTTATATGACCTACCTAAATTAAATCAAGATGTGATTAACCACTTAAATATACCTATAACAAGTATGGAGATCCAAGCTCTTATAAAAAGTCTCCCAACTAAAAAAAGCCCAGGCCCAGATGGATTCACTGAATTTTACCAGACATTCATGGAAGAACTAACACCAATTCTTCTCAAGCTTTTCCATAAAATAGAAAAAAGAAGGAATTCTTCTGCAATCCTTCTATGAAGCCAGCATCACCCTGATACCCAAATCGGACAAAGACAGATTAAAAAAAGAAAATTACAGACCAATCTCCCTCATGAACATTGATGCAAAAATTCTCAACAAAATACTTGCAAACAGAATGCAAGAATATATCAGAAAGATTTTTCACCCCGACCAAGTAGGCTTTATCCCAGAGATGCAGAGATGATTCAACATACACAAATCCATAAATGTAATACACCATATAAATGGTCTGAACGACAAAAATCACATGTTCATCTCAATAGATGCAGAAAAGGCATTTGACAAAAATCTAACATTCCTTCATGGTAAAAGCATTACATAAACTGGGAATAGAAGGAACATATCTCAACATAAAAAAAAAGCTATTTATGACAAACCTACAGCCAACATAATAGTAAATGGGGAAAACCTTGAAGCTTTTCCACTAAATTAAGGAACAAGACACTTTCCCCATTTCTATTTAATATAGTACTGGAAGTCTTAGCTATAGCAATAAGGCAAGAGACACTCATAAAGGGATACAAATTGGAAGCGAAGAGATCAAATTATCATTATTTTCAGATGATATGATTCTATACATACTCTAACGACTCTACCAGCAAACTGTTAGAGCTGATAAACACTTTTAGCAATGTAGCAGGATACAAAATAAACACAAAGAAGTCAGTAGCTTTTCTATACACTAACAACAAGCATGCAAAAGATGAAATCAGGGAATCTCTTCCATTCACAATTGCCTGAAAAAAAAAAACCTTGGAATAAACTTAACCAAGGAAGTGAAGGATCTCTCCAATGAGAACTTTAAAAAAACTCAAGGTAGAAATTGCAGTAGTGTAGCAGACAGCTTCAGGTTCACTGAGATGAATTTCCAGACCAGGCACAGTTATGGAGGTAGGAATATTTTTTATTGAAGCTTACAGATCCAGGGGAAGTTCCATAATGGCAGAAGAAGCTGGCCTGCCTTCACAGGGCCAAGCAGAGAGAGAAAAACCCACCAGGCACACAGCACACAGAGCAAAAACTACAGCCAAAAGCCACAGCACACTTCAGGAACTGCTATTAGGCACACTTTGCATATCTTTACAATGGAATCTCAAACCCACCACCACACCTTAATATCCACCCAGTGACATTGCCTCTAGCAAGGTGACTGCAGATGCAAATTATAAACTAATAAATCACTGAATATATTGGGGGCCATATATTCAAAGTACCACAAGTAGACACAAGGAAATGGAAAGACATCCCATGCTCTTGGATTGGAAGAATCAATATTGTGAAAATGTCAATCTTACCAAAAGCAATCTACAGATTTGTTGGGGTCCCCCCCAGGGCCAGCCCAGGAGGGATGGCAACATCTGGCACCTGAACAGGGGCTTGAACCCTGGACCCTCAGATCCCTTGGGGCCTGGATTCAACAATGGCTTGGCAAAAAACCATACCAAGTCACACCCCTCAGGTTTTCTCACTAGGATGGTGGGTAGACAATGAGGGGTAAGACTCCTTGAGATGGGCACTGTCGCATGTGATGATCCCTTGGTGCCTGGGTTCAACAATGCCTTTGCAGAAAAATACCATACCTCCCAGAGTTGCCAATAATAAAAACAAAAAAGAGGATATGTATGGCACAATGCAGGACTGGCCCTAGCGAGACCACAGGTCTGGTGTGACAACAGCTCAGTTCCATGCTTGTGAGAAACCTGCTATGAGATGATCCATCTGGAGACAGGCTGTCATTGGTCACAAAAAGGGGACCACCTCATACAATGTTTGGCCAGCCAAGCCCCTTAAAACCCCCTACACTTTTTTGAATGAACAAGTTTGCTGCAGCTCGCCCTCTGCCTGCTTTCATCCAACTCCCAGAGTCTGTGTCATGATTCCACACTTCTCACCCCCAATTCGGAGAGACCCTGACATCCTTCCTGGGCTGGCCATAGTGGGGACCCCAACACACGTTTAATGTAATCCCCATTAAAATCCCAATAGCATTCTTCACAGAAATAGAAAATCAACCCTA
This sequence comes from Orientallactaga sibirica, assembly GCA_036365145.1. NCBI lineage: Eukaryota > Metazoa > Chordata > Mammalia > Rodentia > Dipodidae > Orientallactaga > Orientallactaga sibirica. Next base: position 262,574 of record JAEOAD010002376.1, read on the forward strand.
AAATTCATCTGGAAACACAAAAAATCTCAAATAGCGAAAACAATTTTGTGCAACAAAAATCAGGCTGGTGGTATTACCATACCTGATTTTAAGTTATATTACAAAGGCATAGTAACAAAACCAGCATGGTACTGGCACAAGGACAGACAGGTAGATCAATAGAACAGAACAGATAACCGAAATATTAATCTAGGCAGCTACAGCCACCTGATTTTTGATGGAAACGCCAAAAATATTCATTGGAGAAAAGACAGTCTCTTCAACAAGTGGTGCTGGGAAAAGTGGATATCTGTATGTAAAAGGATAAAAATAGATTCTTGTCTCTCTCCATGCACAAGCATCAAGTCCAATTGGATCAGGAACCTTAATATCAGACCTGATACTCTGAAACTCCTAGAGGAAAAGGTAGAGGAAACCTATCAATATATTGGCATAGATAAGGACTTTCTGAATATAACCCCAATTGCTCAGGGAATAAAACCACTAATCAACCACTGGAACCTCATGAAATTACAAAGCTTTTGTACAGCAAAGGACACTGAATTGAGCAAGGAGACAACCTACAAAATGGGAGAAAATCTTTGCCAGCTATACATCTGACAGAGCATTAATATCCAGAATATACAATAACTCAAAAACCAGAACAATAAGAAATCAAACAACCCAGTTAAAAATGGGCTATGTGGCTGGAGTGATGGGTTAGCGGTTAAGGCGCCTGCCTGCTAAGCCCAAGAACCCGATTCCAATCTCCAGGTCCCACGTTTAGCCAGATGCAAAGTGACGCAACAGCGCAATGCCCCACTTGCCCACAAGGGGGCGCATGCATCTGGAGTTTGTTCACAGCAGCTGAAGGGCTGCTGGGGCGCCAATTCTTTATCTGTCTCTCTCTCCCTCTCCCTGTATGTCTGTCTCTCTCTGTGTCTCTCCCCAAAAATAAAAAATAAAAATAAATAAAATAAAAAATTGGCTATGGAACTAAATAGAAGAAGAAATACAGATGGCATATAAACATCTAAAAAAGTATTCCACATCCTTAACCATCAGGGAAATGCAAATTAAAACCACTTTGAAATTCCATTTCACTCCTGTCAGAATGGCTACCATCAAGAAAACAAATGACAATAAGTGTTGTGGATGCGGAAAAAGAGGAACACTTCTACACTGTTGGTGGGAATGTAATCTGACCAGCCATTGTGGAAATCAGTGTGGAGGTTCTTGAGACAGCTAAAAATAGATTTACCATATGATCCAGCTATAGCACTCTTAGGCATATATCCAAAGGACTCTTCTCACTACTTGTGGTAGTTTGAATATCTGGCCCCCAATATATTCAATGTTTTATTAGTTTATAGTTTGCATCTACAATGTCATGGTGGATCTTAAGGTGTGATGGTGGGTTTGAGTTTCCTTTGTAAAGATATGCAAAGTGTGTCCAGTAGGTGTTCCTGAAGTGTGCTGTGCTGTGTAGCTGGTGGCTTTGCTCTCTTGCCTGGTCCTGTGAAGACAAGCCATTTCTGCCATCTGCAAGCCACTGCATGTTCACTGAGATGAGATGCAGTCAGGAAGATGAGAAGAAAAATCAAGATAGAAGGAGAGATGGCAAGTGGGTGAGAATGCTTGTTGTGCAAAGACATGGACCGGAGTTCAATACCCAGCACCCATGTAAAACTCCAGGCAAGGCCATGCAGCACTGAGGAGAGTGTAGACAGGAGGATTGTTCTGACTATGTGGATAACCTGTATAACTGAAAAACTGTAATTTTCAAGTTCAGAGACCCTGTCTTAAGGTAGAAGAGTTAGAGGTGTCATCTTAAGGTAGAGGTGTCACCTCTTACCTCTACACCTAAGTGCATGAAGTGTATTCATCTGCGTGTGTGTGCAAACACACACAACACACACACACACACACACACACACACACACACACGGAGAGAGGGAGAGAAAGAAACAACAGGGCTTCTGTATTAGTCAGGGTTCTCTAGAGGAACAGAACGGATAGAATGAATTGTATTAAAAGGGAATTTATTGGATTAGCTTACAACAGTCCAGAAATTGCTGGTTGCAGGTCCGAGAGTCAAGGAACCCAGTAGTTGCTCAGTCCACGAGGCTGGATGCCTCAGCAGTCCCAATCTGGCACCGAAGGCCTGGAGACGTCCTGGAGAGACGCTGCTCTTCAGTCCACCCTGGTCTTCAGTCCACACTGGAAAGCAGCAAACACCAAGCAGCAAGCAGCAAGCACCAAGCACCAAGCGGCAAGAACCAAGTGGCAAGCAGCGAGCAGCACCAGCAGCCAGGTGGGAGAGAGAGCCTTTCTTTCCAGAGCTTCTTTAATCAACCAGCCCCCCCCTCCAAGAGGGTCCGCTCACTCTAGGGGAAGGGCTCACCCCTGGGGGAAGGATTCTTCCTTTAGTTAATCCTTCCTAGAGGCAGCCTCAGAGACACACTTATGAGGGATGTCTGTGGATTCCTAAACAAATCAAGTTGACACAAACTTAACCATCACAAGTTCACCCCTTGTCAACTTGACACCAAACCATATATCCTTACATTCTAATTAGTTTCCAAATGAAGACAGTAACAAGGTCATAATTCCACCTAACATGATATAACTATCCCTCGTACAACCGGAAATGCACAACACCCCCCCACACACACACAAAGCAAGTTCCTTGAGGAAGGCTTAGTCTCATATAATAAGTCAAATATAAATTCAACAGTGGTTAACTAGCGATATTAATTACCTAATAGTGAAATAGAGGAAGAACAAAACATCTTAATATTCGTGTAGATATGTACAAATACTCTTAACAAGGTAAGACAGAAACACTCTTGGCAATTACAGTCCACGTTTTTGTAACTGTTCCCATGGCCTTAGCTGGTATTTGTTACTGCCTTCTTCTATTACCCATTCAGTATTTCATCCACCTTCAGAAAGCACCTCAGCAGGTCTTGGTTCTTTACCTGGAGGGGTGAACCATACCTTCATTCCTAAAGGATCTGGTCCATTTATCACACTGCCTTGATTTGGCTGTTGCAGTTGTCTATTGACTTTGATAACAGGGCATGGTAACAACAAGAGACGCCCTGGAGAATCTCTGGCACTCCATTGTGGAGCAGCAGTCCAATTTCCCCCTGGTAGTCTGGATCAATCACCCCTGCTAACATTGTAATTCCTTTCTCAGCCTGTGCACTCAAGGGCATCAGGAGCCCAAAGTGGCCAGGGGGAAATCTTACCTTCCAGTTCAATGGAATGTTCTTTGTGCCTCCTGGTGAAAGCACTCCCCTCTGGAACCAAGACCTCTCGGCCAGCAGAGTGTAAGGTTGTGGGTACAGGAAGCAAAAATTTGGCTATGGGTCACTTGGGGTGATGGTAAGTGGTACCATTCCCATTTCCACCCCTTGATTCCTGGACCACTGAACCGGGCTATAGGAGAAACAGCACCATATATAGGACGCTGATTCAGAGCATATACAGCCTGCTGGAGGACATGCCCCAGCCCTCCAAGCTATTGCCACCTAGTTGGCACTGCAGCTGTTTATTTCCTTTTCCCCAGTGTACAGTTACCTAGCAAAAGGCCATAGGTACCTCTGAGGAAGGATAGGACTGAGCTTAATATTGAAACTTTTGGGGATTATGGAAGGGTCCTTCCTCAATGGGACCCAGCCACCAATTCAATCAAGGGGCTCAGGATCTATAAACTGGCTCAAGTCTGAAACTGGTTAAGAGGCCTTGATTCTCTGTTGCTATAATTCAAAGTGGCCTTTCAGTCCTTTGCTCTGGAACTTTTCTGCTTATACAGATCAAGTAGGAACTTAGTAGGTTTTTATCTATTTCACTTCTGGGAACACCATGATTAAGCAGCCAGTACCAAAGGTCTACATGAGTCATACTGTTACGAGCATTGTTTTGCCTGCACTGTCCATTACAGTAAACATGCTCACCTTGCCTTTGGCAATTCGGTGCTGATACTTGGCCCTTGTTATTTGCATCTAAGTCACCGAATGCAGCAACTGCTGCTCCCACTGTGATGTCTTCTTTACGTAAAAGACCAATGGTTGAGGACTTTACGTATGCTGGGGCTCCCCTCACAAATCTGTTTCTTATAGTCTTAGTGAAGGGTACATCTTCTGGATGCTTCCATTGTGGGCTTAAAGATGACTTTACATGGTAAATCCACTCCAGCATTCCAAGTTCTCTGAGCCTTTCAATCCTTTCATCAACATTAAGCCAAGGGATATCAGGCAGCTCAAGCTCATTCACAGTAGGCCATCTTTGGATCCATACTTCAGCCAACCAATCAAATAAACTCTTGGCACCCTTCCAACTACATGAGCTGCAGTGTTAAATCTAAAAATCTCTGGTCAGTGGGCCCATTTCAATAAATTCAGCCTGATCTAATCTTATACTCCTTCCTCCATCATCCCACACCCTTAAAATCCATTCCCACATATATTCCCCATGCTTCTGCCTGTACAAGTTAGAAAGCTCCTGAAGTTCTTTAGGGGTGTATCTCACTTCCTCTTGAGCCATGCTTTCTAATTCACCTTTGGGGGCATACCTAGCATTACGCCTTATTATAGGCCTAGAGGCACAGATGGGTGGGCTCTGAGAAGCATCAGCACATACTGCAGGGAGGGTCATTGCTGCTTCCTCAGACAAAGAAGGAGTGATTCCCCCAGGCAAGTGTGGAGGGGGCAATACTCCAGGTTGTGGGGGTGGGGATGCACCTGCAGCTAAAGGAGGGGAAGCCACATTCACATGCAAAACTTCTTCAGAATCTGAGAGTTCAATGTCCCCAGATTCTTCAAGATCTTCCCATACATCCCCATCCCAAGTCATGGGATCCCACTCTTTTCCAACCAGTGCCCTCACTTTAACTTCTGATAGTCTGTGAGGCTGGGAATTGAGCTTACGCTGCAAGTTAGCTAATCTTACAATGAGATCTTGAGTTTGGTTTTTTGCAATTCGAGACCTCTTCTGACTAGACAGGAGATTTTCCTCCAGGGTACCCTTAGAAACCTTCAGATCATGTATGTGGGTCTTAAGCTTGGAAACTTCCTTTTGGAACTTCTTCTTTTCTCCCAACAGTTTATGTAGAGATGCCAGAAGAAACCATCCAGCATCATCATTTGTCTTACTTTTCCACAAATATTCAAAAGTTCTAGATACAGAGTCATTAAATTCCTTGCTCTTCACAAGATATGACCCGGAATCACCAAATACATCTATCTCACAGAGTTCACTAAATAGTGCACACCATGGATTATTAGTGCCCTCCTTATTACCACTTAAAGTGCTCTCCTTATTACCAGCAGAGCCTTTAGTGGCACTGAAGTTGGAGAACCAACTCCACAGAGCACCAAGCCTAGTAGGGAAATCCATCCTTACAATTCTGTTTCTCTAGAACCACTCCTGGTACCACAATCTGTATTAGTCAGGGTTCTCTAGAGGAACAGAATGGATAGAATGAATTGTATTAAAAGGGAATTTATTGGATTAGCTTACAACAGTCCAGCAATAGCAGGTTGCAGGTCCGAGAGTCAAGGAAACTGGTAGCTGCTCAATCCACGAGGCTGGAGGCCTCAGCAATCCCAATCCGGCACTGAAGGCCTGGAGGCGTCCTGCAGAGATTCTGCTCTTCAGTCCACCCTCGTCTTCAGTCCACACTGGAAAGCAGCAACACCAAGCAGCAAGCACCAAGCGGCAAGCCGTGAGCAGCACCAGCAGCCAGGTGGGAGAGAGAGAGCCTTTCTTCCCAGAGCTTCTTTTAATCAACCAGCCCCCTCCTCAAAGAGGGTCTACCCACTCTGGGGGAAGGGCTCACTCCTGGGGGAAGGATTCTTCCTTTAGTTAACCCTTCCTAGAGGCAGCCTCAGAGACACACTTATGAGGAATGTCTGTGGATTCTTAAACAAATCAGGTTGACATCTATAACTTAGTAGCTCATTCTTTACAGCAAGCAAGCCCAGTTCCAAGCTGAGCTCAGTCTTTCCTTCCCATTAGAAACCTCAACAGCCTCATATTGGCAGGAAGTCCTGCACTTAGCATTCTCAAATTCTCATCAGAATAGTCCATGAATGATCTCTGGCTTTCCTTATTGAGTCCTTGTTCCTCTGCAAGCACCAAGTCTCTGGGTTTCCAAAACAACAGGTTACCAAAAGCGTAGCGAATATCATTTGATTTCATCTCACCCCACACTCCTCGGTACCACTTTACTGTAGCGAGACTCTTTCAGGTTCCGCTCAATGAACTTCCAGACCAGAAAAGATTATGGAGGAAGGATAGCTGTTTATTGACTCCTGTGTCAGGAGATTCCATAATGGCAGGACCCACCACTACCAAGGACCAAGCAACAGAGAAAGCCAACCAGCCAAGACAGCACACAGGAGCTTCTTTGCCCAATGTCACACAGCAATGATCTCGGTCTCCTGCTAGAGGCACATTTGCATATCTTTACAATGGACTCTCCAAGCCATCACCACACCTTAAGACAGAGGGCCCCCAGTAGCCTTGCCTCTAGCAAGGTGATTGCAGATAAATATAAGTAATAAACCACTGAATATTGGGACATATATTCAAACTGTGCTGGTGCTCATTGACAAATCTGTTTTTTAGTTTGCAGAGAAGGGCACATCTTCTGAGAAAACTTCCAGGACTCTAAAAGATGAGTTTACATTGCAAATCCACCAGTATGCCAAGTTCTTTGAGCTTTTTAACTTTCCATCAATATTAAGCCAAGGGGATACTGAAGGAGCTAGAGCCATTCACAGTAGGCCATCTTGGATCCATACTTCCAGCCAACCAATCAAATAGGTTGCCTTGTTCCAACTGCAAGAGCTGCAGTGTCAAATCTAAAAACTCCCAATAGTTCACCTGGGTTTCTCCAATCTCTTCAACTCTTGATCTCAATTCTTATACTTCCTTCCTCCAAGATCCCACACCTGAAAATCCATTGGTAAGGAACTTGCTCAGTGCTGCCTAAAACATGATATTTGAAAACAGATGAAGTTCTTTAGGTGTATCAGACTATCTGAGTGGCCTGAGTGGTTAACTCCCCTTTACTGGCCTAAGAATGCTGGTTCCAATCTCCATATGCCAATCTCCTGAGGCAGGTAGATTTATGATGCACTGAGAAGCATCAGCACATCCCTGCAGGGCGGGTCATCTGGATTTCATTCACTTTTCTGACAAAGAAGGATCTGTCTTCCCTCCTCTCTGGGGGTGGGGGTAAACTCTGCAGCTCTCTCAAAAAATAAATAAAATAATTAAAACAATTTTTTTCAGAATCAATAGGACAATGTCTAATTTCCCATTGTTTCTCATGTACACTCCCCCTCCATATTTCATGGGATTTCACTGGTTTCAAACCAATTTTCTGAAATTAAGGCATCTGAGTTTCTTTGCTACAACAGTCCAGAAATTGCTGGTTGCAGGTCCGAGAGTCAAGGAACCCAGTAGTTGCTCAGTCCACGAGGCTGGATGCCTCAGCAGTCCCAATCTGGCACCGAAGGCCTGGAGGCGTCCTGAGAGACGCTGCTCTTCAGTCCACCCTGGTCTTCAGTCCACACTGGAAAGCAGCAAACACCAAGCAGCAAGCAGCAAGCACCAAGCACCAAGCGGCAAGAACCAAGTGGCAAGCAGCGAGCAGCACCAGCAGCCAGGTGGGAGAGAGAGCCTTTCTTTCCAGAGCTTCTTTAATCAACCAGCCCCCCCCTCCAAGAGGGTCCGCTCACTCTAGGGGAAGGGCTCACCCTGGGGAAGGATTCTTCCTTTAGTTAATCCTTCCTAGAGGCAGCCTCAGAGACACACTTATGAGGGATGTCTGTGGATTCCTAAACAAATCAAGTTGACACAAACTTAACCATCACAAGTTCACCCCTTGTCAACTTGACACCAAACCATATATCCTTACATTCTAATTAGTTTCCAAATGAAGACAGTAACAAGGTCATAATTCCACCTAACATGATATAACTATCCCTCATACAACCGAAATGCACAACACCCCCACACACACACAAAGCAAGTTCCTTGAGGAAGGCTTAGTCTCATATAATAAGTCAAATATAAATTCAACAGTGGTTAACTAGCGATATTAATTACCTAATAGTGAAATAGAGGAAGAACAAAACATCTTAATATTGGTGTAGATATGTACAAATACTCTTAACAAGGTAAGACAGAAACACTCTTGGCAATTACAGTCCACGTTTTTGTAACTGTTCCCATGGCCTTAGCTGGTATTTGTTACTGCCTTCTTCTATTACCCATTCAGTATTTCATCCACCTTCAGAAAGCACCTCAGCAGGTCTTGGTTCTTTACCTGGAGGGGTGAACCATACCTTCATTCCTAAAGGATCTGGTCCATTTATCACACTGCCTTGATTTGGCTGTTGCAGTTGTCTATTGACTTTGATAACAGGGCATGGTAACAACAAGAGACGCCCTGGAGAATCTCTGGCACTCCATTGTGGAGCAGCAGTCCAATTTCCCCCTGGTAGTCTGGATCAATCACCCCTGCTAACATTGTAATTCCTTTCTCAGCCTGTGCACTCAAGGGCATCAGGAGCCCAAAGTGGCCAGGGGGAAATCTTACCTTCCAGTTCAATGGAATGTTCTTTGTGCCTCCTGGTGAAAGCACTCCCCCCTCTGGAACCAAGACCTCTCGGCCAGCAGAGTGTAAGGTTGTGGGTACAGGAAGCAAAAATTTGGCTATGGGTCACTTGGGGTGATGGTAAGTGGTACCATTCCCATTTCCACCCCTTGATTCCTGGACCACTGAATCCGGGCTATAGGAGAAACAGCACCATATATAGGACGCTGATTCAGAGCATATACAGCCTGCTGGAGGACATGCCCCCAGCCCTCCAAGCTATTGCCACCTAGTTGGCACTGCAGCTGTTTATTTCCTTTTCCCCAGTGTACAGTTACCCTAGCAAAAGGCCATAGGTACCTCTGAGGAAGGATAGGACTGAGCTTAATATTGAAACTTTTGGGGATTATGGAAGGGTCCTTCCTCAATGGGACCCAGCCACCAATTCAATCAAGGGGCTCAGGATCTATAAACTGGCTCAAGTCTGGAAACTGGTTAAGAGGCCTTGATTCTCTGTTGCTATAATTCAAAGTGGCCTTTCAGTCCTTTGCTCTGGAACTTTTCTGCTTATACAGATCAAGTAGGAACTTAGTAGGTTTTTTATCTATTTCACTTCTGGGAACACCATGATTAAGCAGCCAGTACCAAAGGTCTACATGAGTCATACTGTTACGAGCATTGTTTTGCCTGCACTGTCCATTACAGTAAACATGCTCACCTTGCCTTTGGCAATTCGGTGCTGATACTTGGCCCTTGTTATTTGCATCTAAGTCACCGAATGCAGCAACTGCTGCTCCCACTGTGATGTCTTCTTTACATAAAAGACCAATGGTTGAGGACTTTACGTATGCTGGGGCTCCCCTCACAAATCTGTTTCTTATAGTCTTAGTGAAGGGTACATCTTCTGGATGCTTCCATTGTGGGCTTAAAGATGACTTTACATGGTAAATCCACTCCAGCATTCCAAGTTCTCTGAGCCTTTCAATCCTTTCATCAACATTAAGCCAAGGGATATCAGGCAGCTCAAGCTCATTCACAGTAGGCCATCTTTGGATCCATACTTCAGCCAACCAATCAAATAAACTCTTGGCACCCCTTCCAACTACATGAGCTGCAGTGTTAAATCTAAAAATCTCTGGTCAGTGGGCCCATTTCAATAAATTCAGCCTGATCTAATCTTATACTCCTTCCTCCATCATCCCACACCCTTAAAATCCATTCCCACATATATTCCCCATGCTTCTGCCTGTACAAGTTAGAAAGCTCCTGAAGTTCTTTAGGGGTGTATCTCACTTCCTCTTGATCCATGCTTTCTAATTCACCTTTGGGGGCATACCTAGCATTACGCCTTATTATAGGCCTAGAGGCACAGATGGGTGGGCTCTGAGAAGCATCAGCACATACTGCAGGGAGGGTCATTGCTGCTTCCTCAGACAAAGAAGGAGTGATTCCCCCAGGCAAGTGTGGAGGGGGCAATACTCCAGGTTGTGGGGGTGGGGATGCACCTGCAGCTAAAGGAGGGGAAGCCACATTCACATGCAAAACTTCTTCAGAATCTGAGAGTTCAATGTCCCCAGATTCTTCAAGATCTTCCCATACATCCCCATCCCAAGTCATGGGATCCCACTCTTTTCCAACCAGTGCCCTCACTTTAACTTCTGATAGTCTGTGAGGCTGGGAATTGAGCTTACGCTGCAAGTTAGCTAATCTTACAATGAGATCTTGAGTTTGGTTTTTTGCAATTCGAGACCTCTTCTGACTAGACAGGAGATTTTCCTCCAGGGTACCCTTAGAAACCTTCAGATCATGTATGTGGGTCTTAAGCTTGGAAACTTCCTTTTGGAACTTCTTCTTTTCTCCCAACAGTTTATGTAGAGATGCCAGAAGAAACCATCCAGCATCATCATTTGTCTTACTTTTCCACAAATATTCAAAAGTTCTAGATACAGAGTCATTAAATTCCTTGCTCTTCACAAGATATGACCCGGAATCACCAAATACATCTATCTCACAGAGTTCACTAAATAGTGCACACCATGGATTATTAGTGCCCTCCTTATTACCACTTAAAGTGCTCTCCTTATTACCAGCAGAGCCTTTAGTGGCACTGAGAGTTGGAGAACCAACTCCACAGAGCACCAAGCCTAGTAGGGAAATCCATCCTTACAATTCTGTTTCTCTAGAACCACTCCTGGTACCACAATCTGTATTAGTCAGGGTTCTCTAGAGGAACAGAATGGATAGAATGAATTGTATTAAAAGGGAATTTATTGGATTAGCTTACAACAGTCCAGCAATAGCAGGTTGCAGGTCCGAGAGTCAAGGAAACTGGTAGCTGCTCAATCCACGAGGCTGGAGGCCTCAGCAATCCCAATCCGGCACTGAAGGCCTGGAGGCGTCCTGCAGAGATTCTGCTCTTCAGTCCACCCTCGTCTTCAGTCCACACTGGAAAGCAGCAACACCAAGCAGCAAGCACCAAGCGGCAAGCCGTGAGCAGCACCAGCAGCCAGGTGGGAGAGAGAGAGCCTTTCTTCCCAGAGCTTCTTTTAATCAACCAGCCCCCTCCTCAAAGAGGGTCTACCCACTCTGGGGGAAGGGCTCACTCCTGGGGGAAGGATTCTTCCTTTAGTTAATCCTTCCTAGAGGCAGCCTCAGAGACACACTTATGAGGAATGTCTGTGGATTCTTAAACAAATCAGGTTGACACAAACTTAACCATCACAGCTTCCTTCTGGAATGGTTTCTGTACACCTGTTAGACATCGGTAAATTTCCTATTCTCTTTTCTCCTAGAAACAGTTTGAGACTTTTGCTTTTTAGTCTGTTTTACTGTCTTACAGAAACTGAGTTCTCAAACATGATTGTCTGCTTTGGCATGGTCAGGCATTGGGGCTGGGCTTGGGAGTGTCCTGTCAGTGCATGTCTTGACCAAGAAGGAGTCAGGAGGTGAGTCCAGCTAAAAGCTTGTCAGAGAATTTTGGCAATCAGAGTAAAACCAAGGTACTGAGGCAGGGAGCCAGGCTTGTGGAGTTGGTATCAAAGTGTGAGGAGGTAGAGGTTTGGCATGGAAAAGGAGAGTCAAATAGGAGAGCCTGGAGCAAGGGGGATGTGCTTTGAGCTGTGGAGTCCCAGTGCTTTCCAAAAAAGTTTTTTCACTCTTCAATGTGGTCAGCAAAGTGTGGCCATTCCTCTGTACTGTCACCAAGTCTCATTCATATTGATCAAAAGTGTCTGTCTCCCCTTCAGAAGAAATGATGCATGTCTGAGGTGATAGACATTCCAACTACCTTGATGTAATCATTACACTTGTATGCGTGTATCAAAAGTGTACAGTGTGTCCTACAAATATATACATTTACTCTGTGTCAATTAAAAATAAAACCATTATTTACAACAGGTCATCTTGATTTTTTGTTCTACCTTGTGGCTCCTTTTTCCCTTAGAAGCTTTTTAGAAATGTTTTATGGACAATCTGCACACATATAGACACTATACTGTGATTGTGATACCTCCCTCCATCTGCAAATTTTTAAAAATAATTTTATATACATAAATATATAAATAGGCATATGAAGCAGGCATTTATTGACATATATCACAGAAAATGACCTTCCAACAATTCTTGTTATATGCATACTGCTAATTTGATTAAAAGTGAAAGCAAAACTGGATAGTAATGACATGGATAGCCTTGCTTATTTTTTCACAAAGAATAAAATTTTGTTTAAATCTTTTATATTTAGGATGTTTTCAATGTTCTTTAGAAATGATAAAGTTTTGAATTTAGAATCATTAATGCTGGAAATGCCACTTCACATAAAAATAGCACAAAATAGCCACAGTATATTCAGGAATTAAAAAAAACTGTTGTAAATTCTATGCTAATTCGAAATCAAAATTTGCTCTTGTGGTTGGGAAGATACCATAGTGGGTATTAGCACTTGCTACGCATGCATGAGGACCTTTGTTCAATTCCTGGCACCCGTGTAAAAAGTTGGGTGTGGCCATGAGAGTCTATAACCTCATCACTGAGAGGAACGGAGAGAGGATTGCTGAAAACAGGAGGTCTAGGTTCAGTGAGAGACTGTCTTAGGGAAGTCAGGTAGAAGAGTGTGGTAGTTTGAAATGTGATAGTCTGAAAGTTTGGCCCCATAGTCTCAGTCAATTTTTTGTTTGTTTTTTCCTTTTAGAGTCTCACTCTATCCCAGACTGACCTGGAGTCACTTTGTATTCTCAGGGTGGCCTCAAATTCAGGGTGATTCTCCTACTTCTGCCTCCCAAGTACTGGGGTTGAAGGTGTGCATCACCACACCCAGCTGTCTCAGTCATTATTGGTTAAACATTTCACGGGAGCCCCTAGCAGGCAGGTTCTGCTAAAGGGTGTGTGTCACTGGGGCTGATCTGATTCCAGCGTGAAGGTGTGTGCAAAACAATTTGGTCTCTGGCAGTGTGCTTGCTGATGGTTCTGGGTGTTTGCTGGTGTCTTCCTGCTTGATTCTATGAAAGGGATCCAGCTTCTTCTGCATTGATGGAACTTGCCTGAATCTGTAAGCCTCAAATAAATCTGTTCCTCCCACAAATTGTGTCTGTGATGTTTGTCTCAGCAACATGGACCTAGAGGATGCTCAACATCCTCTTCTGGACTCCACATGCATGTGCCTGGGAGACACACACACACACACACACACACACACACAAGTAAAATAAAATTAATTATTATTTATAAAGTTTAAGTCAGAAACTCAAGCATCAAATTTTAAATCAAATACTCTGACTCAATACAATCACTCCACATAAACCAAGGTGATGCATACTCAGAAATTATGACAGGAAAGTTTAGCAGCATGTTTTTAGTAATTAAACTATGATGTCTCTGGAAGAGACAGAAAACATTGTTTGAATTAATAACAGTGCAACTCATAACATGTAATCATCGTGAATCTGAGCTAAGCACTGTGCATCAACACTGTGAGGTGTATCCACACACTCACAATGGAGAGTGTACTCATGTGTTCAGAACCAAGGCTGCAGTGAAGTCATGTGATGGAAGCTGGTTGAGCACTGTCAGCAACACCTCAGATTCACTGTGCACTTGCTTTTCATTTTCAATCAACCTTTGCTCATTGTGCATTTATTTCAAATTCATTTATTATTATTTTTAGTTATGTAACAAGGACTCTTGGTGCTACAAACAAGCTCCAGGCACATGTGTCACTTTGTATGTCAGGCTTTATCTGGGTACTGGAGAATGAAACCTGAGCTGGCAGACTGTAAGCAAGAGCCTTTAACCACTGAGACATCTCCCCAGAAACATGTGATGGTTGCTATATGTTTTTAACCCCACAAGCATGTGTGGTGACCCACAGTTTAAGAAGCTGGGATTGCTGTATATGATGGTGTACCCCTCTAATCCCAGTCCTGGGGCGGCAGACACAGGAGGAGCTTTGGAGATGGCTTACTAGCCAGTCTAGCTTAATTGGTGAGCCTCAGTTTTAGTAAGAAACTGTCTCAACAAGAGATGGATGGCATCTTGGGTAAAACTCCTGAAATTGTCCACTGGCCTCCATGTGTTTGTATATGTGGGTCCATGTGTGCACACCACAAACACACAGAGATTAGGAAAAATAAATGGATGAGGTTGTGAAAGTGAACAGAATGAAGGGTCTAGGGAGATGCTCAGCTGTTACAGGCCCTTGCTTGCAAAGCATGCCAACCTGGGTTCGATTCCTCAGTCTTCACATGAAGCTGGACACAAGTTGTGTCTACTGTTCATTTGTAATGGCAACAGATCCTGCCATGTGCACACACACACATACATAAAAAAATGTAATGAACAAAATGAAGGTGGAGAGATTAAGGATCAGTGGTCTGCTCTGCAGAGGATCTGAGTGGGAACAGAGACTATTAAAGGGCCGCATCCTTCCTTTTTTCCATGCATAGGTAGCTGGAGGCTCCTGTGTACCCATGGGAGGTGCAAAGGAGGGTGGTGGGCAGTCTGGTAAAGGGGTCTACATGCAGCAGCAGAGCCAACCAAGTGCCAGGGACCCTAGCACAAGACCACAGCTGCCCTGTTTTAAAGACTGTTGCAAATACCCCATAGAAGCCTGGCCTGTGTCACAGTAAGCAGGGACCAGTGTGATCTGCCTTCCTCCTGTAGCTCCTTCAGCTCCCACCAGGACACTGCTGGTGGCTGATAGGAGCTGTCCCTCAGAGGACAAAGGGTTTGGTGTCAGGGAAGGGGAGACCATGGGAGCTGGGGCCATGCTTCCTGCTCTCCTGCATGGGTGCCATGGGTGGACAGCCTGTGTTTTGTTCAGACTGTGTCCAGTGCTGGGAATGCAGGGAGGAACTGAGACCCTTGAAAGCAGGGAGTGGTCAGACATTTTGTCAAAAGGTAAGAGAGACTTATCTCAGCTGGAAGGACAGGGACTTGCTCTAGTGTTCTGGTGGACACTTCCAATGTTCTTTCATGGCTCACGTAGTCCATGAACTAGTATAGATCATGTGGCAGAACCTGTGAGGCCCTCAGAGCTCTGAGCACCACTTCTGCTCTGCTGAACTTCTGACATTTGCCACCGTCCAAGGCAGCCTTGTGCATTTACAGGTTTTCTGTCAGGCCCTCAGCACAACTTGAGTTTCACCTCTCTTTCTCTTTCTTTTTTTAAAAAAATTATTATTATTATTATTACTTATTTATTTTTGGAGAGAGAGACAGAGAGAGATAGACAGAGAGGGAGAGGGAGACAGAAATGGGCGCGCCAGCAGTCTCTCAGCTGCTGTGAACGAAATCCAGATGTGTGCGCCCCCTTGTGGGCAAGTGCGGCATTGCGCCCTTGCCTCACTTTGCATCTGGCTAAACGTGGGACCTGGAGATTGGAACCAGCGTTCTTAGGCTTAGCAGGCAGGCGCCTTAGCCTCTAAGCCATCTCTCCAGCCCGTCTTTCTCTTTCTTTTTATTTTCCTTTTTTTCTTTTTTCTTCCCTCCCTTTTTCTTTCTTTCTCTCTTTCTTTCTTTCTTTCTTTCTTTCTTTCTTTCTTTCTTTCTTTCTCCCTTCCTTTTCATTCTTTCTTCCATATATTTCTTTGTTTCATTTTTGAAAACATTTTAGTGACAACTTCCATGCATGTACACACTCTACCATAATCAAAATTCCCTTCAACATGCTCCTTTGTCTCTCTATCCACTGAATACCTTTTTCCTCTCCAACTAGCCCCAGTTATGTTTTTATGTCATCATTTTTTCCTTCATATTATGCATGTTTTGTGTAAATAGAATCAGCCCCTGTGAGGTAATGAATGCTATGGCCACATTGTGTCTGGAAAACAGTACTGTACTGGAGAGCACTACTCCATTTGGCTCTTATATTTTTTCTGCCACCTCTTCTGCAATGGATGCTGATCCTTTCAGGTTGTGATGGAGACATCTCGCTTAGTCCTGCACTCCCCACTGTCACTTCTTCGAAGCACTTGGATGAGTTTTTAGTGTCAGCATTGGTAACTACCATCTAAAAGGAGAAACTGCTTGGGTTAGAGAGATGTTTTAATTGTTATGACATTTGCCTGCAAAGACTAAGGACCCGGGTTAAATTCCCCAGTACCCAAGTAAGACAGTGGCATAAGGTGGCATATGTATCTGGAGTTTATTTGCAGTGGTTAGAGGCCCTGGCATGCCCATTCTCTCTATATGTCTGTCTGTCTGTCTCTCTCTCTTTCTTTTGTGAATAAACAAAATTTAAAAACAATTAAACCAAGAAGTTTCTTGAATCAATAAATTAATAATTAATTTAATATATGAGGCTCTTTTCCCTCTGTTCCTTTTCCTCTTCTGTCTTCTTTTCTTTCTTTCTTTCTTTCTTTCTTTCTTTCTTTCTTTCTTTCTTTCTTATTTCTCTCTCCCTTTCTTTCTCTCTCTCTTTCTTCCTTTCTTTCTTTTTCTTTCTTTCTTTCTTTCTTTTTTTCTTTAAAATACAGTGTATCACTGAACTTGGAACTCACCAGTTTGCTTGTCTAGCTAGTCAGCAAACCCTAGCAATCTGCCTGACTCTGCCTCTCCAGTTACAAGCACACACCACCATGGAAAAACATTTTCATGTGGTTACTGGTGCCTGAACTCACGTGTTCATGCAGTTTACCCACCGAATGATGTCCCTAACACCATGATGCATTTTTCTGATGAGATGTGTGTGGAATTCTAAGGGGATTTTGGCATGCAGGAAACAAATTTTCTGTACGTGGACCAATGGAAGGACTTTTAAAATGTACAGGCCCTGGCACACTCCACAAGAGATCTGTCTGTGCTGCAATCCTTCATTGTCCACCCCTGAGGGGAGATCACTTCTCTGCCTCCCTCACAGTGCTACACTCATGAAATACTTATTGGTGGCAGGATCATGTATGTGACTTCTTTTTCTCATGGCATTGGCTCAGAGATTCCCCAGTGCTGTATTGTGAGCATCAGGAGTCATTCTTAGGATGTGGATATTCCTTGTTCCTAACTAGCACACTTATTAGTGTGTTCTGGGTTTGAGATTCTATGTAGTCTGTGGCTCCAGCTCGCTTGGTGACTTCATTGCTCTGCTCTGCTCTGTTCTGGACATGTAGGTCACACATCATTCTGAAGATGGAAAGTCTTTTGGAAAAATTATAAAACTAACAATCATAGAAATTACCATTTGTTATTGCTATGACAATTTGCAGAAAGGATTGTCAAGGAGGCAGAGGAATGGTGTTTACCTTTGGGTAGGATTTGGTTTGAGAAAGACAACCTTTTTTCCTTTAATTATGACTCAAAATACAAGATAAAACTGGATGAGGTGGTATATTCCTGCAAGCCCAGGATGATAGGCTACTGAGGAAGGCCTATCATGATTTCCAGGCCCGCTTGAGCAATACTGTGAGTTATAACACAGCCTTGGATACATAATGAGACTGTGTCTTAAAAAAAAATCAACCTATGAATAACCACGTGTGGAAGAATGAATGTACACCTCGTTCATTCACCCTGCACAAAAATCAACTCCAAATCCATTAAGACCTCAATACCAGACTGAAACCTCTAAAACTACTAGAAGGAAAAATAAGGAGAGCACTCCAAATCATGATCATAAAAGAAACACTATCAAGAGTCTATTTACAACCTACTGAAAAGGAGAAATCTTCCCCAGCTATATTTCTGAAGGGGGTTTATATGTAGAATTTACAAAGAACTAATAAAACAAGAAACAGCAACAACAACAAAAATTAAGCAACAAATAAACCAAGAAACCCACAGAAAAACAGGGGCAGAAAATTGTAGAGAGAATTCTCAAAGGAAGAAGTATAAATATCCAATAAGCACCTTAAAAGGTGTCAACATCTTTAGCCATCAAGGAAAGGAAATGGAAATTAAAATTTCTTTGAGATTCCATTGGACTCCAGTGAGAAATGCCATCATGAAAAAATGAAATGACAACCAATGCTGGTGAGGGAATGGGGAAAGAGGAACTCATTGTCACAGGAACAGTAACACATGTCTTCTGTGCAGATACAGCAAAATACACCAAATACACCAAAAACACTTTTGGTGAATGAATGTGTTTATTGGGGTTACTTACAGAGCCAGGTGAGGGATTTCTTATAGGAGAAATAGTTGACTCAGAGGCAACTCCACCACTGAAAAACCCACCCAATCATAAGTGATGACTCATGCATGCAACCTGCATCTCTGGAGCACACTGCACAACATGCTGGCAGGTGGCCCTGTCTGAGAGTCTTGAGCACAGTACATGACCCACAGGCAGCACAATTAGAGATTCCAACCACACCATTTGTGGGCAGCTCAATCATAGTCTATCTCTAAGCAGTTGTTTTGTCACCATACAGCCTTAGGGTGGGGTCTTCCTACCTTTTCCCAGACATAGACTTCCCAAATCTCTAGAACTTCCTCTATCAACACCCAAGGAATGTTTCTGACTCAGATTAGCATGACTGGTTGTGTGATGTTTTTGGTTCAGGTCTCCCAGACATGACTTCCTAAATCAGGTCTTGCTTCCTCTCTTCAGGAGAGAATTTTTTAAATCCTAGGACTCTGCTACACAACAGACACATGCACAACTTTGTGCATCTGACTTTACATAGTACTGGGGGATCAAACTTGAGCCATTAGGCTTTGCAAGCAAGTGCCTTTAACCATTGATCTAACCCTCCAGACCCTCTGATTCCTTTCACTGAACTAAAATTTGATCTGACAAAAGAAATCTGTTACTGAACACCGATTTCTCATCCAGCACTGAAGCAACTGATGGCCAAGGGAAACTAGAAAGACCAGGCTTTCACCAGCTGGTGCTTGCCCCTGCTCCATAAGGTGTTGTGTGAAAGTTGTGACAGGACCATCTGGTGACAGGAGTGACTCATAGTTCATTAAGGGTGCTGTATCCAGCACCCATGTAAACATAGAAACAGTGAACCAGCAATGACTTGGCTCTTAGTGCCAGGCTCATGGAACAGCATGAATGTGAGTGAGGTAGAACTTGCTTGTAGCTCCATGTGGGTTGGTATGCTTCACAATCATTTAGACTGGGTATTTTGTAACATGTCATGATCATTCACTCATTCAATAATTGGAGAAATATACCAGGCCAGAAGGTACCTTCAGGCCTTGAAACAAGGCAACAATTCAGTTGTTTCCTGCCTTGGAAAAAAATCAAGAACAATAACTTAAGAGCATTTTGTGGCCCTCATTTTCCCCAACACCCCTCTCATACTGCACTTGTCATGTATGAATGCTAGAGCAGTGGTGAGGAAGGCAAGAGACCCAACTGAGTTCCTTTGTGGACAGCAGGAGACCCAGCATTATGTAACTGATGAAGGAAGTTTCATTCTGCCAATATTCCTGTAATTTGGTAGGTTAGGCAGTGGAAGTTGTACAAATGAACAATAAAAACACAAATAATTCCATCAGCCTGACAACATATGGGGTCAGGCACTCCACAATGGAGGCAGTTTGATGGGTAGTAACCTGTAGCAGGATTCTGAATGTGAGGTTGCTAGGGAAACACACTTTGAAGTAACAAGTAGCTATCCCTTCCCACCAAACAGAATGATAAAAATGTGCAGAGTTGGTGTGCATGTGAGGATGTAAGGCATCTGGCACCCTCACCTTTGATGACTTTTCTCTCCTAACATGCTGCAAAGCTCTTTCCAGCATCCTGTCAGCTAGTCAACAGGGTCATTCAGCCCAGCTTCAGTTAGATTTCTCAGTGACCTGAAGCCCACTCCATTTATTTTTAATGAGAAAGTTGACACCAGTCCAGTGTTCACCGGTAGAAGAATGAACACACACATTGTAGCATATGTGAAGCTATAAAAAAGAATAAATGAGTGTTGTACACAGCATCTTGGCCAGTATCACAGACAATGTGCTGAGTGGGAGAAGTCAGGCTCACTGTAATGCACATGTGATTCAGCCACTCCCAAAGCTGATGAATGGCAATGGATTTAGAAGTTGTACTAATTACCTTTATTTATTTATTTATTTATTTATTTATTTATTTATTTATTTTATCTTATTTTATTTTATTTTTCTGGGATAAAAAGTACTTGCCAAAAACAATTCAAGTGGGGAAGGGTTTATTTCAGCTTGCAGTTCCAACTTTCAGTCCATGCATGCTGGAGAAGGCATGGTGGCAGGAGCTTGAAGCAGCTGCTGGTCACATCGATTATAGTGGATGTTGCAGTCAGCTCCATGCTGGGATGAACCTCCAAACCAGACACAGTTCATGGGAGGAAGGCTAGAAACTGATCTGGCCCCAGTAAGTCCTCAGAGCTGGACACTAGGATCTGTCCACAGTGACATCTCTTCCAGTCAGGTGGCCGCAAATCCAAGTCAAATGCTTTAATAAAACATTTGAGTCTATTGGGGGACGTAAATTCCAAGTACCACAGTGACGAGGCAGAGAACAAAGAATGTTGCTGTGCAGCCAGCTCTCTCCTTTCCATACAATCCAGGACCTCTGCCCATGGAGAGGTGCTGCCCACAGTGAAGGTGAGCCTTCCCACCTCAACCACGTCCAGATCATCCCTCACAGATGATTCTAGGTCCCATAAAGTTGATAATCCATATAAACCATCATCAATAAAATCAACACACAGGTTTTTGTGGAGTTGTTGACTGAGAAGGGCATGAGGCATTTTTTCTGGAGGGTAATTGAAGATGCTAATCTTGATCTAGGTGTGTTATGTAGGTGACATAATACATATACACATAGACATGTATGTGCACAAATACATACCTTGATGGTCTAGTTATGAACTCAGTGACTGCTCTAATTTTAGAGGACAAAATTAGAAAACTTCCTTATACTTAATGTATATTTATTTATTTATTTATTTATTTATTTATTTGGGAGTAGAGAGAAAGAGACAAGACAAACCAGATCCTCTTTGACACTGCACATGAACTACACATGCATGTGACACTTTGTGTCTCTGGCTTTATGCAGATACTGGAGAATTGAACGTGGGCCACCAGGCATTGCAAGCAAGCACTTTAATCTCTCAGTCTGAACTTCCGTATTTGTAGAAATCAGTACAAGGGATCTCTGTGAACACTTGGGACTCATGACTAATCACTGATTGTGTTTCACCTGGACATCTTGGTCAGGCTGAGTCAGGACCCAACCCAGGCAAGATCAGTCATGTCATGTCAGGTCAGAGCAACCTGGCAAGGGCTTTCACTCTCTGTGATTCATGTACCCTAGTTATTAGTTACAGCATGTTGAAAGGATATGTGAAGGCTAGGGTGATGGCTCTGTTTTTAAAGGTGCTTGCCTTTGACATCTGAGGGCCTGGATCCAACTCCCCATTATTCACATGAAGCCAAATGCACAAATTGGCACATGAATGTGAAGTTTGTTTGCAGTGTTAGGAGGTCTAGAATGCCACCACCTCTCTCTCCTGGCAAATAAATAACTGAGGAAAAATTTAAAAATAAAATGTATGTGATAGCTGGGAGGGTTGTCTTGCACATATAATGCCATATGAGGGAGGCTGAAGCCCAGCACTAGGGAAACTATGGCTGGAGAAGTGCTGTGAGTCAGAAGCCAGCCTGACCTGTAATATTATACCTTGTTCCAAAGAAAAACAAACAAGCAAACAAACAAGAAACAAAAGGAACAAAATGTGACTTGGACTGCCTTTGTATCAAACAGTAGCCTAGGATCACTGGAAGATGAATAGACCTGTTTTCTGTTTTCATCCCATCAAGCCACAAAATCTCTCTCCCTCTGTCTCCCTCCCTACTCTTTTTAAAATTAATTAATTAATGAGATATAGTGAAAGAGACAGAATATAGGCATGCTAGTGTCTTTTGTCACCACAAACTGCAGGCATATGCACTACTTTATGCAGCTGGGTTTACATGGATAATGGAGACTCAAACCAGACCAGCATGCTTTGAAAGCAAGTGTCTTTAACTGCTATGCCATGTCCCAAGTCCCTTACTTTCTTTTCTTTTTTTTTTGAGATAGTGTTTCATGTAGCCCTAGCTGCCAGGAATTTGATATGTTGCCAAGATGACCTTGAACTCCTGCCTCTACCTCCTAAGTGTTGGAATTACTGAGCTTCACCATGATGTTTGGTTTATGCAGTGCTGAGGATTGAACCCAGGGGTTTGTGCATGCAAGTTGAGCACTCTGCGTTACTGCCACAGCTGTTTTTAGAAATTATTTCTCTGTTTATTTCTCTATTTTTTTGAATTTTTTTCCCGATTTATTTTATAAACTTATTTACTAGAGACAGGGGGTGAGGGATAATGGGTGCACCAAGGCCTCTAGCCACTGTAAACAAACTCCAGATGCATGCACCACCATGTGCATCTGGCTAATGTAAGTCCTAGAGAATTGAACCTGAGTCATTTGGCTTCATGAGCAAGTGTGTTAACCACTAAACCATCTTTCCATCCCTCTCTGTTTATTTCTGTGCACGTTTGTACATTTGTGTAATGTGGTATGGTGTCTGTGGTGTATGTACATGTACATGTAAGTATGTATGTACAGAGGTTGCACATTTGCAGCACTGCAGTGGAGGGTGTCTTGGTCCATCATTCTTCTGCCAGGTCTTGTGATTTGAGTTAGAGTCTCCTGTTCACTGATTCTTGAGCTTTCAGGTCTCTGCTGATTCGTGGGTCTCTGATACCCTGCTGGACAGGAGTGACAAGCATGTATGGTCATGCTCAACTATTTTACATGGGATCTGGAGATTTGAACTTCAGCAGTCTCAGTCTCCCTCAGGCCCTTAGGCTTGTGCAGCAATGCACTTAACCACAAACTTTCCATCACTTCTTCTTGTCTTTGTTTTGAGACAGTGTATCGTGTATCCCTGAAAGGTTTTGAACTTATTATGTAGGAAAGGCTGGCCTTGAACTCCTAACTCTTCTGTCTATGCTTCTCAAGTGCTAGGATAACAGACATGTAACAACACACCTGGATTTATTTTCTATTTTCATTTAATTATTTAAT
The DNA here is from genome assembly GCA_036365145.1 of Orientallactaga sibirica. Taxonomy (NCBI): domain Eukaryota; kingdom Metazoa; phylum Chordata; class Mammalia; order Rodentia; family Dipodidae; genus Orientallactaga; species Orientallactaga sibirica. Next base: position 285,661 of record JAEOAD010002376.1, read on the forward strand.
TTTTTGTGGGACAGTTTATGAGCTAGGGTCTCACTCTAGATGAGGTTGACCTGGAACTTGCATGTAGTCCCAGCCTAGCTTCAAACTCACATTAATCTCCTCCTTCTGCCTCCCCAGTGCTGGGATTAAAGGCATGCTCCAATAGCCTCTGCTTATTTTCTATTCTTATGGTAACTTCATCATCTTATTTTAAGAATGCTTGTTCCTTTCCCCCTCTTTTTGGGAAGATGATAAGAGGGCAGACATCACTGAACAAATGAAGTCAGCTCTACACCAGAGACCCTACTAGGATAGTCTCAAGAGGGCCAGTTTAAAGAACGCTGTCCTGTGTTTTCCCATCAGGATGTCTGGCTTTACTTTTTGTAGGAAATTTGAGGGTCAGAAACTCATGGTCTCTAAGCATGCATGTTTGCCCTGTGCTGGCTTTTAGAGTGTTCCTCTAGACACACCCAAGATTCAGGTGCTATTCTTATGTCTTCACAGAGTCACCTGTGGCTCTGCTCCTGGGGTGCTCTGGAGTTGATGGTGAGGAAGAGCTCTGGCACAATGCTGCCATGCAGACAGCTGCATGTGGGTATGGATGGTTCACTGATGAAAGCACTGATGTCTGGTTGTGGGATCTTAGAGCAGTGCTGTTCTTAGTCATTCAAGACCTAGTGTAAAGTCATAAATATAATTGGTAGCCAGAGAATTAGGAATGCAAACCACAGGCAGATTTTACATTTTTGTGTTCATGTATATGTATGCTAAAGCACATGTGCACATGCATCATTTTGTGCATGTGTGTAGAGGGCCAGAGGACAAACTTTAGTGTCTTCTCTCATGATACTATCCACCTTTTTGTGAAACAGGTTCTCAGGGGTGGGCAGCTTGCCATGTAAGTTGGAATAGTCAGCCAATGAGCTTCTGATATCTGCCTACTCCTAACTATCACTGGGAGTACAATTTTGCATCTCCATGCTCAGTTTCTTAACTGTGTGTGTGTTTGTGTGTGTGTGTGTGGAGGGTGTGTATGGACATAACACATAACAGTGCATGTTCATGGAGGTCTGGGGTGTTTGTCTTCTGTGTCCACTGTGCTTGAGACAGGTTCTCCCTTGTCTTTTTTTGGCCATTGGGTTCCAAAATTCTCCTAATTCCACCTCATATTCACATATATGTTGGGATCACAGATGTGTGAGCCATGAGCCATTTTGAGTTCGGCTTTATGGAGGTGCTGAAGAATCAAATTCAGGCCAGCTACATTGCAAGCAAGCACCTTACACTGCAGAGCCATATCTTCAACTCCAGGTGTGTGTGTGTGTGTGTGTGTGTGTGTGTGTGTGTGTGTGTGTGTGTTTACAGGCACATGTACAAAAGCAAGAAGATATCTTTCAGTGTTCTTCTTCTATCACTCAATTATGTTTTTTCTCATTGAGATGGGGTCTTTCTCTCAATCTGGAGCTAATTTCCATCAGCAAAGCACAACTATTGTTGGTAGTCATCTGCCATGGACTGGGGTTACAGTTATGTGTGGCCATACTCAGCTTTGTACATAGGTTCTGAGGAGTCAAACGTGAAAGTTTTTGGTCTGAAATGTCCTCACGTTTAAGTGACAAGGGCTCTTAGCTTTGAACCATCTTCTTGCCCCATTTTCTCATAGGGCTTCTGGGGCTTGAACTCACATCCACGTGCTTATGAGGCAAACACTTTACTGACCAAGCTAAATCTCTCCAGCCCAGGGAATGGTTTTGAGGGCTCAGTGATTGCAGTTGGATTCTCCATTCCTCATTGAAACCACATTCCAGGTAATTCCTATACTTAGAAGTTGAGAAGTGGTTCAGCTCAATAGAAGACATGCTGAATCGATATGTCCTCAAATCTAATATGAACTGACTACTTCTGAGACCTAGGGAAAAAATTCTTCAGGTGAAGAAAGGGATAAGTCATACATTTTATTTTGAGGATTCCATAGATCAAAAACATTTCAAAGGCAGTTTCATGGCAAGCTATTGTTTTGTGCATAAAACCTGTCCTTCCCTGGAGCCCAAGAGCTCATATTACTCAGTTTTATCTAAATTTGGAGTGGGGGGCTGGAAAGATGGGTTAGCAGTTAAGGCATTTGCCTTCAATGCCAGTGAGTCAGTAAGTTAGCCAGATTTGGGCCAGCATGTGCCACCAAAGTTCGTTAATGTGCTCATAGATATCATGGAAAGACTGGGGAAGGATCAAACTCTTTTGCTTTTTACAACAAGACAAGATGTTATTACAGAATGCAATTACTCCCACCCTGCCTTGCAACCAAAGAAACAAAGAACATGTATTGCAGTGCAAGTTCACAATCCTACCTCATCATTCCCAAATATACAATTCTCTGAAGGGGAAAAGAATGGAAAAAACAAACCAATCTTTAGGAGGCCCTGAGTAAGCCTACCCTTGATTTCTCTTGGTATCTGTGATTTGCCTTCTAGGACGCATCCTCTTCTGTCCCATCCCATTCAGTAGGAGATTGAGTCTAGAGCTACCCAGCTGAATTTGAACGGAAATAGGAATTTGGACATATGAACAGCTTAATATAAATTTGAAGGCACCTAACAACCATTTCTCTTATTACAATATACGCAGTCCACCAAGCACATACATTCCTAAGCCCCATTCTGCTACTGTTGGGTATGGGATTTGGGGTTTATATAAACCAGAGAAACACTTCTTAAAGAACATGTTGTGGGCAGGCTGTTCAATTTCAGACAACAGGATGATTATGCAGACACAATCTTATCAAACATTTTATCATGGTGACACACAGTCAAAAAAGATCAGTTATATGGTCTGCATGGTCCACATGGTTAATCCAGGAATGCTTTTCAATCCCATGGATCTTCCCTTGGACTTTGATCCTCCTGTTCCCCAACTCTGACACCAAGGACTCTGGATTGTAACCCTTAGCTTCTTGTCAGTTAACAATACTTTGATAGAATTATGTAGCTCTTAAGTTGCTGAAGTGAGCTGCTGTAGAACTCTGTATTTTAGATAGAGTTGGAAGAATTGGGTTCAAAAAATTAGGCAATGTAAGTAAAGTGGGGATTATGTATTCTGCTTAGTTATAAAATACTATACTGATCTGTTGAAGGAAGTATGTGTGTGTGGGTGTGCATGTGTGCATGTGTGTGTGTGCGTGAATGTGTATCTGTGTTGAGCAAAGCCTGAGTTTGGCTAATCCCAGAAAATGCTATAATTTAACACATTGACACACAAACATGCTTGAAGTTTTTTTAATTATTTTTATTGACTTTTAATCTTACATACCAAAAAAACCCCACCTGATATTTCCCTCCCCTCCCCCATTCCACTTTAGAACTCCGGTCTCCATCATATCCCCTCCCTTTCTCCATTAGTCTCTCTCCTAATTTGATGACATCATCTTTCTCTTCTATTTTGAGGGTCTTGCAAAGGTATTGCTAGGCACTGCCATGCTTGAAGTTTTTAGTCATGTGTATTCATTCTGTATTTACTTTATTTTTGTGATTTGAGTCCATCCATCTGACTAAAGCCATTTCAGGGTGATTGAAACACACAAATTTCCTATAAAGCAGTCACAAAAGTATATACATGTAAAAGCACTTGTGTTGTGCATCTTAAGCTAGTGAAAGGCAAAACTGTTCCTAAAGTAAGATATACTGGAGGACATTTGTTGGGCCCTAAGAGGCCCCAGTGTGAGGTCTAGTGGTTCTGAGCCCAGCTAGAGTCTAGCGACCTGTCCTTGGCCTACTCCCACTTGTGAGGCCTAGTGGAGCTTGACTAGAGTTTAGCGACCTGTCCTTGGAGTGACTCAGCACCTAAGCCAAAACTGCCTCCACCCAGCTACTACTGACGTGGTGAAATAATATTGGCCCTTATACCTTTCTCTCATCCTTTTTCCCACCCTCTTTCTCAAAATATATAAACACCTTCCCATGACAATAAACCGAGTTTTCTGCCCTTGACAGACTCCAGGCTCAATGTGGTTTTTTTCTCCGATGTTTTGGGGAAAGGTTTGAGCTGCGACACCTGTATTCCCGCTCAGCCTTGAGAGAAGCGGCTGGCCCGACTCTCTCTCTTTTCTGCTCTACCTGCCAGTGGAGGGAAACCCACAGACTGGTGCCCCGTGTGAGGAAACGGAACTACCTGCCAGGGGAAGAAACCGGCAGACATTTGTCAAATGTCTGACAAAATCAAAACTTCCAGGCATCATATCAGCCTTTTGTTTTGTTTTGTTTCATTTTGTTATTCCAGGTTGGGTCTTGTTCTAGCCCAAACTGACCTGGAATTCACTATCTACTCTCAGGGTGGCCCTGAGTGAAAAATAGAATGTTAAAGGACACAATATACCTGGTCCAACATCCTCCTGTGAAGCCCTTGCCTTTAGGCACACATATCAGAAGCCACCACCCAAAGTTGATCTTCCTGACAGAAAAAGAAATTGTTAATATAGGCCTTACTGCAAAATGCAGGTGTTTACTGTTACCTAAGGAATGTGATGACCTCTGGGGCATAGAAGTGGTGCACCAGCCTTTCTTCTTCTTTCTTTTTCACCCAATAAATCTTTGCTTTAGGTTCCATGTCAATGGTCTTACTTGTGTGACAGTGGATCTCATAAAATTTTGGGGGCTTGTCCAGCATCCACATTTCAAGACCTCCCACCCCAACTCTGGATAAGGTGACTTAGCCAGGGAAGGACCCCCCAGTCTCTACCCAAGAACAAAATCTCTATCTGTCTGTACATTCCTGGGTCTTGGAGTTGGTAGCAAGCCTTTGACAGGGAACTTTTGCCTGGGACTGCCGGCCCCACCTTTATTGGGTGAGAAACCTCCAGAGGTGCTTTTTTCCCTGGTTTTTCTGGTTTCCTGGTTTTCTGTGCTTTTCTGGGTCCAAGAAGGAAGCTGTATACAGCATTAATTTCCATAAATGAGGGATCAAGGGGCCACCGTCAACCCTCTTTGGCTCTGTTCGGAGGACTCAAATGGAGTTCCGTTTATCGTTTGGCAGCTGTGTCTCTTTCTGGTTCAGTTTTGGTTTGGAAGCCACATAACAGCATCTGGAAAGTCAGAATTGCTAGCATATTTGTGTCTGGTGTTGTGCTCATGTGCCTTTTTCTTGTCTTCAAAGATGTGGGTCAAAATCAGTTTATTGAAAAATCTCCTTTATAATTGGTTAAAAAACTTTAAAGATTTTCAGCAAAACATCAGAATCGGGTGATCAAGATTTTCCTGGCAAACTGAATACTTATTTTTAAATTAATTGGCCAGCATTTAATGGATGATGGCCACCAGAAGTCACCTTTAACCTATCTTTAATTGACTCTGCACAAAAAAGGATTTTTTTCCTCTCCAGATCACTTAGACCATGTTCCTTACATCATTGCCTGGCACTATCTTGTGGAGGAACCCCCTCCTTGGCTAAAGAAAATGCTCCCTCCCTATATCTGCATCCCTATTCTTATTGCTAAACATAAATTTGATTTAAAACAGGTTCTATCTCAGAATGAAGAATAAAATTCTCTGCCTTACAGGTCTCTTATGCCGCAGCCATCTTCTAACCTCTATCCACGCCTACCTACACCACACAACCTCTTTCTCAGCCCTCCCCATATGCAAAGTGGTTCTCAATACCAACCTTGCTCTCAGCCTACCACTTCTGACCCTCCTGAAACACTTGGGGACACTGCCACCATCTGCCCCTCCAACAGGCTCCCCCAATTGCAAATCCACCACCTAGTGTGGCCCTTTACTCGTTTGTGGTATATACCCCTTTTTCCACTAGTTATCTATATAATTGGAAGAATCAGAACCCCTCTTTTTCAGAGAAACTTCAGAATGTGATATCACTTCTTGTGACAGTCTTCTATTTTCATCATCCACATGGGCGGACTGTCAACAACTTCTCAAACTCTCTTATCCACAGGAAACTTGAGAGAATCCAAAGGGAAGCCAAGAAACTAGTATTGGAAGCCAATGCTGCCCCAAAAGGACCCTAATGTTATTGATGCAGTTTTCCCTTCCACACGACTGGACTGGGATCCCAACACCACTGAAGGTAGGGCATCCCTTAACCTCTTTCACTGCACTCAGATGGGTGGTCTCTGGGAAGCTTCTTGGAGCCCTATAAATTTGTCTAAGGTGAGTGAAGTGACCCAAGGGCCCACAGAATGCCCCCTGCTTTCCTAGACAGGTTGCAGGAAACATACAGGCCATAACCCTCCCATAGATCCTGAAGCTCCTGAGAATAGGTGAGCTATTAACATTGCTTTTGTAACTCAGTCTGCACCAGATATTAGAAAGAAGATTCAGAAAATAGAAAGCTTTGAGGGTAAAATTCTTTCAGAGCTAGTAGAGATGACTGCCAGGGCATATAATAATAGAGATGCTCCAGAAGATAGACAGGCTAGGTAAGTGGACAAGCTTATGGTGGCTACTTTCCAGACAAAAAAATAATTCCACAAGACAGCCCTTTCTGAATCATAGAGGAAATACTGAGGGATCCTGGGAAGGCATGACAGAACCCCCACTTAAGAGCATCTAATGTAAAGAAATGGGCCATTGGAAAAAAGAATGTCCTAAATGAGGTCAGAAGACTACACCCATCTTGGAATTAACAGATTGAGGGGGTCAGGGCTTGAAGCCCCCCCCCCGCCCCAAACCCAGGATAACCTTACAGGTGGGGGGAAAAACTGTCAGGTTCCTGGTTGATACTGGGGCACATTTTTTGGTTCTTCAAAAAGCTGACAGTTCCCTCTCAAGAGAACAGACCCTAGTCCAGGGTGCAACTTGATCAAAACTTTACCCATGGACCACCAAAAGATAAGTGGACCTCGGACAAGGTACTGTGACATGTTCCTTCCTTGTTATCCCCAAGTGCCCATACCCATTGTTGGGGAGAGTCTTATTGCATAAAATGAAAGCAAAAATTCAATTTGGGAGCCAGGACACAAGTGTCTCTAGATAGGCCAGAAATTTTAGTGACTGTGCCATTGGGAGAAGAATACCTTTTGTTAGAGAGCCCCATCACAGAGAAAAATCAGGACCTCCTGACTATCTTGCAAGACAAGTTTCCAAGTGGCAACCTCCTCACTCAGCCAACTCAATGCCACACAAGAACACAGTCAGAAACTTACATTCCATTCTTTGGTTTTCCTAAAGACAAGGCCTTGCTGGGAAGTAGCTGCAGGAGAACATTTGTAGGCAGCATTGCCATGTGAGGTTGAAGGAAGATGGAATATTGAAGGGAGTTATCCTGCCTTGCATGAGAACAGACAAGTTAAGAGGAGGACAGTCAGCTGAATTCAAGTTTGGAAAAATTATCATTTGAAGTTCAAATCTCTGAATGTCCACAATTGAGAAAAGTCAGGAAATGTTCAGCATTTGTGGGACAGTTATATCTCAAAAGTCAGAGCATTGGGATGGATAAATGGTCAGTATTAGGGCAGTTGCTAGATAAGCATGAGTACAAGAGTTTGATCCCCAGTGAGTGTGTGACCATTCATGTCTACAATACCAGCACTGAGGGGAACAGGGACAGAAAGTTCACTGGGGCTAACTGAACAGCCAACAGTGTAGCCTGAAAATGATGAGCTCCAAGTTCAGCCAGAGATCCTGTCTCAAGGAAATAAGCTAGATGAGCAATAAAGAAAGACCCTCCAATGTCCTCTGGTAGTCTTTGTGCACATAGGGTACACTTATGTATACACACGCATAGACACTACAGAACACAAAATTCAGAATATTTTTAAAAAGGAAATTTTGTCGTGTATGTATTACATAAATCTGATGTTTTGTTTCAAATAGGATATCCTAAAACAGAAGAAGCTGCTAGCAGAGAAATTCTCCAATACAACATGCAGCCAAGTTAACAAGAGCACATGAGCACTAGGTGTGACAAGAACAACATGGACAATTGGATGTTGACAGTAAGAAGAGAATGTGGATAATCTGGGAACTCTATTTTGCAACTTTCCTATAAATCTAACTATTGAGAAAAATTAGATCTAAGAAATGAAGTGACTGAAGGTGCCTAAATTTCAATATCTCTTCCAGCAGGATTATTCAAGTAAAAACATATTCAATATTAATATGGTATCAAAGATAATATATTAATTTCAAATCTAAATATATGAGCCAGTAAATACAAATAAAGCTCATTATATAGACATCTAACTCATAATGACCACCAGCATTAATGTTTAAGTTGCTTGAATCAACCAGTTATTCCCATAGTAAGAACCCAAGATCATTATTTTATAGCTTTTCTGGGTCAGGGACTCACTACATAGCCTAGGCTGGCCATGAATTTGTGATTCTCTCCCCTCAGCTTCTAGAATGGAGAGTTATGGGAATGTAACACCAAGCCTGGTTTCCCAAATGACTTTTATTTAATATTTCTCAAGGTTCATGACTAACAAGAAGGCACAAAATCAGAAACCTTTGTCACAAAAAATATGCAAAATATTATGAGGTGGGCAGACTTTAAACATTTTTATTTTATTTTTAAAATGTTTTTTAAATTTTTATTTATTTTCAAGAGGAAAGAGAGAGAGAAAGAAAGAGAGAACACCAGGTCCTCCATTTGCTACAAATGAACTCCAGATTCCTGTGCCATTTTGCACGTCTGGCTTTTATGTGGGTACTGGGGAATAAAACCTGGGTTGTTAGGCTTTGCAGACAAGGGGTCAGACTTTTTATTTATTTTTATTTTTGGAGACAGACAGAGAGAGAGAGAGAGACAGGAAGACAGATAGAGATGGGCACGCCAGCAGTGTCTCAGCTGCTGAGAAAGAAATCCAGATGCGTGCACCCCCTTGTGGTCAAGTGCGGCATTGCGCCCTTGCATCACTTTGCATCTGGCTAAATGTGGGACCTGGAGGTTGGAAACGCTGGAGATTGGAACCAGCGTTCTTAGGCTTAGGAGGCAGGCGCCTTAACCGCTAAGCCATCTCTCCAGCCTGGGGTCAGACTTTTTAAGATGGGATTTCACTTATGAATTTTCTAAATAGTGTGGGAGCTTAAGTGTTTAGTCACTATACTCCATAAGCTATTGTAATCAAAGTCTGTAGATGAAATGTGTGGTTTAATAAATTACCACTAACAACATTCACCCTGATGATGACAAAGCAACAGATTGGACACCATGCTGCTGTCACCAGAATATGGCCATGAATGGTGAGTTATCCACCATGCATGAAGCCCATTCGGAACAAGCATAAAGCCAAATAAAAGAAATGAATACATATTTATAAACAATCACATACTCTCCAACTTTCTTCTTTCATTAGAAACCCATCACAGTCATCTTTTGATACAAGTCAAACAGGAGAAAATTAAGAAAGGTGCCTTATCTTCATATCCTAAAATATATATGAAAGAGTGTATATGAAACAGTGGAGTTTTCCAAACTGTGTTATGACCAACATAAACTATACCTATTGAAACTATAAAAGGTATATATATATATATATATATATATATATATATATATATATATATATCCGTAACCACAGTTGAGATGACCGATCCATACATCTACCCACAACATTCCTCAAACCCTTTGTATTTCTTCCCTTCTTTCACCAACCTAATCCATGGGCAAACTGTCTATTTTCTGAATTTTCTAGAATTTTCTAGGTAAGAATGTGGAGGTTCCTATGCACACACACACATACACATATTAGAGACTATACTTCTCTCATTCCATCTGTATTATTTATTCAGGATTTTGTATCAATACAACATGAAGTGGTATTCCTTTCAACTGTTAGGTGTCCCTCCATATATTTCATCGTGTGAACATACAACAGTTCAATGGCTCAATTCATGTGTTAAACAGACACTTTGAGATGCTTATCTCCTCATGCCATCAATATGGGCTACAGATGAGAACTTCACTGCAAAGAGAAATTTTACAATGAAGAAACCAGCTGCACACCACCTTGTCAATTTGGTCAGAGTTCATATCAATAACAATCTTAAGATATGATGTGGCAAAATGGCACCATGTCTTGTCTTAGTCTAATAAAATAAAGGTTTTTAAAGGAAATGCAAGATAATCCCCATATAATGGGAAAGGGAATGTACAGCAATAATATCCTCACTGTTGAGGTCATCACAAACAAGGAAAAACTGAGGAAGTATAAAGGTCAACCAGAGTGAAAGTAGAAACGACTACTAAATCTAACATCTTAACATGGATGGGAACCTAGGATGGAGAAAAGGATATTAATGCAAGTGTGATAAATTTATATAACACAATACCCAACAAGAAAAGTAATCTGATTTTGAAATGGTAAAGAGGACATGAATAGAAGCATTAAATGATGACATGCAAATGGACAAAGTTATAGGAAAGGATACTCAGTATCATCAATGGGCATGAAAATTCAAGTCAGAACCATAGTGAGATATCACCTCCCTGATGTGAGAATATCTATTATCAAAAAGATAAAAATTAATGAAAGGACAGTGAAAACAGTGGATGCTGAATATTCAAGCTTGGCCAGACAGGCCCAATGACTGAACGGGTGCAATAGTGGCATGTCTACTCTTGGGGTAACCAACTGCTCCATAATTGGACTGAAGGCCCTCTCTACGGGAGGGAATATATACCTGGTACTGAAAAACCTAAGTAAAAGTCTATGGTAGGTGAGATCATGAGCCTTAGGGGTATGAGCCTGCTCTTGTCTGACTAAATGTATGTATTACTCCCACCAAGATTCCCTGAAAGCACTACACTTAATGTTCATGTTCACATATTAATGCTACTCTCACTTCTTGTCAGAGAACCTTCTCTTTTCAGATGGTGATGGCCACTGGGATGACCCAAAAGACAACATAGTGCTGAGAAGAAGGGATGGAGGAGTGCCCAGCACTGAAACACCTCTGTCACACCCTCCAAGGCTCAGGGACCATTGCGGAAGAGGGGGCGGATAGAATGGAAGAGCCAAAGGAAGGTTATGACCTCTTACAATGCAACTGCCCAGACAGAAATTGGCCTTGATATCCATGACCTTGCAGTGCCTAGCAATACTCCGCAAGATCCTCAAAATAGAAGAAAAAGATGATGTCATCAAATTAAAAGAGAGACTAATGGAGACAGGGAAGGGATATGGTGGAGACTGGAGTTCTAAAGTGGAATGGGGGGAGGGGAGGGAAATATCAGGTGGGTTTTTTTGCATGTAAGTATAAAAGTCAATAAAAAACAATTAAAAAAAAAGTTAATGAAAGGAAGTGGAGTAAATTCTTACAGACTGTAGGTCAGAATCCAAATTGGCACTGGCATTACATAAAACTGTATAGGCTTCTCAAAACTTAAAAATAGGACTACCAGCATTAAGCAATCCCATACGTAGATACATATCTAAAGAAAATTAAATCAGTACTTTGAATACATGCTGACACTTCCATGTTGGTAGCAGTACTGTCTACAGTAGTCAAGATATAAGAGCAAAGGAATTGCTCCTTTATATATAAAGAAATTATATTTACTTAAAAAATTAAAAAGAGAGAAATTTATAATTTGATGAGCCAAGAGGATATTGTTATGTGAAATAAGCCAGATTCAGAAAGACAAATACTGCATTTTTTTTTCAGGTTGCATTTTAAAAAGTTGATGTCATAAACATTGGTGGAATGTTTGTTTTTCAGTTTTCAGGCAAGGGGGAAATGCAAAGATGTTTATCAAAGGTGCAAAGTTTCAGTTTTAAAGGCATTTAATTTGGGGAAATCTAATGTGCCTATAGAGAGGAAAGGTGTACTGAGCAGCTGTGTAGCTGCTAATAAAGTACTCTACCAATTAGAAAAAATATATACATGCTTTCTTGGCAACTTTCCTTGGTTTCACATTAACTTTTTGAATATATTTGAAATATGTATTCAGCTACATAATCATTAAACTAGCTGGTTATTTTCCTCCTCATTATTCATTTGAAATCCCATGTATATATTTGGTTTAGATGAATTATTGTAAAATACCTTTTCAAATGTATAGTATGGGAACAATATGAATACATGTTTGAGGGATCCTGTTTATTCACTAAATAATATAAATTCATATATTCTTAGTATCTAGATGACTTAGTCCATCTGTTTCTCTTCTTACAGATATGATTCCAAAGCAGGTACCGCTGTGCTCCTTGGCTTGAATGCACTTCTGCAACCTACCACAATGTACAGTGCAGTGTGTCTTCCTTTGTCACTTGTATGGGGTGGAAAACCTGGTGCTTCTGGGCTTTACTGCTACTGGAGTCTTCCCCACATTATGCTTTCACTGTAACTGTCAGCGTTCTAGACACAGGAAGTCCCGTCAGAAGAAGTGTAATAAAATGATAAAAATGCAAAGTAAAGATAGAGGCATGAGTGAATGATGTGTAAATGTCATCTTAATTATAGGATATGTCACTTGCTATCACATTGGATTCTGTATTATACTGCAAGAAATATTTATTCATTGAAGTTTCAGATTATCTCATCAGGTTTCAAGATATTGCATTAGATGCTGAGTTTATAAGTCACAAAGAATAATTTAAAATAACAGATATATTGATATGAAATAAACCTTTCTCAGAAACACAATGTGTTGGGGTCCCGCTTAGGGCCAGCCCAGGAGGGATGATAGGGTCTCTGCCAAGTTGGGGGAGAGAGGCGCAGAGTCACGACACAGACTCCGGGAGCTGGGTGGAAGCAGCAGAGGGTGAGCTGCCGCAAATTCATTTATTCAAGGAAGTGCAGGGGGTTTTAAGAGGCTTAGCTGGCCAATAATTGTATGGGGTGGTCCCCTTTTTGTGACCAATGACAGCCTGTCTCCAGACAGATCATCTAGTAGCAGGTTTTTAGCGAGCATGGGACGGTAGCTGTTGTCATGCCAGGCCTGAGCAGAATGCCATGTTCACAGCAGCACTTCCTGGTTTCTTTAGCCATGCGGTCTGGCTAGGGCCAGGCCTGCATTGTGCCATACATATCCTCCTTTTTGTTTTTATTATTGGAAACCCTGGGAGGCATGGTTCTTTGACAAGCCATTGTTGGACCCAGGCCCCAAGGTATCATCACATGTGACGGTGCCTGTCTTAGGTTGCCCCATCTCATGGAGTCTTACCTGTCATTGACTACCCACAGATCTGGTGAGAAAACCCAAGGGGTGTTTTATTATTGGCGACCCTAGGAGGCATGATTCTTTGCCAAGCCATTGTTGACCCCAGGCTCCAAGGGATCATCACATGTGATGGTGCCTGCGTTAGGTTGCCACATCTCCTGGGGTCTTACCTGTCATTGACCTGCCAATCTGGCAAGAAAACCCAAGGGGTGTGGCTGTCACCTAGGAGGCATGGGAGGGCCAAGTGGTAGTGGCTCTGTGGCGTGCGAACAATCCAAGAGAGCAAGAATCAATTATAGAACCTGAGAAAGACTGGGGTAGGACAGGTTGCTGGGTGACTGTTGTGAACTCACCCTAGCATCATAATTAGTAGCACTGAGTGTCCTTAATGGTAGCAGATCAATGTAATCAAAGGAGTTACAAATGAATTTATGGCTGGTTGGAGTGTAGCATTACCATAAGAGGCATTAATAAGCAAAAAAGGCAAAGGGGTGGCTAAGGAGAAGTACTTGCTTTAAGGGGGGGGGTACAGCAAAATAGAGTGGCTAAAAAAAGCCTAGGAAAAGCATGGGAATCTTAGGCCCACCACACCAAACAAGTGTGGCCTAAGAAGAATTGTCCAAAATGGTTTCTGGGAAGTGGTAGTAGGGAGAAAAGGAGATAAAAGGAGAAAATGGGGGAATAAGTTTACAGTCCCATATCCAGACTGAGGGGTTTGGCATCATCCTCTTCATCAAGGTCGATCCCTGAGTCAGTGCTGGATGGATGTTTCTTGCAGGGATCCAGATTGGGATCTGTGAAGTTTCTGGAAAGACACAAGCATACCCTCAGCCCTGCATTAAAACTTTTATTTTATAATTAGTTCCTTTAGGGTCTGGTTAGTTCTCTCCATGATGGCTTGTCCTTGTGGGTTGTGGGGGATCCCAAGGGAACGTTTTATTCCCCAAGATTCCATGAAGGATGTGAATTGGGCAGATGTGTATGCAGGGCCATTATCAGTTTTAATTGACCAGGGTACGCCCATGACCAACATAGCAGTTTTTGTCACCTTAATGACATGGGACTCTTTCTCCCCTGAGAGAGCAATAACAAAAGTAAGCTTAGAGTAAGTGTCCATGATGACATGGACATATTTGAGGTTACCAAAGGAAAGTATGTGGGTAACATCCATCTGCCAGATAGAATTTGGAGTAAGGCCTCTAGGATTGACTCCTTGAGGCTGTAGGGGGCCCAAGGGGGCTACAGGGGCACATGCCTTACAGGTATGGGTTAAATGTTTGCATTGGCTAAGCAAGAGCTCAGGATATAGGGTGTTTAGATTAGTGGGGGATAGATGGACTCTTTGGTGTAAACGTCTAGCTTGTTCTAAAGGTGGCAAGGAAGAGACAGCAATAAATTTGTCTACCTGAGAATTCCCATCAGCAATAAAGTCAGGCAGACCAGTGTGAGAGAGAATGTGCTCAATAAGTCTGAAGGTGGATGGCCCATTGTATGTAAAAGGATCTCTTCAAAGTAAGAGTCAATGCCAGATTCCTGGGATACCTTTCGGATGAGAGCCAGATAAGAGAGGGGGGTGGGGTACCAGGCCCTGGCTGTTGCCTCTGGCCCTACATTAATGGGAAAGCAGTGAAGGGTGGAGCAATGGTGAGTGTTAGCGAACTGGCCTAGTTGTGTCCAGGAGGGATCAGGCAAAGGTCCTTCCAAGGTTAAAGGGGGGAGGGTAAGAGTGACTGCCACAGGCGGCAGTTGTGCGCTGAAAAGGCAGTGGGCAGCCGGCAGTTTGGGTGGCAGTCTTGGGAGGGTTGAGATTTTAAGAGACAGTTTCACTTTTAATTTACAGCTTTTGTTATGTGAGGAAATGACTTCCTCCACGGAGGAGACTTTAAGGCTGGCAATTATGGCAAGGAGGATAGGAAAGAATGGGGCAGGGGGTGTGCACACTTCAAAAACCTCGCATTTCTTCATGAGGAAGAGACCCTGGGACCAAATGGAAGTGTCCCAGATGTTCTCCATGTTAATCCATGTGGCTAAAACAAGAGTTTCATCCCAAAAGCTATGGAGGTCCTTTTGTTTCACTTTTAAGCCACATTGCAGTAGGAGGGCCTAAAGAGCATGCAATAGTGGCATCCTCTGATGGGGAGGGAGGTTGCCCATTATGGCGTGGTGGTATTTGAGGAGGGCTAGGCTGGAACACTCCTGAATCAAGGAGACTGAGAAAATAATAACCCAGATCAAAAATGATAGCCCAAATAAATAAATATACTGGGAAAAAAAATGATAACCCAAAGGATAATCATGCAAACCACAAGTCCTAATGCCAGGACCAGCTGAGACATATCTATAGAATGTTTAGGACCCATGTGTCTTTTGCTTAGTGGGGGACTTCTGTGGGTCATTACTCCATGGCCATATGCCCACACGGTGTCTCCAGGAAGGCTCAGCCAAAGGCCTCCCCTTGGTTCTTAAATCAGATGGGTCAAACCCTTATGGGATTTTGCTGGGATGAACCGAGATTGGAGGGACCAACATGGGCTTCAGGACTGTGCGGTGATGTGTGCCTTCCTACCAGGGAAAAGGATGAACAAAAGGGAAAGGGGGGAGGAGGGGACTGCCTGCTCACCCTCGGGCAGCCATCAGCACATGGAACAGCAAGGGGCCTACTCACCGGATGATCAAGAAGGGGGTGTCTTGCCAAATTCCGAGGGGAGTGCTCACAAGACAATCAAGAAGGGGGTATCTTGCCAGTGCTGAGGGGGCACAGGGTCCCTGTTCAGGCACCAACAATGTTTCTTTCCATTTGTGCAAATCTTCTATGGGGCTATTGAGAGGGATTCTCATTTTTGTTGCAGCATAATTTACTTCCACCTTTCCTAATGAGCAGTCTGAGATTACTCTTAGCTATAATCGATGAATAGTGGTGTAATGAAAGTATTTTCAGTAAATATTTGACATGACTTCCAATTATTCCTCATCATAATTGTGTGAAGCAGGACTAATAAGTGAACATCAGTCATGATCTTGAACTTCTATCTTTAGCAAATGATATATTAAAAAGATTATATGGATTTACTCTCCCATTGGCAGTATTATATACATATATATACGTACATATATATCACATATAGTATATAATGGTATTTTAATGCAATCTTACTATTACTAAATTTATTTTCAGTAAAGAATTCAAGGACAGAGAGAGAGGACATGTACAGACATTTAGGCAAAGACATTCTCCTCCAAATAACAGAATGTATAAAATGTAACCACATATTTAACCAGCACAATGAATACAGAGACATATGCTTACACACATCCACATACACATGTTTATGTACTTGTATTTTCTGGTTGCTATTCTCCAAGAGAGTTGGAATTGCTGTAGGCATCAATGGCATTTGATATGCAGAAATTAGCACAATTAATACAGTTAATTTGTACAGTTAACAGTTAATTACTCTGCTCTTCAAACTCTCCCTTATCTATGTATTTATGTCTTGATTTTACTGAAATCCTGGTCATGGTAGTAGAATGCTGGTATATTCACCTAGCTGGCCCCAGGAAACTCTACTATGGTGCTGGCTTGTCAGTCGCTTTTAGGGTTGGACAAATTGAAGCATATTTTAAAGAAGTAAGTGATTCTTATAGCTTTTCCACATCCCTTTCCTCCTTTTCTTGGGAGAAATAAAGTGTTAATCATTTTAAATTTTCATTACAACACCATGTTTTATAATAGAATTTTAATCCAGCTCTTTTCTTACTTATACTAATACATATACAAAGAGTTGTACATACAAGTATACTGCAAGTTATTCATCTATATAGCATCAATTGAAATTTCAGTTTTAAAGAGTTATTATTCATCTGTTAATGAAACAGGTTTTGCCTGCAAAAGGTACAAAAAGACTTCAGTATCACCCAAAGCTAAAACTCACATGTGAACACTAATGTCTCAATGGTATATACTATATGGAGTTTACATGATGTACAGAATGGCCATCCTTTTATATGGGGGGGGAATTGCCCCACCAGGGCCTTCTGCCACTGTAATCGAACTCCAGATTTGTGTGCCATCTAGTGATGTGTGATTTTGCGTGCTTGCATCATCTTGTGTGTCTGCTTATATGGGACATGGAGAGTGGAACATGAGTCCTTAGGCCTGGCAGGCACGTGCACTAACTGATAATCCATCTCTTCAGCCTTATACAATCATTTTGAATAAAAATTATACATGTATATCTTCAAGTAAATCAACTCTTCCTGAAACTTCTCTCCTGAGGCATTCTATCCTGTGTGCCCCATCATGAAAATTAAATACTTTGTCTCTCTCAATTGGAAATATATTGTCAGGGTATGAGATGGCCATCAGTCAATTACAGTTTAGTATGAATATTTCTTGGCTTCTTTCCAAGTGGGAGTGAAAGTATAAGATGTGATAGTGAGCTGGGCATGGTGGTGCATGCCTTTAATGCCAACAATTGGGAGGCAGAGGAAGATGGATGGCCATGAGTTCAAGGCCACCCAGAGACTATGTAGTGAATTCCAGGTCATCATGAACTAGTGTGAGACCCTACCTTGGAAGCAAACAAAAAATGTGACAGTGCAATTATGAGGATTCCAGTCACCCAAAAGGGGACAATGGATGCGACTGAGTTAAGACCAATCCTGAACTGAGTAGGAAAAGCACTGAATTTTCAAGAAACCAGACATATCATAAATATAATTTAAGGACCTAGAGATGAAAATCTGGCCTATGGTGAGAGGATAGCAATTTGAATAGTTCCTGTTGTCTTGGTCCCTTCCTCAGCCCCACTCACTTCAGCCCCTGGATTCTCAATCACAGTTCACAATAAAATATGACAAATTTCCAACCCAAAATGAACTGTGAGCTGAAAGAAAGTAGACATTAAAGTTATATTTTATATATGTTTTGAGGGTAACTCCAATGCCAAAGGTTGATTCTGATATCATAAATCCCAATCTCTGATTGATAATTTCTAGTTCAGGACCATATTCCCTCTTGTTCACATAATCTTCCCCTGCCCTATTTATGTGTGTCTCTGTGTATGTGTGTGTGTGTGTGTGTGTGTGTGTGTGTGTGTGTGTGTGTACATGAGCATGTTCTTGGGCACTCATGTGGACACGTGTACCACACGTATGCAGATCTGAGGATGACTTCAGGTATCAAACTTCACCTTCCACCATGTTTGAGGCTGCATCTCTCAGTCACCACTACATTTTCAGGTTGGTTGGACAAGTTTCCAGGAAATTCTCCTGTCTCTGCCATCTTTGACCATTAGCAATATTGTATTACATATTTTCATGCTGCACATCTGGCTTTTATGTGGTTTCTGAAGATCTCAACTTGGATACACTTGTGTGGCAAGTCCTTCATCCGCTGAGCCATCTCTCCAGCCCTATCCTGTCTTTTGATGACTAAAACATTCTACTCTCTGTTAGCCTTGTTTCTGCTTATATGTTTTGAATCAAATTATAGTACATGCCCACCATGAAAGCCTCTTCCATGGCATTTCTGGTTGCATTTTGTATTTTGTGAGTTTTACAGTGAAGAAGAATCCAGGCATTAATTAGCATTTCAGAATTCTGCTGGCACAGAGGTCCAATGAGTGCATAGAATGGGTTGAGCATAAGCTTGGGAGGAGAGCCTGGAATGAACTAGACAATCGTGCAGTGAGGCATTTGTTTAATAGAGCCTCATTAAACAAGTCATTGTAGAGCAATCATTCCATCTTCATCATGAGTCAATGAGCTCCTTTATCTACTCTACATTCTTATTACCTTTCAGATGAAGTTTTATAATGAGGTAGCTAAGAGTTGGTCAGTGCCTGGCATGGTGGCACACACCTTTAATCCCAGCACTCGGGAGGCAGAGGTAGGAGAATCACCATGAGTTCAAGGCCACCCTGAGACTATAGAGTGAATTCCAGGTTAGTCTGAGCTAGAGTGAGACCCTGCCTCAGAAAACCAAAAAAAAAAAAAAAAAAAAAAAAAAAAGAATTGGTCAGGAGAAAGAAAAGCAGTCTAGTCCAGCAAACTACCACATTTATTATAGGTTAGGATGATTTGGATTTTTTAAAAATCTCTGAATATTATTTTTACATAGAAACTTACAGTATAGGAAATGTGACTCAACATATACAGTTCAATTCCTATAAATGAAGGAATTGCATTCCCTGGTCTGCTGCCTATTTGAATGGCAAGGCTCTAATGGAGCTCCCAACCAAGCAAACATGTTCTGTGACCATGAGCCATCTCTCTCTCACCTGGATAGGAAGAGTTGCCCAGACCAAACCTGCTCACACCTGTGTGGCATTAGGCATCACCTGGGAGGTGGTTAAAATGCAGATTCTGGAACTGTGGTTCATCACATCCAATGAGCTCCCAGGAGATGCTGGTATAATGATCCAGAAGCATATTTTAAGGGGCCAGAATTTGGGCTTATTTATTGTCTTCATGATCTTTTCCAGACCTTATTTACATGATTTTGAATAGATTTGCCTTTGTATAAAGGGGAGACAGATTCAACAAGCCATCCATTTATCTAATTATTGTTGTGTGAATGTCTTGGTTTCTTCTTACAGTACTTCTAGCAAGATCCTGCCATTCTGTGAATCTAATTCATGATGCAGCTTTCTTGTCTGATGATTCCAATGTCACATACCTCTTGAGTTTAGGGAATGTCACCTGTTCTACCAACTTGGGGTTTCTTTAACAGAATACATGGAAGGATGACTTGTAAAGGACATTTATCTCTCATTATTATTATTATTATTCTAGAAGCTAGGAAGTGCAATATCAAGGCTCTGATAGATGTGGACTATAGTGAGGGTGCTTCCTTGTGTATAGCGATTTTCCTCTGTAGCATCACATGACAGAAGCATGAGGTTTACACTCTCTGAAGATTTCATGTAAGGATCAAGAGCCTCTTCATGATGACATTAACCCCAACTCTGAAATCAGGCACTAGAATTTGACACATATATTTGGGGAAACACAAATGTCCAACCTATAGAACCTAGTTAAAATTTCATCCTAGACTTTGGGGTAAGATGTCAACATAAGAGCTACACCAAATGGGTCTATGGAGAGATTTTAGCAAAACCACAGAAAAATGCTCTATTCTTCTGAAAAGTGAAGGAGTATAGGTTATTCTTAGACACAGCAGAGAAGCAGAAGAGACAAAGATCCACCATAAAGGAGGAAAACAGCCAGAATCACACTGAGGCTATTGCAGTCCTTGACCCATGTGATCTACACACATGCCCAACACAGCCTACCAGGTGCCAGTGCCAAGCAGAATGGAAGCAGCAGATACCAAACAAGGGGATTTTCCAATGTCATCAGCCTCCTTGCAAAGTCAAGAAATCTGAAGGAAAGACAGCGGAGGTCAGCTGAGGAGCTACTAAAAGGGATATAGGCAGGACTGCTTGAGCAACTGTGGTAGTTTGAATATATGGCCCCCAGTATATCCAGTGTTATATTAGTTTATGGTTTACATCTGCAGCCACCTTGCTGGAGTCAATGTCACTGGGCGGATCTTAGGGTGTGATGGTGGGTTTGAGATTCCATTGTAAAGATATGCAAAGTGTGCCTAGTTGGAATTCCTGAAGTGTGGTGTGCTGTGTAGCTGGTGGCTTTTCTCTCTCTTACCTGGTCCTGTTAGAGCAGACCACTTCTCCTGCCATTATGGAACTTCCCCTGGATCTGTAAGCTTCAATAAATAAACCCCTTCAATAAATAAATCCCTTCCTCCATAACTGTGCCTGGTCTGGAAGTTCATCTCAGCGAACCTGAAGCTGTCTTACAATAACTGAAGGCTTTCTGCACCCTCCCATCCCCCAACTACCAGAACTGATTCAGCCCCTGGGGGCAGCACATCCAGCACACTTGATCAGAACTCCAGTTCCAAAGCACAACATAGAGGGATTGAGGTGGGCATTCAGCATTAGTGAGATTTGGAAGCCACCCCCAAAGGTAACAAGGCTGACTGATAAAAAATAGGTACATAGGTTTCATTGGACATGCTAATCTCTCTTTCCATGTCAGGGCAGGTTATGGTTACATGAACTACACTTGGCACCTTATACTCATATCCTGAAAGTGTATAAAATTGGATCGCCACATCTAAGAACACTACAGATAAGTAGAAAACCCAAGCATCAAATCTGTTCAGGATGCAAAAGTTGCTACATTATAATACAAAAACACAAAGAATCAAGACAATGCAATCCCACTATAAATTATAAGTCCATCAGAAATGATCACCAATGAGACTGTTTTAGATTACTTTAGATGAAATTACTAAAAAGGTCCTCAAAGAAATCAAAGGAATTAAAGAAGAAAACAAACTCCTGAAAGAGAACACAGGAAACCAGCTTAATGAATTAAGAAGGTCATTACAATACATGAGTAAGGAAATAGAAATACTGAAGAAAACCCAGTTGAAATTCTATTTCTGAAGAACACAGTCAAATAGAAATCTGGAAACTCTCACCAGTAGAATAGATGAAGGAGAGAACAGAATATCTAAACTAGAAGACCAGGTAGCAGACATAATAAAATCCAACAAAGGGAAAGACAAGATAATAGGAAGGTATGAATGGGAATTTCAACATGCCCAGAACACTACGAAATGATCAAACATAAGAATTCAGGCTATAGTAGGAGGAGAAGAATTTCAATCCATAGGCTTAGTAAACATTTTCAACAAAATCATAGGAGAATATTTTTCCCAAGTTGGAAAAGAATTTCCAGTACATGTACAAGAAGCTTTTAGAACACATAACAGACAAAACCTGGAAAGACCCTCTCCTTGCCATGTTCTAATTAAACTATTATACATGCAAACCAAAGAAAATATATTGAAAACAGATAGAGAGAAAAAGGAAGTCACCTACAAAGGCAAGCCCATTACAATAACAGCAGATAACTCAACACAAACTTTAAAAGCCAGAAGGGCTTGGAATGATGTATTCCAAGTTCTGAGAGATAACAACTGTCAACCAAGGTTACTTTACCTGCAAAGCTATCTATCCAAATTGATGGAGGAATAAGGACATTCCACAACAAATACAGGCTAAAAGAATTTATGACAACTAAACCAGCTTCACAGAAAATGCTTGAAGGAATCCTTCATGCTGAAGAGAAAGCAAACCACACACAGGAGGAAATAGGGGAAAAAATAAAGCATATTGAAATGACAGTTAAAACAAGCAAGAAAAGGGAAACAGAAAGCACTACAAAACAAGAAGAATGGTGAGAATAAATATATACCTATCAATAATAACTTTTAATATCAATGGCCGCAATGCTCCAACCAAAATTCACAGGCTTGCAGACTGGATTATAAGCAGGATCCTGCCATTTGTTGCCTCCAGGAAACTCATCTCTCAATAAAAGATTGACACTGTCTTAGGGTGAAAGGATGGAAAATGGTATTTGAAGCAATTCACTAGGAAACTGGATAGACTTCAAGCAAACATTAGTGAGGAAAGATAAAGAAGGCCACTTTATACTGATTGAAAGAACACTCCAACAGGAGGACACTATAATCCTAAACGTATATGCACCTAACATGAGGGCTCCTGATTTCATCAAACAAACACTAACAGAGTTAAGGTCACAAGTAACACCAAACACAATTTCAGTGGGTGACTTCAGTACCTTACTCTCATCAATGGACAGGTCATCTGGGCAAAAAAAAATAAATAAACAGAGAGACATCTGGATGAAATGATGTCATGGAAAAAAATGGACCTAACAGATATATAAGAACGTTCCATCAAAATAAGGCAGAATATACATTTTGCTCAGCAGCACATGGAACACTCTCCAAAATCAACCATATATTAGGACCCAAATCAAATCTTAACAAATACAGGAAAATTGAAATAATCCTTTGTACTTTATCTGAGCACAATGGATTAAACTGCAAATCAGCAACAAGAAAAACTACAGAGCATACACAAACTCATGGACACCACATAGTACACTATTGAATGATGAATGGGTCATTGAAGAAATAAAAAAGAAATTCAATAAATTCATAGAATCAAATGATGACAAAATACAACATACCAAAACCATTGGAACACAATGAAGGCACTCCTAAGAGGGAAATTTATACCTCTAAGTGTCTATATTAAGAAATTAGAGAGTTCACGAGCAAATAATTTATTGTTTCACCTAAAGGCCTTTAAAAAGAAGTATAAAGAAAACCAAAAAGCAGCAGATGAGAAGAAATAATAAAGATTATGGCAGATATTAATGATATAGAAAATTTAAAAAACAATTCAAAGAATCAACGAAACACAGAGTTGGTTCCTTGAAAGGACAAACAAGGTTGATAAACTCTTAGCAAATCTGACCAGAAGAAAGAGAGAAGAGGCAAAAATTAATAAAATTAGAATGGTGGGTGTGGTAGTGCACACCTTTAATCCCAGCACTAAGGAGGCAGAGGTAGGAGGATTGCTGTGAGTTTGAGGCCTCCTGGAGACTACATAGTTAATTCCAGGTCAGCCTGATCTAGAGTGAGACCCTACATCGAATAACTGAAAATAATAATAATAAAATTAGAGATGAAAAAGGCACCATTACAGCAGATACCAAAGAAATGCAGAAAATCATAAGGACATACTTTTAGAATATATATCCCTCTTAGTTTGAAAATCTTAAAGAAATGGATGATTCCCTTGATTCATATGGCACTACCAAAATTAAATCAAGATGAGATAAACCATTTAAATAAACCTATAACAAGTATGGAGATCCAAGCAGTTATAAAAAGTCTCTAAATTTTAAGAAGTCCAGGCCCAGATGGATTTAATGGTGAATTTTACCAGGCTTTCATGGAAGAACAAACACCACTGCCTCTCAAACTTTTCCATAAAATAGAAAAGAAAGGAATTCTGCTGAACTCCTTCCACAAAGCTAGCATTACACTTATACCAAAACCAAAGACAGAACAAAAATAAAATTACAGACCAGTCTCCCTCATGAACATAGATGCAAAAATTTTGGACAAAATATTTGCAAACAGAATACAAGAATATATTAGAAATATTATTCACCCTGACCAAGTAGGCTTTATCCTAGAGATGCAGGGATGATTCAACATATGCAAATTAATAAATGTAATATATTATATAAATGACCTGAAGAGAAAAATCACATCTCAATAGATGCAGAAAAGGTATTCGACAAAATCCAAAATTCCTTCATGGTAAAAGTATTACAGAAACTGAGAATAGAAGGAACATATCTCAACATTATAAAAGCTACAACAAACCTACAGCCCACATAATACTAAATGGGGAAAGTCTTGAAGTTTTTCCACTAAATTCAGGAACAAGACAAGTGTGTCCACTGTCCCCACTTTTGTTTAATATAGTACTGGAAGTTTTAGCTATAGCAATAAGGCAGAATAAAAGGGATACAACGTGGAAAGGAAGAGATCAAATTATCATTATTTACAGATGATATGATTCTATACATAAAGGACCCTAAAGTCTTTACCTGTGAACTGTTACAATTGATAAGCACTTTTATCAATGTAGCAGGGTACAAAATAAACACATGGAAATCAGTATCTTTCCTGTATACTAACAACAAGCATGCTGAGGATGACATCAGTGTATCTCTCTCACTTACAATTGCCTCAAAAAAAGTACCTTGGAATAAACTTAACCAAGGAAGTGAAGGATCACTACAATGAAAACTTTAAAACACTCAAGAGAGAAATTGCAGAAGACACAAGGAAATGGAAAGATATCCCATGTTGTTGGATTGGAAGAATCAATATTGTAAAAATGTCAATCTTACCAAAAGCAATCTACACATTTAATGCAATCCCCATCAAAATTCTAATGGCATTCTTCACAGAAATAGAAAAAAACAATCCTAAAATTCATTTGGAAGAACAAAAGACCTTGAATAGCCAAAACAATTTTGAACAACATAAATAAGGTCAGTGGTATCACCATACACAATTTTAAGCTATATTACAAAGCCATAGTAACAAAAACAGCATGGTACTGGCACAAAGACAGACATGTACTTCAATGGAACAGAATAGAGTACCACGATATTAATCCAGGCTGCTACAGCCATCTGATTTTTACAAAAAATGCCAAAAGTACTCATTGGAGGAAAGACAGCTTCTTCAACAAGTGGTGTTGGGAAAACTGTATATCTATATGTAAAAGGATGAAAATAGATGCCTATCTTTCCCCATGCACAATTATCAAGTCCAAGTGGATCAGGGACCTTAATATCAGACCTTAAACTCAGAAGTTGCTAGAGGAAAAGGTAGGGGAAAACATTCTACATATTGGCTTAGGCAATGACTTTCTGAATAGAACCCCAATTGCTCAGGAAATAAAACCACTAATGAACCACTGAGATTTCATGAAATTACAAAGCTTTTGTACAGCAAAGAACACTGTGAATAGAGCAGAGACAACCTAAAGAATGGAAGAAAATCTTTCCCAGCTACACATCTGACAGAGGATTAATATCCAGAACATACAAAGGACTCAAAAACAGAACAATAATAATTCAAACAACCCAATTAAAAAATGGGCTATATTGCCAGCTGTAGTGGCACATGCCTTTAATCCCCAGCACTCAGCTGGCAGAGGTAAGAAGATCACTGTGAGTTTGAGGCCACCCTGAGATTACATAGTGATTTCCAGGTCAGCCTGAGCTAGAGTGAGACCTTACCTCGAAAAACCAAAAATAAAGGGGGAGGGGGGGCTATGGAACTAAATACAAAGTTCTCAACAGAAGAAATACAGATGGAATAAAAACATCTAAAAAAGTGTTCTATATTCTTAGCCATCAGGGAAAGGCAAATTAAAACTACTTTGAGGTTCCATCTCCTGTCAAAAAACCATCAAACCATCAAGAAAACAAATGACAGTAAATATTGGTGAGGCTGCAGAAAAAGGGGAACCTTTGTACAGTGTAGTCTCATACAGCCATTTTGGAAATCAGTGTGGATATTCCTGAGACAACTAAGAATAGGTTTACCATAGGACCCAGCTATAGCACTCTTATGCATATATCCTAAGAACTCTTCTCACTACCTTAGAGATACTTGCACAACCATGTTTATTGCTGCTCTATTCACAATAGTTAGGAAATGGAACCAGCCTAGATGTCCCTCAAGATATGAATGGATAACTAAGATTTGGTATATTTAGACAATGGAGTTCTACTCAGCTATAAAGAAAAATTAAATTATGAAATTTGTAGCAAAATGGGTGGATCTGGAAAGGATTATAGCACGTGAGGTAACCCAGGCCCAGAAAGCCAACCATCACATATTCTCTCTCATATGTGGATCCTAGCTACAAATGTACAGACTTGTGTGTGAGCTGGAACCAAAAATCAGTAGCAAAGGCCAGTAAATTAGTAAAAGGCTATAAGGAAGGGAGGAGAGCAAAGGACTTAAGGAGATGCTATTGTACATATGTAAGTAGAAGGACAGATGACAGGGAGGGGAAAGGCCTAAGCAGGGCGAGGGGAAGAGATTGTGTAAAAGTAGGGAGGGTTAATAAAAATTCAAGATATTCTGTATAAGACATACGAATACCTACTTTTTTGAATAATGGTACACCAAGAAGCCATAGATTGTTACCAGAAAATTTTCATTGCTGGGAATGGGATACATTTCAGTGAGTTGTTGGCCAGGGAGTTCCCTGTTGCCTACAAAACATTACAGGCAAGGTCCTTGGCTTCCATTGAGAAACAGATGGTAAGACCTTATTGCAGAAGACTTCACATGTCTGAGAAGTCAAGCTGGGGCTGAGCAGAAAATATTCTCCTTATAGACCAGCCAACTGAATGCTGGAAAAAACTGCATTGCATGCCTCCCTATGGGAGGCACAAGTCATCAACAGTGAAAACATTGGGCACTGGAAGCCTCAAGTTTGGCCAGACAGGCAAAATGACTGAATGAGTGCAATAGTGGCATATCTTCTGTGGGGGAAACCATCTGCTCTCTAATTGGACCAGAGGCTTGCTGTATGGGAGGGAATTGATAACTGGTACTGAAAACTTAACCAAAAGCCTATGACAGGGGAGGTCACGAGCCTTAGAGGTATAAAGCCTGCTCTTTCCTGGCTAAATGTATATATTATTCTCACCAAACTGCCCTGAAAGCAGTACACTTAATGTTCATAGTCATATATTAAAGCTACTCTCACTTCTGCTTACAGAAGCTTCTGTTTTCAAATGGTGATGACCACTGGTATGACCCAAAAGGCAACATAGTGCTGAGAAGAAGGGATGCTAGAGTTTCCAGTGCTGAAACATCTCTATTACATCCTCCATTGTGGAAGAGGTGTTGGAAAGAATGTAAGAGCCAACGGAAGGGTTCCAGTCCTTACAATGCAACTGTCCAGACAGAAATTGGCCCCGATATCCATGACCTCAGAGTGGAGCAATACCTTCACAAGACCCTCACAATGAGAAAAAAAATGACATCAAAATGGAAGAGAGAGTGTGGAGGGATGGAGAGTGGAGTTGTGAGAAGTGGAGAGGGAAGGGAAATATCATGGTTTATTGTCTGTAAGTATAGAAGTTGTCAATAAATTTTTTAAAACAATTTCAGCCCACAAACCCTCATAATGAGAACTATATTTATTTTTATTTTCTAACTTACCTAAGTGTCCTGTCTGACTAAGTTTTCTGGAGGAAAAAGTATTTCTTCTTCATTGGGATATGACCTCTACTTTACTCTTGCAACCTGTTTAGGGTTTACTCCTGCAAAGGTCCCTGGGCAGGGGACCACCAGAACAACAATCCACACAATAGCTTTCCCCAGTTTTAGGAGCCCTGGGATGGGCCAGAGTGGAACAACCCACTAAATATGCACATGCTCTGACTGACTCATTCATTGCTTCCAATAGTCACTGCCTGCTGAGGATGCTACCATCTTTTCGCACACATCTCAGAGCACGTGCCCATCTTGTCTCTTTGGAAAGTCCATGCCTGGGTCAGAGGATGAAGACACAGAGTGGCTCTTCATAGGAATGTTTCAGCATTTTCAACTCCCTTTAATAGTTTCTGGGAGTCCATTCCAACAGCCTCTTGAAGTATCAAGAATTGTTAAACAGTAGGCTTTCCTTCTCTTTTATTATTTTCTAATCTGATAGCAACAAAATGATGTGAAAATACACACTCTTGGTTTATTTTTTATTGGTTCCTTAAATTGTTGTTTGGAGGATTTTATACTAATATACTACGATGGACTGAAGTGCTATGCTGAAGTCTTAACCTGCAGTACCTTAGAATGTTGTTTTATTTGCATATGGAGTTGATGCACAGATAAATAACTTAAAAGTGTGTCATTAGGGTGGGTGCTCACCTATTATGACTAGAGGAGACACTTGGATGTGGAGAAGTATGGAGGGAAAGTCACGTGGATACCCAGGGAGAAGGTGCCTGCTGCAAGCATGAAGAGGTCCAGTACTATTAGCACCTTGACACGGGACTTCCAACCTCCAAAATCACGACATGACAATGGTGGTTATTTCAGATCCCCACATTGAGTACTTGTTACCATAGTCCTCCAAACTTAATACACAGATACCAGTACTTTTTCCACTAGTGTTTTGTCCTGTTTTACTTGAAAAGTTTTCATGTACATTGTGGATGTTGTTCTTTGTCTACTATTTTCACATTTTATCACTGGACAAATTTAAGGATTTATCATATGTGGCAGAGAGATTGCTTAGTGGTTAAGGCACTTGCCTGCAAAGCCAAAGGACCAAGGTTTGATTCCCCAGGACCCATGTAAGCCTGATGCACAAGGTGGTGCATGCATCTGGAGCTCCTTTTCATTGGCTGGAGGCCCTGGCATGTGCACTCTCTCAAATAAATAAAAATAAGATATTAAAAATAAAAGAAAGAAATAGACACATAATCCCAGTGTCCTCAGTCTTCATTTTCAGAGATTAACTCCTTCTAGGTCATCATTGGAGACACCTCACAGTTCATCCTATGATCCTCAGTTTTTAGGTGGTTTGGGCATTAACTTTTCAAGACTATGTGATCCTATCATTCCATCCCTATCCTACCTTTTCTTACTAGTTTATTTCTCTCCATTCCTCCCTAGCCCTCACCAGCTCCCATTTGTTCCTTCCCTGACCCCACCCTACATGAAGTTCACTTTTTTCAAATAATCGTCTGAAGCTTCTGGAAGGATGCCAGGGTGCACTTGATACAATATCACAAAATTTGGAGAGAAAATTCATATCTACACAGAACAGGACAGACAGACATAGTCAGAGATAGACAAAGAGATGAGAGAGAAGAACTCTAGAAAATATCTATAGGTGACATAAGGGACAGGTAGTGGCACCATTATATACTATGTGAGCACATGTGCCCTTCATACTGTATTTTTGCTTAACCCCTTCTTATGCCCATCTAGTCCTTCTTCTCTGATGTCTTATGTGTAGCAATGAAGAAAATTGAAATCATGACATTCTTAGGAAAATGGGTGTAACTGCAAATCATTAGATAAGAGAAATAAACCACTCTTAGAAAGACACAAGCTGCATGTTTTCTCTAATATGTAGAACTTACATTAAAATGTGTGTGTGTGTGTGTGTGTGTGTGTGTGTGTGTGTGTGTGTGTGTGAAGTATAAAGGGAATTATGAGAGGAAAGGGTCATCTTATAGTAGAGGGTAAATAGAGATGATAATGAAGTACATGTGATACAGTTTAAGGGGGAATAACTGGGAGAAGTTAAGAAACAAGCTGGTGGGGGAATGGGCCATGGGAGGTCAGGTGACAGGGAAGCCAATGAGAACAAAGTATAATGACATACATATGTGAAGGTGTCACGATTAAGCCCATTACTTTGTATGCTAATCTAATAACTAAATAAAAGAATATAAAGATAATTAAACAGTCCTCAAATATTTTCAACTCACTGTTCCTTTATAGAAATAAAAGTAATTGAAGAATCCAGAAAATTTGCTGATGTGGACTGAGAATACTATGACAATCTGTATGTCTTCTTTCCTTTTGGGTTCTTCTCTAAAAGGAAAAACAAAGAAAGTCCTTGCCTAAATCAACGCTGCTATGATTCACTTTTCTTACTTTTTCTTCTTGTAGTTTTTTAGTGTTTTTCTTAGGTTTCATAGTCTTTTATCCATTTCTGGTTGGTTTTTTATACATGGTATAAAGATTTCATTAAATTATTTTTCAGGTTACAATCTAATTTTTTCAATGCCAGTTATTGAAGAGACCTTTATTTTCCTATTGTGTATTTATGACTCTTTTCTGAGAATTAGTTCCTCCATTAAGCATGTAGATTTATTTGTGCATTTTATATGTTTTTCTTGTGTGTGTGTGTGTGTGTGTGTGTGCACGTGTTTGTGATTTTCTTCTAACTCCAAGATACTTTGCTTATTAACATGTTGTACTCTGTTTAGAAGTCAAGTAGTATAATGTATACAGTTACTGTGTTCCCACCCAAACATTACTATAGCTATTCAAGGTACTTTGTAGTTCCAAGTGAATTGTAGCATTTTTTTTTCTTTTTACACTCTATACTCCATTATAGGGGCCTGAACCTAGTTGATCCAAGGATCTTGCCCACGTTGGCAAGGGCTCCACACTGAGTTATATCCCTAATACTCTTTTAAAAAATATTTTATTTTTATTTATTTATTTATTTGAGAGTAAAGAGGCAGAGAGTGAGAGAGAAAATGGGCATGCCAGGGCTTCCAGCCACTGCAAACGAAGTCCAGATGCATGTGCTACCTTGTGCATCTGGCTTACATGGGTACTGGGGAATTGAACTAAGGTCCTTTGGCTTTGCAGGCAAGTGCCTTAACTGCTAAGCCATCTCTCCAGCCCTCTTTTTATTTTTTATTTTGAGACAAGGCCTCAATAAGTTGTCCAGGCTAGCCTAGAACTCACTTGGTTCTCCAGGCAGTTCTTGCACTTAATGTCCTCTTTCCTTAGCCTCATGGATAGATAATATTATAAGCCTATGTTGCAGGCCCAGCATACAACTACTTTTTTTTTCAATGTCTGTGAAGAGTAGAATTTTGATCAAGACTAGGCTGAATCTGTGAATCACTTTGGGTAATATGGAAATTTTAACAGTATTAATTCTTCAAAGATATGAGCATGGACTACCTTTCCATTTATTTGTGTCTCTTTAGTTTTCTTCTATACAGTTTTCATGGTAGAGATGTTTTACTTCCAAGTCTACATTTCTTGCAAGGTAATTTGTTTCTGAAAACAGCATCTTGAAATTTCTTTTTGGATGGCTTATTGCTTATGTGGACATAGTATTGGTTCTTGACTGTTCATTTCTGGAATGTAACTTTATTGAATTTATTTAATACATTCTTGGTTGTGTCTTTAGGAGTCTATCTATAACATCATGGATATGGACCCAGGAACCATTTCAATTAATTCTTTCAACTTCAATGACTGTATTTACTTCTGTTGCCAAATTCTCAGACCTAAATTAGCTATCATCTTTTACTAGTTTGAATTGTCATTACCAAAAAGACCAAAGAGAGCTGGGAAATGGCTCAGTGCCTAAAGGCACTTGTCTGCAAGCCTTCCAGCCTGATTTTCATTCTCCAATACCCACATAAAGCTAGACACAAAATGATACATGCATCTGTAATCTCTGTATGCCTGTGACAATGGGGCAGAGAAAGCAGGAGAATCCAGAAGCTGGCAGGTCAGCTAGACTAGTGCCCATGACATGGCAAAAACAAAAAACCTACAAGAAAGACTGTTTCCAGCAAAGTGGAAGGACAAATACCCTGAGATTGTCCTCAAATATCTACACTTGTGCAGGTGGCATGTATACCCATAACAGAGAGACAGAGACACAGAGAGCGAACTCAATAAAATTATAACTTTTTTAAGATATGAAGCAAAGGAAGCACTGGCATTGTATTCATTAAATATCTGTAAGTAGAGTCACTATGGAAACCCTAAGGAGATTCCACCAAATATGGAAAATATAATTACATCACAGAAATATGTAAACCCTCATGTTTATTTTAGAAATATTCCCAAAGACTATGGCATAGAATCAACATAAGTCAGAAGTGTTTATCCTGGCATGAATTAAGGAACCATGCTCTGTCTGCATAGCACAATACTATCACATATCACAAAGACTGAAATCTTGTAATTTTCCCCAATACAGAGAATCCTAGGGGGCATTATGCAGAGTGAAATGAGTGAGATACAGGAAACCAAATTCCAATGTGGGATCTCAGAGAGTTGATCTGCAGACATTGAGTAAAATGAGATTACTAGAGGCTGTGTTAGTAAAGAAGAGATGGAAAGATACTACTCAAAGAGTAAATATTGATGGGTTAGGAGGATGGCTCAGAGGTTAAAGGCACTGGCTCTCAAAGCCTGATGACCAGGGTTCAATTCCTCAGTGCTCACATAAAGCCAGATGCACAAAGAGGTACATGTGTGTGGAGTTTCTTTGCAGTGGCAAGAATAAGTATATGCAGCATGATAAGGAAGAGTAAATTTTAAGAAACCTGTTGTATAGCAAGATGTCTATAGCTAACAATGGTGTACTGCATTCTTACAAATGCAAGTGGAGTAGACAATAAATTGCTCACCATAAAAGTGACAATTATATACAACAATGTATTTTCTAGCAAAATTTAACAATGCATAGATTTCATAACATCGTGTACACAATCTGTCCATATGTTCTTTAAATTTCTTCACTGCCCAAGGTACTGGATCACATAAGGACATTTTCATACAAGGATATGATGTACTCTGAGCACATTCTCTCCCCATCCACCTTTCCTTTACTCAATCACTTCCCCTGACCTCACGTAGGCCTTTTCACCCCCATTAATCTGTTCTTCTACTTAACATATTTACAATACCATCCTATTAAGTCCCCTGGCTCCCTTTCTATTTCCTTTACATACCCTTTTAGCTTACTGCTCTGCTATTGAGTTTAATTCCTACTCACATAGAAGTCCAATCATTTGAAGTTAGGCTACACATATGTTGGACTGTATTGGATCTGCCTCCTGGTCTCTAGTATACATATTCTCTTCTCTTCTTCATCCATTCTACCAGAGAGATTTTCTACACAGTTTTTTTTTTTATTTCACTGAATGTGTTCTTCATTGCTAGCATTTTGACTGGTTTTTCTTTATAATTTCTATTTCCTAATTTATGTCTTGTATTATCCTCCTTATTTCATTAAATTGGTTTCCTGTGACTTCTTTGATTCCTTTGATTTCCTCTTTGAATTCTTTGAACATATTTATAATCATTCTTTTGAAATCTATCTCAGGAATTTCCTCTAAATCAGTCTCACTGAAGGTTATTTCTAATGCATTAATACTTTTGCTGTATTATATTTTCTTGATTTTTTGTGTTTGTTGTATTATAATGTAGAGATTTTTGCATCTTGGATTAATTTAATGCCTAGGTTTTCAAATTATCTGCAGTATTATTAGATGTATCAGTCAACCTGATTTTATATATCTTCAGGGTAGGAGCTTAAGATGCTAGGTGTGGCTCTTAAGACTCTCAGAGTAACCACAAAGTGACCCAAGATGTTGGGTTTGCCTGCTATGAGAGTATTCAAGTAATCTGAGTGGAACAAAATACAAATTCTGAAAATTTAACTAAACAATGTATCCATTCAATGAAAAAAAAAAAACACAGAGTATTTATGCAACAGTAGGTATTATGACAAACAGATCTTTTAACAAAGTAACAGTCCCTAAGGATGTGAGTTGCCCCACACCCTTAATCATGTCAACTGGAAGGCTAAGATTCCTGGTCTGTAGAGGGTTCCAAGGTCAGCTTGTGACTGAGTGAGACTCTTCCCCAATGAATGCCAGAAGATGAAACAAAGGCACTGTAAATCAGGAAGCACCATCAACAAGCCAAAAATATAGCTTATTTTATAAGAGCAAATCCAACCATCCATCAGATTTAATGTATGATTTCCCCTGACATGTATGCACATTAGCACTTCTGCTGCAAGCCTATATACCAGGCTTCCTGGGCAGGTACTGACTTGATGTAATCCCAATTGCTGTGTATCTTAGACTGCAAGTTGTTTGGACCAATGTCGGACATTTTCCCCCAGTTGCTCGTGTAGCACCCTCCGGTACTAGACTATCTAACTGTCTGGGGACTGACCCTCTTCCAGATTCTGGCCATGTCTCTCTGTGTTTGATCTAACACACATATGCTGTCTTTGACAGTAGGGTCTTACCATTAACCTTTGGTGGGTCATCAAGAACTCTGACAGAAGTCTGTCTTTTTTGGGGAACCTTGTAGGTGTCTCAGATCAACAGCTCATTGTGGATGTTAATCTCATGCTGGCACTGCACCTAGGAAGGTGAGGGAGGCAAAAGATAGATAATATAAAAGAGAAAGTGAGTATAGAGAGAAGAGGGAGGGATATCCTAATTTCTGACAAGATAGACTTCAATCCAACATTTGTGAGGAAAGATAAAGAAGGGCACTGTATACTGATTAAAGGAACACTCCAACAGGAGGACATTACAATCCTAAACATATATGACCCTAACATGGGGGCTCCAAATTTCATCAAACAGTATTAGAATTAAGGTCAGAGATATCTCCTAACACAATAGTAGTGGGTGACTTCAATACCCCACTCTCATCACTTGACAGATCTACCCAGCAAAAAATAAACAGAGAGACATCTGCATTAAATGATATCATGGAACAAATGGACCTAACAGATACATACAGAACATTCCATCCAAATGCTGCAGAATATACATTTTTCTCAGCAGCACATGGGACATTCTCTAAAATAGACCATATACTAGGACACAAATCAAATCTCAACAAATACAGGAAAATTGAAATAATCCCTTGTATGCTATGTGACCACAATGGGATTAAACTGCAAATCAGCAACAAGAAAAACTACAGAGCATACAGAAATTCATGGAGACTAAACAGCACATTATTGAATGATGTGTGGGTCATTGAAGAAATTAAAAAGGAAATCAAGAAATTCATAGAATCAAATGATGATGAGAATACAACATACCAAAACCTTTGGGACACAATGAAGGCAGTCCTACTAGGGAAATTTATAGCTCTAAGTGCCTATATTAAGAAATTAGAGGGCTGGAGAGATGGCTTAGGGGTTAAGGCGCCTGCCTCCTAACCCTAAAAACACTGGTTCCAATCTCCAGCGGTTCCAATCTCCAGGTCTCACGTTTAGCCAGATGCAAAGTGATGCAAGGGTGCAATGCCGCACTTGACCACAAAGGGGCACACACATCTGGATTTCGTTCGCAGCAGTGAGACACTGCTCTCGCGCCCATCTCTGTCTTCCCATTACTCTCTCTCTCTCTCTCTCTCTCTCTCTGTGTGTCTCTCTCCAAGAAAATAATAAAAAATAAAAAGTTTTTTTTTAAAGATATTAGAGAGTTCACAACTAAACAATTTAATGCTTCAACTTAAGGCTTGGAAAGAGAAGAACAAGACAAACCAAAAATTAGTAGATGGGAAGAAATAATAAAGGTTAGGGCAGAAATTAATGAAATGGAAACCAAAAAAACAATTTAAAAAATCAATGAAACAAAGAGTTGGTTCTTTGAAAGGATAAACAAGATTGACAAACCCTTAGCAAATCTGACCAAAAGAAAGAGAGAAGAGACAAAAATTGATAAAATTAGAGATGAAAAAGGCAACATCACAACAGATACCAAAGAAATTCAGAAAATCATACGGACATACCTTAAGAATATATATGCCTCTAAGTTTGAAAACCTGAAATAAATGGATGATTTCCTTGATTCATATGACCTACCAAGATTAAATCAAGATGAGATAAACCATTTAAATAGACCTATAACAACCACAGAGCTACAAGCAGTTATAAAAAGTCTCCCAACTAAAAAAAAGCCCAGGCCCAGATGGATTCACTGCTGAATTTTACCAGACATTCCTGGAAGATCTGACACCAATGCTTCTCAAACTTTTCCATAAAATAGAAAAGGAAGGAATTCTACCGAAATCCTTCTATGAAGCCACCATCACCCTGATACCCAAACCAGACAAAGACAGATCAAAAAAAGAAAATTATAGACCAATCTCCCTCATGAACATAGATGCAAAAATTCTCAACAAAATACTGGCAAACAGAATACAAGAATTTATCAGAAAGATTTTTCACCCCGACCAAGTAAGGCTTTATCCCAGAGATGCAGGGATGGTTCAACATACGCAAATCCATAAATGTAATACAGCATATAAATGGTCTGAAGGACAAAAATCACATGGTCATCTCAATAGATGCAGAAAAGGCATTTGACAAAATCCCACACCCCTTCATGGTGAAAGTATTACAGAAACTGGGAACAGAAGGAACATATCACAACATAATAAAAGCTATTTATGACAAACCTACAGCCAACATAATACTAAATGGGTAAAAACTTGAAGCTTTTCTTCAATATTCAGGAACAAGACAAGGGTGTCCACTTTCTCCACTACTATTTAATATAGTACTGGAAGTCTTAGCCATAGCAATAAGACAAGAGACACTCATAAAGGGGATTCAAATTGGAAGGGAAGAGATCAAATTATCATTATTTGAAGACAATGTGATTCTATACCTAACAGACCCTAAAGACTCTACCTGCAAACTGTTAGAGCTGATAAACACTTTTAGCAATGTAGCAGGATACAAAATACAAAATAAACAACACAGAAATCATTAGCTTTTCTATACACTAACAACAAGCATGCAGAGGATGAAATCAGGGAATCTCACATTCACAATTGCCTCAAAAAAGAAATACCTTGGAATAAACTTAACCGAGGAAGTGAAAGATATCTACAATGAGAACTTTAAAAAACTCGAGCGACAAATTACAGAAGACACAAGGAAATGGAAAGACATCCCATGCTCCTGGATTGGAAGAATCAATAATGTGAAAATGTCAATCTTACCAAAAGCAATCTATACATTTAATGCGATCCCCATTAAAATCCCAATAGCTTTCTTCACAGAAATAGAAAAAAACAATCCTAAAATTCATCTGGAAACACAAAAAACCTCGAATAGCCAAAACAATTTTGTGCAACAAAAATCAGGCAGGTGTATAACCATACCCGATTTTAAGTTATATTACAAAGCCATAGTAACAAAAAGAGCATGGTACTGGCACAAGGACAGACAGGTAGATCAATGGAACAGAATAGAAGACCAAAATATTAATCCAGGCAGCTACAGCCACCTGATTTTTGACAAAAATGCCAAAAATATTAATTGGAGAAAAGATAGCCTCTTTAACAAATGGTGCTGGGAAAACTGGACATCTGTATGTAAAAGGATAAACATAGATCCTTGTCTCTCTCCATGCACAAGAGTCAAGTCCAAATGGATCAGGGACCTTAATATCAGACCTGAAACTCTGAAACTGCTAGAGGAAAAGGTAGGGGAAACTCTTCAATATATTGGCATAGGGAAGGACTTTCTGACTATAACCTCAATTGCTCAGGGAATAAAACCACTAATCAACCAATGGGACCTTATGAAATTACAAAGCTTTTGTACAGCAAAGGACACTGAGAATAGAGCAAAAAGACAACCTACAGAATGGGAGAAAATCTTTGCCAGCTATACATCTGAGAGAGGATTAATATCCAGAATATAGAAAGAACTCAAAAAACAGAATAATAAGAATTCAAACAACCCAGTTAAAAAATGGGCTATGGAACTAAATCGAGCATTCACAGAAGATGAAATACAGATGGCATATAAACATCTAAAAAAGTGTTCCACATCCTTAGCCATCAGGGAAATGCAAATTAAAACCACTTTGAGATTACATTTCACTCCTGTCAGAATGGCTACCATCAAGAAAACAAATGATAATAAGTGCTGGTGTGGATGCAGAAAAAGAGGAACACTTCTACACTGTTGGTGGGAATGTAATCTGGTCCAGCCATTGTGGAAATCAGTGTGGAGGTTCTTGAGACAGCTAGAAATAGATTTACCATATGATCCAGCTATAGCACTCCTAGGCATATATCCAGAGGACTCTTCTCACTACCTTAGAGATACTTGCACAACCATGTTTATTGCTGCTATATTCACAATAGCTAGGAAATGGAAGCAGCCTAGATGTCCCTCCACAAATGAATGGATAATAAAGATGTGGTACATTTACACAGTGGAGTTCTACTCAGCGGTAAAGAAAAATGAAATTATGAAATTTGCAGGGAAATGGATGGATCTGGAAAGGATTATACTTAGTGAGGTAACCCAGGCTCAGAAAGCCAAACGTCACATTTTCTCTCTTATATGTGGATCCTAGCTACAAATATATAGATTTGTGTGTGAACTGGAACTAAAAATAGGTACCAGAAACCAGTAAGCTGGTAAAAGGCTATAAGGGAGGGAGGAAAGGGAAGGACTTAAGTGTATGGTATCGCACATATGTAAGTGGAAGAACTGATTACAGGCAGGGGAATGGCCTAAGCGAGGCCATGGGTACAGAATGCATAAAAGAAGGGCAGGGGGAGGGTCAATCTAATTTCAAGATATTGTGAATAAGACTTATGTAAAATTACTTTTTTGAATAATGGCACATTTAGAAGCTGTAGACTGTTGCTAGAAAATTTTCAGTACCTGGGTTGGGATACCTTCCAGTGAGTTGTCAGCCAAGGAGGTCCCAGTAGCCTACAAAACATTAAAAGCTTTTGCCAAAGCCCTTGGTTTCCCTTGAGAAACAGATAGTAAGACCCTATTGCTGAAGACATCTCTTGCCTGAGAGGCAAGGTCACTGAGAAAGCAAGCTGGTGCTGAGCAGAAAACCTTCTCCTTGTAGACCAGCCAACTGAAAGCTGGAAAAAGCTGCACTGCATGTAGAGTATGGGAGACAGAAGTCATCAGCAGTGAACACAGTGGACGCTGAATATTCAAATTTGGTCAGAGAAGCCCAAGGACTGAACAGGTGCAATAGTGGCATGTCTACTCTTGGGGTAACCAACTGCTCCATAATTGGACTGAAGGCCCTCTCTACGGGAGGGAATACATACCTTGTACTGAAAAACCCAAGCAAAAGTCTATGGTAGGTAAGGTCATGAGCCTTAGGGGTATAAAGCCTGCTCTTGTCTGACTAAATGTATATATTATTCCCCCCAAGGTGCCCTGAAAGCACTACACTTAATGGTCATATTCACATATTAATGCTACTCTCACTTCTGGTTAGAGAAGCTTCTCTTTTCAGATGGTGATGACCACTGGGATGATCCCAAAGGCAACATAGTGCTGAGAAGAAGGGATGGAGGAGTGCCCAGCACTGAAACACCTCTGTCACACCCTCCAAGGCTCAGGGACCATTGCGGAAGAGGGGGCGGATAGAATGGAAGAACCAAAGGAAGGGTACGACTCCTTACAATGCAACTGCCCAGACAGAAATTGGCCTCAATATCCATGACCTTGCTGTGCCTAGCAATACCTTCGCAAGACCCTCATAATAGAAGAAAAAGATGATGACGTCACATTAAAAGAGAGACTAATGGAGAGAGGGAGGGGATATGATGGAGAGTGGAGTCCTAAAGGGGAATGGGGGGAGGGGAGGGAAATACCATGTTCTTTTTGTATGTAAGTATAGAAGTTGTCAATAAAAAATTTTATTAAAAAAAGCTACTAGAAACCCTTGAGATTGATATAAGATATAACAGGCAAATTCCTACATTTATTGCACAAAAAGGCAAAAATACAAGGCCTCTCCAATGTGTATCAGTGAAAATACAGAAACAAGGATACTGAGCTCAATTCAGGGATTTAAGTACCCAAGAAGAGTCAGCTACATGTGGTAAGGGGAATCATCCACCCATAAAATTGACCTGTGTTCCTAATTTTCAGAGTCATGTTACAACTAAACATGTGATGTTATAATGATAATGAATGTATAAAGGTCAAACAAAACGATCAATATAGGCTTGACATTCCCTATACTTTGAACATCAATAAGCAATATGGTTGACCACCATGAAGGGTGAGACCACCAAAACTTCCCTCCTAGAGCTCTCTAATGCAACACTTGATCAGCATTTCTCCATTCCTATGAGATTGAGTTTTCTTCTTGTTTCCATCTCTCACACATAAATATTTAATATGTCCAGACTCCCTGAATTACCCATGTTTTCAGGTTTCAAAATTTGAAATGGTTAATTCCTGCATTTCTCTATTGTGAGTCTGTTGTTTCAGATTGAGTGGCAGCCATACTGATATGAATCTCTAGAATTAACACCTACAAGACACACATTTTTCTAAAAACACTACAGATAACACTCTTTTGGCACAAAAGCTCTTTGTATTGTCTGGTCTTATGTTGCACTTTTGGCTTTACATTTTATTTTCATCTAGAACATGAGATTGGACTATTACTATTTCTTAATTTTCTTTGTACTGTCATTAATATTTTTGTTCTTCAAAGTCCAAAATTTTCTTTTTTAAATTCCTCACACACTTCTTATATTTCACAAATCTGATATAATTTTGTCACCTACATTCTTCTCATGCACATTGCACAGAAGTGTTCGCTTCCCCTATCATGGAATCTCATGCTCTCTTTTCTCAGTTATTTCTAACTTTCACAGGTAATTGTAAATATAATTGGGTTAAATACTATCTTTATGTCAATATTGTAAGCAAAACCTTCATTATAGAATTGTATACTTGATAATTTTTTTTTCCTTAAGGAGTTTCTTCTAAGGATTTTGTCACAACAGTGAAAATGACTAATGACACTTATACTGGAACATACAGAAAATAGTCAAATGAGAATTTAGAACAATGTTTAATACATAA
Source organism: Orientallactaga sibirica (assembly GCA_036365145.1). Lineage (NCBI taxonomy): Eukaryota > Metazoa > Chordata > Mammalia > Rodentia > Dipodidae > Orientallactaga > Orientallactaga sibirica. The sequence goes on from JAEOAD010002376.1 coordinate 326,634, forward strand.
TATTTTCCAAGACCACATATATAGGGACTTAAATTTGGGAACATATGAGAAAACAATTTTCAAGATCAGAAACACAGTAGAGCTTTCTTCATGTCACAAAAGGTGTCTGATTCACAGTGATACCCTTTATCATGGCAATTCCTGATGAGTCCTCATCTCATTAACCTATGTTACACAGTATGCATTACTTGCCTGGAAGCCCCTGAATTGAGCCTTCTACTACACTCCATGGTGACAGTCCATGCTCTAACTTGAAGATCAAATGTGGTTTGGTCATACAGTTCCCTGTAATTGGGAAATAATGTACAAATTGTGTTAGTGTGTTATATTAGGTGGACTCCTGTAGGATAACAGCTGCATTTCTACAACTGATCTCTACTAGGTGAACTGCAATGTTAGCTTTGATAAAATTTATTTTCCAGGTGTTTATTAACTGGAATATTTCCCTGAAGTAACACTGAAAATATTTCACTCAAGTGCCATTGAACAGCATGAAATAATACAAGAATTTTTTTGTATTTTTGCTTTTCTTTTCTTTTGTTTTTATAAGATATGGCCTCACTCTAGCCCAGGCTGATCAAGAACAGATACTGTAGCCCCAGGCTGTCCTCATATTCATGTAGGTTCTTCTACCTCAGCCTCACATATTTTGGGACAAAAATATTAAACAATGGTTTAAAAAGAATATTAAATGAATAGAGCATCATGAAAGGGGATCATAATGAAACTAGAAAGAAAATAAATGACATTAGTGATAAGTGGAACAAAGAGAGAGTGGTAATAAAAAGAACAAGGGAGAAATGTGGGAAAAGAGTTAAACTAAAGAAATGAATTTTTAAAAAAGTAAAACAGGGGTTGGAAGGATGCCTTAGCAGCTAAGACACTTGCCTGCAAAGCCAAAAGAACTAGATTAAATTCCCCAGTATCCACATAAGCCAGATGCCCAACCTAGTGCATGCATCTGGAGTTTGTTTGCAGTGGCTAGTGTCCCTGGCACACTCATTTGCTCTATATACCTCTTCCTCTCTCTCTCCCACTCAAATAAATAAATAAAACTTTTAAAAAGGTAAAACAAAAAAGAAATTCACAACTAAATTAATGAAACAGAGCCAAAAAATGCATCACTATTTAAAAATAACTCAAGCACATTAAGAAATCACAAGGAATATAAGGAAGGAATGGCCTCTGGATTTATAAGAATTATCCTTAATAAGTGAATGTATATGGTAATCACGTTCCAGAGTAAAGCAAATGAAATAAAAATAATCTGAAGAGGGCCACTGAGTAAGGCACATGAATGCCCATACACACACAAATAAAAGAATAATAAAATTTTTGTATAAATCATCAAATGACTATAATGTAACAAGTAATATTATATATAACAGAGGGGCTGAATGCTAATGACTGGGTACCAAGGAAATTACTTTCTCTAAAAATCAATGATGTACTTATCCACCCTCATTGACAATACACTATTGAAGTAATAATGATTAAAAACAGCTTAGTGATAGAGCACTTTTCCAGGATGTATGCACCTCTAAGTTAAATTCAAAGCATAAGAAAAAGATAAAGGCTTAGCTGAAATATATGGTAAGTGCAATAAACAAAGTTCATGCAATTCACAATGGAGACTACAAAAATGTACTTATCCATAGGTCGAATGGACATATAGAGGGAATTCTAAGGAGAAATGGAGCCAGGTGTGGTGGCATACTACTTTACTGCAAACAATTGAATACGTAAGGCAGGAGAACCACTAAGATTTTGAGGACAACCTTTGGCTACAGAGTGCTTTCCAGGATAAGCTAGGGTAGAATGAAATCCAGTCTCCAAATAAAAACATTAAAAAAGGTGGTATGAACATAACAGTAGACATTATGTGAAGTAATATAGCTATTTCCTCTGGTTTTGAAATGACTGACATCATCTTAAATCAAAGCAGTGCTACTGACTTCCAAGAGATTTTCAACACAATTGTATCAAAGAAATCAAGAAAGCTGCAAGACTTACATAATTCTATGATAATGGAAATAGAGTATCAACACTCAACAACCAGAAATAAATGCCATAAATTTCTCACTTGTTCTTCCAATGGGTAATGTGTACATAAATGATAAAAACAGATTAGGGTTTGATTTATTGGCCATACAAATGTGTTCATAGAATCATTTGCTTTCTAAATAACCCAATAAACTCATTTAGGAAGAGGAATTTAGGATTTTTCCTTTGGGCTACCAAATCCCTCTATAATTGGAGTGAATAGACGTTATTTCACTTCCCGCAGAAAATTCATGGGATATAACTAAAGTATGACAAACACAAAAACAAAAATTCTTCATGTTCTCTTTATACTTGCAAGTCCCAGTTTACATAATAGAGGCAGAAAACAAAACAAGTAATTAGAATATGGAAAATGAGTAGAAGAAAAGGGATAGAATAAGCATGTTTAGTATTAACTGGAGGCATTTGCAAGAAATAACTTCATATGTTGTATATCACAGTAATAAGTTAGTATCCATCTGGCAACACTTACATCAGTATTTCAAAATAGCTACAAGAATTGTTGAGTGCTTTCCATACAACTAATGCCTGATCATGTTACTATCTATATGTGTACTGTAATGCCACGTTGATCAATAAAATATGCTCCCTAAGTATATCAGTTTAAGAGTACAATATCAAAACAATACAAAATATTAGTAATAATGACTACTTATCAATCAAAAGAAAGGAATTGCTACTTAGAGATTCATGGGAATTTAACTCACCCAAAAACATCAGGCTTCTGTAGTTCTCCAGCATCACATCTCTGTAAAGGTTCTGCTGAACAACATCCAGGTGCTGCCACTCTTGCCAGGTGAAGTCCACAGCTATGTCTTCAAATGACACCAACTCCTATAGTGAGATATTTCTCTTCAACTCAAGACTACAAAAGAGGGACTAGCAAATTAGACTTCACTCTTCTATATGTGTCTTGGCAGGGACTTATTCAATAAGCACAAAGTTTATATGGTGTATCATGGAAGAAAAACCTCAAGATAAATATCATACCTCCATCATGCTGTAGTGATTCAAACAACTAAGATTAGATTTTTTTTAAATGAAAAACAATAGAATGGAAAGGCATATGTTAGGTCTTGTGTTATGACATTGTGGTACACTGCCTTCACTGAACATACAAGGCCATGGGTTCAATTACTAACACTAAGAGTGGAATAGAAGCTCTTAATAAAGTTGGGAACATTGACTCCATATGGAGTCTGATCATCAATGTAGGGGTCATAATAAATATGGCAAACCTGAAATGATTCCGTGCAAACAATAACCAAATATTAATTCAGAATAAAATATATTATAAACAATGAATTCAAGGTGTTTTGACACCTATCTACAATGTTGTCAGTCAACTTCACTGCAGCTTATGTTGGAAACCCATACAAGCACATTGCACTGTGCATGCCACTATGCCATGCAACTCCAATTCAATGAACACACACAATCTGAAACATCTTGGCTCAAATGTATGTTACAAATAGTGCAAAAAAGTAGGACATTTTTTCACTTCTCTTGAACTCTAATGGTTTACTAACAGATAAATATATTGACAACCAGTTTCTTTGCTAGCTAGTAATATATACATACAATATACATATACATATACATATACATATACATATACATATATGTATGTATTTTAAAGAGTTTGAGCAGAAGTACCTTATGGACATATATATTGTTGTACCCAGAAGCAGAGCATTGTTGCTGGAAAAATTCTGTGCTAGGGTGGGTTGGCTTCCAGTGACTGCTAGCTATAAAGTCCACTGATGCCATAGAAGATTTCAGGCATTGCCAAGACCCTTGGTTATCCTTCAGAATAAGATGGGAAGACTCTATTGCTAAAGACGCCACATGTGTGATATGCAGAACACTGAGAAATCAAGCTGCAGCAAAGATGGAAGCCTCCACCCAGTTAGCTGGCTGTCAATGTATTGGAAAGAGCTGTGTAACCTGTTGCCAGAGAAAAGTAAACAATGATGTTACCCTGTGGAAAACCATGAAAGTTCAATAGTGCTATGCCTATTATGGGGAAAACCAGCTGCTCTCTGATTAGACTTGAGGCCTACTCCTTAAGAGGGAATTTCTACCTGGTACTGAATACTTAATCAAAAGCCCATAACTGGGTAATTGTTGCTTTTGATTTCACATTGAATGCAGAACACAGCTGACCAAGAGCATTTTGGCTTACAAACTTGAGGGGAAGCTCAAAGATGGCAGGGGGAAATGATATGATGAGCAGAGGGTGGACATCACCTCCCTGATGACCTCAGATGCAAAACAATAACAGGTGAGTCTACAAAACACTGGCAAGGGGAAGGTGGCTATAACAATACAGTGCCACCAGGAGGCTTCAATTGTCAAATTGCCACCAGCTGGGGACACAAGCATCCAGAACACCTAGGTTTATGGGAGACACTTGAATCAAACTACCATAGCACTTCATATTAGGGGAGAACTACTTCCACTGTATTGTTAATTTGATATATTATTCCCACCAAACTGCCTTCTAAATATGTTTATGCCCATATATTACTGGTATTCTCACTTTTGGCTAGAGAAGCCTCCTTTTTCATATGGCGGTTACAATTAGGTTGATTCTAAGCACACCAAATTGCTGAGAATTGACAGAATATTCAGCACTAACTCCCACATCACTATCACATACTCCAAGATTCAGGAACCATTGTGGAAGTGGTGGATGAAGAATTGGGAGAGCTGGGCATGGTGGTACAGGCCTTTAATCCAAACATTAGGGAGGCAAATGTAGGAGGATCACCATAAGTTTTAGGCCATGCTGAGACTACATAGTGAATTCCAGGTCAGCTTGGACTAGAGTGAGACCATAATTTTAAACTCCTAAAAACAAAGAAGTGAAAAAATTCCAGACAAAAATTGCCCTTGACATTAACAACCTCACAGTGCCTGAGGCCATCTACACAAAACTTGCACAAAAAGAGGGAAATAAAAGAAATTAAAAGAGAAAAGAGACTAATTGGAAAGAAGAAGGGAATCAATGTAGATTGGATTTTGGAGGAAGAAAATAGATGGTGGTGGGAGAGGATTTTCATCATGGTACACTGGATATATTTAGGGCAGTTACAAATAAGGAAGATTTTAAAAGGTAGTATTTTCCCCATTACTACTCAGTATTTAAATATAAGATTGTTATATAGTTCAATAGTGTGGTTAGACATTGAAATTCATCTACTAGTATACAATAGTGTGTTCTTCCTTAATAAATGGGAACTCAGATAACTCCAGGTCATACACAGTAGGCAAACTTTTCACCCGTCTGTCAATCAACCCTCCCAATAAACTCTTGCCAAATATCATAATTATGCAATCTGCATTATTAAACCTAGAATCTCTGAACAATTAGCCTGTCTTCATAAACATAGGATTTTTATGGGTTCTGTAATTATGTTATTAGTTAAATATTATGTCTTCACCTTGTTGGGGAGAAGCTGTCCCCTTTCTCCTTGATGGTTCATTGCCTTCCACAATGAAACAATGCTGGCCTTGAGAATTTACAGTCTATGTTATGACTCATGAGTATATAAGTCATCACTAACTAAAACCATAAGTAATATCTGCAGAGTTGTTTTTCCTGCTCATTTAAAAACCAGTTCAATGAACATAGTGTATATTAGAATTTGTCTATAAATGAATTATGAAACCAGATATAAAGCCTGCTTCCTGAAAATGATGGCATATTAAAAAAAATAAAATTCATAATTATATTTTAAAAAGACAGGAAAGATATGAACAGACTTTATTCAAGGCATCCTGAGAAGGGCTTTGATGATGCAGGTCAAAAATCCCAGGGCATATTTTGGGAGGATGTGGGAATTAGATTTCTTTGCCATGTGGTCCCCCTTGCCTCAGGTTGTGCCATGTTACAGAAGTAATAATAAGACAGGTGATTTGGGCAATTCCAGTAAAATTAAAATGAGAATGGATGACCTGGGTTATTCCAAGCATGTAATAATTGGGAGGGGTGTTTGGATCACTCTTAGGAAACAAAGGGTCACAATGACATGGCAGTCAGAGTCCAAAGATGGAGTCATTCTGCTTCTAAAAGGTCCTACTTTCTATCTAGTCCTTATGTCTGAGTATATTTTTGAGGCTGAGTCTCATTATGGTTAAAATTAAGCTTCCTATTTATGTCTCCTGCAGGCAGAGCCCTACTAGGGGAGTGTACCACTGGCAGAGTATCCTTTACCTCCACATAGGGTATGTTCTAAGCTGGCTTGATCTCTGGCTGCTCTCTTCCATTCTTTGATGTGCATATATAATGAAGTGATCAAGCTTCTTCTGCCAATAATGAAGCTTTACCTAAAATTTATAAGCCTCACATAAATAAATAAGCTGAAACATCTTCATTTATATTCTCACTCTTACAGAATTCAAACCTCTGTCCTTCCTGAGAACTGGCTTTTGACTTACATGACCAACAAAGCACCTTTTCCCTCCAAACTCTTTCCAGGTATCTTATGCATCAGATGCCTACTGCCTCTATATGACCCTCACTGACACCCTCACATGCTTTCTCAGAAATTCAAATCCTCTTAGACAATTACCCATCCTTAGTCACTAGTATCTAGCACTCAATATCAATACAATATCTTGTATTGTCCCCCTATTTCTTGCTTCATCCCTCACACCATGAATTCACCCTTTACACCAATAAGGCTTGTCTTCCTCATACACATCCACCTTCCACAGACCCTTGAGCCCCTTATTCATCCTCAGAGAATGAGGAACAATCATAACTCATACCATTCCTATGGATGGTACAGAATGATGTGGACCACTGTTTTCTAGACAGGACGTGGTCATCGCATTCATGACCCCACAGAGACTATTATCAGAACAGGACCTGCTCGGTATTGGGCCTACCATCTTTCTATATAGAATGGTGAAGGAGGATAAAAAGGGCATCCAACCAGTATGCAGAAGAACAGGAGAGATTCCTCTAGTAGTTCAACACAGTTTGATTCCTCCAGTACACACATAAATCCACATGCACAGGTTGGTGCATGAGTACTGGGGTTCTTTTTCTGCAGTGGCAGGAGGCCATGGCACACCTATTCCCCCTGTCTGATGTTCCTTGTCAACTAAAAATCTATTTAAAAATAGTAGAGGGTCTAGTTGGAAAGAGGAAGGGGTTCAGAAGAATGGGGATGTAAGATAAGAGAAGGTAATGGGAAAGGGCTATGTTCAAAATTTATTCTGTAAATGTATCAAAATTGTCAACAAGAATACTTTGTATGAATACCCAATAAGTGTCTACCATCTTCAATAATGATCATTGTTGCAGTCAGGTTCGCATTGCTGGCAGAAATCACCCGACTAAGAGCAGCTTGTGGGAAAAAAGAGGTTTATTTTGGCTTACAGGCTCGAGGGGGAAGCTCCATGATGGCAGGAAAAACGATGGCATGAGCAGAGGGTGGACATCACCCTCTGGTCAACATAAGGTGGACAACAGCGACCGGAGAGTGTGCCAAACACTGGCAAGGGGAAGCTGGCTATAACACCCATAAGCCCGCCCCCAACAATTCTCTGCCTCCAGGAGGTATTAATTCCCAAGTTGCCATCAGCTGGGAACCTAGCATTCAGAACACTTGAAGTTTATGGGGGACACCTGAATCAAACCACCACATTCCGCCCCTGGCCCCCATAAACTGATAACCATACATGATGTAAAATACAATGCATTCATGCAAATTTAAAAGTCCCCATAGTTTTTATCAATTCCAATGATGTTCATACATCCCCATAATCCAAGGTCTTTTAACTGAGCCATAATACCAAAAATATCCCCCCAAAAAACCCACAATGGCACAGAATAAAGCATTCACACTGCAAAGGATGGCATTGGGCAAAACAAAGAAATACTTAACCAATACAAGATTTTAAACAACCAGGGCAAACGTCAAACTCTGTAATTCCAATCCAACAACTAGTCAGTGACAAATCTCCAAGTCCGATAATTCTAACCAGCAACAAGTCTCTGGAGTTCCAATTCCGCCCCTCCAGCTAGGCTACTCACAGTCCTGGAAAACTTCATCCAGGGCTGGCAGCTCTCCTTGGCAGCCATCTCATAGTCCCGGCATCTCCACTGGGTCTCCACTGCAACCCACGGTCCATCCTCATGGCCCCATGGGATCTCCATGCAGGCATCCAGCAAACCTGCTTCACACTGCCCATGGCCATTTCCAAAACACAAGACCGCGTTAAAAACTCAATGACCCTCTCTTTCCTGCATTTGTTATACTCCATAATACCAGGTAGGGTGCCAATTTGTTAATCCAGGGGGGAATAAATCAGACTTTGAAGAACAGGACACTCCTTCACATTCAGGCCCCTTCAAAAGAGTCAGCATTCTTCCTGTTGCCCCAGTGCAGGTCAGCTGGCCCAATCTCAAAGATTGTAATCTCTCAATTGCAGCTGAATGGGCAGAGTTCACCCAAAGATTTCATTTTTTCTGTGCCATATCCCTCTGCTCACACCAGTTCATTTCTACGCAAAGCAACTCTGCACAACTTCTCAGGACACGGGCATAACAGCAAACTTCTCACACAAACTGCTAGCCCAGTCCAAGTAAAGCTCTTTCTCACCCTCATAAGCCAAACCTCACAGTCCATAGTTCTTACTGCATTCAGGTCTTTCAGCTCTGACCAGAATAGTCCATTAAGCTGTACTTACAACACTGCAAGGTGTCTCTTAGGCCTAGGTTTCAAATCCTTCCACATTCCTCTTGACAATAAGCTTCAAAAGGCCAAAGCCACACAGTCAGGTGTCTAGCAGCAATCCCACTCCTCGGTACCACTTTACTGTTGCAGTCAGGTTCGCATTGCTGGCAGAAATCACCCGACTAAGAGCAGCTTGTGGGAAAAAAGAGGTTTATTTTGGCTTACAGGCTCGAGGGGGAAGCTCCATGATGGCAGGAAAAACGATGGCATGAGCAGAGGGTGGACATCACCCTCTGGTCAACATAAGGTGGACAACAGTGACCGGAGAGTGTGCCAAACACTGGCAAGGGGAAGCTGGCTATAACACCCATAAGCCCGCCCCCAACAATTCTCTGCCTCCAGGAGGTGTTAATTCCCAAGTTGCCATCAGCTGGGAACCTAGCATTCAGAACACTTGAAGTTTATGTGGGACACCTGAATCAAACCACCACAATCATAAACCCAGCAAGGTCAGAATCACTCTCTACAACTGACTATGCATATATAGGTACCCAGGGTTAAAATGATTTTCTACACGAATATGTAAAGGCCCATGGAGAAATTTTCCCATGTTTCCATTGTTCAAAAATGACATATTGCAAGTAACTCTTATACTCACTCTCTTTGCCTCAAATAAATCTTTCTCTTCTATCCTATGTCAGTGTCATTATTGTTTTGTCTTTGGCTCACCAAAATACATTTTATTACAAATTGTTGATGTACAAATGGGACTTTCTCCTTGAAGACTCTTCTGCTTTTCCTGGTTGATGGAACAGGACAGATATTGAAGAAGGGCAAACAGGGTAGGTACTGGGAAAGGGCTCAACAGGTAAGAGTGCTGAATATACAAACATGAGGGCTTGAGTTAAATTCTGACACTGGCATAAAAGCCAGCCATGGTCACACATTCCTGTGACTCCAGTGTTGACAGTTTGGAAACAAGATAATCACTACAACATAGTTGTCTACCAATCTGGCTAGAAAAAACATCTTCAGGTTCACTGAGAGATGCATTTTCTTCCTTGACATGCATCTTCCTTATACACATGGACCTCACCAGAATAGACTGAATAGGCACACAAGTGCACTGCAAAGGGCATGTACAGCAGAGCTTGTAAGGAGACAAGGTTTTAACTGAAAGTTTCCCTGAATGGAACAATCACAATGGGTCTCAGTCAAGTAATGAAAACTGGATAAGAAGAAAAAGAACTGCAAAGATGAGGAAATCAGGGAGTTCTCAGCCATAAACTTGAGATTACATCTTGGACCTTAGGTTTAGAAGATTGGTGAATTATCAGTATTCATGCTGACTACATAGGTCCAGGAGATTAAAAGAAGTCTTCAAGTTAAAACAGAGGCTAATCAGTGTGCCTGACCCCCTCCCCCCCAAAAAAAAGGAAAAAGGAATTTTGAGAGATTAGAAATAATTGTTCTGATGACCAGAAAGTTACAATTTGCAAGAATTGAAATTTTTTTCTATCTGAATATCTGAAAAAGGGAAAGCTCTCCAAAAGAAAATGCAGGGTCACCTTTTGATAGGTTAGTTCTGTTACATACACTTCTACATGAAACCAAAAATATGATGTAATATTACATTCTATATTCATATAGGAAAGTATATTACCATTTGAATCCCTTCACCAGTCTCTGAGGTTTGTGGTAGGTTCAAAAAGCCTCTATGGGGTTGGAGAGATGGCTTAGCCATTAAGGCATTTGCCTGAAAAGCCAATGGATCCTGATTCAATTCTCCAGGACCCACATAAGCCAGATGCAGAAGGGGGCGTGTATATTTGGAGTTCGTTTGCAGTGGCTAGAGGCCCTGGCATGCCCACTCTCTCCATCCTTTTCTCTCTCTCTCTTTCTCTCTCTCAGACTCATTCTCTCTCAAATTAAAAAAAAAAGCCTCAATAAGTCTGGGGATTTATACAAAAAAATTATAGACATGTGTCCTTGCAGAGACCATTCAGGAAGCTTTCTGGCACCAGAATCTGCTTTGTGTCACAGAGAGGTCCAGTTATCATGTACACCCTTCTATTATGTCTTAAGATTTATGTGTTTTATCAAAGAAAATTTTCAGTTTCATTTTGGCTTTTTATGAAGCAGGGTCTCACTTGAGCCCAGGCTGAAATGTAACTCATTCTGCATCACAAATTCATAACAATCTTACTACTTCAGCCTCTAAAGTATATCAGGCTTTGCAAGCAAGTGCCTTTGACCACTCCCCAGCTCACTTCTTTGATGGTCCAGTCACACTCAACATTTTAAATTCCCCATATTTGGGCAACCTTCTGACTGTTAGCTGTTGTTGCAGTCAGGTTCGCATTGCTGGCAGAAATCACCCAACTAAGAGCAGCTTGTGGGAAAAAAAGAGGTTTATTTTGGCTTACAGGCTCGAGGGGGAAGCTCCATGATGGCAGGAAAAACGATGGCATGAGCAGAGGGTGGACATCACTCTCTGGTCAACATAAGGTGGACAACAGCAACAGGAGAGTGTGCCAAACACTGGCAAGGGGAAGCTGGCTATAATACCCATAAGCCCGCCCCCAACAATACACCACCTCCAGGAGGCTTTAATTTCCAATTGCCATCAGCTGGGGAGACTAGCATTCAGCACACTTAAGTTTATGGGGGACACCTGAATCAAACCACCACAGCTGTTAAAACATGAATAGAAGACTTCAGAATATCAAGAGATATTATTTTTCTACTCAAATCACTGGAGATCTGCATTTAATTTAAAATGAGTTATATTAAAAGGATGTGTGTAGGTACCTTTCCAAAATGTGACTTTTAGTTGACTATTTCAAAACTCATGGAAAAAGGAATTTCCATTTGTAAGGGCACCTATTCTCTACAGGCTACCTCTTACATAGGAAGACACATTTACCTAAGTCTCTATTACAAGGCTCATATATTATTTTAATGAAACTTTACAATAGCTCATCTCAATGATGTATAAGTTCATTGTTGAATCTTTGATATATAAATGTTCTATTTTGTTTCAACTGATTAGACCTCTCTAATACATATTTAAGACTAAGGGAAGCTGAGGAGGTGTATGGTTCTTCATGAAAAGCTCATACTGCACAAGTCTGAAGACCTAAATTTAAATAAGGAGGCAACATCACATATACTTGTTGCCCCAGTATTGAGGGGGTCAGAGACAGAAGGACCACTGGTGCTCACTGGTCAGCCACTCTAACTAAAACCTCACAAGCTCCAGGTTTAATGAGAGATAATGAGGAGCACAAAAACAATAGAGGTGGACACCCTATTCTTTCTCTGACCTCCAACTATGTGTGCATGGGGAATGCACAGCTACCCAGACATGTACATAAACCATACAAACTACACACTCAGAAATAATCCTTATAAATAATAATAAAGTAATTATGTCAATTATCTAACTTTAAAAATCTGTGAAAAGATGCTAACTTAAAAATTTTATAAATTAATTTATCATCTGCATGCATATGCACCTGTATACATGGGAACACCAGGGACTCTTGCTACTGCAAGTGAATACCGAATGCACTTGCCACGTGTTTCATGCTTTACATCTATGGGATGGAGCTGAGATTGGCAGGTGTGGCAAGCAAGCACTTTTAACCGCTAAGCCATCTCCTGAACTTCCAAAGATGTTGTAGCAGTTTGAATAGATCTCCCCCAATAGACTGATTTTCATTAAAGCTTCTTGCACTTAAAGATACCTGGCTGAAAGAGGTGTCACTGTGGGCATACCCTAGGGTCCAACTGTAAGGTATGTTTGGGAGTGGATCTGAAATATAGTGTAAAGATATGCAGAGTGCTTGAGCTCTCCCTCAGGTTCCTGGATTGTTTTGCCTGTGGTGCTCCTGGTGGTATTTCTCTCTGCATGGACAATGGAAGGGGGCCAGCTTCTTCTGCCATGATGGAACTGTAAGCTTCCCAAGAACTGTAAGCTTCAATAAATCCTGTTCCTCTCATAAACTGTGTCTGGTTTGGAGGTTCATCCCAGCAGTGTAGAGCTGACTGTGACAGATGCTAATTTAAATTTCATAAAGTGATTAACATTACATTAGCATGATTAAATAGTAGACTTCACTTAAAAACATCAGGTGATTCTTATTAAGTGGATTTATATTGTTAAAAAGGACTAGAATGGCTTTTCCAGAGAGACAAACTGCTAATGAAAATTGAACAATTAGCCAAACAACCAGAATATCAACTAACAAAATCATAAGTGACAATATCTTCTTAATGATAACTTTAAATTGACCAAACAAACGAAGCAGTATAGCTGATGTGACTGAGAAACAAGACTGAACTACCTGTTGTCTCAAACAAACACACTTATCAAGCAATACTGCACAAAAACAAGTAGATGGAAATCATCATACAAAGCAAACATGCACCATTCATAACCTGGTGTAGCTCTTTCAAATTACAAATAAACAAGGAATCATAAAAAAATTAAACCACAGATCTACTGGACAGGACAAATATGTACACAACATTGTTTTCAATAAAAAGGGAATACACATTGTTCTCAGCTACACATAGAACCTTTTAAAAAAATAATCAGATTATAGGCCCCAGAGCAAACCTTCAAAAAAAACCCCACAAAAATGAGATGATTTCTTATATCTTATATCAAATCTCAGAAAACTAATGCTTGAAATCAATAGCAAGTGGACCCCAACAACAACACAAATAGTTGAAGACTAAACAACAGGGAGGATGAGGCCAAGTGAGAGAAGGAGAAGAGAGATGAACAAAATACCAGCTGTTAGCCTCTGTCCTCAACAGCCACCTTCATTCAAGCCTATCACACTCTAATAAAACCTACAATGGAAGAAAGATATCTGGGACCTGCATCAGGTGTAACCAGCCAGGACACTGGGCCAGGGCCTGACCTTAAACCCAGGCCACCACAAAAGCTTGCTCTATCTGTGGACAGGGAGGGCATTGGAAATGGGACTGCCATTGGGGACACTCTGGCACCTCCATAGGGCACCCAATACTTACCCCAACTCCCACTCTATAGCTGGTATAATGAAGAAGACCAGATTCATCTACTTCAGTTGGGAATTACAACTTATCCTTTGAACCCAGGGTGATTGGGATGGTAGCTGGGCACAAAGTCTCTTTTGTCCTGGACACTGAGCCCTCCCCCTATTGCTTCTCACTTCCTGCAATGGTCTAACATGATGGTCATACAGGCCTCAGATATGTGTCCCTTCCAATTCCACAACTCCCCCTCCTTTATTCTTCCAAGTTGGAGCCTTAAGATTACTCACTTTTGCTTAGTCATCCCTGAATACCCTATGCCTCTACTTGGCAGGGGTGTCATGTCAAAATTCAAATCTCAGTTCACATTCCCACATTCGATACAATAACCATGTTTTAAATCTCCAGTTGAACCTGCATGGAAGCACTTCTGGAATCAAAACCCTCCCTTTCCTCCTGCTGCCATTTAACCCCTCAGTTTGGGACATTAAACAGCCTTCAACTGCTCAACACTATGAGCCTGTCTGTGTTTATTTTAAACATCCTCACTCCTATGTAACCTGAGACCAATACCCTCTACCCCCTACCAGCTGCCAGGGACTTAAGCCCTTAATTGTCCCCCTCCTAAAGGCCCAACTTTAAACACCTGTCAACTCTCCTCAAAAAACCCCCATCAATGTGGTTAAAACCCTCATGGAACTTTTTGGTTAGTCCAGGACCTCAGAAAAATAAATGAGACAACTCTGCCCACATACCCTGTCATCCCAAACCCTTACACTCTGATTTCCTATGTCTCACTGCAACCAACTTTACTATCCTTTACCTTAAAGATGATTTTTTAACCATCCTCATACACCCAGGCCCACATTCTCTTTTTGCTTTTACTTAGGAGGACCCAGACACCGTTTTAGCTCAGAAACTCACCTGGACAGTCCTGTCACAAGGTTTTAGAGACAGTCCCCACTACTTTGGTCAGGCCACCAATGAGATCTCTCATCCCTAAACCTCCATCCCAGTCATCTCTTAGATTACATAGATGACCTTCTCCTATGTAGTCCCACCATGAAATCTGTGTTGCACACACTGCTAAAATTCCTCAATGCCTTAGCTGCTTAGGGCTATTGGGTCTCAAAAGATAAAGTTCAGATCTGTCAGCAGACTGTAACTGATTTAGGTCAACCTCCACCCCGTACATCAGGATATGACATCATCCAGGGCCACCCCAACTCCCCTAAAACCTGCACCCTTATTGAAGCAAAACCTTTGACCCCAAGGATCACCTCCCAGTAGGCTGAACTTGGAGGGAAAGAGGCTTCCTCAAACAACAGGGGACCCCAATTATTAATGACTCTCTAATCTAAGACCTTCTGGATGTCACTTTTCTCCCCTTTAAGGAATCATTCATCCAATGTCAAGGCCATCGGAAAGACAAACAGTACATCTCCCTCTCAAACAATCACAATCATAAATTGGCCTGTGAAATTGCCCTGACACACCCAGACCTGTACTCCACCTCCCTACCTTTCTTAACATACCAAGTCCCCCTCACTCAAGAGTTTCTTTCATACCTGCATTCTTTATTTCATCCCTCTAACCAAGCCCTATTTTGTTTCCTTCAAAACCATACCTCCTTTCAACCCTAGAACGGACAAGCCTTCAAAACTCTTGCAGACTCATATGATATCTGCCAAAGAGCAAACCCTAACTCTAACATCTGACCCCTTCAAATCCCTACCCACCAGATGCGGCACCTTCTACCAGCCATGGATTGGCAAGCAGACTTCTCTCATATGCCTTCTGTTAAATAATACAAATACCTCTTAGTGTGGATAACTTTTCTGCATGTGTAGAAGCCTTCCTCACCACAAACAAAAAAGCTAACATAGTAACTGAGATATTTACTAGAGAAATAGTCTCTAAATTTGGCTTCTCATCCTCAATACAATCAGACGATGGCCCAGAATTCATCTCCTCAAACATTGCCAAGTACCTACAGATCACCTGGAAGTTTCACATTCCCTACCATCCCCAATCCTCCGGCAAGGTTGAGAGAACTAACCATGCCATCAAAGAAACTCTCACAAAGCTCACCCTGGAACTAAAAGAGGATTGGATTAAACTTTACCTCTAGTGTTACTTAAACTTAGAGCCTTAGCTAAAAGCCTTCCATGATCAGTCCCTTTGAACTCATGTATGAGAGACCTATAATTCCCCCAGGACTGTCTCATGAGACTCCACTACTCCTTCCTTCCATATACACTAGTCCCCTCCCATTGCTCAGAAAGAACTATGGAGACAAACTAACACCACCCTCCCCTCCCTCTATCCAGAGGCTCCTCTTCATAATTCTGACTAGGAGACATGGTTGATATCTCAGATCCCACCCAGAAATCTCTGTCCCCAAAGTGGCAGGGGCCCCACAAGGTCATCCTAATAACACTCACTGTAGCCAAACTCCAGGGCTTCCCATCCTGGGTCCATCTCTCTCACTTGACAAAAGCCCCATAGTCCCCTCACCCTGTCCTCCCTGTTTCTGGATGATAATCACTGCCTCCACCTCTTTAAACATTACTAAACTTGCCCCTACACCTGAACAGGACCACCTCAAACAGACAAGCAGATGGCACTCAATATCCACCAATTTCATCTGTTCCTGACTCAAATCATATGGTTGATGCCTCAGCCGATCTCCACATTTGTTGAGCTTGTGGATGCCATAGAAGAACTCTGGTTACAAGGAACTTTCATTCCCTTCACACCAGAACAGATACAGTTCCTTCCCATTGCCCTACATTTCCTCCTCTTCATCTAGGAGCCTAAGGGATGCCCTGTCACCCCTCCTTCTCACAGTACTATTCTCTTGTTGACAGAAATAATAATTGTTCATTTCTACACATTGTTCTTAACACCAAAAGCACTCTTAACACTCCTACTCTGGGTACACTTCATTACAGTAATTTTCCTAGGTGTTATCCATTCTTTAACTCCTAACAATGAAACATAACAGGCTTACAGCCCATTTTGCCATTACTATATCCCTAATAATACTTATTGTCATCCATGTTTTGCTACACCAGACAAATGTGTCTCCACTGTGGCCCAAATAGGACCTGCAAGCATAGGGTCTACCCTAATACTAAACTGTACCTTTTTAATGCCCTGACATTATATTTGGGCCTATTAGATGGTATAAAGATAGTCAAGACATATGCCATCAGGGGATGACACAGGGACCATGGAAAAATATCACAGATCAGTCTAAAAGAGATAATATAAATTTTTTAAAGATGTTTTATTTATTTGTTTGAGAGAAAGAGGAAGAGGGAGAGAAAAAGAGCAAATGGGTACACCAGGGCCTCCAGCCAATGCAAACGAACTCCAGGTGCATATACTCCCTTATGCATCTATCTTACTTGGGTCCTGGGGAATCGAACCCAGGTCCTTAGGCTTTTCAGACAAATGCCTTAACTGCTAAGCCATTTCACCAGCCCCTAAATTTTTCTATCTCTAAAACTACAGCCCACCCTGTAGGTAGGTTCAGGACAATACTCTTATATCAAACTTAAAAAGGAGCCCCCCATGGACTAGAGAAATGGCTTAGTGGTTAAGGCATTTGCATACAAAGCCAAAGATCCCGGGTTTGATTCCCCAGGACTGACATAAGCTAGATGCACAAGGTGGCCGATGCTTCTGGGTTTTGTTTGCAGTGGCTGGAGGCCCTGGCACACTCATTTTCTCTCTTTCTCTATCTGCCTCTCTCTCTCTCTCAAATAAATAAGTAAAATAAATTAAAATATTTTTTAAAGAGCCCCTACAGATACTGATACTCAAAGGCTACCCTGAACATAAGCATATCTACCAGCTCATTGGAATTCTTAAATACTCAAAACTTCCGGGTTCAATTGGCTGTTGATATCATGAACAAACGTTCTTTTTGCAGTCCTCTAACTATTAGCTAATAATCTCATGGGTCTATCTGTTAAGTATAATGAATATGTTAATGTCATTGGATATAGAATTATCAAACAAGACCAACCTGAGCTCCGTACAGATTCAGCAAAGCCAGTCACCCTAGTTGTCCAACAACATTGCCTATGCATCAATTGTATCCCCCCTTGACCACCTCTTAAACCATCTCAACCACCTCCTAATTGTTCTATTGAACAAAACATCTCCCTGACCACCAGCAAATGGAGGCCCATGGGATGGGTCTTCCTCTGAATAAAATGGCCTTTCAAGCCCTGCCTGCTAACTTCTCTGGAATCTGCTCCATCAGACAGATCTTCCCCTTACTGCCATCCCTAACCCCTCCTCACTGGAATACTTGGAGTCTGCCCCTCAAGTGTGGTGATAATTTCTTTCTCCTAGATCACAAGCAGGTAGCAGTTGCAACAGCATTTATCCTGCTCATTCCAGGCCTTGTGATAGGGATACAAAGGGAAGTGTCTAAGTTGGCCTGCATCCTTAGCAAAACTGCTGATCTCACCACATTAGTTCTGTCACACATTAAGCAAGAAAGGAAAGAACTTGGAACCTCAATATTACAAAATAGCGACATTATTGATTTTTTTATTATTGAAGCATCATATTAGCTGTCAGCAATTCCGTGCAATGTGTTGCTTCAATATTACAGATAATTCCAATATTATTCAACAACAGGTAGACAAAATAAAAGAAAAGGTTAACAAAATCCATGAGAGCAACTTTTGGTCAAGTTTAGGAAAATGGTTTCCATGGTATTGCTCTTTATTGGGTCCTTTGATGAATATTCTTCTCATCATAATCATAGATCCCTGTTTGCCCAACTGTGTACTCTGACTCACCAAAGAAGAAATCAATTCTGTAAAATTTATGTACTTTAACACTCCTTACAACCCCATGTTCATGACAAGTCACCCATAATAATCTGCTTCTTGCCCCCTGTCCTTCTTACAGGGATGACAGTGAAAAGGAAAACAAAAAGGAGGAAAAACAGACACCAGACATCAGACAGCCAGGGCATCCCAAGCTAAAAGGAGAAACCACACCTAAATCAGAAATAAATGGATTATTTTCTTGATCTATATGACCTACCAAAATTAAACAAGGATGAGATAAACCACTTAAATAGAAAAACAAAAAAAATCAAACAGGGCTGAGGCTGTGGTTCAGTCCATAGAGTGCTTGCCTAACATGCATGAGTCTTGAGTTTAATACCCAGTAATTACATAAACAGGAAGTGCTGTTACCTGACTCTAATCCCAGCAATAAGGTGATGGATGACAGGAGAAACAAAAGTTCAGCCAAATGCAAGCACATGATCTGGTGTTCCTTTTGGAGAGATGGCCCTCAGAAGTGATGGTAATTCAAACTGACAGTTTAAAGCAAGAGATGAGAAAAAAGTGTGGTAAAGGGCCTGAGAGAGGAATGCAGCTTGAAGAAATCCTTAGTGTGGCAGCTGTCCTCCATACAAGTAAGAACCACTGTCCTTTGAATTATCAATGACTGTGGCCTGTAACTTTCCTCCATGGAGGAGAGGAAGGCTCACACAGCTCTCCACCTCTTCATGGATTCAGTTACTGTAACTAGAGGACAGGGCTCACAAAGCCCCACCCCAGGATTTATATACAGTAAGTATGAGGAATGAAGAGGTAGCTTAGAGATCATGTGCACTTTCTCTGCAAACATGAGGATACAGGGTGGCCTAAACAGTTGACTTTTGAATCTCCAGATCCCACATAAACAGCTGGGAATTCACATAAAAATCTGTAACTGCAGGCCCATAAAGGGGAGCACAGATCAGAGACTCCCGCTGCTCAAGGAATAGTGCCTATCTTCCAAGAGAATCCAGTTCAAAATGAGAACATGGGAAAGAATGATGGACTGGGACACTGTGTTCTGCTCTGGCAAAAAAAAAAAAAAAAAAAAAAAAAAAGGAGTGGAACTGCAGCAGGGAAGAGCATAATACCACATAAGAGAACCCACCTAACTGTGGGCAGCCCCAACACATGGGTTTCGTGCATGCTAGTCAAGCGCTCTACCAACTGAGCCACATCCCAAACCTTTCTTACCTGTTAAAGCAAGGATGGTTATGTACAGATTATACTGTCAAATCATACATGCTCAAAGAATGCACTCTTCCTCCCTGGCACTCTTCTCTTACTTAGGTTCTTTCCCTCAATGCTCCACCCTCTCTGGCAGGCCTGTGAATAGTCCTGCACCAACACTGCACTCCGCAGGCTGCCTCTCATGGCTCTTATGAATGATATGCATGCGTGATACCTGCTACTGTGGTAGTAAATACAAATTATTGTACACATATTGGAACTTCAAATACATTCTTCAGCACTAGTTGTGTCCATTTTTCAGGAAAAACTGAAACCAGGGGTGGAGCAATGGCTTAGCAGTTAAGGCACTTGCCTGCAAAGTCAAAGGACCCAGTTTCAATTCCCCAGAACCCATGTAAGCCAGATGCACAAGCAGGCACATGTGTCTGGAGTTCATTTGCAGTGGCTGGGGACCCTGGCATGCCCATATTCTCTCTCTCTCTCTCTCTCAAATAAATTTTAAAAATAAAAAAACTGAACCCATTATTAGAAAAAAAAAGGCAAAAGAAATATATAAAAATGGTCATGCGTGTTGGTACATGGTTTTCATTCGAGCTATTGGGAGACTAAAATAGGAGATTGTTGTGAGTTCAAGGCTGGCCTGAGACTACTTAGTGAATTTTAGGCCAGGATGGGCTAGACCAAGACTAACTTGAAAAACAAATATAAATGAGTAAATAAATAAATAAATTGTTGGCAAGGATGTGGAGAAATTGTACATTTATACAGTTCCTATTTAGGAAGCTGAAAAAGCTCAGGAGATAGATGTTTGTTATGCTTACATATTTCAAGCCCCAGAAGTTTCTAATGAAAATGATTTAAAGCATAAGTTTGATATTATAAAAAAACCATAATATATAAAATATGGTATTATATAGCATTACAAACCGAAGGCTTTATAAAAAAAAGGTCCCATTCTCACCTCTAGCCCCCCTACCCTGCTTGTCCCTGACTTTCATAGGTAACTGCCTTCACTAGTTTTTGATTTATTTTTTCTTTGTTTCTTCTTAAAAAAAAGAAAAAAAATATGTGCACAGTCATTTTACCCCCCTAAATACTCTATGTAAATAATGTGTTTATAAAAATTTCACTTTCACCAGTTGCCCCACCACCCAGTTTGATCCTGAATTTCCAGGTAAGCATCTTAATTTTTGGTTAATTTTTTATTGCTTATTTTTTTTAAAAAAGAAAGAAAAGCATGTGCACAGTCATAGTAACACAAAGGACTGTATGTGTGTGTTCACTATATACATATATACATTCATATATATATATATATATATATATATATATATATATATATATATATATATATATATATGAATACATGCACACTCTCTTTTACAAAGGGAGAGAGAAACACACACAGAGAGAATGGGAACACCAGGACCTTCAGCTGTGGGAAACCAAATCCAGATACATGTGCATCTGGCTTACGTGGGTACTGGGGAATTGAATCTGGGTCCTTAGGCTTCATAAGCAAGTGTTTTAACTGCTAAGCCACCTCTCCAGCCCTTATTTAATACATTGTTTTGATATTATTTTACTTTACAGTTGTTTTCTTTCTTTTTGACTTGTGACATATTATCTCCCAGTTTTGCTATTTGTCCAATTGTTTGATGATTTTATATTTATATAAAATGGGTATATTGCCAGATGTGGTGGCACATCCCTTTATTCCCAGCATGAGGTGGCAGAGGTAGGAGGACTGCTATGAGTTTGAGGCTACCCTGAGACTCCAGAGTGAATACCAGGCTAGCCTGGACTAGAGTGAGACCCTACCTCAAAAAAACCCAAAATAAATAAATTAAATAAACAAATAAAATGGACATTAGTTAGGTTTGCTTGAATGAGCATGCGTGTGTGGAGCATGTTATTTACTGAGGGATGGACAACTTACTAGTTGCTACATCTCTGAAGAAAATGACTTCCCTCTCTAGCAGCCATTAACTGCCAATGGCTCATTGGAGGGATGAAGACTCATGAGCCCCTGGCTCATCCATGATAAAATATTGATTGACTCAATCTATACAGATCAGTAACCATACTTACTATGAGTTCATGAGCACAGTTGTCATGTGTGCCCAGAAGTTAGTGCTTTTCTGCATCCCTCTTTATCCTCTGCTACCTACATTCCTTCTTTCCTCTGTTCTGTGTTGTTTCCTGAAACTTGGTGGGGTTATGGAGATGTCCTACTTAGGCCTGGGCTCTCAGCAGACACTTACTCATCACTTTGACTACTGGAAAGAAGCTTCTTTTAGAGCAATACTAGTCTATAATTGCAAACATAGATATTTAGAAGGCAGTTAGATATGCACAACATGCCCACTTAGCAAAACAATAGGGTCTCCTGCTAGGGCCTAGGGATTTTGTTTTCGTTGTTGTTGTTGTTTTGGTTTGTTTTTTTGAGGTAGGGTCTCGCTCTGGTCTAGGTTGACCTGGAATTCACTATGTAGTCTCAGGGTGGTCTTGAACTCGTGGCAATCCTCCTATCTCTGCTTCCCGAGTACTGTGATTAAAGGCATGCACCACCACGCCTGGCTCTCTCAGGTTTTTTTTTTTTTCCAGGTTAACAGTACCAGACATGAGTGGGGTTGTTTGGATTGACACTTGGAAACTTCTCTAGTGGGTGGAGGGGACACTGGAAATGCATTAGTGGAGTGTTGGAAACAGCCCTGGAAGACAATGTTAGGGACAAAAAAATGAAATCAAGGAGTTAAGGGGGAGTAGGCATACAACAGATTGGAAGTTGTTGTTTTTAATTCTTGAAAGACCTTTAAGCATTGGAGGAAGAACAAGGGAACCCGAGTATATGGAGACAGATTGTCTCAGGACCCTCTGAGAGTGAGCTGACTGTAACCAATGAGAGATAAGTTTAAAACAGCCATTTAGTATAGAATATTTAAGGATTAACAGAATTTCTGTTAGGATTCTAATAAGTATAATCTTTTTATGCTGGAAATTTTGAGGTCGGTTTTTCAAACTGTTTAACAAATTGCATGGTCTATACCTGTCATTGTAAACCAGATGAGACATTGTCAGAATAAATGAACAGCATTTGAACTTGACTGTGGCATGGATATCACTCAGCTGTTGTGAGCCCATCTATCTAGTCACAGTCTGAGCTGTGATGTCTAAGACTTCTCCTTTATTCTCTGACTATAATTTTTGGTGAATATTTAGGTCCAAACAGTTATGCAAAAATTTTAATTTTATATGTACTTTTGAAGGTCCAGTTGTGGCCCTTTAGGGGAGACTTTTAAGGACTTGGGAAGAGTTTAATCACATTGTGGTCAGTTAGAATATCAATTTTCCTGTATTTTTAAAATTTTGATTTGTGTCCTAATATATAGTCTATTTTAGAGAATGTTCCATGTGCTGCTGAGAAAAATGAATATTCTGGAGCATTTTCATGAAATGTTCTGTATATATCTCTTAGGTCCATTTGTTCCATGACACCATTTAATCCAGAGCTCTCTCTTTTTATTTTTTTGCTGGGATGACCTGTCAAATGATGAGAGTGGGACATTGAAGTCACCCGCTACTATTTTGTTGGGAATTATCTATGACCTTAAGTCTAATAGTGTTTGTTTGATGAAATTCGGAGCCCCTATGTTAGGTGCATACATGTTTAGGTTCGTAATGTCTTCCTGTTATTTGAGTATGGTTTATTTTTTCCTATTTCCTGCTGTGTGTGTTTTGCTTTCTCTTCAATGTGAAGGATTTCTTCAGGTATTTTCTGTAGACTTGGTTTAGTTGCCATAAATTCCTTTAGCCTGTCTTTTTTTTGTGGAATGTCCTTATTTCTCCATCTATTTGTATAGATAGCTTTGCAGGATAAAGTAATCTTGTTTGTCAGTATTTACCTATCAGAACTTGAAATACATCATTCCAAGCCCTTCTGGCTTTTAAAGTTTATGTTGAGTAATCTGCTGTAATCCTGATGGGTTTCCCTTTGAAGGTCACTTGCTTTTTCTCTCTAACTACTTTCAATATATTTTCTTTGGTCTCTGTGTTTAATAGTTTATTTTTAACATGGAGAAGAGAGGATATTTCTAGGTTTTGTGTGTTAGGTGTTCTAAAACCTTCTTGTATCTGCAATGGCATTCCTTTCCCATTGGGGAAAGTTTTCTTCTATAATTTTGTTGAAAACATGTACTAAACCTCTGGATTGAAATCCTCCTCCTTCTACTATACCCTGAATGCTTATGATTGATCTTCTCATAGTGTCCCTGATATCTTGGAATTCCCATCCATGCCTTTATATTAGCTTGTCTCTCTCTTTGTTGGACTGTATTAGGCCTGCCACCTAGTCTTCTAGTTTAGATATTCTGTTCTCTCCTTCATCCATTCTGCTTGTGAGACATTCCACAGAGTTTTTTATTTCACTGACTTTGTTCATCATAGCTATAATTTCAGCCTGGTTTTTCTTCAGTATTTCTCTTTCCTTACTCATGTCCTGTAATGACCTTTTTATTTCATTAAGCTGTTTTTCTGTGCCCTCTTTCAGGAGTTTGTTTTCTTCTTTGAATCCTTTCATTATTTCCTTGAGTATAGATAGAATCATTCTTTTGAAGTCTTTGTCAGGTATTTCATCTAAAACAGTCTCATTGGTGATCATTTCTGAAGGATTTATAATTTTTTATGGGATTGCATTTTATTAATTCTTTGTGTCTCTTGTATTATTATGTAGCGACTTTGGCATCCTGAATTGATTTGATGCTTGAGTTTTCTACTTATCTGCAGTGTTCTTAGATGTGGTGATCCACTTTTATATACTTTCAGGATATGAGTTTAACCTGCCAACTGTAGCACTTGTACCCAAATCCAACTGGAGAAATTATCCTAGGTGTTGAGTTTGCTTGGTAAGCAAGTATTCTAGTGGACTGGGTGGGACAATATCCTGGCAAAGTCTAAACTTCAACTGAGCAATATACACATTCAATGAAAACCAGCACAGAGTGTACAAGTGTGGGGATTAAAACAAACAAGTAGTCTTATAAGGCCTAAATCCCTAAGGGTGTGTGTTGTTCTCTACCCTTAATATTGTCAGCTAGGAGGTAGAGAATTCTGTCCTGAATTGGGTTCCTGGTCAGCCTGGATCAGGATCAGACCCTGCCCCAATAATGACAAAAGCAAAAGACAAAGGCCCTATAAATCTGTAAGCATTAAATGCAGCAATATTCAACATCCCATTTACAGCTTATTTGAAAATGGTAAAACCAACCAAAAATATGTAACCCACAACCTGCCCTGATGACATGGAAAGAGAGATTAGCAGTTTCAATGCAGGCCTATGTACCTTTTGTTCTTTTGTCAGTTGGCCTTGTTACCTTTTGGTGTGGCTTCCAATCTCACCAATGCTGAGTTCCCACCTTGATCCCTCTGTGTTGTGCTGTGGAGCTGGAGCTCTTCTCAGCTGTGATGAATGTTCTGCCACTGGGAACTGAATGCAGGAGGTTCATGGTTCTTATGGCAATATTTTTATTCACTTATTTGCAAGGGAGAGAGAGAATGGGTGCAGCAGGATGCACAAGGGTCTCTTGAAACTGAACAAACTCCATACACACAAACCACTTTGTGCATCTGGCTTTACATGGATACTGGGGAATTGAACTGAGGCCATCAAGCTTTGCAAGCAAGCACCTTAACTGCTGAGCCATCTCTCCAGCCCTCCTTGAATAATTTTCATGTGTTCTTTTAATACCCTCAAAGGTCTTCTCAATCTATTTTAACTCCTGGTTCTTAGTCTGATTGAACATTAAGAAGGCACTGGAGCTTGCTACACCTTCTGCTCTCTTCCAGGTTCTGCTTGGTAACTGTAGGGGACCAGTTGCCGCTTTCTCAAGAGGTCAGCCAGAATCATAACCAGGACTCAAGTCTCAAATCATCACAATTCTGGCTGACAGCCCCACCCTCCTGGTACCCACAGAAAAGCCAGGATAACTAGGACATGTCTCAGTCAAGGCAGGAAGCCTGAAGAGTGTCTGACATGCAAGCCTAGGTACCTGCTACAGGCCCAGTCATTTCATCTCAGTCCAGGCCACTTTTCTCTGTCCCCCAGATGGGCTCATTACTGACCTTTGGACTTGCCACCCTTTGCTCAGCTGGAATCTGGCCTGTTTAGCTCCTAAAAGTTTCCAGACTGTTCTCAGCATAATTTGGGAGGTTTGTGTTCTACAAGATCTGTCCATGGACAGGATCTCAGGGCTACTCTTCTTGCATTCCTGGGTCTCCTACTCACTCTAATCTGCTTTAACCAGATTTATCTCCCAACATCTGTTTTCCTCCCCCAAAGATGCTTTTTTGTTAAAAATGTGGAAGATTGGGCTGGAGAAATGGCTTATTGGTTAAGGTGCTTGCCTGCAGAGCCTAACAACCCGTGTTTGATTCCCTCACACCCACCTAAAGTGAGATCCACATAGTGGCACATGTGTCTGGAATTCATTTGTAGTGGATGGGGGCCCTGGAGTTCCTAGCCTATCTGTCTGTCTGTCTTTTCTCTACCTCTCTGTTTGTAAATAAATAATAAAATGAGAATAAAAATGTGTGGATGTGTATTTGTGTTGTCATGTGTGTGTAATACATGTGTGTATACAAGTATACATGCACACAGTCAGTGGGGATAAAGGACAATTTTGTGTGTTATTCCCAGAAATGCTATTGGCAGTTTTGAGATAGGGTCTCCCACTGGCTTGGAACTCACCAAATAGTCTATACTGACTGGTCACTCAGCCCCAGGGACTTTCCTATCTCACCTCCCCAGTGCTAGGATTGCAAGCCTGAAGCACCACACCTGGCTCTTTTACATGAGTTCTGGGGATCAAACTCAGGCCTTTAGGTTTACAAGGCAAACACTACCCAATGAGCCTTGTCCCCAAGAATATTTTTTGGGACCAGGTCTTGCTATATATATCCCAGGCTGCCTTTGAACCCATGATGCTCCTGTCTCTGCTTTCTGAGTGCTGGGATAACAGGTGAGCGTCACTGTGCCCATCTGCACAGCTCCCCAGTCCCCTCCTCTAAGAAATCTTCCTAGATCACAGGCCACTTCCCATCACTGCCATTGCCCATGCCCACATCATTTCTCCACATGTCTGCCTCCAAATTTACAGACCTCAAGAGTAAGATCCATTGTGCTCCATGTCTGCCTGGACTTAGCTTGAGCTGGGATCACCTCAACTTTGTAAGCAGCTGCTCAGAATCCAGGTTTCACTACACCACAAATGAAGCTATGCCTCCCATGTCTCTGTCCTGACTTCCTGCTTCTAGATATTTCTTACAAAATATCCCGTGTCTGAGCCACTTTCCTCCCCACACTGGACATTCACCAAGTGCATTGTCTCCAGAGCCCACTGAGGGACTTTCCAATCATCATTCCAGCCCGCAGCCTTAAATAGTGAGAGAGGAATGTCTGAGATCAGCACTCTCATCCAGGAACAATACCTTTCCTGGCCAAGCCCTGTCTAGTTTCCCCAGTATGGGCTTCTCCAAATACCTCACCTCCACCTAAACTTGTGTGTGGTCTTCCCACTCGTTTTCCCTCCCCTTCACTTCCCTCAGGCTCCTGGGCCTGGTAGGAGCAGCAGTGCCCAGCTACTTGTAATTAACCTTTACTGGGTGCTTTGTCTCTGCAATTCTTTTGAAAGAGGGCTAACAGGGCAGCCAAGGCCATGACACCTGGATGCTGTAAGGCTTCTGTACTACTTATAAATTTCTTCAGATATCATAAAGATAGGAACTTCCCTGTGGGGTTCATCCCTTGTAATTACACATATAATGTAAGTATACAATGTAAATACACATTCCACACTGTTGTGGATGCAGTTCTGTTGGTGAGATATTTTACCTATTCTCAGGGCTGCTTTCCATCTCATCACTCTCAACACACACACACACACACACACACACACACACACACACACACACACACACCCTTCTCCATCCCAGCTTTTTGTGTCTATCTTGTGCCTTTACTGTGTGCCAGGACTTTGCAGGCAATATTTTGGCTGCACAGAGAAGACAATGAGATGGAGTCCTCACCAGGCCTTGAGATCACAGCAAGACAGAGATAAAGGGAGAAAGGGAAGAAAAGAGGAAAAGAGGGAATAAGGAAAGTGGGAAAGGGAAGAGAAGAAAAGGAGGAAGAAAAATGAGTGGGAAAGGGAGGGGAAGAATAGAAAGGGAGAAAAGGGGAAAAGGGTGATGAGTGGCAGGATGATAGGGTCAAAAAAAAGGGGAGAAGTGAAGAATAGAAAGAAGTAGAGAAAGAGTGGGAGAAAAAAGAGGGGTTAAAAGGAGAAGAATGGAAGGAGGAAGGAAGGATCAAAGGAAGGACAAGGGAAGGAGGGCAGGGCTGCAGATCCCTGGCATGAGTACAGTCAATCCCTGTGGGCTGACCATAGTGTTTCATGCACACTCTGTGGGCCTTATGGGATCTTCTGGCCCAGGAATCACACCATCACACCAGGCCTCCTCAAACCCCAGGAGTCCCCTCACCTGTTATCTGGGTAAGTGCGCAGGGGGTGGAGGATGCACACACAAGCTCTGTGAGCTGCAAAGCTTCTGTTCTACTATAGCTGCACCCTGGGTACCAGGAACCTCTGCATGTGCTGTCTGGATATGTGCGGGATGGGACACAAACTCTGTGAGCTGCAAAGTCCCTGCTTCAGCACAGCTGTACCTCAGTGTCCATGCAAAGGACGTGGATCTCACCTCAAAGGAGATTAGAGATAGTTTAGTTTAGGGACAGATATGAGTGACCATGGCCCAGGAGCACAGATTAAGGCTATCAAAAATTCCCTGTCTAAATGTGTTAACAGTTTCATGAAGTTTTCATAATTACATAAGTGAAGTCGTAAATCAAGGCACTTTTCAAATA
The DNA here is from genome assembly GCA_036365145.1 of Orientallactaga sibirica. NCBI lineage: Eukaryota > Metazoa > Chordata > Mammalia > Rodentia > Dipodidae > Orientallactaga > Orientallactaga sibirica. The sequence goes on from JAEOAD010002376.1 coordinate 355,385, forward strand.
AATTGGTTGGCCATCAGGTAGGCAGGTTTTAGCAAAGCAGGGAAATCTCCACCATAGTCTTCACATGCTATCTGATAACATTCTTAAACTTTGGGTTGGTGGAAGCTGGTGGTCTGTCAGTACAAACAGCTGCACCTCAGGTCCCAGAAACCCCTGCATCTGATCTCTGTTCAGGGTGTGCACAAGCTCTATTAGCTGCAAAGTCCCTGCTCCAATACAGCTGCAGCCCACTCATCTTCTGCCAGCTTCCCTCCCCCTCCTAACAAATGGGTGCCTCCGTCCTCCCCCATGTTGTAAGCAGGTGGAACTGCTGGAGACAGCACAGTGCTGCGGCTCAGGAAGCGTGTCCTTAGGGAAGTTGTAAATTTTAAAAAGGCGGGAGCAGTGGAGTTTTTTCCCAAGCCTATATCCAGCATCTCTGTGGGGCAGAGAACGTGGCAGTGGCGGTGACATGTTTGTGTGCCAGGGAAACCACTCAGCAGATTGTAAACTGAAAGGCTGGTCGGCACTGAGTAGTGCGGAGGAAGCAGCAGAGTTTATTTTCCAGAGCCTCCATCCTGCGGGTTTGCGGAGGAGGTGGCCATGGCGAGTCTGGGGGCGAGTAAGAGCAATTGGCAGCAGGTAGGAGGATCTCCCTGGGTGGAGGGATCACGGGGCTCCCCAGGAGGCACTGCAAGAAAGCCAGGCAAAGGGCTGGTTGGGCCCACACCCAGCTCTGGTGTATCCCCTGAAACATGAGTCCAAATCCACACAAACCTCACACACACACACACACACACACACACACACACACACACACACACACAAGCACACATGTGCATACATGCCCCCCTCCCCCAAAATCTGGGCGCGGTGCACTCCTGTAACCCCAGTGGTAGGCTGAGGTAGGATCTTCAAGGTTTGAGGGCAGGTCTGGACTATGTAGAGCCTGTCTCAAAATAGAAGAGCAAAAAGGAAAGGAGAGGGGGAGATAAAGAGAGAAAGGGAAGGAAAGAGGAAAGGGAAGCAAGGATGAAAAAAGGGGGCAAAGGAAAGAGTGGGGAAAGGGAGAAATGGAGACAAATGGGAAGAAGAAGGAAAATAAGGGAAGGAAGGTAGATAAAAAGGGGGAAAGGGTGAATAATAGAGGGAAGGAATGAAGGAGGGAAGGAAAAAGAGGAGGAAAAGGAGGAGAAGAAAGGAAAAAAGGAAGGAAAAAGGGGGGAAGGGGAAGAAAATTAAAAGAAGGAAGGAAAAGGAGTGAAATGAGAAGAATGGAAAGAAGGAAGGAGGGAATGAGGGAGGGAAATAAGAAAGCAGGGAGAGAGGAATGGAAGGAAGGAGCAGAGTGGGAGAGAAAGAAGGAAGTGGGGAAAGAGGGGAAATGGAAGACAAGAAAGGGAAGAAGAAGAGAAGGAAGAGCAAGGGAAGCAGGGCATGGCTGCAGAACCCAGACCTGAGTGTGGTCAATCCCTGTGGGTTGGCCATCATGTTGTCAGGCACACATAGTGGGCCTGTCGGATCTTCTGGCCAGGCGTCACCTTTTCCCATGAGGCCTCCTCAGGCTCCAGGAGTCCTGCATCAGCTCTATGGGTAGGTGGGAGGAAAGATCCCTGTGAGCTGCAAAGCCCCTGCTTCAGTACAGCTGCATCCCACTCCCCTCTGCAAGCCGCCCTCCTGTCAGGAATGGTGGATGGCTCTGCCCCCCTCCCCATGTCCAGGAAATGTGGACCAGCCTGTGAATTCACAGTGCTGCACCACTACCAGAGCACTAGGGAAATTGTAAACTTAAAGGCAGGGAGGTGCAAATGGTGAGGAGGAAGCAGAGTTCATTTTCCTGATCCTCTGCCTGGTGAGATGGTGGTGGAACAAGCTTATTTCACGCAGTACAGTGTTTAGCAATGAAGATGGTTCTTTTCTTACAAAACTACATTAGAAATGAAATGAAGTTACTATGTTGTACATCTTGCTAGATTTTTACTCTTATTTGGAGCTAAATTGGAGTAACTGTCAGTGCTTATCCTCTGTTCCTGGCTATCAAACCCAGGGTCTAGTGTGTGCTATGCAAGTTCTTTTTCACTGAGCTACACCATCAGTGCTTTTTATTTTTACTTAGAGGTGAGGTCGCATTATGTAGCACTGGCTGGCCTCCAACTGAGGATGTTCCTGCCTCCGCCTTCTCTATGGGAATTACAGGTGTGCACTATGGTGCTCATCTCCCTCTGACATATCTTTTTTTAAAAAACTTATTTACAAGGAGGGAGAAAGGGAATGGGCCTGCCAGGGCTTGTAGCCACTGCAAATGAACTCCAGATGCATGTGCGTGCTCTTTTTTGCATCTCACTTTATATGGGTACAGGGGAATTGAATGTGCAATGTTAGCCTTTGAAGGTAAGTGCCTTTACCACTGAACCATCTCTGCCCCCCCAATACATATAATTTAAGAAAACATTTTATTTATGAAGGGGGAGAGAGAATGGGTACACCAGGGTCTTTAGCCACAGCAAATGAATGCCTCCAGATGCATGCACCTCTGGGGTGGTTTGATTCAGGTGTCCCTCATAAACTTAGGTTTTCTGAAGGGTAGGTTTCCAGCTGATGGAGATTTGGAAATTAAAGTCCCCTGGAGGCAGTGTATTATTGGGGGCGGGGTTATTGGTGTTATAGCCAGTTTCCCCTTGCTGGTGGTTGGCACACTCTCCTGTTGCTGTTGTCCATCTTATGTTGGTTAGTAGGTGTTGTCCATCTTTCCTTATTCTGTCATTTTCCCCCTGCCATCACGGTTGGTAAGCCAAAGTAAACTCTTTTTTTCCCTACAAGCTGCTCTTGGTCAGGTGTTTTCTGCCAGCAATGCGAGCCTGACTAACGCAGCCACCTTGTGTACCTGGCTTATGTGCATATTGGGGAAATGAACCTGGGTCCTTAGGCTTCACAGGAAAGCACTTTAATTGGAAGCCATCTCTCCAGCCCCATTACATATATTCTTATACATGATGGTGACTAGTCATTGAATGTGATGTTTAGGATAGTTAATATGTAGTTTAGTTTATGTCAGTATGTTCAAAAAACACATACTATCAAACTTACCCTTCAAATAATTTTAAGTAGAAACTTCTGGGGTTTGAAATATATAAGCATCACAACCATCTATCTCCTGAGCTTGTTTCAGCTTCCTAAACAGGAACTGTATAAATGTACAATTTCTCCACATTCTTGCCAACAATTTATTTATTTACTCATTTATATTTGTTTTTCAAGGTACAGTTTTGGTCCAGCCCAGGCTGGCCTAGAATTCACTATATAGTCTCAGTCCAGCCTTGAACTCACAGTGATCTCCTATTTTAGCCTCTCAAGTGCTGGGATTAAAAGCCATGTGCCAACACGCATGACCATTTTTATATTTTTCTTTTGTCTTCGTTTTTCTAAAAATGGGTTCAGTTTTCTTATTTTTAAAATTTATTTGAGAAAGAGAGAGAAAGAGAGAGGGAATATGGGCAGGCCAGAGTCCCCAGCAACTGCAAATAAACTCCAGATACATGTGCCACTTTGTGCATCTGGCTTCCATGGGTTCTATGGAATTGAACCTGGGTTCTTTGACTTTGCATGCAAGTGTCTTAACTGATAAGTCATTGCTCCACCCCTGGTTTCAGTTTTTACTGAAAAAAATGGACACAACTAGTTCCAATATGTTTACAATAATTTGTGTTTACTGCCACACTAGCAGGTGTCACGCACACATATCATACATAGGAGCTATGAGGGGCAGACTGCATAGTGCAGTGTTGTTGCAGGACTGTTCACAGGCCTGAAACAGAGGGTGGAGGATTGAGGCAAAGAACCTAAGTAAGAGCACAGTGCCAGGGAGGAACAGTGCATTCTTTGAGCATGTATGATTTGACAGTATAATCTGTACATAATCATCCATGCTTTGACAGGTAAGGAAGGTTTGGGATGTGGCTCAGTTGGTAGAGTGCTTGATTCACATGCACGAAGCTCTGGATTCCATCCCCAGCACTGCATAAACCAGGTGTTGTGTTCATCTGTGATGCCAGCACTCTGAAAATAGAGGCAAGAGGACCAGAAGACCAAGACCATCCTAGGCTATATAGTAAATTTGAAGGCAGAATGGTTTACATGAGACCTTCTTTATAAACTAATTAAAAGAAAGAAGGAAGAAAGGAAAGGAGACTAAAAGATAAGGAAACAGTGAGAATGTTTAAGTAATTCCTCAAATTGTACTCATTGCTTCCCCAAGATGCACTTGCATGAAATTAGGCATAGTTGCAGAATCAGAACCCAGAACCTTCTAACTCAGCCTCTATGATGTTGCCTTCTCCTGCTTTAGAACATCATGGCTCCCATCCAAGGCACAGTGGTGAGATGGTTGAATAGGAAGAACTATATGGAATCTTTCCACTCCCACTGCTTCCTCTAAAAACAATGTTTTTTTCCAGATTTACAGGAATGCTGTTCATGTGATTACTTCTTTGTAAAACAGCTTGGTGGCAGAATCTGTCAGAGCAAAGAAGAGTCACTCTCCTGGTTGGGATGTGAGGGTAAGACCTGGATCTCAATATCCAGCCCACTCGCTCAAGGCCTGGAGGTATCCGTACCTACAGCGTGCCTGTCCCAGAAGCCACAGTTCAGGGTCCCCTTGTCCTCTTCTAGCAGAGATCTCACCTTGTATGAAAACTCACCCTTTTCCACTGGCTGCTCCCTTCCTTGCAATCTTTTTGCTGGCTGTCTGCTGCCTGTAATTCCTGCCAAACTTTGTCCATCCTGTCAACATATGTAAGGTAAGCAAACATCAGGGAAGCTGTGGCTCACAAGTACCTTGTATTTTGTTGCTAGAACAATATCCTATATAAAATTAAGAGAGGAAGCATGGCAGATGGTCCAGGCAGCTGGTTACATTCAGCCCTCAGTGAGGAAGCTGAGTGTGATGAGTGCTGCATGCGCAGCTAGCTTTCTCTCTTTTGTGGTCTGGTGACCCAGCCCATGTGATGGTGCTGCCCACAGTTAGGTGGGTTCTCTTATGCGGTACTATGCTCTTCCATGCTACAGTTCCCATGCTCTTTGCTGGCCAGAGCAGAAAAGTGTCCCACTCCATCGTTCTTTCCCATGTTCTCATTTTGAACTGGATTCTCTTGAAAGATAGGTGCTTTTCCGTGAGCCCAGGGGAAATCTCTGATCTGTGCTCCCTTTTATGGGCCTGGGGTTACAGGTTTTCATGGACTTTCCCAGCTGTTTCTGTGGGATCTGGAGATTCAAATGTGAACTGTTTAGGCCATTCTGTATGCTCATGTTTGCAGAGAAAGTACACATAATCTCCAAGCTACCTCTTCACTCCTCATACTTAAACTGTATATAAATCCTGGAGTGGGGCTTTGTGAGTCTTGTCCTCTAGTTACAGTAACTGAATCCATGAAGAGGTGGAGAGCTACATGAGCCTTCCTCTCCTCCATGGTGGAAAGTTACAGGCCACAGTCATTGATAATTCAGAGGACAGTGGTTCTTCCTTGTATGGAGGACAGCTGTCCACACTAAGGTTTTCTCCAAGCATTACTCTTCTCTCAGGCCCTTTATCACATTTTTTTTCTCATCTCTTACTTTAAGCTGTCAGCTTGGATTACCATCACTTCACAAACAATTCTTTGAACTTATTTTGAATGATTTCCACTATTTCTTTTTTCTCTTGTCTCAAGAATAGGCATCTTTGAAAGTTACTTCTGGTAATTTCCAGAGAACATCCTTACACCTTCTCAGCAACTGTCATTACCTTAGACCCTTTCCTCAGATTCTGCCACTGTGCAGAATCCTTCCCTTCTGCATGAAACAGGCTCTCACCTGTGATGGCCACAGTTATTCACAGTGGAGCTCATTGAAAGAGGTCTCTTCACTGCTGCCTCCCTTCCTGCCTCTAATTCCCTTCACCTCCCACACATTGACATTGGGACCCACATGGCATTTAGAGAAATGATGCACTTGCTTTTGCAAAGCAAGCAGAATATTGGGATGTTTTGTTTATCATTTATTTTTGACACAGGGTATCAAGTAGCTTAGTCTGCTTCAACCTCATTATGTAGCCAAAGATTGCCTTGAACTTTATTTTCTAAATGTTTATTTATTTATTTATTTATTTATTTATTTATTTAGGAGAAATAATGGGGGATGGTGGAAGAGAGATAGCGAGAAAGAATATGGGTAAATGGTGCACTAGTGCCTCTAGCCACTGCAAATGAACACCATCTACATGTGCCCCCTTGTGCACCTGGCTTTATGTGGGTCCTGGGTAATTGAACTTGGGTTATTTGGCTTTGCAGGCAACCACTTTAACTGCTACGGCATCTCTCCAATCCTGCATTGAACTTTTGTTACTCCTATCATCACCTCCTTATTGCTGGGTTTAGAGGCAGATAATAGCACTTCCTGTTTACATAATTATTGGGTATTGAACTCATGGCTCATGTGTGTTAGGCAAGCCTTCTCTGGACTGAACCACAGTCTCAGCTCTATTTGATTCTTTTTCCGTTTTCCATTTAAGTGGTTTATCTCATCCTGATTTAATTTTGGTAGGTCATATAGATCAAGAAAATCATACATTTATTTCAGATTTAGGCGTGTTTCTCCTTTGTGCTTGGGATGTCCTGGCTGTCTGATGTCTGGTGTCTGGTTCCCCTCCCTTTTGTTTTCCTTTTCACTGTCATCCCTGTAAGAAGGAGAGGGGACAAGAAGCAGATTATTATGGGTGACTTGTCATGAGCATGGGGTTGGAAGAAGTGTTAAAGTACATCATTTTTACAGAATTGATTTCTTGTTTGGTGAGTCAGAGTACACAGTTGGGCAGACAGGGAGCTATGATTATGATGAGAAGAATACTCATCAAAGGACCCAGTAAAGAGCATAACCATGGAAACCATTTTGCTAAACCTGACCAAAAGTTGCTCTTATGGATTTTTTAAACCTCTTCTTTTATTTTGTCTATCTGTTGTTAAATAATATTGGAGTTGTCTGTAATATGGAAGCAACACATTTCAGGGAATTGCTGACAGCTAATATGATGCTTTAATAATAAAAAAATCAATAGTGGCTCTATTTTGTAATATTGAGGTTCAAAATTCTTTCATTTCTTGGTTAATTTCTGACAGAACTCATGGGAAAGATCAGCAGTTTTGCTAAAGATGCAGGCCAACTTAGAGACTTCCCTTTGTATCCCTATCACAAGGCCTGGAAAGAGCAGAATAAATGCTGTTGTGACTGCTACTTGCTTGTGACCTAGGAGGAATAAGTTATTACCACATTTGAAAAGCAGACACCAAATATTCCAGTGAGGAGGGGTTAGGGATAGCAGTAAGGGGAAGATCTGTCTGATGGAGCAGATTCCAGAGAACTTAGCAGGCAGGGCTTGAAAGGCCATTTTATTGCAGAGGAAGACTCATCCCATGGGCATCCATTTGCTGCTGAGGAGGGAGATGTTTTGTTCAATAGAACAATTAGGGAGTGGTTGAGATGGTTTAAGAGGTATTCAAAGGGGGGATACAATTGATGCATAGGCAATGTTGTTTTTCAACTAGGGTGACTCGGAGTGCTGAGTCTGTATGCATCACAGGATGGTCTTGTTTGGTAATTCTATATCCAATGACATTAACATATTCATTATACTTGACATATAGACCCATGAGATAATTAGCTAATAGTTGGTGGAGTGCAAAAAGAACATTTGTTCATGGTATCACCAGCCAATTGAACCCAGATATTCTGAGGATTTAAGGACTCCAGAGGGCTGGTAGATATGCTTATGTTCTGGGTATCCTTTGAATAGACAGTATTTGTAGGGGCTCTTTTTAAAGTTTTTTTTTTTTAAACTTATTTATTTGAGAGATAGAGAGGAAGTTAGAAAAAGAGAGAAAATGAGTGTGCCAGGTCTTCCAGCCACTGCAAACACACTCCAGATGCATGCACCACCTTGTGCATCTGGCTTACATCGGTCCTGGGGAATCAAACCCAGGTCGTTTGGCTTTGTACGAAAGTGTGTTAACCACTAAGCCATTTCTCCAGTTCAAAGGGGGGAAGCTCCTTTTTTAAGTTTGGCACAAGAGTATTGTCCTGAACCTACAGTGTGGGCTGTAATCTTAGAGATAGGAAGATTTAGGGGCTGGTGAAATGGCTTAGTAGTTAAGGTGTGTACCTGCAAAGCCTCAGAATCCAGGTTCAATTCCCCAAGACCCATGTAAGCCAGATGCACATGGGGGTGTAGGCATCTGGAGTTCATTTGCATTGGCTGGAGGCCCTGGAGTACCCATTTGCTATTTTTTCTCTGCCTGTTCCTCTTTCTCTCTCTCAAATGAATAAATAAAACATCTTTTTAAAAAATTTAATTAATTTTTATTTATTTTTGGAGAGAGACACAAAGAGAGAGAGAGAGAAAGACGGAGAGGGAGAGGGAGACAGATAGAGATGGGCGTACCAGCAGTCTCTCAGCTGCTGTGAACGAAATCCAGATGTGTACGCCCCCTTGTGGTCAAGTGCGGCATTGCGCCCTTGCATCACTTTGCATCTGGCTAAACGTGGGACCTGGAGATTGGAACTGCTGGAGATTGGAACCAGCATTCTTAGGCTTAGGAGGCAGGCGCCTTAACTGCTAAGCCATCTCTCCAGCCCAAATAAAACATCTTTTAAAAATTTATATTTTCTTCTTTACACTGATCTGTGAGACTTTTCCATGGTCCCTGTGTGGTCCCTTGATGGCATATTTCTTGATTATACAATCTAATAGGCCCAAATATAATGTCAGGGCATTAAAAAGTTACAGTTTAGTATTAGCAGAGAGCCTATGGTAGCAGGTCCTATTTGGGCCACAGTAGAGACACATGCGTCTGGTGTAACAAAACATGAGTAACGATAAGTATTATTAGGGATATAGTAATGGCAAAAGGGATATAATCCTGTTATGTTTCATTGTTAGGAGTTAAAGAATGGATAACACCTAGGAAAATTGCTATAAGGAAGTGTACCCAGAGTAGGAGTGTTAAGAGTGCTTTTTGGTGTTGAGAACAATGTATAGAAATTAACGATTCTTACTTCTGTCAACAAGAGAATAATACTGTGAGAAGTAGGGCTGACAGCACATCCCTTAGGCTCCTAGATGAAGATGAGGAAATGTAGGGTAATGGTAAGGAACTGTATCTGTTCTGGTGTGAAGGGAATGAAAGTTCCTTGAAACCACAGTTCTTCTATGGCATCCGCAAGCTCATCAAATGTGGAGATCAGCCATAGGTCCTACTGTATGTGAGTCAGGAACAGATGGAATTGGTGGATATTGAGTGCCATCTGCTTGTCTGTCTCAACGTGGTCCTGTTCAGGTGTGGGAGGAAGTTTAGTAATCTATAAAGAGGTGGAGGCAGTGATTGTCACCCAGAAACAGGGAGGATGAGGTGAGGGAACAATAGGGCTTTTTTCAAGTGGTACAGATGGACCTAGGATGGGAAGCCCTCGAGTTTGGCTACAGTGAGGGTTTTAGGATGACCTTGTGGGGCCCCTGCCATTTGGAGACAGAGATTTCTGGGTGGGATCTGAGTTATCAAACATGTTTCCTAGCTCAGAGTTAGGAAGAGGAGCCTCTGGAGAGAAGGAGAGGAGGGTGGTGTTAGTTTGTCTCCATGGTTCTTTCTGAGCAATGGGAGGAGACTAGTGTATATGGAAGGAAGGAGTAGTGAAATCTCATGAGACAGTCCAGGCGGAATTATAGGCCTCCCATACATGAGTTCAAAGAGGCTGATAATGGAAGGCTTTTAGGTAGGGCTCTAAGTTTAAGTAATACTAGAGGTAAAAGTTTAATCCAATCCAATTTTAGTTCCAAGGTGAGATCTGTGAGGGTTTCAATCTTGCCAGAGGATTGGGGATGGTAGGGAATGTGAAACTTCCCGGTGATGTGTAGGTACCTGGCAATGTTTGGGGAGTTAGATGAGACAAATTCTGGGCCATTGTCTGATTGTATTGAGGATGACAAGCCCAATTGAGAGAATATTTCTCTAGTCATTATCTTAGTTACTATGTTAGCTCTTTTGTTTGTGGTGAGGAAGGCTTCTACACATGCAGAAAAGGTATCCACACTAAGAGATATTTGTTTCATTTAACAGGGGGAATATGGGTGAAATCTTTTTGCCAATCCATGGCTGGTAGAAGGTGCCACATCTGGTGGGTAGGGATTTGAGGGTGTTGGATGTTGGAGGTAGGGTTTGCTCTTTGGCAGATATCACATGAGTCTGCAAGAGCTTTGAAGACTTGTCTGTCCTAGGATTGAAAGGAGGTGTGTTTTTGAAGGGAAGACAATAGAGCTTGGTTAGAGGGAATGCAGGTATGAAAGAAACTCTTGAGTGAGGGGGACCTGTTATGCTAAGAAAGGTAGGGAAGTGGGGTAGAGGTCTGGGTGTGTCAGGGCAATTTCACAGGCCAATTTATGATTGTGATTGTTTGAGAGGGAGATATGCTGTTTGCCTTTCTTATGGCCTTGGTATTGGATGAATGAATACATCTGGATTTCCTTCACAGCAGCTGAGAGACTGCTGGCATGCCCATCTCTATCTGTCTCCCTTTCCCTCTCTGTCTCTCTCTCTCTGTGTCTCTCTCCAAAAATACATAAAAATAATTTAAAAAAGAAACGAAATGAAGCTACTAAATTGTACACCTTGTTAGATTTTAAAAACAAATGAAGTTTGAACTTGCTGTGATCTAACTTCTTTGTATGAAAGCAACTCATTCCTAGAGCTGAGCAAGCTTATTTCACAAAGAACAATGTTCGGCAATGAAGATGTTTCTTTTCTTACAAAACTACATTTGTAATGAAATGAAGTTACTAAGTTGTCCATCTTGTTAGATTGTAAAAGGGAGGAAAGTTTGAACATGCTGTGATCTCCCATGTTCGTATGAAAGCAACTCATTCCTAGAGTAGAACAAGCTTATTTTACACAGTACAGTGTTCAGCAATGAAGATGTTTCTTTTCTTATGAAACTACATTAGAAAAGAAAGGAAGTTAATAAGTTGTGCATCTTGCTAGTTTTTACAAACAAGGAAAGTTTGAACTTGCTGTAATCTACCGTTTTCGTATGAAAGCAATTCATTCCAAAAGCTGAACAAGCTGATTTCACACAGTACAGTGTTCAGCAATAAAGATGTTTCTTTTCTTACAAAACTACATTAGAAATGAAAGGAAGTTAGTAAGTTGTACATCTTACTAGATTTTACAAACAAGGAAAGTTTGAACTTGCTGTGATCTACCCTCTTCGTACAAAAACAATGCATTCCATGAGCTGAACAAGCTTATTTCACACAGTAAAGTGTTCGGCAATGAAGATGTTTCTTTTATTAAAAAAATACATTAGAAATTAAATGAAGCTACTAAATTGTACAACTTGTTAGATTCTACAAACGAGGAAACTTTGAACTTGCTGTGACCTCCCGTGTTCGTACAAAAGCAACTCATTCTTAGAGCTGAACAGGCTTATTTCACACACTAGAGAGTTCGGCAATGAAGATGTTTCTTTTATTACCAAACTACATTAGAAATGAAACGAAGCTACTAAATTTTACAACTTTTTAGATTGTACAAATGAATGAAGTTTGAACTTGCTGTGATCTAACCTCTTCATATGAAAGCAACTCATTCCTAGAGCTGAACAAGGTTATTTCACACAGTAAAGTGTTCGGCAATGAAGATGTTTCTTTTCTTACAAAACTACATTTGTAATGAAACTAAGTTAATAAGTTGTACATGTTCTTATATTGTACAAACAAGGAAAGTTTGAACTTGCTGTGATCTCCCGTGTTCGTACCAAAGCAACTCATTCCAAGAGCTGAAAAGGCTTATTTCACACAGTACTGTGTTCAGATATGAAGGTGTATCTTTTCTTTAAAAAACTACATTAGGAATGAAACAAAGCTACTAAATTGTACATCTTGTTAGATTATACAATCGAAAGAAGTTTGAACTTGCTGTGATCTAACCTCTTTGTATGAAAGCAACTCATTCCTAGATCTGAGGAAGCTTATTTCACACAGTACAGTGTTTGGAAATGAAGATGGTTCTTTTATTACAAAACTACACTAAAAATGAAATGAAGTTACTAAGTTGTACATGTTCTTAGTTTGTACAAATGAGAAAAGGTTGAACTTACTAAGATCTACCCCCTTCATACGAAAGCAACTCATTCCAAGAGCTGAACAAGGTTATTACACACAGTACAGTGTTTGGAAGATGTTTATTTTCTTACAAAACTATATTAGAAATGAAAGGAAGTTACTCCGTTTTACACCTTGCTAGTTTGTACGAAGGAGGAAAGTTTGAACTTGCTATAATCATACGTGTTCGTCTGAAAGCAAATGATTCCTAGAGCTGACTAGGCTTAGTTCACACAGTACAATATTCGGCAATGTAGAAGTTTCTTTTCTTACAAAACTACATTAGAAATCAAATGAAGTTACTAAATTGTACAACTTGTTAGATTGTACAAACGAATGAAGTTTGAACTTGCTGTGATCTAACCTTTTCCTATGAAAGCAACTCATTCCTAGAGCCGACCAAGCTTATTTTGCACACTACAGTGTTTGGCAATAAATATGTTTCTTTTCTTACAAAATTACATTAGAAATGAAACAAAGTGACTAAATTGTACAACTTGTTAGATTGTACAAATGAATGAAGTTTTAACTTGCTGTGATCTACCCTCTTCCTATGAAAGCAACTCATTCCTAGAGCTGACCAAGCTTATTTCTCACATTATAGTGTTCGGCAATAAAGATGTTTCTTAGCCGGGTGTGGTGGCGCACGCCTTTAATCCCAGCACTTGGGAGGCAGAGGTAGGAGGATCGCCGAGAGTTCGAGGCCACCCTGAGACTACATAGTTAATTCCAGGTCAGCCTGGACCAGAGTGAGACCCTACCTTGCAAACCCCCCCCCCCCAAAAAAAAAAGATGTTTCTTTTCTTACAAAATTACATTAGAAATGAAACGAAGCTGATAAATTGTACAACATGTTACATTTTACAAAGGAGGAAAGTTTGAACTTGCTGTGATCTACTCCCTTAGTACGAAAGTAACTCATTCCTAGAGCTGACCAAACTTATTTCCCACAGTACAGTGTTAAGTAATGAATATGTTTCTTTTCTTACAAAACTAAATTACAAATGAAAGAAAGCTACAAAATTGTCCAGTTTGTTAGATTTTACAAACGAGGATGTTTGAACTTGCTGTGGTCTACCCCCTTCGTACAAAAGCAACTCATTCCAAGAGCAGAACTAGCTTATTCCACACAGTACAGTGTTCGGAAATAAAGTGTTTCTTTTGTATAGAAACTACATTAGAAATGAAACGAATCTACTAAGTTGTACATCTTGTTAGATTATACAAACGAGGAAAGTTTGTACTAGCTGAAGTCAAGCATCTTCGTAGGAAAGCAACTCTTTCCGATAGCAGAACAAGCTTATTTAACAGAATACAGTGTTTGCAAATGAAGACGTTTCTTTTCTTTAGAAACTACATTAGAAATGAAATGAATCTACTAGTTTGTACATCTGGTGAGAATACACAAACGAGGAAAGGTTGAACTTCCTGCAATCAACCCTCTTCATAGGAAAGCAACTCATTCTGAGAGCAGAGCTAGTTTATTTCACATAGTAAAGTGTTTGGCAAAGGACATGTTTCTATTCTAAAGAAACTACATTAGAAATGAAATGAATCTACTAAGTTGTAAATCTTGGTAGATTACACAAACTAGGAAAGTTTGAAATTGCTGCAGTCAACCATCTTTGTACCAAAGCAATTCATTCCCAGAGCAGAACTAGCTTATTTCACACAGTACAGTGTTCATCAATGATGATGTGTCTTTTCTATAGAAACTACATTACAAATGAAACGAATGTACTAAGTTGTACATCTTTTCAGATTACACCAGCGAGTAATGTTTGAACTTGCTGCAATCAACCCTCCTCGTACGAAAGCAACTCATTCCGAGAGCAGAACTAGGTTATTTCACACAGTACAGTGTTTGGAAATGAACATGTTTTTTTCCAATGCAACTACTTCAGAAACGAAATGCATGTACTAACTTGTACATCTTGTTATATTACACAAAAAGAAAAATTTGAACTTGCTGCATTCAACCTTTTTCGTAAGAAAGCAACTCATTCTGAGAGGAGAACTATCTTATTTCACACAGTACAGTGCTCGGCAGTAAGGTGTTTGTTTTCTATAGAAACTACATTAGAAATGAAATGAATCTACTAATTTGTACATCTTATTACATTACACAAACGAGGAAAGTTTGAACTTGGTGCAATCAACCCTCTTATTAAGAAAGCACCTCATTCCGAGAGCCACACTAGCCTATTTCACACAGTACAGTGTTCCTAAATGAAGGTGTTTCTTTTCCATAGAAACTACACTAAAAATGAAACGAATCTACTAAGTTGTACATATTGTGAGATTACACAAAAGAGGAAAGTTTGAACTTGCTGCAATCAACCCTTTTCGTAGGAAAGTGACTCATTCCGGGAGCAGAACTAGCTTATTTAACACAGTATAGTGTTCAGCAATGAAGATGTCTTTTTTTCTATAGAAACTACATTAGAAATGAAACGAATGTAGTAAGTTGTACATATTATCAGACTACACAAAGGAGGAAAGTTTGAATTTGCTGCAATCAACACTCTTCGTATGAAAGCAACTCATTCTGAGAGCAGAACTAGCTTATTTCACACAGTACAGTGTTTGGAAATGAAGTGTTTCTTTTGTATAGAAACTACATTAGAAATGAAATTAATCTACTAAGTTGTACTTCTTGTTAGATTATACAAATGAGGAAAGTTTGTACTAGCTGCAGTCAAGCATCTTCGTAGGAAAGCAACTCTTTCCGATAGCAGAACAAGCTTATTTAACAGAGTACAGTGTTTGCAAATGAAGACGTTTCTTTTCTATAGAAACTACTTTAGAAATGAAATGAATCTACTAGGTTGTACATCTGGTTAGAATACACAAACGAGGAAAGGTTGAACTTCCTGCAATCAACCCTCTTCATAGGAAAGCAACTCATTCTGAGAGCAGAACTAGTTTATTTCACATAGTAAAGTGTTTGGCAAAGGACATGTTTCTATTCTAAAGAAACTACATTAGAAATGAAATGAATCTACTAAGTTGTAAATCTTGGTAGATTACACAAACTAGGAAAGTTTGAAATTGCTGCAATCAACCGTATTTGTACAAAAACAATTCATTCCAAGAGCTAAACAAGCTTATTTCACACAATACAGTGTTTGGCAATGACGATGTCTCTTTTCTAAGGAAACTGCTTTGGAAACTAAATGCATCTACTATGCTGTACATCTTGTTAGACTGCACAAGTGAGGAAAGTTTGAACTTGCTGCAGTCAACCATCTTTGTATGAAAGCAATTCATTCCAAAGTTGAACCAGCTTATTTCACACAGTACAGTGTTCGGCAACGAGGATGTTTCTTTTCTATCGAAACTACATTAGAAATGAAACGAATCTACTAAATTGTACATCTTGTTAGATTTCACAAACGAGGAATGTTTGAACTTGCTGCAATCAACCCTTTTCGTAGGAAAGTAACTAATTTCGAGAGCTACACTAGCTTATTTCACACAGTACAGTGTTCGGCAATGAATATGTTTCTTTTCTATAAAAACTACATTACAAATGAAACGAATGTACTACGTTGTTCATATTTATACATTACACAAACGAGGAAAGTTTGGACGTGCTGCAATCAACCCTCTTCATATGAAAGCAACTCATTCCGAGAGGAAAACTAGCTTATTTCACACAGTACAGTGTTCGGCAATGAATATGTTTCTTTTCTATAAAAACTACATTACAAATGAAATGAATGTACTATGTTGTTCATATTTATACATTACACAAACGAGGAAAGTTTGGACGTGCTGCAATCAACCCTCTTCATATGAAAGCAACTCATTCCGAGAGGAAAACTAGCTTATTTCACACAGTACAGTGTTCGGCAATGAAGATGTTTCTTTTTTACTGAAATTACATTAGAAATGAAGTGAATCTACTCTGTTGTACATCTTGTTTGATTACACAAATGAGGAAAGTTTGAACTTGCTGCAATCAGCTGTCTTTGTAGGAAAGCAATTCATTACAAGAGCTAAACGAGCTTATTTCACACAGTACAGTGTTAGGCAATGAATATGTTTCCTCTATAGGAACTACATTACAAATGAAAAGAATGTATTAAGTTGTACATCTTTTGACATTACACAAACGAGGAACATTTGAACTTGCTGCAGTCAACCCTCTCCATACGAAACAACTCAGTCCGAGAGCAGAACTAGCTTATTTCACACAGTACAGTGTTCGGCAATGAAGATGTTTCTTTTCTATATAAACTACATTAGAAATGAAATGAATCTACTAAGTTGTACAACTTGTTAGATTACACCAACGAGGAAAGGTTGAACTTGCTGCACTCAACCCTGTTCGTAGGAAAACAACTCATTCCAGGAACAGAACTAGCTTAATTTTCACATTACAGTGTTCGCCAATGAAGATGTTTCTTGTCTATAGAAATTACATTAGAAATTAAATGAATCTACTAAGTTGTGCATCTTGTTAGATTACACAAACGAGGAAAGTTTGAGCTTGCTGCAATCAACCCTCTTCATAGAAAAGCAACTCATTCCGATAGCAGAACTAGCATATTTCACATAGTACAGTGTTTGTCAATGGACATGTTTCTTTTCTAAAGAAACTACATTTTAGAAATGAAACAAATCAACTAAGTTGTACATTTTGTGAGATTATACTAATGAGGAAAGTTTGAACTTGCTGCACTCAACCCTCTTCGTAGGACAGCAACTAATTCTGAGAGCCTAACTAGCCTATTTTACACAGTAAAGTGTTTGGCAATGAAGATGTTTCTTTTCTATAGAAACTATGTCAGATATGAAATGAATCTACTAATTTGTTCATCGTGTTAGATTTTACAAACGAGGAAAGTTTGAACTTGCTGCACTCAACCTTCTTCATAGGAAAGCAACTCATTCAGAGAGCAGAAATAGCTTATTTCACACAGTACAGTGTTCGGCAATGAAGATGTTTCTTTTGTACATAAACTACATTAGAAATGAAATGAATCTACTAAGTTGTACACCTTGATAGATTACAAAAACAAGTAAAGTTTGAACTTGTTGCAATCAACCCTCTTTGTAGGAAAGCAACTCATTCAGACAGCCGAACTTGCCTATTTCACACAGTACAGTGTTCCGCAATGAAGATGTTTCTTTTCTATAGAAACTACATTAGAAATGAAATGAATCTACTAGGTTGTACATCTTGTTAGATTACACAAATGAGGAAAGTTTGAACTTGCTGCACTCAACCCTCTTCGTAGGAAAGCAACTCATTCTGAGAGCCACACTAACCTATTTCACACAGTACAGTGTTCGTCAAAGAAGATGTTTGTTTTCTATAGAAACTACGTTAGATATGAAAAGAATCTACTAAGTTGTACATCTTGTTAGATTACACAAATGAGGAAAGTTTGAACTTGCTGCAATCAACCCTCTTAGTAGGAAAGCAGCTCATTCTGAGAGCGGAACTAGCCTCTATAGAAACTATATTACAAATGAAATGAATGTACTAAGTTGTACATCTTTTCAGATTACACCAGCGAGGAATGTTTGAACTTCCTGCAATCAACCTCCTTCATAGGAAAGCAACTCATTCCGAGAGCAGAACTAGCTTATTTCACAGAATACAGTGTTTGGCAATTAAGATGTTTCTTTTATATCAAAACTGCATTAGAAATGACACGAATCTACTAAGTGGTACAACTTGTTAGATTACACAAACGAGGAAAGTTTGAACTTGCTGCAATCAACCCTGTTCGTAGGAAAGCAACTCATTCTGAGAGCCGAACTAGCTTATTTCACACAATACAGTGTTTCGCAATGAAGATTTTTCTTTTCCATAGAAACTACATTAGAAATGAAACGAATCTATTAAGTTGTATATCTTGTTAGATTACACAAACGATTTCACAAATGAGGAAAGTTTGAACTTGATGCAATCAATCCTCTTCAGATGAAAGAACCTCATTCCGAGAGCAGAACTAGCTTATTTCACACAGTACAGTGTTTGGAAATGAAGTGTTTCTTTTCTATAGAAACTACATTAGAAATGAAACGAATCTACTAAGTTGTACATCTTGTTAGATTATACAAACGAGGAGAGTTTGTACTAGCTGCACTCAAGCATCTTCGTAGGAAAGCAACTCCTTCTGATAGCAGAACAAGCTTATTTAAGAGAGTACAGTGTTTGCAAATGAAGATGTTTCTTTTCTATAGAAACTACATTAGAAATGAAATGAATCTACTAAGTTGTACATCTTGATAGATTACACAAACGAGGAATGTTTGAACTTGCTGAAATCCACCCTCCTCGTAGGAAAGCAACTCATTCCGATAGCAGAACAAGCTTATTTCACACAGAACAGTGTTTGGCAATGAAGGCATTTGTTTTCTATAGAAACTACATTAGAAATGGGACGAATATACTATGTTGTACAACTTCTTAGATTACAAAAACGAGGACAGTTTGAACCTGATGCATCCAACCATCTTTGTACGAAAGCAATTTATTCCGAGAGCTAAACAAGCTTATTTCACACAGTACAGTGTTCAGTAATGAAGATTTTTCTATTCTAACACAACTACTCCAGAAATGAAATGAATCTACTAACTTATACATCTTGTTAGATTACAGAACTGAGGAAAGTTTGAACTTGCTGCAATATCCTTGTTCGTATGAAAGCAACTCATTCCTAGTGCAGAACGAGCTTATATCACACAGTACAGTGTTCTGCAATGAAGATGTTTCTTTTGTATAAAAACTACATTACAAATGAAACGAATGTATTTAGTTGTACGTCTTTTCGGATTACATCAGTGAGGAATGTTTGAACTTGCTGCAATCAACCCTCTTCGCAGGAAAGCAACTCATTCCAAGAACAGAGCTAACTTATTTCACACAGTACAGTGTTTGGAAATGAAGATGTTTCTTTTGTATAGAAACTACATTAGAAATGAAATGAATTGACTAAGTTGTACATCTTGCTAGATTACACAAACGAGGAAAGTTTGAACTTGCTGCCCTCAATCCTCTGTGTATGAAAGCAGCTCATTCAGAGAACAGAACTAGCATAATGCACACAGCACAGTGTTCGTCAATGAAGATGTTTCCTTTCTATACAAATTACATTACAAACGAAATGAATGTACTAAGTTGTAATCTTTTCAGATTACACAAACGAGGAATGTTTGAACTTGCTGCAATCAACCCTGTTCGTAGGAAAGCAACTCATTCTGAGAGCTGAACTAGCCTATTTCACACAGTATAATGTTGTGCAATGAAGATGTTTCTCCTCTATAGAAACTACATTAGAAATGAAACAAATCGACTAAGTTGTACATCGTTTTAGATTACACCAACGAGGAAAGTTTGAACTTTCTGCAGTCAATCGTCTTTGTATGAAAGCAATTCATTCTGAGAGCAGAACTATCTTATTTCACCCAGTACAGTGTTCGGGAATGAAGATGTTTATTTTCTTATAGAAACAACATTACAAATGAAACAAATGTAATAAGTTGTACATCTTTTCAGATTTCACAAATGAGGAAAGTTTGAACTTGCTGCAATCAACCGTTTTCATAGGAAAGCAACTCATTCCGAGAGAAGAACTAGCTTATTTCACACACTACAGTGTTCGGAAATGAAGACATTTCTTTTCTACAGAAACTACATTAGAAATGACACGAATCTACTAATTTGTACATCTTGTTAGATGACACAAACTAGGAAAGTTTGAACTTGCTGCAGTCAACCGTCCTTTTATGAAAGCAATTAATTCCGAGAGCTGCACTATACTATTTCACACAGTACAGTGTTCCGCAATGAAAATGTTTCTTTTCTAGAGAAACTAAATTAGAAATGAAACGAATCTACTAAGTTGCACATCTTGTAAGATTACACAAACGAGGAAAGTTTGAACATGCTGCAATCAACCCTCTTTGTACGAAACCAATTCATTCCAAGAGCTAAGAAAGCGTATTTCACACAGTACAGTGTTCGGGAATGAAGATGTTTCTTTTTTAACGCAACTACTTCAGAAACAAAAGGCATGTACCAACTTGTACATCTTGTTTCGTTTGTACAAACGAGGATAGTTTGAACTTCCTGCATTCAACCTTATTCTTAGGAAAGCAACTCATTCCGAGAACAGAACTTGCTTATTTCACACAGTACATTGTTCGGCAAAGAAGATGTTTGTTTTCTATAGAAACTACATTAGAAATGAAATGCATCTACTTAGTTGTACATCTTGTTAGATTACACAAACGAGGAAAGTTTGAACTTGATGCACTCAACCCTCTTCATAGGAAAGTAAGTCATTCCAAGAGCTAAACAGGCTCGTTTCACACAGTACAGTGTTTGGCAATGTAGATGTTCCTTTTCTATAGAAACTACATTAGAAATGAAACGAATCTACTACGTTGTACATCTTGTTAGATGACACAAACGAAGAAAGTTTGAATTTGTTGCACTCTACCCTCTTACTAGGAAAGCAACTCATTCCGAGAGCAGAAGTAGCTTATTTCACACAGTACAGTGTTTGGCAATGAAGATGTTTCTTTTCTATAGAAACTACATTAGAATTGAAATGAATCTACTAAGTTGTACATCTTGTTAGATTACACAAAAGAGTTAAGTTTGAACTTGCTGCAATCAACCCTCTTTGTACGAAAGCAATTCATTCTGAGAGCAGAACTAGCTTATTTCACACAGTACACTGTTTGCCAATGGAGATGTTTCTTTTCTTTAGAAACTCCATTAGAAATGAAACGAATCTACTAAGTTGTACAACTTGTTAGATTACACAAACTTGGAAAGTTTGAACTTGTTGCAGTCAACTTTCTTTGTACCATAGCAATTCATTCTGAGAGCAGAACTAGCTTATTTCACAAATACAGTGTTTGGCAATGAATATTTGTGTCTTTTCTACAGAAACTACATTAAAAATTAAACTAATGTACTAACTTGTATATCTTTTCAGATTACACAAAGGAGGAAAGTTTGAACTTGCTTCAATCAACCCTCTTTGTAGTCAAGCAACTCATTCCTGAGCAGAACTAGCTTATTTCACACAGTACAGCGTTTGGCAATGAAGATGTTTCTTTTCTATAGAAACTACATTAGAAACGAAATGAATCTACTAAGTTGTACATCTTGTTAGATTACACAAATGAGGAAAGTTTGAATATGCTGCAATCAACCCTCTTTGTACGAAAGCAATTCATTCCAAGACCTAAAGAAGATTATTTCACACAGTAAAGTGTTCGGCAATGAAGATGTTTCTTTCTCACAGAAACTTCTTACAAATGAAATGAATGTACTATGTTGTACATCTTCTCAGATTACACAAACAAGGAAAGTTTGAACTTGCTGCAAACAACTTTATTTGTATGAAAGCAATTCATTCCAATATCTAAACAAGCTTATTTCACACAGTACAGTGTTTCGAAATGAAGATGTTTCTGTTCTCCAGAAACTACATTAGAACTGTAACAAAAATACTAAGTTGCACATATTTTTAGATTACACAAAGGAGGATAGTTTGAACTTGCTGCACTCAACACTCTTCGTAGGGAAGCAAGTCATTCTGAGAGCCAAACTAGCTTATTAAACACTGTACAGTATTTGGCAATGAATATGATTCTTTTCTACAGAAATTTCTTACAAATGAAATGAATGTTCTAAGTTGTACACATTTTCAGATTACACAAGATAGGAAAGTTTGAAATTGCTGCAAACAGCCCTCTCTGTACAAAAGCAATGAGTTCCAAGAGCTGAACAAGCTTATTTCACACAGTACAGTGTTTGGCAATGAAGGTGTTTCTTTTCTAAAGAAACTACTTCAGAAATGAAACGCATCTACTAAGTTGAACATCATGTGAGATTACATAAAGGAGCAAAGTTTGAACTTACTGTACTCAACTCTGTTGGTAGGAAAGCAACTCATTTAGAGAGCAGACCTATCTTATTTCACACAGTACTGTTTTCGCCAATGAAGATGTTTCTTTTCTATAGAAGCGACATTACAAATGAAACGAATGTCCTAAGTTGTACATCTTTTTAGATTACACAAGAAGGAAAGTTTGAACTTGCTGCAATCAACCCTCTTTGTATGAAAGCAATTCATTCAGAGAGCAGAACTAACTTATTTCACACAGTACAGTGTTCGGAAATGAAGATGTTTCTTTTCTACAGAAACCACATTAGAAATGAAAGGAATCTACTAAGTGGTACATCTTGTTAGGTAACACAAACGAGGAAAGTTTGAATTTGCTGCAATCAACCCTATTCGAAGGAAAGCAACTCATTCTGGGAACAGAGCTAGATTATTTCACACAGTACAGTGTTTGGCAATGAAGATGTTTCTTTTCTATAGAAACTACATTATAAATGAAATGAATCTACTAAGTTGTAGATCTTGTTAGATTTCACAAACGAGGAAAGTTTGAACTTACTGCAATCAACAGTCTTTTTCCGAAAGCCATTCATTCCAACAGCTAAAGAAGCTTATTTCACACAGTTTAGTGTTCGTCAATGTAGATGTTTCTTTTCTAACGAAACTACTTCAGAAAGGAAATGCATCTACTAAGTTGTAAATATTGTTAGATTACACAAACGAGGAAAGTTTGAACTTGCTGCAATCAACACTCTTCGTAGGAAAGCAACTCATTTCGAGAGCCGAACTAGCCTATTTCACACAGTACCTAGTTCCGCAATGAAGATGTTTCTTTTCTATAGAAACTCCATTAGAAATGAAATGAATCTACTAAGTTGTACATCTTGTTAGGTTGCACAAATGAGGAAAGTTTGAACTTTCTGGAATCAACACTCTTTATAGGAAAGCAATTCATTCCAAGAGCTAAACAAGCTTTTCTCACACAGTAAAGTGTTTGGCAATGAAGATGTTTCTTTTCTAACGAAACTACTTCAGAAATGAACCACATCTACTAAGTTGTAAATCTTGTTAGATTACACAAACGAGAAAAGTTTGAACTTGCTGCACTCAACACTGTTCATAGAAAAGCAACTTTATCCGTGAGCAGAACTGGCTTATTTCACACAGTGCATTGTTCTCCAATGAAGATGTTTCTTTTCCAAAGAAACTATGTTAGAAATGAAAATAGTCTACTAAATTGTACATCTTGTTTGATTACACAAATGAGGAAAGTTTGAACTTGCTGCAGTCAACCCTCTTCGTAGGAAAGCAACTCATTCCGAGAGCAGAACTAGCTTATTTCACACAGTACAGTGTTCAGCAATGAAGATGTTTCTTTTCTATACAAACTTCATTAGAAATGAAATGAATCTACTGAGTTGTACATCTTGTCAGATTACACAAATGAGGAAAGTTTGAACTTGCTGCACTCAACATTCTTCGTAGGAAAGCAACTCATTATGAGAGCCGAACTAGCCTATTTCACACACTACAGTGTCTGCAATGAAGATGTTTCGTTTCTATAGAAACTACATTAGAAATGAACCGAATCTACTAAGTTGTACATCTTATTAGATTACAGAAATGAGGAAAGTTTTAACTTCCTGCAATCAACCCTCTTTGTACGAAAACATTCATTCCAAGAGATGAACAAGCTTATTTCACCAGTACAGTTTTTGGCAATGAAGATGTTTCTTTTCTAACGAAACTACTGCAGAAATGAAACACATCTACTCAGTTGTACTTCATGTTAGATTACAAATACGAGGAAAGTTTCAACTTGCTGCTCTCAACAGTATTTGTAAGAAAGCAACTGATTCGGAGACCAGAGCTAGCTCGTTTCACACAGTACAGTGTTCGGCAATGAAGATGTTTCTTTTCTATAGAAACTACATTAGAAATTAAACGAATCTACTAAGTTGTATATCTTGTTAGATTTCACAAAAGAGGAAAGTTTTAACTTACTGCAATCAACCTTCTTCATAGGAAAGCAACTCATTGCTAGAGAAGACCTACCTTATTTCACACAGTACAGTGTTCGGAAATGAAGATGTTTCTTTTCTATAGAAACTACATTACAAATGAAACGAATGTACTAAGTTGTACATCATCTCAAATTACACAAACGATGAAAGTTTGAACTTGCTGCAATTAACTCTCTTCGTATGAAAACAACTCATTTTGAGAGCAGAACTAGCTTATTTCACACAGTACAGTGTTCGGAAATGAAGATGATTCTTTCCTATAGAAAGCACATTAGAAATGAAACAAATCTACCAGCTTATATATCTTGTTAGATTACATAAACGAGGAAAGTTTGAACTTGCTGCACTCAACCCTCTTCGTAGGAAAGCAACTCATTCCGATAGCCGCACTTGCCTATTTCACATAGTACAGAGTTCCGCAATGAAGATGTTTCTTTTGTATAGAAACTACATTAGAAATGAAATGAATCTACTAAGTTGTCCATCTTCTTAGATTACACAAACGAGGAAAGTTTGAACTTGCTGCAATCAACACTCTTTGTATGAAAGCAATTCATTCCAAGAGCTAAACAAGCTTATTTCACTCAGTACAGTGTTTGGAAATGAATATGTTTCTTTCCTAACGAAACTACTTCAGAAACGAAATGCTTCTACTAAGTTGTACATCTTTTCAGATTACAATAATGACAAAAGTTTGAACTTGCTGCACTCAACGTTCTTTGTAGGAAAGCAACACAATCTGAGAGCAGAACTAGCTTATTTCACACAGTACAGTGTTTGGCAATGAAGATGTTTCTTTTCTATAGAAACTACATTACAAATTAAACATATCTGTGAAGTTGTACATCTTTTCTGATTATACAAACAATGAAAATATGAACTTGCTGCAAACAACCCTCTTCGTACGAAAGCAATTCATTCCAAGAGCTAAACAAGCTTATTTCACACAGTACAGTGTTCGGCAATGAAGATGTTTCTTTTCTATAGAAACTACATTATAAATGAAATGAATCTAAGTTTTATATCTTGTAAGATTACAGAAATGAAGAAAGTTTGAACTTGCTGCACTCAATCCTCTTCGTAGGAAAGCAACTCATTCATAGAGCAGAACTAGCTTATTTCACACAGTAGAATGTTTGGCAATGATGATGTTTATTTTCTACAGTAATTACATTAGAAATGAAACGAATCTACTAAGGTGTACATATTGTTAGATTACACAAACGAGGTAAGTTTGAACTTGTTTCACTCAACCCTTTTTGTAGGAAGGCAACTCATTCTGAGAGGAGAACTAGCTTATTTCACACAGTAGAGTGTTCTGCAATGAAGATGTTTCTTTGCTATAGAAACTACATTACAAATGAAATGAATGTACTACGTTTTACATCTTTTCTGATTACACAGATGAGGAAAGTTTGAACTTGCTTTACTCAACCCTCTTCATACGAAAGCAATCCATTCCAAGGGCTAAACAAGCTTATTTCACACAATACAGTGTTTGGCAATGAAGATTTTTCTTTTCTAACGAAACTACTTCAGGAACAAAACACATCTACTACGTTGTACATCTTGTTAGATTACACAAATGAGGAAAGTTTGAACTTGCTGTACTCAACCCTCTTTGTAGGAATTCAACTCATTCGGAGAGCAGAATTAGTTTCTTTCACATTGTACAGTGTTCGGCAATGAAGATGTTTCTTTACTATAGAAACCACATTAGAAATGAAACGAATCAACTAATTTGTATACCTTGTTAGATTACACAAACGAGGAAAGTTTGAACTTGCTGCCATCAACACTCTTTGTACGAAAGCAATTCATTCCAAGAGATAAACAAGCTTATTTCACACAGTACAGTGTTCGGCAATGAAGATTTTTGTTTTGTAACAAAACTACTACAGAAAAGAAACACATCTACTAACTTGTACATCTTGTTAGATTACACAAACGAGCAAAGTTTGTTCTTGCTGCAATCAACCCTCTTTGTACGAAAGCAACTCATTCAGTGAGCAGATCTAGCTTATTTCACACAGTACAGTGTTTGGCAATGAAGATGTTTCTTTTCTAGAGAAACTACATTAGAAATGACATGAATCTCCTAAATTGTACATCTTGTTAGATTACACAAATGAGAAAAGTTTGAACTTGCTGCACTGAACCCTCTTCGTAAGAAAGAAACTCATTCCGAGAGCAGAACTAGCTTATTTCACACAGTACAGTGTTCGGCAATGAAGATGTTTCTTTTCTATAGAAAGTATATTAGAAATAAAACGAATACACTAAGTAGTACATCTTGTCAGATTACACAAACTAGGATAGGGTGAACTTGCTGCACTCAATTCTTCGTATGAAAGCAGCTCATTCCGAGAGCCAAACTACCCTCTTTCACACAGTTCTGTGTCTGCAATGAAGATGTTTCTTTTCTATAGAAAATACATTAGAAATGAAATGCATATAATAAGTTGTACATCCTGTCAGATTACACAAACGAGGAAAGTTTGACCTTGCTGTATTCAACCCTCTTCATATGAATGCAACTTATTCCGAGAGCAGAACAAGCTTATTTCACACCGTGCAGTGTTCCCCAATGAAGATGTTTCTTTTCTATAGAAACTTCATTAGAAGTGAAATGTATCTACTAAATTGTCCATCTTGTTAGATTAGGGAAGCAACTCATTCTAAGAGCAGAACTAGCTTATTTCACATATTACAGTGTTCAGCAATGAAGTTGTTTCTTTTTTATAGAAACTACATTAAAAATGAAATGAATCTGCTAAGTTGTACATCTTCGTAGATTACACAAACAAGGAAAGTTTGAACTTGCTGCACTCAACACTGTTCGTAGGAAAGCAACTCATTCTGAGAACAGAAATAGCTTATTTCACACAGTACAGTGTTCAGAACTGAAGATGTTTCTTTTCTATAGAAACTACATTAGAAATGAAACAAATCGAAAATGAAAATTGAAAATGGGACGATGTTAGTTATTTATTTTTCTGTCTGTTTGTCCTTTGCATACAGAAAGGCTATTGATTTCTGCGCATTGATTTTATATCCTGCTACTTTGCTGAAGGCGCTAATCACCTTTAAGAGTTTTGAGATGGAAGTACTTGGTTCACTTATGTATAGAATCATGTCATCTGCAAATAGGGCTATCTTAACTTCTTCCTTTCCAATTTGTATCCCTTTGATTTCTTTCTCCTGTCTTATTGCTTGAACTAATACTTCTAGCACTATGCTGAAGAGCAGAGGTGAGAGTGGACACCCCTGTCTTGTTCCTTACCTCAATGAGAATTCCTTCAGTCTCTCCCCATTTAGAATTACTTGGGCTTTAGGTGCTTTATATATAGCCTTTATTATGTTGAGATATGGGCCATCTATGCCTATTCTCTCCAGTGTTTTGATCATAAAGTGATGCTGTATTTTGTCAAAGGCCTTCTCTGCGTCTATCGAAATGATCATGTGGTTTTTGTGTTTTAGCTTGTTTATGTGGTGTATTACATTGATAGTTTTCCATATGTTGAACCATCCCTGTGTTCCAGGGATGAAGCCTACTTGATCAAGGTGGATAATACTTTTGATGTACTGTTGAATTTGGTTTTCAAGAATTTTGTTCAGGATCTTTGCGTCTATGTTCATCAGAGAAATGGGCCTATAATTTTCATTTCTTGTGACATCTCTGCCTGGCTTTGGAATTAGGGTGATACTAGCTTCATAAAAGGAGTTGGGGATCTCTCTCTATTCTCCAATTGTGTTGCACAGTTTGAGAAGAATTGGTTTCAGTTCTTCCATGAAGGTTTGTTAGAATTCTGCTGAGAAACCATGTGGTCCTGGACTGTTCTTTTTGGAGAGGCGTTTTATTACCTCTTCAATCTCGAAGGGTGTGATGGGTCTGTTTAGGAAATTAATGTGCTCTGAGCTTAGCTTTGGTAGGTGGTATGTGTCTAGGAATTCATGCATTTCTTCCATATTCTCCTGTTTTATGGAATAGAGGTTTTTGAAGTAAGTCCTAATAACTCTTCCTATTTCACTCGTGTCTGCTGTGATCTCTCCTTTTTCATTTCTAATTTTGTTGATTTGAAGTGTTTCTTTTTTCCGCTTGATCAAATTGGCCAGGGGTGGATCAATCTTGTTAATTTTTTCAAAGAACCAGCTCTTTGTTTCATCAATTTTCTTAATTGTCCTCTTAGTTTCCAATTCATTAATTTCTGCTCTGATCTTAATTATTTCTTTCCATCTGGAGATTTTTGGGTTGGCTTCTTCTAGCTTTTCCAATGCCTTTAGATGGATGGTTAGGTTATTGATTTGGGATCTCTCTGTTTTTGTTATGAAGGCATTTACTGCTATGATTTTCACCTAAGGACTGCCTTCATTGTGTCCCATAAGTTTTGGTATGATGTGTTCTCGTCATTGAATTCTAGAAATTTTGCAATTTCATTCTTTATTTCATCCACAACCCATTTATTGTTTAAAAGTGTGTTGTTCAATTTCCAGGAGGTAGAGGGATTCCTGGTGTACTTTTTGTTGTTGATTTCGAGCATTACCGCATTGTGGTCTGATATCATAGAGGAAATTACATCAATTTTCTTGAAAATATGGAGGCAGGCTTTGTGGCCCAGTACATGATCTATTTTAGAGAAGGTTCCATGGGCTGATGAGAAGAATGTGTAATGTGTAGATTTGGGGTGGAATGTTCTGTATATGTCTGTTAAGTCTACTTGTTCTATGGTGTTGTTGAGCTCTCTTACTTCCCTATTAATTTTCTGTTTGGATGATCTATCCATTGTTGATAATGGAGTATTAAAGTCCCCGACTATGATGGTATTGGTGTTTATTTCTGTTTTTTTGCCAATTAGATTTTGCTTTATGAATTGTGGTGCACCTGTGTTTGGTGCATAAATATTGATGACTGTGATATCCTCTTGTTGGATTGTTGCCTTGATAAGTAAGAAGTGGCCTTCTTTGTCTTTTTTAGTTACTCTTGGTTTGAAGTCTGTTTTATCAGATATAAGTATAGCTACACCTGCTTTTTTCTTGTTTGTGTTTGCTTGGAAAATCATTTTCCACCCTTTCACCCTGAGGAGGTGTTTGTCTTTAGTGGTGAGGTGGGTTTCTTGAAGACAGCAGATTGAGGGGTCCAGTTTTCTGATCCACCCTGTTAGCTTATGTCTTTTGATGGGTGAATTAAGGCCATTAATATTCAGAGATATAAGTTTGTGGTTTCATTTAATACCTTCCATATTGTGGTGGGTTGTGGTCTTTGTGTGTGTGTGTGTGTTTTGGTTAATGTGGACTATTTGTTGAGGGCTCTTGAAGTTGGTTATTTGTTTCTTCTATGTGGAGAATTCCCTGAAGTACTTTCTGTAGGTTTGGCTTTGTGTTCATACACTTGTAAAGATGAGTTTTATCATGGAAGGTTTTTCTTTCACCATCTATTATGAGAGATACTTTTCCTGGGTAGAGTAGTTGGGGCTAGAAACCATGGATTCTTAGAGTTTGCAGTGTTCCATTCCAGGCCCTTCTGGCTTTTAGGGTTTACATTGAGAAGTCTGAGGTAATTCTGGTGGAGTTCCCTTTATATGTAATGTGTTGATTTTCCCTGGCTGCTTTTAGGATTTTCTCTTTGTGTTTGATGTTTAGAATCTTAAAGATAATGTGTCTTGGAGAATTTCTCCTTTGGTCCAGTCTGTTTGGAGTTCTACTAGCTTCTTGTAATTGGATGGAGATTTCTTTTGAGAGAGCAGGAAAGTTTTCTTCAATTATTCTGTTGAATAGGCTTTCCATTCCTTTGGTCTGTGTTTCTTCCCGCTCTGGTATACCCATGATCCTGATGTTTGGGCACTTAAGGGTGTCCCACATTTCCCTCATGTTCTGTTCACGGAAGTTTTTGAACTTGTTGAAATTTTTGGACTCACAAACTGTTTCTTCTGTTCTGTCTTCCAGTTCTGAGTTTCTATCTTCCACCTGACTTACTCTGTTCTTAAGGGTTTCTATAGAATTTTGGGCCTGTTCAATTTGGTTCATATTTTCTACGGTTTTTTATGTATAGTTTCCATCCCTCTGTCTAATTCCCTTTTTGTGTCATTTTCCAATTTTTCTTAATGCTTCTTGGAGTTCATCCCTGCATTCCTTTATGTCTTCATTGAACTTAGCCAGCTGGTTATTGAGGACCTCTTTTTTTTTTCATTCTCCTTCAGTTCATTTAACTGTCTTTGGAGCCCTTCCTGGTTCTTTTCTATTAGGTACAATCTAGCAAGGATAACATTCATACAATTGTTGGCTCTTTGTTGAGTTTCTGTGAGTTGTGCTATTTTCTTGGCCAGGGTTGCATAGCTAGTCACTTCATTTTGAGGTTCTGATTCTATTGTCTCTTCTATGCTTTGATTTGAAACATCCATTATAGGACTGGATAGTCTAGGTGGATTTACTTGTGTCTGGTTTTTCATGCTATTCCTTTTTCGCTGTTGTTTGCCCATCACAATGATTTAGGCACCTTGTGTATGGAATGTTAGTCTGCTGTGCTGGGGTGGGGTGGGGTGCAGTGATGATTGTCAGGGCAGTGGTCCCTGGAGTTCTGGTAGGCTGGGGCGGGGGCTACTGGCTACTGGCCTGTGTTCTTTGTTTAGGTGGGAGGGATGGGGGACCACAATCACCCTAGTTGGGCTGAGGCAGGGTAGGGTAGGAGCACTGACCTACCTCCCTCGATCTCTGATCTGCCCTGGGAGGGGGAGTGATGGTATGTGACTGCTGATAGGGCTCAGGAAGGCTAGGGGGACACCTGGCCAGTGATGGGGATGTGGCCAGTGAGGGAGGGGTCTGAGCGGCTAATGGCGGGCTTCTGCCAGTTGATGGGACCTGCAGGGTCCCCTGCAGTCCTGGACAGGGCCGCAGCAGGCGCTAGCAGCTAATGGCGGACTTCTGCCATACACTCAGACCGGCAGGGTCTGTGGCAGTCCTGGGTCAAGTTGTGCCGGGCGCTAGTGGCTAATGGCCCCGGATCAGGCTGCACCAGGTGCTACCAGCTAATGGCAGACTTCTGAAGGTCACTCGGACCAGCAGGGTCTGCGGCAGTCCCAGGTCAGGTCACACCGGGTGCTAGTGGCTAATGGGGGACTTCCGCCGGTCACTCGGACCAGAGGGTCCGCGGTGGTCCTGGGTCAGGTTGCGCCGTATGGTAGCAGCTAATGGCCCTGATCAGGCTGTGCAAGTTGCTAGCAACTAATGGCGGACTTCTGGCAGTCACTCAGACCGGCAGGGTCCGTGGCGGTGCCGGTTCAGGTCGCGCCGGATGCTAGTGGCTAATGGCTGCCGATTTGATTCACCCCAGCACCAAGGACCTATCCTAGGGCATAGGAATCAGTGGATTCCCCATTTTTTCATCCACCCCCTCCTTCTAGCTGGATGCAGGGGCCAGCAAACCCTTTAAGAAATGTTTAAAAAGTTTAAATACCTTGCTTTTCCTTCCATGTAAGGTGAGGGGAGGTGGGGTTGACGCCATCTTGACCACAAGTACCAAGTTGTACATCTTGTTAGATTACACCAAAAAGGAAATTTTGAACTTGCTGCACTCAACATTCTTGGTAGGAAAGCAACTCATTACGAGAACAGAACTAGCTTATTGCACACAGTACACTGTTCGGCAATGAAGATGTTTCTTTTCTAAACAAACTACGTTAGAAATGAAACGAATCTACTAAGTTGTATATCTTGTTAGATTACACAAACAAGAAAAGTTTGATCTTGCTGCACTGAAACCTCTTCGTAGGAAAGCAACTCATTCCGAGAATAGAACTAGCTTATTTCATACAGTACAGTGTTCAGGAATGAAGATGTTTGTTTTCTAAATAAACTATTTAAGAAATGAAGGGAATCTATTAAGTTGTACATCTTGTTAGATTACACAAACAAGGGTAGTTTGAACTTGCTGCACTCAACCCTCTTCTTAGGAGAGCAACTCATTCCGAGAACAGAACTAGCTTATTTCACACAGTACAGTGTTCGACAATGAAGATGTTTGTTTCCTAAACAAACTACTTTAGAAATGAAGTGAATCTACTAAGTTGTAACATCTTGTTAGATTACACAAACTAGGGAAGTTTGATCTTGCTGCACTGAAGACTCTTCGTAAGTAGCAACTCATTCCGAGAACAAAACTAGCTTATTTCACACAGTACAGTATTTGGCAATGAAGATCTTACTTTTGAAACCAAACAACATTAGAAATGAAATGAATCAATTAAGTTGTACATCTTGTCAGATTACACAAACGAGGAACGTTTGAACTTCCTGCACTCAACCATCTTCGTAGGAAAGCAACTCATTCCAAGAGCAGTACTAGCTTACTTCACACAGCCCAGTGTATGGCAAGGAAGATGTTTGTTTTCTAAACAAACTACTTTAGAAATGAAGCGAATCTACTAAGTTGTACAACTTGCTAGATTACAAAAAAAAATGAAAGTTTGACCTTTCTGCACTGATGCCTCTTTGTAGGAAAGCAACTCATTTTGGGAACAGAACTAGCTTATATCACACAGGACAGTGTTTGACAATGAAAATGTTTCTTTTCTATGGAAACTACATTAGAAATGAAATGAATCTTCTAAGTTGTATATCTTGATAGATTATACAAACAAGGAAAGTTGGAACTTGCTGCACTCACCACTCTCCATAGGAAAGCAACTCACTCTGAGAACAGAACTAGCTTATTTCACACAGGTCAGTGTTCGTCAATGAAGATATTTGTTTTCTAAGCAAACTACTTTAGAAATGAGGCGAATCTTCTAAGTTGTACATCTTGTGAGATTACACAAACTAAGGAAGTTTGAACTTGCTGCACTCAACCCTCTTTGTAGGAAAGCAACTCATTCTGAGAACAGATCTAGCTTACTTCACACAGGACAGTGTTCAGCAATGAATATGTTTGTTTTCTAAGCAAACTACTTAAAAATGAGGCGAATCTACTAAGTTGTACATCTTGTTAGATGACACAAACTAGGAAAGTTTGAACTTGCTGCACTGAAGACTCTTCGTAGGAAAGCAACTCATTCCAGGAAGAGAAGTAGCTTATTTCACACAGGACAGTATTTGCCAATGGAGATGTTTCTTCTCTAAACAAACTACTTTAGAAATGAAGCAAATCTACGAAGTTGTACATCCTGTTAGATTACAAAAACAAGGAAAGGTTGATCTTGCTGCACTCAAACCTCTTTGTAGGAAAGCAACTCATTCTGAGAACAGAACTAGCTTATTTCACACAGTACAGTGTGCGGCAATGAAGAGGATTGTTTTCTAAACAAACTACTTTGGAAATGAGGCGAATCTACTAAGTTGTACATCTTGTTAGATTACACAAACTAGGAAAGTTTGAACTTGCTGCACTGAAGCCTCTTGGTAGGAAAGCAACTCTTTCAGGCAACAAAACTAGCTTATTTCACAAAGGACAGTGTTTGGCAATGAAGATGTTTCTTTTCTAAGCAAACTATTTTAGAAATGTGGCGAATTTACTAAGTTGTACATCTTGTTAGATCACACAAACAAGAAAAGTTTGAACTTGCTGCACTCAACACTCTTAGTAGGAAAGCAACTAATTCCGAGAACAGAACTAGCTTGTTTCACACAGTACAGTATTCTGAAATGAAGATGTTAATTTTCTAACCAAATGACATTAGAAATGAAACAAATCATATAAGTTGTACATCTTGTCAGATTACACAAACGAGGAAAGTTGAACTTGCTGCACCCAACCTTCTTCATAGGAAAGCAACTAATTCTGAGAGCAGAACTAGCTTATTTCACACAGTACAGTTTTGGGCAATGAAGATGTTTTCTAAACAACCTACTTTAGAAATGAAGTGAATCTAATAAGTTGTACATCTTGTTAGATTACACAAACTAGGAAAGTTTGATCTTGCTGCACAGAAGCCTCTTTGTAGGAAAGCAACTCATTCCTAGAAAAGAAATAGCTTATTTCACACAGTTCAGTGTTCAGCAATAAAGATGTTTATTTTCTAAGGAGAGTACTTTAGAAATGAGGCGAATCTATTAAATTGGATATCTTGTTAGATTATGGAAACTTGGGAAGTTTGAATTTGCTGCACTCAACCTTCTTCATAGGAAAGCAACTCATTCCAAGACCAGACCTAGCTTAGTTCACAAAGTCCAGTGTTCGGTAATGAAGATGTTTCTTTTCTATAGAAAGTACATTAGAAATGAAATGAATCTACTAAGTTCTATGTCTTGTTAGATTACACAAACTAGGAAAGTTTGAACTTGCTGCACTCAACCCTTTTCGTAAGAAAGCAACTCATTCGGAGAAAACAACTAGCTTATTTCACACAGTACAGTGTTCGGCAATGAAGATGTTTATTTTCTAAACAAACTACTTTAGAAATGAAGCGAGTCTACTAAGTTGTACATATTGTTAGATTACACAAACTAGGAAAGTTTGAACTTGCTGCACTCAATCCTCTACGTAAGAAAGCAACTCAATCCAAGAACACAACTAGCTTATTTAGCACAGTACAGTGCAAGGCAATGAAGATATTCGTTTTCTAAACAAACTACTTTAGAAATGAAGCAAATCTACTAAGTTGTACATCTTGTCAGATTACACAAAGGAGAGTTTGATCTTGCTGCACTGAAACCTCTTCGTAGGAAAGCAACTCATTCTGAGAACAGAACTAGCTTATTTCACACAGCACACTGTTTGGCGAATAAGATGTTTCTTTTCTAAACAAACTACTTTAGAAATGAAACGAATCTACTAAGTTGTACACCTTGTTAGATTACACAAAGAAGGAAGGTTTGAACTTGTGCATTCAACCCTCTTTGTAGGAAAGCAACTCATTCCGAAAACAGAACTAGCTTGTTTCCCCCAGTACAGTGTTCGGCAATGAAGATGTTTATTTTCTAAACAAACTACTTTAGAAATGAAGCGAATATACTAAGTTGTATATCTTGTTAGATTACACAAACAAGGAAAGTTTGAACTTGCTGCACTCAACACTCTTGTAGGAAAGCAACTCATTCCGAGAACAGAACTAGCTTGTTTTACACAGGACAGTGTTCGGCAATGAAGATGTTTCTTTTATAAACAAACGACTTTAGAAATGAAGCTAATCTGCTAAGTTGTATATCTTGTTAGATAATACAAACTAGGAAAGTTTGAATTTGCTGTACTCAACCTTCTTCGTAGGAAAACAACTCAATCCAAGAGCAGAAGCAGCATACGTCAGACAGTACAGTATTCAGCAATGAAGATGTTTCTTTTCTATGGAAACTACATGAGAAATGAAAAGAATCTTCTAAGTTGTACATCTAGGGAGATTACACAAACAAGGAAAGTTTGAACTTGCTGCACTCACCACTCTTCATAGGAAAGCAACTCATTCCGACAACAGAACTAGCTTATTTCACTCAGTACAGTGTTAGGCAATGAAGATGTTTGTTTTCTAAATCAGCTACGTTAGAAATCAAGTGAATATACTAAATCATACATCTTGTTAGATTACACAAACTAGGAAAGTTTTATCTTTCTGCACTCAAGCCTCTTCGTAGGAAAGCAACTCATTCCGGGAACAGAACAAGCTTATTTAACACGGGACAGTGTTCGCCAATGAAGATGTTTCTTTTCTAAACAAACTACGTTAGAAATGAAGCAAATCTACTATGTTGTACATACTGTTAGACTACAAAAACAAGGAAAGTTTGATCTTGCTGAACTTAAACCTCTTTGTAGGAAAGCAACTCATTCTGAGAACATTACTAGATTATTTCACACAGTACAGTGTTCGGCAATGAAGATGTTTGTTTTCTAAACAAACTACTTTAGAAATAAGGCGAATGTACTAAGTTGTACATCTTGTTAGATTACACAAACAAGGAAAGTTTGAACTTGCTGCACTTAACACTGTTCGTAGGAAAGCAACTCATACTGAAAACAGAATTAGCTTGTTTCACACAATACAGTGTTCGGCAATGAAGATGTTTGTTTTCTAAACAAACTACTTTAGAAATGAAGCAAATCTTTTAAGCTGTATATCTTGTTAGATTATACAAACTACGAAAGTTTGAACTTGCTGCACTCAACCTTCTTTGTGGGAAAGTAGCTTACTTCACACAGTAAAGTGTTCGTCAATGAAGATGTTTCTTTTCTATAGAAACTACATTAGAAATGTAACGAATATTCTAAGTTGTACATCCAGGGAGATTACACAAACAAGGAAAGATTGAACTTGCTGCCCTCCCCACTCTTCGTAGGAAAGCAACTCATTCCGAGAACAGAACTAGCTTGTTTCACACAGTACAGTGTTCGGCAATGAAGATGTTTGTTTTCTTAAAAAAAACTACTTTAGAAATGAAGCGAATCTACTAAGTTGTACATCATGTTAGATTAAAAAAGAAGAAAAGTTTGATCTTTCTGCACTGATGCCTCTTCGTAGGAAAGCAACTCATTCCGAGAACAGAACTAGCTTATTTCAAACAGTACAGTGTTCGGCAATTAAGATGTTTGTTTTCTAAACAAACTACATTAAAAACCCTCTTGTAGGAAAGCAACTCATTCTAAGAGCAGAACTAACTTATTTCAGACAGTACAATGTTCGGAAATGAACATGTTCATTTTCTAAACAAACTATGTCAGATATGAGGCGAATCTACTAATTTGTTCATCTTGCTAGATTACACATAGAAGGAAAGATTCAACGTGATGCACTCAACCCTCTTCATATGAAAGCA
This sequence comes from Orientallactaga sibirica, assembly GCA_036365145.1. Lineage (NCBI taxonomy): Eukaryota > Metazoa > Chordata > Mammalia > Rodentia > Dipodidae > Orientallactaga > Orientallactaga sibirica. Next base: position 392,182 of record JAEOAD010002376.1, read on the forward strand.
ACTCATTCTGAGAACAGAACTTGCTTATTTAACACAGTACAGTGTTCGGCAATGAAGATGTTTGTTTTGTAAACAAACTATGTTAGAAATGAGGCGAAACTACTAAGTTGTACATCTTGATAGATTACACAAACAAGGAAAGTTTGAACTTGCTGCACTCAACCCTCTTCGTAGGAAAGCAACTCATTCCGAGAGCAGAACTAGCTTATTTCACACAGTACAGTGTTTGGTAATGAAGATGTTTGTTTTCGAAACAAACAACTTTAGAATTGAGTGGAAACTACTAAGTTGTACATCTTGTTAGATTACACAAACTAGGAAAGTTTGAACTTGCTGCATTCTTCCTTCTTCGTGGGAAAGCAACTCATTCCAAGAGCAGAACTAGCTTTTGTCACACAGTACAGTGTTCGGGAATGAAGATGTTTCTTTTCTATAGAAAGGACACTAGAAATGAAATGAATGTACTAAGTTGTACATCTTGTTAGATTACTCAAACTAGGAAAGTTTGAACTTGCTGCACTCAACCTTCTTCGAAGGAAAGCAACTCATTCCAATGGCAGAACTAGCTTACTTCACACAGTACAGTGTTTGGCAATGAATATATTTGTTTTCTCAACATACTACATTAGAAGTGAGGCGAATCTACTAAGTTGTACATCTTGTTAGATTACACAAACAAGGAAAGTTAGATCTTGCTGCATTCAACCCATATCGTAGGAAAGCAACTCATTCTGAGAACAGACCTAGCTTATTTAACACAGTAAAGTGTTTGGCAATGAAGATGTTTGTTTTCTAAACAAACTATTGTAGAAATGAAGCGAATCTACTAAGTTGTACATCTTGTTTGATGACACAAACTAGGAAAGTTTGAACTTGCTGCACTCAACCCTCTTCGTAGGAAAGCAACTCATTCTACGAGCAGAAATAACTTACTTCACACAGTACAGTGTTCAGAAATGAATATGTTTGTTTTCTAAACAAACTATGTTAGATATGACACGAATCTAATAATTTTTTTCATCTTGTTAGATTACACAAAGAAGGAAAGTTTCAACTTGATTCACTCAACTCTCTTCATATGAAGGCAACTCATTCCGAGAACAGAACTTGCTTATTTAACACAGTACAGTGTTCGGCAATGAAGATGTTGGTTTTCTAAACAAACTACTTTAGAAATGAAGTGAGTCTACTAAGTTGTACATCTTGTTAGATGACACAAACTAGGAAAGTTTGAACTTCCTGCACTCAACCTTTTTCGTGGGAAAGCAACTCATTCCAAAAGCAGAAGTAGCTTACTTCACACAGTAAGTACAGTGTTCGGAAATGAACATGTTTGTTTTCTAAACAAACTACGTTAGAAATAAGGTGAATCTACGAAGTTGTACATCTTATTAGAGTTTACAAGAAAGAAAGTTTATTATTGCTGCACTCAACCCTCTTCGTAGGAAAGCAACTCATTTCGAGAACAGAACCAGATTATTTAAACACACTTCAATGTTCGGCAATGAAGATGTTTGTTTTCTAAACAAACTACGTTAGAAATGAATAGAATCTAGTAAGTTGTACATCTTGTTAGATGACACAAACTAGGAACGTTTTAACTTGCTGCACTCAACCTTCTTCGTAGGAAAGCAACTCATTCCAAGAGCAGAACTAGCTTACATCACACAGTACAGTGTTCGGCAATGAACATTTTTCTTTTCTTTTTTTTTTAAATATATATTTTTTATTTATGTTATTCTGATTTTACATTCATAGTACTGGTTCCATTGTCCTCCTCCCTGTCCTCCCACTTTCAAAGGGACCCTCATCAATGGGGAATGTGGGTCATGCATTGTGATTTTACTCAAGAGTTCTGGTGGATAGGTCCCAGTCTCTGTGCATAATGCCCCAACTTGTGACTCTAACAATCTTTCCGCCCCCTCTTCCACAAGTTTCCCTGAGCCACATTGGGGTCATTTTAGTTCTGCTTCCTTGATGAGGTTTTGGGAGCCTCTGTGTCTCTGGATATCTGGCTTAGTTGGAGTTGGATGATCTCTGTGTTTATCTCCTTCAGCCTTTTTCTGGTGTTGTGATCGCCTTGAATGCTGTATTCTTGCCCTTCCCCTGTGTTGTTCTATGGTTTCAGCTGGTGAGGTGTGGTTAGCTGATCCTCCCTTCAGGTTCATTGTCCACCTGGAAAAAGATAAGCAAATTCTCCAATGGAGAGAGAAGTTAGTACTAGATAGAAGGGATAACCATATATGTTTTGGAGCAAATTTTATATGCATTGGCTCTCTTCTAGCCCACATTTGGTGGCATCTAGATCTTGGAGACTGAGCTCATTTTTTATACATGGCTTCGACTTATTTCCCAGTTCCAGCAATGAGTTCCATTCCACTGAGTGGATTTATTAGCCAAATCAGGAGCAGTTGGTTACCCACCATGGCTGTTTGCCACTACTGCACTTGTATGAGCATTACGTCAGATTGTTTCCTGCTGGGTATCTTAGACTGCAAGTTGTTTGGACAAATGTCAGACATTTTCCCCCAGTTGCTCATGTAGCACCCTCTGGTACTAGACTAGCTAACTGCCTGGGGACTGACCTTCTTCCAGATTCTGGCCAGGTCTCTCTGTGTTTGGTCTTACACACGTATGCTGTCTTCGACAGTAGGGTCTTACCATTAACCTTTGGTGTGTCACCAAGTACTCTGACAGAAGTCTGTCTTTTTTGGGAAACCTTGTAGGTGTTTCAGATCAACAGCTCATTGTGGAAGTTAACCCCCTGCTGGCACTGGGAGTTATAAGTCTGCACCTAGGAAGGTGAGGGAGGAAAATGATAGATAATGTAAAAGAAAGTGAGTATAGAGAGGAAAGGGAGAGAGAGGGTGAGAGAGAGAGAGGGAGAGAGAAGAGAAAGAGAAGCAGGACAAGATTAAAGTTGGCCTTCATTATGTTTTCTCCAGGTTCCTGTGGTTCGAGTATTCCCTCTGTAGGCCTGCTGAAGGATCACTGTTTTAGCCTGTTGTTCAGAGTAAAGGGTTTTGTAGTATTTTTTCCTTTTGGGTCCCCATTTGTATCCCCCCTTGTCCTCCCTCCCACCCTCTCAGTCCCTCCCACCTTTACCCTCCCTCCATCCCACACTCCTTCTTGTCTCGTCCTCAGAGTGTTTATTAGGTTTGGCCGCATGTCACGTGGAATCCGGTTAGGGGCGACAGATAAATGAGACCATGCGACGATTATCTTTTTGTGCTTGGGTGAGCTCACTGAGGATGATCTGTTCCATGTTTGACCATTTTTTTTTCAAATGTCCTTATTTCATCTTTCCTTACTGCTACGTAGAATTCCATAGTATAGATATACCACATCTTTGTTATCCATTCATCTAGTGATGGACATCTGGGTTGATTCCAGCTCTTTGCTATTATGAATTGAGCAGCTATAAACATGGTTGAGCAAATGTCTCTGATCTGAGGCTTGGGGCCTTTAGGGTATATGCCCAATAAGGGAATAACAGATCCATTGGTAGGTCTATGGTCATCCTTTTTAATAGTCTCCATATAGCTGTCCATATTGGTTGAACCATTTTACATTCCCACCAACAGTGAAGACTTGTTCCTATTTCTTCTCAGCCTCGCCAGCATTTGTTTTCATTTTTTTTTAATGTTAGCCATCCTTACTGGGGTAAGGTGGAATCTCATAGTTGTTTTAATTTGCATTTCCATGATGATTAGGGATGTTGAACATTTTCTTAAATGTGTGTTTGCTATTTGTATTTCTTCCTCTGAGAACTCCCTGTGCAGTTCTCTGCCCCACTTTGTGAGTGGGTTGTTTGGTGATTTATTGTTTAGGTTTTGGAGTTCTTTGTAGATTCTAGAAATTAGGCCTTTGTCAGTTGTATAGCTGGTGAAAATTTTCTCCTATTCTGTGGGTATTCTGCTGGCTTTGGTTATAATATTTTTGTCAGTGAAAAAGCTTTTCAGCTTCATGAGATCCCAATGGTTGAGTGATTGTTTAATGTCCTGAGCTGCTGGGGTTTTGTTCAGGAAATCTTTTCCCACTCCTATATCGTGGAAGGTTCCTCCTATTTTTTCTTCCAGTAGTAGCAGAGTTTCTGGCTTTATATTAAGGTCTTTTATCCATTTGGACTTAATTTTTGTGCATGGAGAGATGTGTGGGTCGAGTTTCATTTTCCTACATATGGTTGTCCAGTTAGACCAACATCATTTGTTGAAGATGCTGTCTTTTCTCCATTCTGCATTGGTAGGGCCTTTGTCAAATATCAAGTAGCTGTAGTTTCTTGACGCAAAGTCTGGGTCTTCAATTCTGTTCCATTGGTCTATATTCCTGTTTTTATGCCAGTACCATATTGTTTTTATTACAATGGCTTTGTAGTATAGCTTTAGATCAGGTATGGTGATGCCTCCAGAGGTGTTTCTTTTGCTGAGGATGAGCTTGTATATCCAAGGCCTTCTGCCTTTCCATGTGAATTTTGAGACAGTTTTTTTCAATCTCATTGAAGAAGGAAGTTGGGATTTTTATCGGCATTGCATTGAATCTATAAAGTGCTTTTGGTAAAATTGCCATTTTCACAATGTTAATTCTACCAATACAGGAGCATGGGAGGTCTTTCCATTTTTGTAGGACCTCCTCAATTTCTTTTTTGAGAGTTTTTATGTTTTCATTGTATAGGTCTTTCACTTCCTTAGTTAATGTTATTCCAAGGTATTTTATTTTCTTTGTTGCAATTGAAAATGGGACAATGTTAGTTATTTCTTTTTCTGTCTCTTTGTCCTTTGCATACAAAAAGGCTACTGATTTCTGTGCATTGATTTTATATCCTGCTACTTTGCTGAAGGTGCTAATCACCTTTAAGAGTTTTGGGATGGAAGTTCTCGGGTCACTTATGTGTACAATCATGTCATCTGCGAATAGGGCTAACTTAACTTCTTCCTTTCCAATTTGTATCCCTTTGATTTCTTTCTCCTGTCTTATTGCTTGAGCTAATACTTCTAGCACTATGTTGAAGAGCAGAGGTTAGAGTGGACACCCCTGCCTTGTTCCTGACCTCAATGGGAATTCCTTCAGTCTCTCCCCATTAAGAATTACTTGGGCTTTAGGTGCTTTATATATAGCCTTTATTATGTTGAGATATGGGCCGTCCATACCTATTCTCTCCAATGTTTTGATCATGAAGTGATGTTGTATTTTGTCAAAGGCCTTTTCTGCATCTATCGAAATGACCATGTGGTTTTTGTGTTTCAGCTTGTTTATGTGGTGTATTACATTGACAGATTTCCGTATGTTGAACCACCCCTGCGTTCCAGGGATGAAGCCTACTTGATCAAGGTGGATAATGCTTTTGATGTACTGTTGAATTCGGTTTGCAAGAATTTTGTTCAGGATCTTTGCGTCTATGTTCATCAGAGAAATGGGCCTATAATTTTCCTTTCTTGTGGCGTCCCTGCCTGGTTTTGGAATTAGGGTGATACTAGCTTCATAAAAGGAGTTAGGGATCCCTCCCTGTTCTCCTATTGTGTGGCACAGTTTGAGAAGAATTGGTTTCAGTTCTTCCATGAAGGTTTGGTAGAATTCTGCTGAGAAGCCATCTGGTCCTGGACTCTTCTTTTTGGGGAGGTGTTTGATTACCTGTTCTATCTCGAAGGGTGTGATGGGTTTGTTTAGGAAATTAATCTGCTCTGGGCTTAGCTTCGGTAGGTGGTATGTGTCTAGGAATTCATCCATTTCCTCCATATTTTCCTGTTTTATGGAGTAGAGGTTTTTGAAATAAGTCCTAATAACTCTTCCTATTTAGCCCATGTCTGTTGTGATCTCTCCCTTTTCATTTCTAATTTTGTTGATTTGAAGTGTTTCTTTTTTCCGCTTGATCAAATTGGCCAGGGGTGTATCAATCTTGTTAATTTTTTCGAAGAACCAGCTCTTTGTTTCATCAATTTTCTCAATTGTCCTCTTAGTTTCCAATTCTTTAATTTCTGCCCTGATTTTAATTATTTCTTTCCGTCTGGAGCTTTTTGGGTTGGCTTCTTCTAGCCTTTCCAATGCGTTAAGTGAATGGTCAGGTTATTGAGTTGGGATCTTTCTATTTTTCTTATGATGGCATTTAGTGCTATGATTTTTCCCCTAAGGACTGCCTTCATTGTGTCCCACAAGTTTGGTAAGATGTGTTCTCATTGTCATTGAGTTCTAGAAATTTTGCAATTTCATTCTTTATTTCATCCACAACCCATTTATTGTTTAAAAGTGTGTTGTTCAATTTCCAGGAGGTAGAGGGATTCCTGGTGTACTTTTTGTTGTTGATGTCTAGCATTACCGCATTGTGGTGTGATATCATACAGGAAATTACATCAATTTTCTTGAAAATATGGAGGCAGGCTTTGTGGCCCAGTACATGATCTATTTTAGAGAAGGTTCCATGTGCTGCTGAGAAGAATGTGTAATCTGTAGATTTTGGGTGGAATGTTCTGTATACCTCCGTTAGGTCTAGTTGCTCTATGGTGTTGTTGAGCTCTCTTACTTCTCTATTAATTTTCTGTTTGGATGATCTATCCATTGTTGATAGTGGAGTATTGAAGTCCCCCACTATGATGGTGTTGGTGTTTATTTCTGTTTTGTTGCCAAGTAGATATTGCTTTATGAATTGTGGTGCACCTGTGTTTGGTGCATAAATATTGATGATTGTGATGTCCTCTTGTTGGATTGTTGCCTTGATAAGTAAGAAGTGGCCTTCTTTGGCTTTTTTGGTTAATTTTGGTTTGACGTCTATTTTATCTGATATAAGTATAGCTACGCCTGCTTTTTTCGTGTTTGTGTTTGCTTGGAATATCATTTTCCACCCTTTCACCCTGAGGAGGTGTTTGTCTTTAGTGGTGAGGTGGGTTTCTTGAAGACAGCAGATTGAGGGGTCCAGTTTTCTGATCCACCCTGTTAGCTTATGTCTTTTGATGGGTGAATTGAGGCCATTAATGTTCAGAGATATTAGTTTGAGGTTTGATTTAATACCAGCCATATTGTGGTGGGTTGTGGTCTTTGTGGGTTTTTTTTTGGAGGGATAAGGGGTTAATGTGGACTGCTTCTTGAGGGGTCTTGAGATTGGTTATTTGTTTCTTCTGTGTGGAGAATTCCCTGAAGTACTTTCTGTAGGTTTGGCTTTGTGTTCATATATTTGTAGAGATGAGTTTTATCGTGGAATGTTTTTCTTTCACCATCTATTATGAGGGATAGTTTTCCTGGATAGAGCAATTGTGGCTGGAAACCATGTGTTCTTAGAGTTTTCAGTGTTCCATTCCAGGCCCTTCTGGCTTTTAGGGTTTCCATTGAGAAATCTGAGGTAATTCTAATGGGGTTCCCTTTATATGTAATGTGTTGTTTTTCCCTGGCTGCTTTTAGGATTTTCTCTTTGTGCTTGATGTTTGGAGTCTTAAAGATAATGTGTCTCGGAGAATTTCTCCTTTGGTCCAGTCTGTTTGGAGTTCTGGTAGCTTCTTGTAACTTGATGGGATTTTCTCTTGAGAGAGTGGGAAAGTTTTCTTCAATTATTTTGTTGAATATGCTTTCCATTCCTTTAGTCTGTGTTTCTTCCCCCTCTGGTATGCCCATGATCCTAATGTTTGGACGCTTCAAGGTATCCCACATTTCCCTCATGTTCTGTTCACAGTAATTTTTGAACTTGTTGAAGTTTCTGGACTCACGAACTGTTTCTTCTGTTTTGTCTTCCAGCTCTGAGTTTCTATCCTCTACTTGGCTGACTCTATTCTTAAGAGCTTCTATAGAGTTTTGGGTTTGTTCAATTTGGTTCATATTTTCTACTGTTTTTTTTTTTAATGTATAGTTTCCATCCCTCTGCCTAGTTCCCTTTTCATGTCACTTTCTGACTTTCTTAATGCTTCTTGGAGGTCATCCTTGCATTTTTTTATGTCTTCATTGAACTTAGCCATCTGGTTATTGAGGACTTCTTTTTTTCACTCTCCTTCAGCTCATTTAACTGTTTTTGGAACCCTTCCTGTTTCTTTTCTATTAGGTCTAATCTAGCAAGGATAACATTCATACAATTATTGGCTCTTTGTTGACTTTCTGAGAGTTGTGCTATTTGCTTGGCCAGGGTTGCATAGCTTGTCTCTTCATTTTGGGGTTCTGATTCTAATGTCTCTTCTATGATTTGATTCGAGACATCCATTGTAGGACTGGATAGTGTAGCTGGATTTACTTGTATCTGGTTTTTCATGCTATTCCCTTTTCGCTGTGATCTGTGCATCACACCAATTCAGAGACACTGGCTCAGTGGAATCTGTCTTGTGATGGCACAGGTAATGGGTGGGGCTTGACCTGCAGTGTTGCTGCACAGGTTCCAGGCAGGTGATGTGGCTCCACAGGCCCAGGGCACCTGCCTGCGATGGTGCACTGGGGCTCTGGCCGGGTAGCCAGAAGTAGGACGAATATGTCTTGCTCAGTGGATCCACAGACCCAAGCATCTGGCTGCAATGGGGAGCTCAGGGTCTCTGGCCAGGGAACAGGAAGTGGGACAAAACTGTCTCACTGTGCGGACCCAGGGACCTAACTGTATTGGTGCCCCCAGGGGCTCTGGCCGGGAGCAGGAAGTGGGACATGAATCTGTCTCACTGTGCCACTGTGCGGGACCACAGCCCCAGGCTCCAAACTATATTGGCGCGCCCAGGGGCTCTGGCCCAGAGCAGGAATTGGGACACGAATCTGTCTCACTGTGCCACTGTGCGGAACCACAGCCCCAGTCACCTAACTGAATTGCTGTGCCCAGGGGCTCTGGCTGAGGAGCAGGAAGTGGGACGAAACTGTCTCACTGCAGACCCAGGCACCTAACTGTATTGGCATGCCCAGGGGCTCTGGCTGGGAGCAGGAAGTGGGACACGAATCTGTCTCACTGTGCCACTGTGCCGGACCACAAACCCAGGCACCTAACTGAATTGCTGCTCCCGGGGGCTCTGGCTGGGGAGCAGGAAGTGGGACGAAACTGTCTCACTCTGCAGACCCAGGCACCTAACTGTATTGGCGCACCCAGGGGCTCTGGCCAGGGGAAGTGGGGTGGATCTAGCTTGCTTGGAGGGTCCACAGACCTGGGGACCTGGCTGCAAAGGTGCTCCGTTTCTGACTGGCCAGGGGCCTCAGGCAGGTCCAGCGGGACCTTTCAGGCAGTGGCGCCTGCCAAGAGCTTGGGAATCAGTGGTTTCCTAATTTTGCAAATCCACCCCCTCCCTCTGGAAGCACGCGGGAGCCAGCAAACCCTTTAAAAAGGTCCCTTTAACCTTAAGTATTCTTCTCTTTTCTTCCCTGTGAAGTGAGGCGAGGTTAGGTAGCTGCCATCTTAACATTTTTATTTTCTAAACTAACTACTTTATAAATTTTTTGAAACTACTAAGTAGTACATCTTGATAGATGACACAAACCAGGAGAGCTTGAACTTGCTGCACGCAACCCTCTACATAGGAAAGAAACTCATCCCTGGAGCAGAACTTGCTTACCTCACACAGTACAGTGTTCGGTATTGAACATGTTTGTTTTCTAAACAAACTAAGTTAGAAGTGAGGTTTAAATACTAAGTTGTACATCTTGTTAGATTTCACCAACTAGGAAAGTTTGAACTTGGTGCACTCAACCTTCTTCGTGTGAAAGAAACTCATTCCAAGACCAGAACTAGCTTACTTCACACAGTACAGTGTTCAGCAATGAATATGTTTGTTTTCTGATCAAACTACTTTAGAATTGAGGCGAATCTCCTAAGTTGTACATCTTGGTAGATTACACAAACTAGGAAAGTTTGAACTTGCTGCACTCAACCTTCTTCGTGGAAAAGCAACTGATTCCAATAGCAGAACTTGCTTACTTCACACACTACAGTGTTCGGAAATGAACATGGTTTTTTTCTAAAGAAACTACTTTTGAAATGTGGCAAATCTACTAAGTTGTATATCTTGTTAGATTACACAAACTAGGAAAGTTTGAACTTGCTGCCCTCAACCTTCTTTGTAGGAAAGCAACTCATTCCAAGAGCAGAACTACCTTAGTTCACACAGTACAGTCTTCGGCAATGAACATGTTTGTTTTCTAAACAAACTATGTTAGGAATGAGGCTAAACTACTACCTTTTACATCTTTATAGATGACACAAACTAGGAGAGTTTGAACTTGCTGCACTCAACCCTCTTCGTAGGAAAGCAACTCATTTCGAGAGCAGAACTACCTTACTTCACACAGTACAGGGTTCAGCATTGAAGATGTTTGTTTTCTAAACAAACTAAGTTAGAAGTGAGGCCAATCTACTAAGTTGTACATCTTGTTAGATGACACAAACTAGGAAAGTTTGAACTTGCTACACTCAACCTTCTTCGTGGGAAAAACAACTCATTCCAAGAGCAGAACTACCTTACTTCACACAGTACAGTGTTTGGCAATGAACATGTTTGTTTTCTAAACAATCTACGTTAGAAGTGAGGAGAATCTACTAAGTTGTACATCTTGTTAGATTACACAAACAAGGAAAGTTTGAAGTTGCTGCACTCAACCCACTTCGTAGGAAAGCAACTCATTCCAAGAGCAGAACTACTTTATTTCACACACTACAGTGTTCGGAAATGAACATGTTTGTTTTCTAAAAAAAACTAGTTTAGAAATGAGGTGAAACTACTAAGTTGTAAATCTTGAGGGATTACACAAACTAGGAAAGTTTGAAATTGCTGCACTCAACCCTCTTCGTAGGATAGCAAATCATTCTGAGAGTAGAACAAGCTTATTTAACACAGTACAGTGTTCGTTAATGAAGATGTTTGTTTTATAACTAAATACTGTGGAATTGAGGCAAAACTACTAAGTTGTACATCTTGTTAGATGACACAAACTAGGAAAGTTTGAACTTGCTGCACTCAATCTTCTTTGTGGGAAAACAACTGATTCCAAGAGCAGACCTAGCATACTGCACACAGTAAGTACAGTGTTCGGAAATGAACATGTTTGTTTTCTAAACAAATTACGAAAGAAATGAGGCAAATCTACTAAGTTGTATATCTTGTTAGATTACACAAACAAGGAAAGTTTGAACATGCTGAACTCAACCCTCTTCGTAGGAAAGCAACTCATTCCGAGAACATAACTAGCTTATTTAACACAGTACAGTGTTCGGCAATGAAGATGTTTGTTTTCTAGTCAAACTACTTTAGAAATGAAACGAATCTACTAATTTATACCACTTGTCAGATGACAGAAACTAGGAAAGATTGAACTTGCTGCACTCAGCCTTCTTCGTGGGAAAGTAACTCATTCCAAGAGCAGAACTAGCTTACTTCACACAGTATAGTGTTCGGGAATGAAGATCTTTTTTTTTTCTAAACAAACTACTTTAGAAATGAGGGGAATCCACTAAGTTGTACAACTTGTTGATGACACAAAGTAAGAACGTTTGATCTTGCTGCACTGAAACCTCTTTGTAGGAAAGGAGCTCATTCCGTGAACAGAACTAGCTTATTTCACATATTACACTGTTCAGCAATGACGATGTTTGTTTTCTAAACAAACTACTTTAGAAATTAGGCAAATCTACTAAGTTTTACATCTTGTTAGATGATACAAACTAAGAAAGTCTGAAATTGCCGCACTCAACCTTCGTCGTAGGAAAGCAACTCATTCCAAGAGCAGAACTAGCTTACTTCACACAGTACAGTGTTTGGGAATGAAGATGTTTCTTTTCTACAGAAACGACATTAGAAATGAAATGAATCTACTAAGTTGTATATCTTGTTAGATTACACAAACTAGGAAAGTTTGAACTTGCTACACTCAACCCACTTCGTAGGAAAGCAACTCATTCTGAGAACAGAACTAGCTTATTTAACACAGTACAGTGTTAGTCAATGAAGATGTTTGTTTTCTAAGCAAACTACTTTAGAAATGAAGCGAATCTACTAAGTTCTAAAACTTGTTAGATGACAGAAACTAGGAAAGTTTGAACTTCCTGCTAGAGGCGAATCTACTAAGTTGTACAAATTGTTAGATGAAACAAAGTAGGAAAGTTTGATCTGGTGCACTGAAAGCTCGTCATTGAAAAGGAGCTCATTCCGTGAACAGAATTAGCTTATTCCACACAGTACAGTGTTCGGCAATGAAGATGTTTATTTTCTAAGCAAACTACTTTAGAAATGAAGCAAATCTACTAAGTTGTACATCTTGTTACATTACACAAACTGGGATAGTTTCACCTTGCTGCACTCAACCTTCTTCTTGGGAAAGCAACTCATTCCAAAAGCAGAACGAGCTTACTTCACACAGTTCAGTGTTCGGCAATGAACATGTTTGTTTTCTAAACAAACTACGTTAGAAATGAGGCGAAACTACTAAGTTGCACATCTTGATAGATTACACAAACTAGGAAAGTTTGAACTTGCGGCACTCAACCTTCTTCGTAGGAAAGCAACTCATTCCGAGTGCAGAACTAGCTTACTTCAATCAGTACAGTGTTAGGTAATAAAGATGTTTGTTTTCTAAACACACTGCTTTAGAATTGAGGCAAAATGAGTAAGTTATACATCTTCTTAGATTACACAAACTAGGAAAGTTTGAACTTGCTGCACTCAACCTTCTTCATGGCAAAGCAACTCATTCCAATAGCAGAAGTAGCTTACTTCACACAGTACAGTGTTTGGCAATGAACATGTTTGTTTTCTAAACAAACTACTTTAGAAATGAAACGAATCTACTAAGTTGTACATCTTTTTATATTACACAAACAAGGAAAGTTTGAACTTGCGGCACTCAACCCACTCCGTAGGAAAGCAACTCATTCCGAGAACAGAACTAGCTTATTTCACACGGTACAGTGTTTGGCAATGAAGATGTTTGTTTTCTAAACAAACTAATTTAGAAATGAAGCGAATCTACTAAGTTGTACATCTTGTTAGATGACACAAACTAGGAAAGTTGGAAGTTGCTGCACTCAACCTTCTTTGCGGGAAAGCAACTGATTCCAATAGCAGAACTAGCTTACTTCATACAGTAAGTACAGTGTTCAGAAATGAATATGTTTGATTTTAGTGTTTTCTAAACAAACTATGTTAGAAATGAGGCGAATCTACTAAGTTGTATGTCTTGTTAGATTACACAAACAAGGAAAATTTGAACTTGCTGAATTCAACCCTCTTCGTAGGAAAGCAAATCATTCCGAGAACAGAACTAGCTTATTTCACACAGTACAGTGTTCAGCAATGAAGATGTTTGTTTTCTACAAAAACTATTTAGAAATGAAGTGAATCTACTAAGTTGTACATCTTTTTAGATGACACAAACTAGGAAACTTTGACCTGGCTGCACTCAACCTTCTTCGTAGGAAAGCAACTCATTCCAAGAGCAGAGCTAGCTTTCTTCACGCAGTACAGCGTTCGGAAATGAACACGTTTGTTTTCTAAACAAACTACGTTAGAAGTGAGGCAAATCTTGTAAGTTGTACATCTTGTTAGATTACACAAACTAGGAAAGTTTGAACTTGCTGCACTCTACCCTCTCCGTAGGAAAGCAACTCATTCCAAGAACACAACTAGCTTATTTAACACAGTACACTGTTCAGCAATGAAGATGTTTGTTTTCTAAACAAACCACTTTAGAAATGCAGTGAATCTATTAAACTGTACATCACGCTAGATGACACAAACTAGGAAAGTTTGAACTTGCTGCACTCAACGTTCTTCATAGGAAAGCAACTCATTCCTAGAGCATAACTAGCTTACTTCACACAGAACAGTGTTCGGCAATGGATATGTTCGTTTTCTAAACAAACTACTTTAGAATTGAGGCGAAACTACTAAGTTGTACATCTTGTTAGATTACACAAAGACGGAAAGTTTGAACTTGCTGCACTCAACCCTCTTCGTAGGAAACCAACTCATTCCAAGAGCAGAAGTAGCTTATTTCACACAGAACAGTGTTCAGTAATGAAGATGTTTGCTTTCTAAACAAACTAATTTAGAATTGAGGTGAAACTACTACGTTGTACATATTGTTAGATTACAGAAACTAGGAAAGTTTGAACTTGCTGCACTCAACCTTCTTCGTGAGAAGGCAACTCATTCCAAGAGCAGAACTAGCTTATTTCACACAGTACAGTGTTCAGTAATGACGAAGCTTGTTTTTGAAACAACCTACGTTAGAAATGAAGCGAATCTATTAAGCTGTACATCTTGTTAGATTACACAAACAAGGGAAGTTTGAACTTGCCTCACTCAACCCTCTTCATAGGAAAACAACACATTTAGAGAGCAGAACTAGCTTATTTCACACAGTACAGTGTTCGGTGATGAAGATGTTTGTTTTCTAAACAAATTACTTTAGAATTAAGGCAAAACTACTAAGTTGTACATATTTTTATATTACACAAACAAGGAAAGTTTGAACTTGCTGCACTGAGCCTTCTTTGTGGGAAAGCAACTCATTCCAAGAACGAAACTGGCTTACTTCACACAGAACAGTGTTCTACACTGAATATGTTTGTTTTTTAAACAAACTACATTAGAAGTGAGGTGAATCTACTACCTTTATATCTTGTTAAATTACACAAACAAGGAATGTTTGAACTTGCCTCACTGAACCCACTTCATAGGAAAGCAACTCATTCGGAGAATAGAACTAGCTCATTTCACACAGTACAGTGTTTGGCAATGAAGATGTTTGTTTTCTAAACAAACTACTTTAGAAATGAGGCAAATCTACTAAGTTGTATATCTTGTTAGATGACACAAACTAGGAAAGTTATAACTTGCTGCACTCAACCTTCTTTGTAGGAAAACAACACATTCCAATAGCAGAACTAGCTTACTTCACACAGTACAGTGTTTGGGAATGAAGATGATTCTTTTCTATAGAAACAACGTTAGAAATGAAGTGAATCTACTAAGTTGTACACTGTGGCAGATTACACAAACAAGGAAAGTTTGAACTTGCTGCACTCAACTTTCTTCGTAGGAAAGCAACTCATTCCAAGAGCAGAACTAGCTTATTAATCACAGTAAGTACAGTGTTCAGAAATGAAAATGTTTGTTTTCTAAACAAACTACATTAGAAATGAGGCAAATCTACTAAGTTGAATATCTTGTTATATGACACAAACAAGGAAAGTTTGAACTTGCTGCACTCAACCCACTTTGTAGGAAAGCAACTCATTCTGAGAACAGAACTAGCTTATTTAACACAGTAAAGTGTTCAGCAATGAAGATGTTTGTTTTCTAAACAAACTACTTTAGATATGCAGCGAATCTACTAAGTTGTACATCTTGTTAGATGACACAAACTAAGAAAGTTTGAACTTGCTTCACTCAACTTTCTTCATAGGAAAGCAACTCATTCCAAGAGCAGAACTAGGTTACTTCACACAATATAGTGTTCGGCAATAAACATGTTTGGTTACTAAACAAACTACGTTAGAAATGATGCGAAACTACTAAGTTGTACATCTTTTTATATTACACAAACAAGGAAAGTTTGAACTTGCGGCACTCAACCCACTCCGTAGGAAAGCAACTCATTCCGAGAACAGAACTAGCTTATTTCACACGGTACAGTGTTCGGCAATGAAGATGTTAGTTTTCTAAACAAACTAATTTAGAAATGAAGCGAATCTACTAAGTTGTACATCTTGTTAGATGACACAATCTAGGAAAGTTGTAAGTTGCTGCACTTAACCTTCTTTGCGGGAAAGCAACTCATTCCAATAGCAGAACTAGCTTACTTCACACAGTACAGTGTTTGGTAATGAAGATGTTTTTTTTCTAAACAAAGACGATAGAATTGAGGTGAATCTATTAAGTTGTATACCTTGTTATATTATACGAACAAGAAAAGTTTGAACTTGCTGCACTCAACCTTCTTCGTGAGAAAGCAACTCATTCCAAGAGCAGAACTAGCTTACTTCACACAGTATAGTGTTCGGCAATGAACATGATTGCTTTCTAAACAAACTATGTTAGAAATGAGGCGAAACTACTAAGTTGTACATCTTGATAGATTACACAAACCAGGAGAGTTTGAACTTGCTGCACTCAATCTTCTTCGTGGGAATACAACTCATTCCTAGAGCAGAACTAGCTTACTTCACACAGTACGGTGCTTGGCATTGAACATGTTTGTTTTCTAAACAAACTAAGTTAGAAGTGAGGCTTAAATACTAAGTTGTATATCTTGTTAGATTACACAAACTGGGAAAGTTTGAACTTACTGCCCTCAATCCTCTTAGGAAAGCAACTCATTCCAAGAACAGAACTAGCTTACTTCACACACTCAGTACAGTGTTCAAAAATTAATATGTTTGTTTTCTAAACAAACTACGTTAGAAAGGAGGTGAATCTTCTAGGTTGTACGTTTTGTTAGATTACACAAACAAGGAAAGTTTGAACTTGCTGAACTCGACCTTTTCGTAGGAAACAACTCATTCTGAGAACAGAACTAGCTTATTTCACACAGTACAGTGTTCAGCAATGAAAATGTTTGTTTTCTACACAAACTATTTAGAAATGAAGCGAATATACTAAGTTGTACATCTTGTTAGATTACACAAACAAGGAAAGTTTGAACTTGCCTCACTCAACCCTCTTCATAGGAAAACAAGACATTCGGAGAGCAGAACTAGCTTATTTCACACAGTACAGTGTTCGGTAATGAAGATGTTGGTTTTCTAAACAAACTACGTTAGAAATGAGAACAAACTACTAAGTTGAATATCTGGATAGATTACACAAACTAGGAAAGTTTGAACTTGCTGCACTCAACTCTCTTCGTAGGAAAGCAACTCATTCCGAGAGCAGAACTAGCTTATTTCACACAGTACAGTGTTCAGGAATGAAGATGTTTGTTTTCTAAAGAAATTACTTTAGAATTAAGGCAAAACTACTAAGTTGTACATCTTTTTATATTATACAAACAAGGAAAGTTTGAACTTGCTGCACTGAGCCTTCTTTGTGGGAAAGCAACTCATTCCAAGAACAGAACCAGTTTACTTAACACAGAACAGTGTTCTGCACTGAACATGTTTGTTTTTTTTAAACAAACTACGTTAGAAGTGAGGCAAATCTACTACGTTGTACATCTTGTTAGATTACACAAACAAGAAATGTTTGCACTTGCTGCATTCAACCCACTCATTCGGAGAATAGAACTAGCTCATTTCACACAGTACAGTGTTTGGTAATGAAGATGTTGGTTTTCTAAACAAACTATGTTAGAAATGAGGCCAAACTGCTAAATTGAACATCTTGATAGGTTACACAAACTGGAAAAGTTTGAACTTGCTGCACTCAACCCTCTTCGTAGGAAAGCAACTCATTCCAAGAGCAGAACTAGCTTATTTCACACAGTGCAGTGTTCGCTAATGAAGATGTCTGTTTTCTAAACAAATTACTTTAGAATTAAGGTGAAACTACAAAGTTGTACATCTTGTTAGATTACACAAACAAGGAAAGTTTGAACTTGCTGCACTCAGCCTTCTTCAGGGGAAAGCAACTCATTCCAAGAGCAGAACTAGCTTACTTCACACAGTACAGTGTTCAGCAATGAACAAGTTTGGTTTCTAAACAAACTATGTTAGAAGTGAGGTGAAGCTACTATGTTGTACATCTTGATAGATGACACAAATAGGAAAGTTTTAACTTGCTGCACTCAACCCTCTTCGTAGGATAGCAACTCATTCCAACAGCAGAACTATCTAACTTCACACAGTCCAGTGTTCGGGAATGAAGATGTTTCTTTTCTACAGAAACGACAGTAGAAATGAAATGAATCTACTAAGTTGTACATCTTGTTAGTTTATACAAACAAGGAAAGTTCTAACTTGCTGCACTCAACATTCTTCGTGGGAAAGCACCTCATTCCAAGAACCGAACCAACTTACTTCACACAGTACAGTGTTCGGGAATGAAGATGTTAGTTTTCTAAACAAAGTACGTTAGAAATGAGGACAAACTACTAAGTTTAACATCTTGATAGATTACACAAACTAGGAAACTTTGAACTTGCTGCACTCAACCCTCTTCGTAGGAAAGGAACTCATTCTGAGAGCAGAACTAGCTTATTTCACACAGTACAGTGTTCGGTAATGAAGATGTTTGTTTTCTAAACAAATTACTTTAGAATTAAGGTGAAACTACAAAGTTGTACATATTGTTAGATTACACAAACAAGGAAAGTTTGAACTTGCTGCACTCAGCCTTCTTCATGGGAAAGCAACTCATTCCAAGAGCAAAACTAGCTTACTTCACATAGAACAGTGTTTGGCAATGAACATGTTTGTTTTGTACAAACTACGTTAAAAGTGAGGTGAATCTACTAAGTTTTACATCTTGTTAGATTACACAAACAAGGAATGTTCTAACTTTCTGCACTCAACCCACTTCATAGGAAAGCAACTCATTCCGAGAATAGAACTACAATATTTCACACAGTACAGTGTTCGGCAATGAAGATGTTTCTTTTCTATAGAAACGACATTAGAAATGAAATGAATCTACTAAGTTGTACATCTTGTTATATTACACAAACAAGGAAAGTTTGAACTTGCTGCACTCAACCTTCTTTGTGGGAAAGCAACTCAATCCAAGAGCAGAACTAGCTTACTTCACACAGTAAGCACAGTGTTCGGAAATGAACATGTTCGTTTTGTAAACAAATTATGTTAGAAGTCAGGCGAATCTACTAAGTTGTGCATCTTGTTAGATTACTGAGAGCAGAACTAGCTTACTTCACACAGTACAGTGTACGGGAAAGAAGATGTTTTTTTTCTAAACAAACTACTTTAGAATTGAGCCAAAACTACTAAGTTTTACATCCTGTTAGATTACACAAAGTAGGAAAGTTTGAACTTGCTGCACTGAACTTTCTTCGTGGGAAAGCAACTCATTCCAAGAGCAGAACTCGCTAACTTCACACAGTACATGTTCGGGAAAGAAGATGTTTCTTTTCTATAGAAAAGACATTAGAAATGAAATGAGTCTACTAAGTTGTACATGTTGTTAGATGACACAAACTAGGAAAGTGTGAACTTGCTGCACTCAACCCTGTTCTTAGGAAAGCAACTCATTCCGAGAACAGAACTAGCGTATTTAACACAGTACAGTGTTCAGAAATGAAGATATTTGTTTTCTAAACAAACTACTTTAGAAATGAAGAGAATCTACTAAGATGTCCATCGTTTTAGATGACACAAAGTAGGACAGCTTGAACTTGCTGCACTCAAACTTCTCTGTAAGAAAGCAAATCATTCCAAGAGCAGAACTAGGTTCCTTCACACAGTACAGTGTTTGGCAATGAGGATGTTTGTTTTCTAAACAAACTACTTTAGAAATGAAGCGAATCTACTAAGTTTTACATCGTGTTAGGTGACACAGACTAAGAAAGTTCTAACTTGCTCCACTCAACCTTCTCCGTAGGAAAGCAACTCATTCCAAGACCAGAACTAGCTTACTTTACAAAGTAAGTACAGTGTTCAGAAAGGAACATCTTTGTTTTCTAAATAAATTACGGTATAAATATGGAGAATCTAGTAAGTTGTATATCTTGTTAGATTACACAAACAAGGAAAGTTTGAACTTGCTGCACCCAACCCTCTTCATACGAAAGCAACTCATTCCGAGAACAGAACAAGCTTATTTCACCCAGTGCAGTGTTCGGCAATGAAGATGTTTGTTTATAAACAAACTACGTTAGAAGTGAGGTGAACCTTCTAAGTGGTACATCTTGTTAGATTACACAAACAAGGAAAGTTTGAATTTGCTGCACTCAACCCACTTTGTAGGAAAACAGCTCATTCTGAGAATAGTACAAGCTTATTTTACAAAGTACAGTGTTCGGGAGTGAAGGCGTTGGTTTTCTAAAAAAACTACTTTAGAAATGAAGCGAATCTACTAAGTTGTACATCTTCTTAGATGACACAAACTAGGAATGTATGAACTTGCTGCACTTAACCTTCTTTGTAGGAAAGCAACTCATTCCAAGAGCAGAACTAGCTTACTTCACACAGTACAGAGTTTGGCAATTAACGTGTATTTTTTCTAACCAAACTACGTTAGAAGTGAAGCAAATCTAAGTTGTACATCTTATTACATGACACAACTAGGAAAGCCTGAACTTGCTGTACTCAACCTTCTTCGTGGGAAAACAACTCATTCCAAGAGCATAACTAGCTTACCTCACACAGTAAGTACAGTGTTCGGAAATGAATATATTTGTTTTCTAAACAAACTATGTTAGAAGTGAGGAGAGTCTACTAAGTTGTACATCTTGTTAGATTACACATACAAGGAAAGTTTGAACTTGCTGCACCTAACCCTCTTCGTAGTAAAGCAACTCATTCCGAGAACAGAACTAGCTTTTTAAACACAGTACAGTGTTTGGCGATGAAGATGTTTGTTTTCCAAACAAACTACTTTAGAAATGAAGCAAATCTACGAAGTTGTACATCTTTTGAGATCACACAAACTTGGAAAGTTTGAACTTTCTGCACTTAACAATCTTCGTAGGATAGCAACTCATTCCAAGAGCAGAACTAGCTTACATCACACAGTACAGTGTTCGGCAATGAACATGTTTGTTTTCTAAACAAACTACGTTAGAAACGAGGCAAAACTACGAAGTTGTATATCTTGATAGTTTACACAAACTAGGGAAGTTTGAACTTGCTGCACTCAACGTTCTTTGTAGGAAACCAAGTCATTCCAAGAGCAGAACTAGCTTATTTCACACAGTACAGTGTTCGGCAAGGAAGATGTTTGTTTTCCAAACAAACTACTTTAGAAATGAAGCAAATCTACTAAGTTTTACATCTTGTTAGATGACACTAACTAGGACACGTTGAACTTGCTGCACTCAACCTTCTTAGTGGGAGAGCAACTCATTCCAAGAGCAGAACTAGCTCACTTCACACAGTAAGTACAGTGCTCAGAAATTAATATGTTTGTTTTCTAAACAAACTATGTTAGAAATGTGTTTAATCTCCTAAGTTGTAAATCTTGTTAGATTACACAAACAAGGAAAGTTTGAACTTGCTGCACTGAACCCTGTTCGTTGGAAGGCAACTCATTCCAAGAGCAGAACTAGCTTACTTCACAGAGTACAGTGTTCGGCAATGAACATGTTTGTTTTCTAAACAAACAACGTTAGAAATGAGGTGAAACTACTAAGTTGTACATCTTGATACCTTACACAAACTAGGAAATTTTGAACTTGCTGCATTCAACCCTCATCCTAGGAAAGCAACTCATTCCGAGAGCAGAACTAGCTTATTTCACATGGTTCAGTGTTCGGCAATGAAAATGTTTGTTTTCTATAGAAACGACATTAGAAATGAAATGAATCTACTAAGTTGTACACCTTGTTAGATTACACAAACAAGGAAAGTTTGAACTTGCTGCACTCAACATTCTTCCTGGGAAAGCACCTCATTCCAAGAGCAGAACTAGCTTACTTCACACAGTAAGTACAGTTTCGGAAATGAACATGTTTGTTTTCTAAACAAACTACTTTAGAATTGAGGCGATACTACTAAATTGTACATCTTGTTTGATTACACAAACTAGGAAAGTTTGAAATTGCTGCACTCAACCTTCTTCGTGGGAAAGCAACTCATTCCAAGAGCAGAACTAGCTTATTTCAGAGTACAGTGTTCGGAAATGAAGATGTTTGTTTCTAAACAAACTATTTTAGAATTTAATTGAATCTACTAAGTTGTTCATCTTGTTAGATGACACAAACTAGGAAAGTTTGAACTTCTTGCACTCAACCTTCTTCGTAGGAAAGCAACTCATTCCATGAGCAGAACTAGCTTACTTCACGCAGTACAGTGGTCTGCGATGAAATTGTTGGTTTTCTAAACACACTACTTTAGCATTGAGGAGAATCTACTAAATTGTGCATCTTCTCCGATGACACAAACTAGGGGAGTCTGAACTTGCTGCACTCAACCTTCTTCACAGGAAAGCAACTTCCCACAGTACAGTGTTCCGGAATGAAGATGTTTCTTTTCTATAGAAACGACATTAGAAATGAAATGAATCTACTAAGTTGTACATCTTGTTAGATTTCACAAACTAGGAAAGGTTGAACTTGCTGCACTCAACCTTCTTCGTGGGAAAGCAACTCATTCCAATAGCAGAACTAGCTTACTTCACTAGGCACAGTGTTCGTCAATGAACGTGTTTGTTTTCTACACAAAGTATGTTAGAAGTGATGCGAATCTACTAAGTTGTACATCTTATTAGATTACACAAACTAGGAATGATTGAACTTGCTGCACTCAACCTTCTTCGTGGGAAAGCAACTCATTCCATGAGCAGAACTATCTTACTTCACACAGTACGTACAGAGTTCAGAAATGAACATCTCTGTTTTTGAAAAAAAACTATGTTAGACATGAGGCGAATCTACTAAGTTGTAAATCTTGTTAGATTGCACAAACAAGGAAAATTTGAACTTGCTGCACTCAACCCTCTTCCCAGGAAAGCAACTCAATCTGAGAACAGAACTAGCTTATTTACACAGTACAGTGTTTGGCAATGAACATGTTTGTTTTCTAAACAAACTACTTTAGAAATGAAGCGAATCTACTAACTTGTACACCTTGTAAGATGACACAAACTAAGAAAGTGTGAACTTGCTGGACTCAACCTTCTTCTTAGGAAAGCAATTCATTCGAAGATTAGAACTAGCTTACTTCACACAATACAGTGTTCGGAAATGAACATGTTTCTTCTTCCAAACAAACTACTTTAGAAGTGAGGTGAACCTACTAAGTTGTACATCTTGTTAGATAATAAAAACTCGGAATGTTTCAACTTGGTGGGCTCAACCTTCTTGGTGGGAAAGCAACTCATTCCAGAGCAGAACTAGCTTACTTCACACAGTAAGTACAGTGTTCGGAAATGAACATTTTTGTTTTCTAAACAAACTACGTTAGAAATGAGGTGAATGTACTAAGTTGTACATCTTGTTATTTTACACAAACAAGGAATGTTTCAACTTGCTGCACTCCACCCTCTTCGTAGGAAGGGAACTCATTCCGAGAACAGAACTAGCTTATTTAACACAGTACAGTGTTTGGTAATGAAGATGTTTGTTTTCTAAACAAACTGCTTTAGAATTGAGGCGAAACTACTAACTTGAACATCTTGTTAGATTACACAAATGAGGAAAGTTTGAACTTGCTGCACTCAACCTTCTTCGCGGGAAAACAAGTCATTCCAACAGCAGAACTAGCGTACTTCACACAGTACAGTGTTCGGAAATGAACATATTTGTTTTCTAAACATACTACGTTTGAAGTGAGGGAAATCTACCAATTTGTACATCTTGTTGGATTAAAACAACAAGGAAAGTTTGAACTTGCTGCACTAAACCCTCTTCGTAGGAAAGCACCTCCTTGTTAGAGCAGAACTAGCATATTTCACACAGTACAGTGTTCGGTAATGAAGATGTTTGTTTTCTAAACAAACTACTTTAGAAATGAGGCCAAACTACTAAGTTGTATATCGTCATAGATTGTACAAACTAGGAAAGTTTGAACTTACTACACTCAAAACCTCTTCCTAGGAAAGCAACTCATTCCGAGAGCAGAACTAGCTTATTTCACACAGTACTGTGTTTGGTAATGACAATGTTTGTTTTCCAAACAAACTACTTTAGAATTTAGGCTAAACTACAAAGTTGTACATCTTGTTAGATTACAGAAACTCGGAAACATTGAAATTGATGCACTCAACCTTCTTTGTGGAAAAGCAACTCATTCCAATAGCATAACTAGCTTAGTTCACAGAGTACAGTGTTCGGCAATGAACATGTTTGTTTTCTAAACAAACTACATTAGAAATGAGGCGAATCTACTAAGTTGTACATCTTGTTAGATGACACAAACTAGGAAAGTTTTAAATTGCTGCACTCAACCTTCTTCGTAGGAAAGCAACTCATTCCAAGTGTGGAACTAGCTTACTTCACACAGTACAGTGTTCAGCAATGAACATGTTTGTTTTCTATACAAGCTACAATTATAAAAGAGGTGAAACTACTAAGTTGTACATCTAGATAGATTACACAAACTAGGAAAGTTTGAATTGCTGCACTCAACCTTCTACGTGGGAAAGCAACTCATTCCATGAGAACTAGCTTACTTCACACTGTATGTCCAGTGTTCAGAAATGAGCATGTTTCTTTTCTAAACAAACTACATTAGAAAAGAGGCGAATCTACTAAGTTGTACATCTTGTCAGATTACACAAACAAGGAAAGTTTGAACTTGCTGCACTCAACCCTCTTGTATGAAAGCAATTCAATCCGAGAACAGAAGTGGCTTATTTAACACAGTACAGTGTTTGGCAATGACAATGTTTGTTTTCTAAACAAACTACTTTAAAAATGAAGCGAATATACTAAGTTGTACATCTAGTTAGACGACACACACTAGGAAAATTTGAACTTGCTTCACTCAACAATCTTCCTAGGAAAGCAACTCATTCCAAGAGCAGAACTAGCTTACTTCACACAGCACAGTGTTCGGCAATAAACATGTTTGTTTTCTAAACAAACTATGTTAGAATTGAGGTGAATATTCTAAGTCGTACATCTCATTAAGTTACACAAACAAGGAAAGTTTGAACTTGCTGCACTCAACCCTCTTTGTAGGAAAGCAACTCATTCCAAGAGGAAATTGCTTACTTCACACAGTACAGTGTTAGTCAATGAACACGTTTGTTTTGTAAACAAACTACTTTAGAAATGAAGCAAATGTACTAAGTTGTACAACTTGTTAGATGACACAAACTAGGAAAGTTTGAACTTGATGCACTCAACTTTCTTTGTAAGAAAGCAACTCAATCCAAGAGCAGAACTAGCTTACCTCACACAGCACAGTGTTCAGCAATGAACATGTATTTTTTCTAAACAAACTACTTTGGAATTTAGGCGAATCTACTAAGTTGAACATCTTGTTAGATGACACAAACTATGAAAGTCTGAACTTGCTGCACTCAACCTTCTTTGTAGGAAAGCAACTCATTCCAAGAGCAGAACTAGCTTACTTCACACAATAAGTACGGTGTTCGGAAATGAACATGTTTGTTTTCTGAACAAACTACATTAGAAATGAGGCGAATCTACTAAGTTGTACATCTTGTTAGATTACACAAACAAGGAAAGTTTGAACTTGCTGCACTCAACCCTCTTCATAGGAAAGCAACTCATTCTGAGAACAGATCTAGCTTATTTCACACAATACAGTGTTCGGTAATGAAGATATTTGTTTTCTAAACAAACTGCTCTAGAATCGAGGGAAAACTACTAAGTTGTATATCTTGTTAGACTACACAAACTAGGAAAGATTGAACTTGCTGCACTCAACCTCCTTCGTGGGAAAGCAACTCATTCCAAGAGCAGAACTAGCTTAATTCACACAGCAAGTACAGTGTTCGGAAATGAACATTTTTGTTTTGTAAACAGACTATGTTATAAATGAGGTGAATCTACTAAGTTGTACATCTTGTTAGATTACACAAACAAGGAAACTTTGAACTTGCTTCACTCAACCCTCTTCGTAGATAAGCAACTCATTCTGAGAACACAACTAACTTATTTCACACAGTACAGTGTTCTGCAATGAAGATGTTTGTTTTCTAAACAAACTACTTTAGAAATGAAGTGAATCTACTATGTTGTACATCTTGTTAGATGACACAAACTAGGAAAGTTTGAACTTGGTGCACTCAACCTTCTTCGTGGGAAAGCAACTCATTCCAAGAACAGAACTAGCTTACTTCACACAGTAATTACAGTGTTCGGAAATGAACATATTTGTTTTTTAAACAAACTATGTTAGAAATGAGGCGAATCTACTAAGTTGTACTTCTTGTTGGATTACACAAACAAGGAAATTTTGACCTTGCTGCACTCAACCCTCTTCGGAGGAAACCAACTCATTCCTAGAACAGAACTAGCTTATTTCACACAGTACAGTGTTCGGCAATGAAGAGTTTTGTTTTCTAAACAAACTATGTTAGAAGTGAGGCGAATCTACTAAGTTGTACATCTTATTAGATTACACAAACAAGGAAAGTTTGAACTTGGTGCACTGAACTCAATTCGTAGGAAAGCAATTCATTCCGAGAACTGAACTAGCTTATTTAACACAGTACAGTGTTTGGCAATTAAGATGTTTGTTGTCTAACCAAACTACTTTAGAAATGAAGCGAATCTACTAAGTTGTACACCTTGTTAGATGACACAAACAAATAAAGGCTGAAGTTGCTGTACTTAACCTCTTCGTAGGAAAGCCACTCATTCCAAGAGAAGAACCAGCTTATTTCACACAGTACAGTGTTTGGCAATGAAGATGTTTGTTTTCTATAGAAAGTACTTTAGAAATGAAGCGAATCTACTAAGTTGTACATATGGGTAGATGACACAAACTAGGAAAGTCTGAACTTGTTGATCTTAACCTTCTTCGTAGGAAAGCAACTCATTCCAAGAGCAGAACTAGCTTACTTCACACAGTACAGTGTTCTGCAATGTTTTTTTTCTAAACAAACTACACTAGAAGTGAGGCGAATCTACTAAGTTGTGCATTTTGTTAGGTTACACAAACAAGGAAAGTTTGAACTTGCTGTACTCAACTCTCTTCATAGGAAAACAACTCCTTCAAGTACAGAACTAGCTTATTTAGTACAGTACAGTGTTCACCAATGAAGATGTTTGTTTTCTAAACAAACTACTTTAGAAATGAAGTGAATCTACTAAGTTGTATATCTTTTTAGATGACACTAGCTAGGAAAGTTTGAACTTGCTGCACTCCACTGCCTTCGTTGGAAAGCAACTCGATCCAAGAGCAGAACTAGCTTACTTCACACAGTAAGTACATAGTTCTGAAATGAACATGAGGCAAATGTAGTAAGTTGTACATCTTGTTACATTACACAAACAAGGAAAGGTTGAACTTGCTGCACTGAACACTCTTTAGGAAAGCAACTCCTTCTGAGAAGAGAACTAGCTTATTTAACAAAGCACAGTGTTTGGCAATGAAGTTGTTTGTTTTCTAAACAAACTATATTAGAAATGAAGCAAATTTACTAAGTTGTACATCTTGATAGGTTACACAAACTAGGAAAGTTTTAACTTGCTGCACTCAACCTTCTTCGTGGGAAAGCAACTCATTCTAATAGCAGAAGTAGCTTACTTCACACTGTACAGTGTTCAGGAAAAGTTTGACTTTTTGTTTTCTAAACAAACTACATTAGAAATGAGGCAAATCTACTAAGTTGTACATCTTGTTAGATTACACAAACTAGGAAAGTGTGAACTTTGCACTCAACCCTTTCCGTGGGAAAGCAACTCATTCCAGAACAGAACTAGCGTATTTAACACAGTACAGTGTTCAGAAATGAACATATTTGTTTTCTAAACAAACTACTTTAGAAATGAAGAGAATCTACTAAGTTGTACATCTTGTTAGATAACACAAAGTAGGACAGTTTGAACTTGCTGCACTCAAACTTCTCTGTGGGAAAGCAACTCATTCCAAGAGCAGAACTAGGTTCCTTCACAGTAAGTACAGTGTTCAGAAATGAGGATGTTTGTTTTCTAAACAAACTACTTTAGAAATGAAATGAATCTACTAAGTTTTACATCTTGTTAGATTACACAGACTAGGAAAGTTCTAACTTGCTGCACTCAACCTTCTTCCGTGGGAAAGCAACTCATTCCAAGATCAGAACTAGCTGACTTCACAAACAATACAGTGTTCAGAAATGAACATCTTTGTTTTCTAAATAAATTACATTTGAAATGGAGAATCTACTAAGTTGTACATCTTGTTAGATTACACAAACAAGGAAAGTTTGAACTTGCTGCACTCAACCTTCTTGTGGGAAAGCAACTCATTCCAAGATCAGAACTAGCTTATTTCACACAGTGCAGTGTTTGGCAATGAACATGTTTGTTTTATAAACAAACTATGTTAGAAGTGAGGTGAATCTACTAAGATGTACATCTTGTTAGATTACACAAACAAGGAAAGTTTGAATTTGCTGCACTCAACCTTCTTTGTAGGAAAACAACTCATTCCAAGAGCAGAACTAGCTTATTTTACAAAGTACAGTGTTTGGCAATGAACATGTTTGTTTTCTAAAAAAACTACTTTAGAAATGAGGCCAATCTACTAAGTTGTACATCTTCTTAGATGACACAAACTAGGAAAGTTTGAACTTGCTGCACTTCAACCTTCTTCTTAGGAAAGCAACTCATTCCAAGAGCAGAACTAGCTTACTTCACACAGTACAGTGTTTGGCAATGAACATGTTTTTTTTCTAAACAAACTACGTTAGAAGTGAAGCAAATCTACTAAGTTGTACATCTTCTTAGACTACACAAACAAGGAAAGTTTGAACTTGCTGTACTCAACCTTCTTAGTGGGAAAGCAACTCATTCCAAGAGCAGAACTAGCTTACTTCACACAGTAAGTACAGTGTTCGGAAATGAAGATGTTTGTTTTCTAAACAAACTACATTAGAAATAAAAGAATCTACTAAGTTGTACATCTTGTTAGATTACACAAACAAGGAAAGTTTGAACTTGCTGCACTAACCCTCTTCGTAGTAAAGCAACTCATTCTAAGAACAGAACTAGCTTTTTAAACACAGTACAGTGTTTGCAATGAAGATGTTTGTTTTCCAAACAAACTACTTTAGAAATGAAGCAAATCTACAAAGTTGTACATCTTTTTAGATGACACAAACTAGGAAAGTTTGAACTTGCTGCACTCAACAATCTTCGGAGGAAAGCAACTCATTCCAAGAGCAGAACTAGCTAATTTCACACAGTACAGTGTTTGCAAATGAACATGTTTGTTTTCTAAACAAACTACGTTAGAAACGAGGCAAATCTACTAAGTTGTACATCTTGTTAGATTACACAAACTAGGAAAGTTTGAACTTGCTGCACTCAACCCGTTCTTTGTAGGAAACCAACTCATTCCAAGAGCAGAACTAGCTTATTTCACACAGTACAGTGTTCAGCAATGAAGATGTTTGTTTTCCAAACAAACTACTTTAGAAATGAAGCAAATCTACTAAGTTTTACATCTTGTTAGATGACACTAACTAGGAAACGTTGAACTTGCTGCACTCAACCTTCTTTGTGGGAGAGCAACTCATTCCAAGAGCAGAACTAGCTCACTTCACACAGTAAGTACAGTGCTCAGAAATTAATATGTTTGTTTTCTAAACAAACTATGTTAGAAATGTGTTTAATCTACTAAGTTGTAAATCTTGTTAGATTACACAAACAAGGAAAGTTTGAACTTGCTGCACTGAACCCTGTTCGTTGGAAGGCAACTCATTCCAAGAGCAGAACTAGCTTACTTCACAGAGTACAGTGTTCAGCAATGAACATGTTTGTTTTCTAAACAAACAACGTTAGAAATGAGGCAAAACTACTAAGTTGTACATCTTGATAGATTACACAAACTAGGAAATTTTGAACTTGCTGCATTCAACCCTCATCCTAGGAAAGCAACTCATTCTGAGAGCAGAACTAGCTTATTTCACATGGTTCAGTGTTCGGCAATGAAAATGTTTGTTTTCTATAGAAACGACATTAGAAATGAAATGAATCTACTAAGTTGTACACCTTGTTAGATTACACAAACAAGGAAAGTTTGAACTTGCTGCACTCAACATTCTTCGTGGGAAAGCACCTCATTCCAAGAGCAGAACTAGCTTACTTCACACAGTAAGTACAGTTTCGGAAATGAACATGTTTGTTTTCTAAACAAATTACTTTAGAATTGAGGCGATACTACTAAATTGTACATCTTGTTTGATTACACAAACTAGGAAAGTTTGAACTTGCTGCACTCAACCTTCTTCGTGGGAAAGCAACTCATTCCAAGAGCAGAACTAGCTTATTTCAGAGTACAGTGTTCGGAAATGAAGATGTTTGTTTTCTAAACAAACTATTTTAGAATTTAATTGAATCTACTAAGTTGTTCATCTTGTTAGATGACACAAACTAGGAAAGTTTGAACTTCTTGCACTCAACCTTCTTCGTAGGAAAGCAACTCATTCCATGAGCAGAACTAGCTTATTTCACACAGTACAGTGGTCTGAAATGAAGATGTTGGTTTTCTAAACACACTACTTTAGCATTGAGGAGAATCTACTAAATTGTGCATCTTCTTCGATGACACAAACTAGGGGAGTCTGAACTTGCTGCACTCAACCTTCTTCACAGGAAAGCAACTCATTCCAAGAGCAGAACTAGCTTACTTCACACAGTACAGTGTTCCGGAATGAAGATGTTTCTTTTCTATAGAAACGACATTAGAAATGAAATGAATCTACTAAGTTGTACATCTTGTTAGATTTCACAAACTAGGAAAGGTTGAACTTGCTGCACTCAACCTTCTTCGTGGGAAAGCAACTCATTCCAATAGCAGAACTAGCTTACTTCACTAGGTACAGTGTTCGTCAATGAACGTGTTTGTTTTCTACACAAAGTATGTTAGAAATGATGCGAATCTACTAAGTTGTACATCTTATTAGATTACACAAACTAGGAATGATTGAACTTGCTGCACTCAACCTTCTTCGTGGGAAAGCAACTCATTCCATGAGCAGAACTATCTTACTTCACACACACGTACAGAGTTCAGAAATGAACATCTCTGTTTTTGAAAAAAACTATGTTAGACATGAGGCGAATCTACTAAGTTGTAAATCTTGTTAGATTGCACAAACAAGGAAAATTTGAACTTGCTGCACTCAACCCTCTTCCCAGGAAAGCAACTCAATCTGAGAACAGAACTAGCTTATTTACACAGTACAGTGTTTGGCAATGAACATGTTTGTTTTCTAAACAAACTACTTTAGAAATGAAGTGAATCTACTAACTTGTACACCTTGTAAGATGACACAAACTAAGAAAGTGTGAACTTGCTGGACTCAACCTTCTTCTTAGGAAAGCAATTCATTCGAAGATTAGAACTAGCTTACTTCACACAATACAGTGTTCGGAAATGAACATGTTTCTTCTTCCAAACAAACTACTTTAGAAGTGAGGTGAACCTACTAAGTTGTACATCTTGTTAGATAATACAAACTCGGAATGTTTCAACTTGGTGGGCTCAACCTTCTTGGTGGGAAAGCAACTCATTCCAGAGCAGAACTAGCTTACTTCACACAGTAAGTACAGTGTTCGGAAATGAACATGTTTGTTTTCTAAACAAACTACGTTAGAAATGAGGTGAATGTACTAAGTTGTACATCTTGTTATTTTACACAAACAAGGAATGTTTCAACTTGCTGCACTCCACCCTCTTCGTAGGAAGGCAACTCATTCCGAGAACAGAACTAGCTTATTTAACACAGTACAGTGTTTGGTAATGAAGATGTTTGTTTTCTAAACAAACTGCTTTAGAATTGAGGTGAAACTACTAACTTGAACATCTTGTTAGATTACACAAATGAGGAAAGTTTGAACTTGCTGCACTCAACCTTTCTTCGGGAAAACAAGTCATTCCAACAGCAGAACTAGCTTACTTCACACAGTACAGTGTTTGGAAATGAACATATTTGTTTTCTAAACATACTACGTTTGAAGTGAGGGAAATCTACCAATTTGTACATCTTGTTGGATTAAAACAACAAGGAAAGTTTGAACTTGCTGCACTAAACCCTCTTCGTAGGAAAGCACCTCCTTGTTAGAGCAGAACTAGCATATTTCACACAGTACAGTGTTTGTAATGAAGATGTTTGTTTTCTAAACAAACTACTTTAGAAATGAGGCCAAACTACTAAGTTGTATATCGTTGTTAGATTGTACAAACTAGGAAAGTTTGAACTTACTACACTCAAAACCTCTTCCTAGGAAAGCAACTCATTCCGAGAGCAGAACTAGCTTATTTCACACAGTACTGTGTTTGGTAATGACAATGTTTGTTTTCCAAACAAACTACTTTAGAATTTAGGCTAAACTACAAAGTTGTACATCTTGTTAGATTACAGAAACTGGAAACATTGAAATTGATGCACTCAACCTTCTTTGTGGAAAAGCAACTCATTCCAATAGCATAACTAGCTTAGTTCACAGAGTACAGTGTTCGGCAATGAACATGTTTGTTTTCTAAACAAACTACATTAGAAATGAGGCGAATCTACTAAGTTGTACATCTTGTTAGATGACACAAACTAGGAAAGTTTTAAATTGCTGCACTCAACCTTCTTCGTAGGAAAGCAACTCATTCCAAGTGTGGAACTAGCTTACTTCACACAGTACAGTGTTCAGCAATGAACATGTTTGTTTTCTATACAAGCTACAATTATAAAAGAGGTGAAACTACTAAGTTGTACATCTAGATAGATTACACAAACTAGGAAAGTTTGAATTGCTGCACTCAACCTTCTTCGTGGGAAAGCAACTCATTCCATGAGAACTAGCTTACTTCACACTGTATGTCCAGTGTTCAGAAATGAGCATGTTTCTTTTCTAAACAAACTACATTAGAAAAGAGGCGAATCTACTAAGTTGTACATCTTCTCAGATTACACAAACAAGGAAAGTTTGAACTTGCTGCACTCAACCCTCTTGTATGAAAGCAATTCAATCCGAGAACAGAAGTGGCTTATTTAACACAGTACAGTGTTTGGCAATGACAATGTTTGTTTTCTAAACAAACTACTTTAAAAATGAAATGAATATACTAAGTTGTACATCTAGTTAGACGACACAAACTAGGAAAATTTGAACTTGCTTCACTCAACAATCTTCCTAGGAAAGCAACTCATTCCAAGAGCAGAACTAGCTTACTTCACACAGCACAGTGTTAGGCAATAAACATGTTTGTTTTCTAAACAAACTATGTTAGAAATGAGGTGAATATTCTAAGTCGTACATCTCATTAAGTTACACAAACAAGGAAAGTTTGAACTTGCTGCACTCAACCCTCTTTGTAGGAAAGCAACTCATTCCAAGAGGAAATTGCTTATTTCACACAGTACAGTGTTAGTCAATGAACACGTTTGTTTTGTAAACAAACTACTTTAGAAATGAAGCAAATGTACTAAGTTGTACAACTTGTTAGATGACACAAACTAGGAAAGTTTGAACTTGATGCACTCAACTTTCTTTGTAAGAAAGCAACTCAATCCAAGAGCAGAACTAGCTTATTTCACACAGCACAGTGTTCAGCAATGAACATGTATTTTTTCTAAACAAACTACTTTGGAATTTAGGCGAATCTACTAAGTTGAACATCTTGTTAGATGACACAAACTATGAAAGTCTGAACTTGCTGCACTCAACCTTCTTTGTAGGAAAGCAACTCATTCCAAGAGCAGAACTAGCTTACTTCACACAATAAGTGTGTTCGGAAATGAACATGTTTGTTTTCTAAACAAACTACATTAGAAATGAGGCGAATCTACTAAGTTGTACATCTTGTTAGATTACACAAACAAGGAAAGTTTGAACTTGCTGCACTCAACCCTCTTCATAGGAAAGCAACTCATTCTGAGAACAGAACTAGCTTATTTAACACAGTACAGTGTTCGGAAATGAAGATGTTTGTTTTCTAAACAAACTGCTCTAGAATCGAGGGAAAACTACTAAGTTGTATATCTTGTTAGACTACACAAACTAGGAAAGATTGAACTTGCTGCACTCAACCTCCTTCGTGGGAAAGCAACTCATTCCAAGAGCAGAACTAGCTTAATTCACACAGCAAGTACAGTGTTCGGAAATGAACATTTTTGTTTTGTAAACAGACTATGTTATAAATGAGGTGAATCTACTAAGTTGTACATCTTGTTAGATTACACAAACAAGGAAACTTTGAACTTGCTTCACTCAACCCTCTTCGTAGATAAGCAACTCATTCTGAGAACAGAACTAGCTTATTTAACACAGTACAGTGTTCGGAAATGAAGATGTTTGTTTTCTAAACAAACTACTTTAGAAATGAAGCGAATCTACTATGTTGTACATCTTTTTAGATGACACAAACTAGGAAAGTTTGAACTTGGTGCACTCAACCTTCTTCGTAGGAAAGCAACTCATTCCAAGAGCAGAACTAGCTTACTTCACACAGGAAGTACAGTGTTTGCAAAATGAACATATTTGTTTTTAAACAAACTATGTTAGAAATGAGGCGAATCTACTAAGTTGTACTTCTTGTTGGATTACACAAACAAGGAAATTTTGACCTTGCTGCACTCAACCCTCTTCGGAGGAAACCAACTCATTCCTAGAACAGAACTAGCTTATTTCACACAGTACAGTGTTCGGCAATGAAGAGTTTTGTTTTCTAAACAAACTATGTTAGAAGTGAGGCGAATCTACTAAGTTGTACATCTTATTAGATTACACAAACAAGGAAAGTTTGAACTTGGTGCACTGAACTCTTTGTAGGAAAGCAATTCATTCGAGAACTGAACTAGCTTATTTAACACAGTACAGTGTTTGGCAATTAAGATGTTTGTTGTCTAACCAAACTACTTTAGAAATGAAGCGAATCTACTAAGTTGTACACCTTGTTAGATGACACAAACAAATAAAGGCTGAAGTTGCTGTACTTAACCTCTTCTGTAGGAAAGCCACTCATTCCAAGAGAAGAACCAGCTTATTTCACACAGTACAGTGTTTGGCAATGAAGATGTTTGTTTTCTATAGAAAGTACTTTAGAAATGAAGCGAATCTACTAAGTTGTACATATGGGTAGATGACACAAACTAGGAAAGTCTGAACTTGTTGATCTTAACCTTCTTCGTAGGAAAGCAACTCATTCCAAGAGCAGAACTAGCTTACTTCACACAGTACAGTGTTCTGCAATGTTTTTTTTCTAAACAAACTACACTAGAAGTGAGGCGAATCTACTAAGTTGTGCATTTTGTTAGGTTACACAAACAAGGAAAGTTTGAACTTGCTGTACTCAACTCTCTTCATAGGAAAACAACTCCTTCAAGTACAGAACTAGCTTATTTAGTACAGTACAGTGTTCACCAATGAAGATGTTTGTTTTCTAAACAAACTACTTTAGAAATGAAGTGAATCTACTAAGTTGTATATCTTTTTAGATGACACTAGCTAGGAAAGTTTGAACTTGCTGCACTCCACTGCCTTCGTTGGAAAGCAACTCGATCCAAGAGCAGAACTAGCTTACTTCACACAGTAAGTACATAGTTCTGAAATGAACATGAGGCAAATGTAGTAAGTTGTACATCTTGTTACATTACACAAACAAGGAAAGGTTGAACTCGCTGCACTGAACACTCTTCGTAGGAAAGCAACTCCTTCTGAGAAGAGAACTAGCTTATTTAACAAAGCACAGTGTTTGGCAATGAAGTTGTTTGTTTTCTAAACAAACTATATTAGAAATGAAGCAAATTTACTAAGTTGTACATCTTGATAGGTTACACAAACTAGGAAAGTTTTAACTTGCTGCACTCAACCTTCTTCGTGGGAAAGAAACTCATTCTAATAGCAGAAGTAGCTTACTTCACACTGTACAGTGTTCAGGAATGAACATATTTGTTTTCTAAACAAACTACATTAGAAGCGAGGCAAATCTACTAAGTTATACATCTTCTTAGATTACACAAGAAGGAAAGTTTGTACTTTTTGAACTCAACGCACTTCAGAGGAAAGCAACTAATACTTTAGGAGTGAGGCGAATCTACTAAGTTGTACATCTTGTTAGATAACACAAACTAGGAAAGTTGGAACTTGCTGCACTCAACCTTTTCCGTGGGACAGCAACTCATTCCAACAGCAGAACTAGCTTACTTCACCCAGTAAGTACAGTGTTCAGAAATGAACAAGTTTGTTTTCTAAACAAACTACGTTAGAAATGAGGTGAATGTACTAAGTTGTACATCTTGTTAGATTACACAAACAAGGGATGTTTGAACTTGCTGCACTCAACCTTCTTAGTGGGAAACCAACTCATTCCAAGAGCAGGACTAGCTTTCTTCACACAATATAGTGTTCAGGAATGAAGATATTTCTTTCCTATAGACACCACATTTGAAATGAAATGAATCTACTAAGTTATACATCTTGTCAGATTACACACTAGGAAAGTTCGAACTTGCTGCACTCAACCTTCTTCGTGGGAAAGCAACTCATTCCAAGATCAGAACTAGCTGACATCACACAGTACAGTGTTCAGAAATGAACATGTTTGTTTTCTAAACAAACTATGTTAGAAATGAGGTGAATCTACTAAGATGTACATCTTGTTAGATTACACAAAAAAGGAAAGTTTGGACTTGCTGCACTCAACCTTCTTTGTAGGAAATCAACTCATTCCAAGAGCAGAACTAGCTTACTTCACACAGTCCAGTGTTTGGCAATGAACATGTTTGTTTTCCAAACGAACTACTTTAGAATTGAGGCCAATCTACTAAGTTGTACATCTTCTTAGATGTTAGAAACTAGGAAAGACTGAATTTACTGCACTCAACCTTCTTCTTAGGAAACAAACTCATTCCAAGAGCACAGCTAGCTTACTTCACACAGTACAGTGTTCGGCAATGAACATATTTGTTTTCTAAACAAACTACGTTAGAAGTCAGGCGAATCTACTGAGTTGTACATCTTCTTAGACTACACAAACAAGGAAAGTTTGAACTTGCTGCACTCAACCTTCTTAGTGGGAAAGCAACTCATTCCAAGAGCAGAACTAGCTTACTTCACACAGAAAAGTGTTCGGGAATGAAGATGTTTCTTTTCTATAGAAACGACATTAGAAATAAAATGAATCTACTAAGTTGTACATCTTGTTAGATTACACAAACAAGGAAAGTTTGAACTTGCTGAACTCCACCCTTTTCGTACAAAAGCAACTCATTCTAAGAACAGAACTAACTTATTTAACACAGTACAGTGTTCGACAATGAAGACGTTTGTTTTCCAAACAAACGAATTTGGATATGCAGCAAATCTACAAAGTTTTACATCTTATTAGATGAAACAAACTAGGAAAGTTGGAACGTGCTGCACTCAACTTTCTTCGGAGGAAAGCAACTCATTCCAAGAGCAGAACTAGCTAACTTCACACAGTACAGTGTTTGCAAATGAACATGTTTGTTTTGTAAACAATCTACGTTAGAAGTGAGGCGAATCAACTAAGTTGTACATCTTGTTAGATTACACAAACAAGGAAAGGTTGAACTTGCTGCACTCAACCCTCTTTGTCGGAAAGCAACTCATTCCGAGAACAGAACTAGCTAATTTAACACAGTACAGTGTTCAGCAATGAAGATGTTTGTTTTATAAACAAACTACTTTACAAATGAAGTGAATCTACTACGTTGTACATCTTGTTAGATGACACAAACTAGGAAAGTTTGAACTTGCTGCATTCAGCCTTCTTTGTAGGAAAGCAACTCATTTGAAGAGCAGAACTAGCTTACTTCACACTGTCCAGTGTTCGGCAATGAACATGTTTGTTTTCCAAATGAACTACTTTAGAATTGAGGTGAATATACTAAGTTGTACATCTTGTTAGATGACACAAACCAGGAAAGACTGAACTTACTGCACTCAACCTTCTTCGTAGGAAAGCAACTCATTCCAAGAGCAGAACTAGCTTACTTTACACAGTACAGTGTTCAGCAATGAACATGTTTGTTTTCTAAATCAACATACGTTAGAAGAGAGGCAAATCTACAAAGTTGTATATCTTATTAGATTATACAAACAAGGAAAGTTTGAACTTTCTGCACTCAACCCTCTTCGTAGGAAAGCAACTCATTCTGAGAGCAGAACTAGCTTTCTTCACACAATACAGTTGTCAGAAATGAACATGTTTGTTTTCTAAACAAACTACGTTAGAAATGAGGCAAAACTACTAAGTTCTATATCTAGACAGATTACACAAACTAGGAAAGTTTGTACTTGCTGAACTCAACCCTCTTCGTAGGAAAGCAACTCATTCTGAGAACAGAACTAGCTTATTTCACAAACTAGTTTATTAATGAAGCGAATCTACTAAGTTGTACAACTGGTGAGATGACAAAAACTAGGATAGTTTGAACTTGCTGCACTTAACCTACTTCGTGGGAAAGCAACTCATTACAAGAGCAGAACTAACTTACTTCACACAGTACAGTATTCGGCAATGAACATGTTTGTTTTCTAAACAAATTAAGTTAGAAATGAGGTGAATCTACTAAGTTGTACATCTTGTTAGATTACACAAACAAGGAAAGTTTGATCTTACTGCACTCAACCCACTTCGGAGGAAAACAATTCATTTCGAGAAAGGAACAAGCATATTTAACACAGTACAGTGTTCGGAAATGAAGATGTTTGTTTTCTAATCAATCTACTTTAGAAATGAAGAGAATCTACAAAGTTGTTAGATGACACAAACTAGGAAAGTTTGAATTTGCTGCACTCATCCATGTTCGTGGGAAAACAACTCATTCTGAAAACAGAACTTACTCATTTCACACAGTACAGTGTTCGGTAATGAAGATGTTTCTTTTCTAAACAAAAAATTTAGAATTAAGGGGAAACTACGAAGTTGTACATCTTGTTAGAATACACAATCTAGGAATGTTTGAAATTGCTGCACTCAACCTTCTTCGTGGGAAAGCAACTGATTCCAAGAGCAGAACTAGCTTACTTCACACAGTACAGTGTTCGGGAATGAAGATGTTTCTTTTGTATAGAAACGACATTAGAAATGAAACGAATCTACTAAGTTGTACATCTTGTTAGATTACACAAACTAGGAAAGTTTGAACTTGCTGCACTCAACCTTCTTCGTGGGAAAGGAACTCATTCCAAGAGCAGAACTAGATTACTTCACACAGTACAGTGTTCGGCAATGGACGTGTTTGTTTTCTAAACAAACTACATTAGAAATGAGGCGAATTTACTAAGTTGTACATCTTGATAGATGACACAAACTAGGAGAGTTTGAACTGCTGCACTCAACCCTCCTCGTAGGAAAGCAACTCATTCTGGGAGCAGAACTAGCTTATTTAACACAGTACAGTGATCGGCAATGAAGATGTTTGTTTTCTAAACGAACTACTTTAGAAATGAAGCAAAACTACTAAGTTGTACATCTTCTTAGACTACACAAACTACGAAAGTTTGAACTTGCTGCACTCAACCTGCTTCATAGGAAAGTAACTCATTCCATGAGCAAAACTAGCTTACATCAGATAATATAGTGTTCGGCAATGAACATGTTGGTTTTCTAAACAAAATACGTTAGAAATGAGGTGAAACTACTGAGTGATAGATTACACAAACTAGGAAAGCTTGACCTTGCTGCACTCAACCCTCTTCCTAGCAAAGCAACTCATTCCGAGAGCAGAACTAGCTTACTTCACACTGTACAGTGTGCGGCAATGAACATGTTTGTTTTCTAAACAAACTACATAGAAAAGAAGTGAATCTACTAAGTTGTACATCTTGTTAGATGACACTAACTAGGAAACTTTGAACTTGGTGCACGCAACCTTCTTCGTAGTAAAGCAACTGATTCCAAGAGCAGAACTATCCAACTTCACACAGTACACTGTTCGGCAATGAACATGTTTGTTTTCTAAACAAACTACAATAGAAGTAAGGTGAATCTACTAAGTTGTACATCTTTTTAGATTACACAAACTAGGAAAGGTAGAACTTGCTGCACTCAACATTCTTCGTGGGAAAGCAACTCATTCCAAGAGCAGAACTAGCTTAGTTCTAACAGTAAGTACAGTGTTTGGGAATGAACATGTGTGTTTTCTAAACAAATTACGTTAGAAATGAGGTGAATCTACTGAGTTGTACATCGTTTTATATTACACAAACAAGGAAAGTTTGAACTTGTGCACTCAATCCTCTTCGTACGAAAGCAACTCATTCTGAGAACAGAACTAGCTTACTTCACACAGTACAGTGTTCAGCAATGAACATGTTCGTTTTCTTAAAAAACTACTTTAGGATTGAGGTGAATCTACTAAGTTGTAGATCTTCTTAGATTACACAAACAAGGAAAGTTTGAACTTCCTGCACTCAACCCACTTCGTAGGAAAGCAACTCATTCCGAGAACAAAACTAGCTTATTTAACATAGCACAGTGTTTGGAAATAAAGGTGTTTGTTGTCTAAACAAACTACTTTAGAAATGAAGCGAATCTACTAAGTTGTACATTTTGTTAGATGACACAAACTAGGAAAGTCTGAACTTGCTGCACCCAACCTTCTTCGTAAGAAAGCAACTCATTCCAAGAGCAGAACTAGCTTTCTTCACACAGTACATGTTCAGTAAAAACATGTTTGTTTTCTAAGGAAACTAAGTTACAAGTGAGGCGAATCTACTAAGTTGTACATCTTGTTAGACGACACAAACTTGGAAAGCTTGAAGTTGCTGCACTCAACCCTCTTCCTCGGAAAGCAACTCATTCTGAGAACAGAACTAGCTTACTTCACACAGTACAATGTTCGGCAATGAACATGTTTGTTTTCTAAACAAACTCCATTACAATTGAGGCCAAACTACTAATTTGTACATCTAGATAGATTACACAAACTAGGAAAGTTTGAACTTGCTGCACTCAACCCTCTTCATAGGAAACCATCTCATTCCGAGAGCAGAACTAGCTTATTTCACACAGCACAGTATTCGGTAATGAAGGTGATTGCTTTCTAAACAAATTCCGTTACAATTGAGGTGAAACTACTAATTTGTACATCTTCTTAGATTACAAAAACTAGGAACGTTTAACTTTCTGCACTCAACCTTCTTCATGGGAAAGCAACTCATTCCAAGGGCAGAACTAGTTTACTTCACACAGTACAGTGTTCGGAAATGAAAATGTTCCTTTTCTATAGAAACGACATTAGAAATGAAATGACCCTACTAACTTGTACACCTTCTTAGATTACACAAACTAGGAAAGTTTGAACTTGCTGCACTCAACCTTCTTCGTGGGGAAGCAACTCATTGCAAGATCAGAAGTAGCTTATTTCACATAGTAGTTTCCGGGAATGCAGATATTTCTTTTCTATAGAAACGACATTAAAAATGAAATCAATCTATTAAGTTGTACATCTTGTTAGATGACACAAACTAGAAAGTTTAAACTTCCTGCACTCAACCTTCTTAGTGGCAAATCTACTAAGTTGTAAATCTTGTTAGGTGACACAAGCTAGGAAAGTCTGAACTTGCTGTACTCAACTTTCTTCATAGGAAAGCAACTCATTCCAAAAGCAGAACTAGCTCACTTCACACAGTAAATACAGTGCTTGGAAATAAACATGTTTGTTTTCTAAACAAACTATGTTAGAAATGATGCGAATGTACTAAGTTGTATATCTTGTTAGATTATACAAACAAGGAAAGTTTGAACTTGCTGCACTCAAATCTCTTTGTAGGAAAGCAACTCATTCCGAGAACAGAACCAGCTTATTTTAGACAGTACAGTGTTCACCATAGAAGATGTTTGTTTTCTAAACAAACTACTTTAGAAATGAACCAAATCTACTTACTTGTACATCTTGTTAGATGACACAGGCTAAGAAAGTCTGAACTTGCTGTACGTAAGTTTCTTCGTAATAAAGCAACTAATTCCAAGAGCAGAACTAGCTTACTTCCCACAGTACAGTGTTCGGCAATGAAAATGTCTGTTTCCTAAACAAAGTACATTAGAAGGGAAGCCAATCTACTAGGTTGTACATCTTGTTAGATTACACAAACTAGGAATGTTTGAACTTGCTGCACTCAACCTTCTTCGTGGGAAAGCAACTCATTCCAAGAGCAGAACTAGCTTTCTTCACACAGAAAGTACAGTGTTCGGAAATGAACATGTTTGTTTTCAAAACAAACTATGTTAGAAATGAGGCGAATCTACTCAGTTGTACATCTTGTTAGATTACACAAACAAGGAAAGTTTGAACGCTTTTCTTTTTAATGCAACTCATTCCGAGAACAGAACTAGCTTATTTAACACAGTACAGTGTTCAGCAATGAACTAACTTACTTCACACAGTACAGTGTTCAGCAATGAACATATTTGTTTTCTAAACAAAGTACGTTAGAAATGTGGTGAATCTACTATGGTGTACATCTTGTTAGATTACCCAAAAAGGAAAGTTTGAACTTGCTGCACTCAACCTTCTTCATGGGAAAGCAACTCATTCCAATAGCAGAACTAGCTTACTTCACACAGTTCAGTGTTCGGCAATGAACATATTTGTTTTCTAAAGAAGTGAGGCGAATCTACTAAGTTGTACATATTATTAGATTACACAAACAAGGAATGTTTGAACTTGCTGCTCTCAACCCACTTCGTAGGAAAGAAACTCATTCCAAGAATAGAACTAGCTTACTTAACACAATACAGTGTTCGGCAATGAAGATATTTGTTTTCTAAAGAAACTACATTAGAAATGACGTGAATCTACTAAGTTTTACATCTTGTTAGATGACACCAACTAGAAAAGTTTGAACTTGCTGCACTCAACCTTCTTCGTAGGAAAGCAACTCATTCCAAGAGCAGGACTAACTTACATCACACAGAGCAATGTTTGGCAATGAACATATTTGTTTTCTAAACAAACTACTGTAGAATTGAGGCGAATCTACTAAGTTGTACATATTGTGATATGACCCAAATTAGGAACGTCTCAACTTGGTGCACTCAACCTTCTTTGTAGGAAATCAACTCATTACAAGAGCAGAACTACCTTACTTCACACAGTACAGTGTTTGGGAATGAAGATGTTTCTTTTCTATAGAAACGACATTAGAAATGAAATGAATCTACTAAGTTGTACCCTTGTCAGATTCTACAGAAAAGGAAAGTTTGAACTTTCTGCACTCAACACTCTTCGTAGGAAAGCAACTGATTCCGAGAACAGAACTAGCTTATTTAACAAAGTACAGTGTTGGGCAGTGAAGATGTTTATTTTCTAAAAAACTACTTTAGAAATGAAGCGAATCTACTAAGTTGTACACCTTGTTAGGTGACACAAACTTGGAAAGTGTGAACGTGCTGCACTCAACCTTCTTCCTGGGAGAGCTACTCATTCCAAAAGTAGAACTAGCTTACTTCACACAATACAGTGTTTGGAAATGAACATATTTGTTTTGTAAACAAACTATGTTAGAAGTGAGGCATATCTACTAAGTTGTACAT
This sequence comes from Orientallactaga sibirica, assembly GCA_036365145.1. Taxonomy (NCBI): domain Eukaryota; kingdom Metazoa; phylum Chordata; class Mammalia; order Rodentia; family Dipodidae; genus Orientallactaga; species Orientallactaga sibirica. The sequence continues at coordinate 435,344 of JAEOAD010002376.1, forward strand.
CTTGTTAGATTACACAAACACGGAAAGTTTGAACATGGTGCACTCAACCCAGTTCCTAGGAACGCAACTCATTCTGAGAACATCACTAGCTTATTTAACACAGTACAGTGTTCGGCAATGAAGATGATTGCTGTCTAAACAAACTACTTTAGAAATGAAACAAATCTACTATGTTGTACATCTTGTTAGATGACACAAACTTGGAAAGTTTGAACTTGCTGCACTCAACCTTGTTCGTAGGAAAGCAACTCATTCCAATAGCAGAACTAGCTCACTTCACACAATACAGTGTTTGGGAATGAAGATGATTGTTTTCTAAACAAACTAAATTGGAAATGAGGCGAATCTACTAAGTTGTACATCTTGTTAGATGACACAAACTGGGAAAGTTTGATCTTGCTGCACTGAAACCTCTTAGTAGGAAAGTAGCTCATTCTGTGAACAGAACTAGCTTATTTCACACATCCAGTGTTCAGCAAAGACGATGTTTGTTTTCTAAACAAACTACTTTAGAAATGAGGCGAATCTACTAAGTTGTACATCTTGTTAGGTGACACAACTAGGAAAGTCTGAACTTGCTGCACTCAATCTTCTTCATGGGAAAGCAACTCATTCCAAGAGCAGAAGTAGTTTACTTCACACACTACAGTGTTCCGGAATGAAGATGTTTCTTTTCTGTAGAAACTACATGAGAAATGAAATGAATCTACTAAGTTGTACATCCTGCTAGATTACATAAACAAGGAAAGTTTGAACTTGCTGTACTCAAACCTCTTCATAGAAAACAACTGATTCCGAAAACAGAACTAGCTTATTTAACAAAGTACAGTGTTCGGCAATGGACATGTTTGTTTTCTGAACAAACTACTTTAGAATTGAGTAGACTCTACTAAGTTATACATCTAGATAGATCACACAAATGAGGAAAGGCTGAAATTGCTGCACTCAACCTTCTTCGTAGGAAAGCAACTCATTCCAAGAGCAGACCTAGCTTACTTCACAAAGTGCAGTGTTCGGCAATGAACATATTTGTTTTCTAAAGAAACTACATTAGAAGTTGTACATATTGTTAGGTTGCACAAAGAAGGAAATTTTGAACTTGCTGCTCTCAATGAACTTCGTAGGAAAGCAACTCATTCCGAGAATAGAACTAGCTTAGTTAACACAATACAGTGTTCGGCAATGAACATGTTTGCTCTCTAAACAAACTACTTTAGAAATGAAGCGAATCAACTAAGTGGTACATCTTGTTAGATGACACAAACTAGGAAAGTTTGAACTTGCTGCACTCAACCTTCTTCGTGGGAAAGCACCTCATTAAAAGAGCAGAACTAGCTTACTTCATACTGTAAGTACACTGTTCAGAAATGAACATGTTTGTTTTCTAAAAATACTAGGTTAGGAATGAAGCGAATCTAGTAAGTTGTACATCTTCTTACGTTACACAAACAAGGAAAGTTTGAACTTGCTTCACTCAAACTTCTTCGTTGGAAAGCAACTCATTGCAAGAGCAGAACTAGCTTACTTCATATAGTACAGTGTTCCAGAATGGAAAAGTTTCTTTTCTATAGAAACGACATTAGAAATGAAATGAATCTACTAAGTTGTACATCTTGTTATATTACACAAACTAGCTAATTTTGAACTTGCTGCACTCAACCCACTCCGTAGGAAAGCAACTCATTCCAAGAACAGAACTAGCTTATTTCACAAAGTACAGTGTTCAGAAATGAAGAGGTTTGTTTTGTAAACAAACTACTTTAGAAATGAATCAAATCTACTAAGTTGTATATCTTGTTAGATGACACAAACTAGGAAATTTTGTATTTGCTGCACTCAACCTTCTTCGTGGGAAAGCAACTCATTCCAAGAGCAGAACTAGCTTATTGCACACAGTACAGTGTTCGGGAATGAAGATATTTGTTTTCTAAACAAACTACATTAGTAATGAGGCAAAACTACTAAGTTGTACATCTTGACAGATTACGCACACTAGGAAAGTTTGAACTTCTGCACTCAACCCTCTTGGTAGGACAGCCACTCATTCCGAGAGCAGAACTAGCTATACTTCACGCAGCAAGTACAGTGTTCAGAAATGAACATGTTTGTTTTCTAAACTAATTACATTAGAAATGAGGCAATCTACTAAGTTGTGTATCTTGTTAGATTACACAAACAAGGAAAGGTTGAACTTGCTGCACTCAACCTTCTTCGTGGGAAAGCAACTCATTCCGAGAACAGAATTAGCTTATTTAACACAGTACAGTGTTTGGCAATGAAGATGTTTGTTTTCTAAAAAAAACTACTTTAGGACCAAGCGAATCTACTAAGTTGTACATCTTGTTAGATGACACAAATTAGGAAAGTTTGATCTTGCTGCACTCAACCTTCTTCATTGGAACGCAACTCATTCCAAGAGCAGAACTAAGATACTTCACACAGTACAGTGTTCGGCAATGAAAATGTTTGTTTTCTAAACAAACTGTGATAAAAATGAGGCAAATCTACTAAGGTGTACATATTGTTAGATTACACAAACAAGGAAAGTTTGAACTTGATACACTCAACCTTCTTTGTGGGAAAGCAACTCATCCAAGAGCAGAAGTAGCTTACTTCACACAGTAAGTACAGTGTTCGGAAATGAACATGTTTGTTTTCAAAACAAACCGCGTTAGAAATGAGGCGAATCTACTAAGTTGTACAACTTTTTAGATTACACAAACAAGGAAAATTTGATCTTGATGCACTCAACACACTTCGTAGGAAAGCATCTCATTCCGAGAACAGAACTACCTTACTTCACAAAGCACAGTGTTCGGTAAGGAAGATGTTTCTTTTCTATAGAAACGACATTAGAAATGAAATGAATCTACTAAGTTGTACATATTATTAGATTACACAAACAAGGAAAGTTTGAACTTGCTGCACTCAACCCTCTTCATAGGAAAGCAACTGATTCCAAGAACAGAACGAGCTTATTTAACAAAGTACAGCGTTCGGAAATGAACATGTTTGTTTTCTCAACAAACTACTTTAGAACTGCGGTGAATCTAAGTTGTACATCTTCTTAGATTACACAAACTAGGAAAGTCTCAACTTGCTGCAATAAACCTTCTTCGTAGGAAAGCAACTCATTCCAAGAGCAGAACTAGCTTACATCATACAGTACAGAGTTCGGCAATGAACATGTTTGTTTTCTAAACAAACAATGTTAGAAGTGAGGCAAATCTATTAAGTTGTACATCTTGTTAGATTACACAAATTAGGACAGGTTGAACTTGCTGGACTCAACCTTCTTCGTGGGAAAATACCTCATTCCAAGAGCAGAACTAGCTTACTTCACACAGTAAGTACAGTGTTCAGAAATGAACATGTTTGTTTTCTGTACATACTAGGTTAGAAATGAGGCGAATCTACTAAGTTGTACATCTTGTGAGATTACACAAACAAGAAAATTTTGAACTTGCTGCACTTAACCAGCTTCGTAGGAAAGCTATTCATTCGGAGAACTGAACTAGCTTATTTCACACAGTACAGTGTTCAGCAAAGAAGATGTTTGTTTTCTAAACAAACTACTTTATAAATTAAGCGAATTTACTGAGTTGTACATGTTGTTAGATGACACAAACTAGGAAAGTTTCAACTTGCTGCACTCAACTTTCTTCGTGGGAAAGCATCTCATTCCAAGAGCAGAACTAGCTTACCTCACACAGTACAGTGTTTGGCAATGAACCAGTTTGTTTTCTAAACAAACTACGTTAGAAATGAGGTGAAACTATTAAGTTGTACATCTAGATAGATTACACAAACTAGGAAAGTTTGAACTTCCTCCACTCAACCTTCTTCGCGGGAAAGCAACTCATTCGAATAGCAGAACTTGCTTACTTCACACAGTATAGTGTTCGGCAATGAACATATTTCTTTTCTAGACAAACTACGCCAGAAGTGAGGCGAATCTACTAAGTTGTACATCTTGTTAGATGACACAAACTAGGAAAGTTTGAACTTGCTGCACTCAAACTTAATCGTAGGAAAGCAACTCATTCCAAGAGCAGAACTAGCATACATCACACAGTACAGTCTTCGGGAATGAAGATGTTTCTTTTTTATAGAAAGGACATTAGAAATGAAATGAATCTACTAAGTTGTGCATCTTGTTAGATTACACAAACGAGGAAAGTTTGAACTTACTGCACTCAACACTGTATTAGGAAAGCAACTGCTTCTGAGAAGGGAACTAACTTATATCACACAGTACAGTGTTTGGCAATGAAGATGTTTGTTTTCTAAACAAACTACTTTAGAAATAAAGGGAATCTACTAAGTTGTATATCTTGTTAGATGACACAAACTTGGAAAGTTTGAACTTGCTGCACTCAACCTTCTTCCTGGGAAAGCAACTGATTCCAAGAGCAGAACTATCTTACTTCACACAGTACAGTGTTCGTGAATGAAGATGTCTCTTTTCTACAGAAACGACATTAGAAATGAAATGAATCTACTAAGTTGTAAATCTTGTTATATTACACAAAGTAGGAAGGTTTGAACTTGCTGCACACTACCTTCTTCGTGGAAAAGCTACTCATTCCAATAGCAGAACTAGCTTACTTCACACACTACCGTGTTCGGAAATGAACGTATATGTTTTCTAAACAAACTACCTTAGGAGTGAGGCGTACCTACTAAGTTGTACATCTTGTTAGATGACACAAACTAGGAATGTTTGAACTTGCTCCACTTAACGTTCATGGGAAAGAAACTCATTACAAGAGGAGAACAAGATCAGTTCATACAGTAAGTACAGTGTTCGGAAATGAAAATGTTTTTTTTTTTTCAAAACAAACTACGTTAGAAATGAGGCGAATCTACTAAGTTGTATATCTTGTTAGATTACACGAAAATGGAAAGTTTGAACTTTCTGCACTCATGCCTCTTCGTAGGAAAGTGTCTCATTCCGAGAACAGAACTAGCATTTTTAACACAGTACAGTATTCGGTAATGAAGATGTTTGTTTTCTAAACGGCATAGTTTAGAATTGACCATTAATACTAAGTTGTACATGTTGTTAGATGACAGAAACTAGGAAAGTTTACACTTGCTGCACTGAACCTTCTTCGTGGGAAAGCAATTCATTCCAAGAGCAGAACTAACTTACTTCACACAGTAAGTACAGTGTTAGGAAATGAACATGTTAGTTTTATAAACAAACTATGTTAGAAATGAGGCGAATCTACTATGTTGTACATCATGTTATATTACGCAAACAAGGAAAGTTTGACCTTGCTGCACTCAACCCTCTTCGTAGGAAAGCAACTCATTCCGAGAACAGAACTAGCTTATTTAACACAGTACAGTGTTCGGCATTGAAGACGTTTGTTTTCTAAACAAACTACTTTGGAAATGAAGCAAATCTACCAACTTGTATAACTTGTTAGATGACAGGAACTAGGAAAGTTAGAACTTGCTGCACTCAACCTTGTTCTTGTGAAACAACTCATTCCAAGAGCAGAACTAGCTTACTTAACACAGCACAGTCTTAGGCAATGAACATGTTTGTTTTCTAAAACAACTATGTTAGAAATGAGACGAAATGTCGAAGTTGTACATCTTGATAGAAGACACAAACTAGGAGAGTTTGAACTTCCTGCACTCAACCCTCTCAGTAGGAAAACAAACTCATTTTGAGAGCAGAACTAGCTTATTTCACACAGTACTGTGTTCGGCATTGAACATGTTTGTTTTCTAAACAACCTAAGTTAGAAGTGAGGAGAATCTACGAAGTTGTACATCTTGTTATATAACACAAACTAGGAAAGTTTGAACTTGCTGCACTCAACCTTCTTCGTGGGAAAGCAACTCATTCCAAGAGCAGAACTAGCTTACTTCACACAGTAAGTACAGTGTTCAGAAATGAACATGTTTGTTTTCTAAACAAACAACATTAGATATGAAGCAAATCTTCTCTGTTTTACACCTTGTTAGATAACATAAACTAGGAAAGTTTGAACTTACTTCATTCAACCTTCTTGGTAGGAAAGCAACACGTTCCGAGGGCAGAACTAGCTTATTTATCACAGTACAGTGTTCGGCAATGAAGATGTTTGTTTTCTAAACAAACTGCTTTAGATATGAAGCGAATTTTCTCAGTTTTACACCTTGTTAGATTACACAAACTAGGAAAGTTTGAACTTGCTGCACTCAACCTTTCTCGTAGGAAAGCAACTCATTCTGAGAGGAGAACTAGCTTATTTCACACAGTACAGTGTTCAGCAATGAAGATGTTTGTTTTCTAAACAAACTACTTTAGACATGAAGCAAATCTACTAAGTGGTACATCTTGTTAGATGACACTAACTAGGAATCTTTGAACTTGCTGCTCTCAACATTCTTCGTGGGAAAGCAACTTATTCCCAGAGCAGAATTGGCTTACTTCACACAGTCAGTACAGTGTTCGGAGATGAACATGTTTGTTTTCTAAACAAACGACGTTAGAAATGAGGCGAATCTACTAAGTTGTACATCTTGTTAGATTACTGAGTGCAGAACTAGTTTACTTCACAAAGTAAGTTCCGTGTTCGGAAAGGAACACTTTTGTTTTCTAAATAAGTACGTTATAAATGAGGAGAATCTAGTAAGTTGTACATCTTGTTAGATTACACAAAAAAAGAAAGTTTGAACTTGCTGCACTCAACCCTCTTCGTTGGAAAGCAACTCATTCTGAGAAGAAAACGAGCTTATTTCACACAGTACAGTGTTCGGCAATGAAGATGTTTGTTTTCTAAACAAACTATTTTAGAAAGGAAGTGAATCTCCTAAGTTGTACATCTTGTTACATTACACAAACTGTGAAAGTTTGAACTTGCTGCACTCAACCTTCTTAGTGGGAAAGCAACTCATTCCAGTAGCAGTACTAGCTTAGTTCACACAGTACAGTGTTTAGGAATGAACATATTTGTTTTCTAAACAAACTACGTTAGAAGTGAGGTGAATCTACTAAGTTCTACATCTTGTTAGATTACACAAACAAAGAAAGTTTGACTTGCTGCACTCAACCTGCTTCGTAGGAAAGCAGCTCATTCCGAGAACAGGACTAGCTTACTTCACACAGTAAGTAGAGTATTCGGAAATGAACATCTTTGTTTTCTAAACATACTTTTTAGAAGTGAGGTGAATCTACTAAGTTATACATATTCTTAGATTACACAAACAAGGAAAGTATGAACTTGCTGCACTGAACACTCTTCGTAGCAAAGGAACTCATTCCGAGAACAGAACTAGCTTATATAACACAGTACAGTGTTCGGCAATGAAGATATTTGTTTTCTGAACAAACTACTTTAGAAATGAAGTGAATCTACTAAGTTGTCCATCCTGTTAGATGACACAAACTAGGACATTTTGAACTTGCTGCACTCAACCTTCTTAGTGGGAAAGCAATTCATTCCAAGAGCAGAACTAGCTTACTTCACACAGTACAGTGTTCGGCAATGAAGATGTTTGTTTTCTAAACAAACTACTTTAGAAATGAAGCGAATCTACTAAGTTTTACATCTTGTTAGGTGACACAAACTAAGAAAGTTTGAACTTGCTCCACTCAACCTTCTTCGTAGGAAAGCAACTCATTCCAAGAGAAGAACTAGCTTACTTCACACAGTAAGTACAGTGTTCGGAAATGAACATGTGTTTTCTAAACAAACTACATTAGAAATGAGGCGAATGTACTAAGTTGTACAACTTGTTACATTACACAAACAGGGAAAGTTTGAACTTGCCTCACTCAACCCTCTTCATAGGAAAACAACTCATTCCGAGAGCAGAACTAGCTTATTTCACACAGTACAGTGTTGGTAATGAAGAGTTTTCTAAACAAACTATGTTAGAAATATAAACTACTAAGTTGCACATCTTGATGGATTACACAAACTAGGAAAGTTTGAACTTGCTGTCTTAGTAGGAAAGCAACTGATTGATAGCTTATTTCACACAGTACAGTGTTCGGCAATGATGATCTTTGTTTTCTAAATAAACTACTTTAAAAATGAAGCGAATCTACTAAGTTGTACATTTTGTTTGATGACACTAACTAGGACAGTTTGAACTTGCTGCACTCAGCCTTCTTCATGGGAAAGCAACTCATTCCAAGAGCAGAACTAGCTTACTTCACACAGAACAGTGTTTGGCAATGAACGTGTTTGTTTTGTAAACTAACTAAGTTAGAAGTGAGGCAAATCTACTGAGTTGTACATCTTGTTAGATTACACAAACAAGAAATGTTTGAACTTGCTGCACTCAACAATCTTCGTAGGAAAGCAACTCATTCTGAGATCAGAACTAGCTTATTTCACACAGTACAGTGTTCGGCAATGAAGATGTTTGTTTTCTAAACAAACTACTTTAGAAATGAAGCAAATCTACTATGTTGTACAACTTGTTCGATGGCACATACTAGGAAAGTTTGAATTTGCTGCACTCAACCTTCTTCGGAGGAAAGCAAATCATTCCAAGAGCAGAGCAAGCTTACTTCACAGAGTACAGTGTTCGGCAATGAACATGTTTGTTTTCTAAACAAACTATGTTATAAATGGGGTGAAACTATGATGCTATGCATCTTGATAGATTACACAAACTAAGAAAGTGTGAATTAGCTGCACTAAACCCTCTTCGTGGGAAGGCAACTCATTCCAAGAGCAGAACTAGCTTAATTCACACAGTACAGTGTTCGGCAATGAACATGTTTGTTTTCTGAACAAAGTAAGTTAGAAGCGAGGTGAATCTACGAAGTTGTACATCTTGTTAGATTACACAAACTGGGAAAGTTTGAACTTGCTGCACTCAAGCTTCTTAATAGGAAAGCAACTGATTCCAAGAGCAGAACTAGCTTCCTTCACACAGTACAGTGTTTGGCAATGATGATCTTTGTTTTCTAAACAAACTACTTTAAAAATGAAGCGAATCTACTAAGTTGTACATCTTCTTTGATGACACTAACTAGGACAGTTTGAAATTGCTGCACTCAATCTTGTTCATGGGAAAGCAACTCATTCCGAGAGCAGACCTAGCTTATTTCACACACTGCAGTGTTCAGAAATGAAGATGTTAGTTTCCTAAACAAACTACTTTAGAATTGAGGCAAAACTACTAAGTTGTACACCTTGTTAGGTTACACAAAGTAGGAAAGTTTGAACTTGCTGCACTCAACCTTCTTCGTGGGAAAGCAACTCATTCCAACAGCAGAACTAGCTTACTTCACACAGTAACTACAGTCTTTGGAAATGAACATGTTTGTTTTCTAAAGAAACTACGTTAGAAATGAGTTGAATCTACTAAATTGTACATCTTGGTAGATTATAAATACTAGGAAAGTTCGATTGCTGCACTCAACCAACTTCGTAGGAAAGCAATTCATTCCAAGAACACATCTAGCTTATTTAACACAGTAGAGTGTTCGACATTGAAGATGTTTATTTTCTAAACAAACTACTTTAGAAATGAAGCGAATCTACTAAGTTGTACATCTTGTTAGATGACACAAAGTAGGAAAGTCTGAACTTGCTGCACTCACCTTCTTCGTAGGAAAGCATCTCATTCCAAGAGCAGAATTAGCTTACTTCATACAGTATGATGTTTGGCAATGAAAATATTTGTTTTCTAAACAAACTAAGTTAGAAGTGAGGTTAATCTACTAAGTTGTATATCTTGTTAGATTACACAAACTAATAAAGTTTCAATTTGCTCACTCAATCTTCTTCGTGTGAAAGCAACTCATTCCATCAGCATAACTAGCTTACTTCACCCAGTAAGTATAGGGTTCAGATGTGAACATGTTTATTTTCTAAACAAACTACCATAGAAATGAGGCGAATCTACTAAGTTGTGCATCTTGTTACATTACACAAACAAGGAACGTCTGAACTTGCTGCACTTAACCCTCTTCGTAGGAAAGCAATTCATTCCGAGAACAGAAGTGGCTTATTTAACACAGTATAGTGTTCGGCAATGACAATGTTTGTTTTCTAAACAAACTACTTTAGAAATGAAGCGAATCTACTAACTTGTACATCTCGTTAGACGACACACACTAGGAAAGTTTGAACTTGCTGCACTCAAACATCTGCGTAGGAAAGCAACTCATTTCAAGAGCAGAACTAGTTTACTTCACACAGTACAGTGTTCGGCAATGAACATATTTGTTTTATAAACAAACTACATTAGAAGTGAGGCGAATCTACTAAGTTGTACATATTGTTAGATTACACAAACTAGGAAAGTTTGAACTTGCTGCACTCAACCTTCTTAGTGGGAAAGCAACTCATTCCAAGGTCAGAACTAGCTCACTTCACACAGTACAGTTTTCGGGAATGAACATATTTGTTTTCTAAACATAATACGTTAGAAGTGAGGTGAATCTACTAAGTTGTACATCTTGTTAGATTACACAAACAAGGACAATATGAAATTGCTCCACTCAACCCACTTCGTAGGAAAGCAACCCATTCAGAGAACAGAACTAGCTTATTTAAGACAGTACAGTGTTAGGCAATGAAGATGTTTCTTTTCCAAACAAACTACTTTAGAAATGAAGCGAATCTACTACGTTGTACTACTTATTAGATGACACAAACTAGGAATGTTTGAACTTGCTGCACTCAACATTCTTCGTGGGAAGGCAACTCATTCCAAGAGCAGAACTAGCTTATATTAACACAGTACAGTGTTTGGCAATGAACATGTTTGTTTTCTAAACAAAGTAAGTTAGAAGTGAGGTGACTCTACTAAGTTGTACACCTTGTTAGATTAGAGAAACTAGGAAAGTTTGAACTTGCTGCACTCAAGCTTCTTAGTAGGAAAGCAACTGATTCCAAGAACAGAACTAGCTTATTTCACACAGTACAGTGTTCGGCAATGATGATCTTTGTTTTCTAAACAAACTACTTTAAAAATGAAACGAATCTACTAAGTTGTACATTTTGTTTGATGACACTAAGTAGGACAGTTTGAACTTGCTGCACTCAATCTTGTTTGTGGGAAGCAACTCATTCAAGAGCAGAACTAGCTTATTTCACCCAGTTCAGTGTCCGGAAATGAAGATGTTTGTTTCTAAACAAACTACTTTAGAATTGAGGCAAATATAGTAAGTTGTACATCTTGTTAGATGACACAAACTAGGAAAGTTTGAATTTGCTGCACTCAACCTTCTGTGTAAGAAAGCAACTCATTCCAAGAGCAGAACTAGCTTACTTCACACAGTAAGTACAGTGTTCGGTAATGAACATGTTGTTTGTCTGAACAAACGACATTAGAAATGAGGCGAATCTACCAAGTTGTACATCTTGTTAGATGACACAAACAAGGAAAGCTTGAACTTGCTGCACTCAACCCTCTTCATACGAAAGCAACTCATTGTGAGAACAGAACTAGCTTACTTCACACAGTACAGTGTTCAGTAATGAAGATATTTGTGTTCTAAACAAACTGCTCTAGAATCGAGGCAAAACTACTAAGTTGTACATCTTGTAAGACTACAAAAACTAGGAAAGTTTGAACTTGATATACTCAACCTTCTTCATGTGAAATCAACTCATTCCAAGAGCAGAAATAGCTTACTTCACAGAGTAAGTACCATGTTCGGAAATGAACATGTTTGTTTTCCAAACAAACTACGTTAGAAATGAGGCAAATCTACTACGTTGTATGTCTTGTTAGATTACACAAACAAGAAAATTTGAACTTACTGCATTCAACCCTCTTCATAGGAAAGCAACTCTTTGCAAGAACGGGACTATCTCACTTAACACAGTACAGTGTTCGGCAATGAAGATGTTTGTTTTCTAAGCAAATGAAGAGTATCTACTAAGTTGTACATCTTCTTACATGACACAAACTAGGAAAGTGTGAACTTGCTGCACTCAACCTTCTTCGTAGGAAAGCAACTCATGTCAAGAGCAGAACTAGCTTACTTCACACAGTACAGTGTTCGGCAGTGAAAATGTTTGTTTTCTAAACAAACTATGTTAGGAAATGGCGATTCTACTAAGTCATACATCTTGTTACATGACACAAATTAGGAAAGTTTGAACTTGCTGCACTCAACCTTCTTCGTAGGAAAGCAGCTCATTCCAATAGCAGAACTAGCTTACTTCACACAGTACAGAGCTTGCCAATGAACATGTTTCTTTTCTCAACAAACTACATTAGCAATGAGGCGAATCTACTAATGTGTACATCTTGTTAGATGAAACAAACTATGAAAAACTGAATTTCCTGCACTCAACCTTATTCTTAGGAAACCAACTCATTCCAAGAGTACAACTAGCTTACTTCACATAGTACAGTGTTCAGCAATGAATATATTCCTTTTTTAAACAAACTACATTAGAAGTTAGGCGAATCTATGAAGTTGTACATCTTGTTAGATTACCACAAACAAGTAAAGTTTGATCTTGCCACACTCAACCCTCTTCATAGGAAAACAACTCATTCCAAGAGCCCAAGTAGCTTATTTCACACAGTAGAGTGTTTGGCAATGAAGATGTTTCTTTTCTACAGAAACGACATTAGAAATGAAATGAATCTACTAAGCTGTACATCTTGTTAGATTACACAAACAAGGAAAGTTTGAATTTGCTGCACTCAACACACTTCGTAGGAAAGCAATGCATTCCGAGAACAGAACTAGCTCATTTCACACCGTACAGTGTTTGGAAATGAATATGTTTGTTTTGTAAACAAACTACTTTGCAATTGAGGAGAAACTACTAAGTTGTACATCTTGTTAGATTACATAATCTAGGAAAGTTTTAACTTCCTGCACTCAACCTTCTTCATGGGAAAGCAACTCATTCCAAGAGCAGAACTAGCTTACTTCACACAGAAAAGTGTTCGGGAATGAAGATGTTTCTTTTCTATAGAAACGACATTAGAAATGAAATGAATCTACTAAGGTGTACATCTTGTTAGATTACACAAACAAGGAAAGTTTGAACTTGCTGCACTCAACCTTCTTCGTGGGAAAGCAACTCGTTCCAATAGCAGAACTAGCTTACTTCACACAGTACAGTGTGCGGCAATGAACATATTTGTTTTCTAAACAAATTACGTTAGAAGTCAGGCAAACCTACTAAGTTGTACATCTTGTTAGATTACACAAACAAGGAAAGTATGTCTTGCTGCACTCAACTCACTTGGAATGAAAGCAAATCATTCCGTGAACAGAACTACTTTATTTAACACAGTACACAGTGTTCGGCAATGAGGACGTTTGTTTTCTAAACAAACTACTTTAGAATTGAAATGAAACTACTAAGTTGTAGATCTTGTTAGATTACACAAACTACAAAACTTTGAACTTGCTGCACTCAAACCTCTTCGCAAGAACGCATATCATTCCAAGAACAGAACTAGCTTATTTAACACAGTACAGTGTTCAGCAATGAAGATGTTTGTTTTCTAAACAAACTACGTTGGAAATGAGGCAAAACTACTAACTTGTATGTCTAGATAGATTACACAAACTGGGATAGTTTGAACTTGCTGCACTCTAGCTTCTTTGTAGGAAAACAACTCATTCCAAGAGCAGAACTAGCTTACTTCGCACAGTCCAGTGTTTGGCAACGGATATGTTTGTTTTCCAAATGAACTACTTTAGAATTGAGGCGAATCTACTAAGTTGTACATCTTGTTATATGACACAAATTAGGAAAGACTGAACTTATTGCCCTCAACCTTCTTCTAAACAAACTACTTTAGAAATGAAGCGAATCTACTAAGTTGTAAATCTTGTTAGATGATACAAACTAGGAAAGTTTGAACTTGCTGCACTCAACCTTCTTCGTGGGAAAGAAACTCTTTCCAAGAGCAGAACTAGCTTACTTCACACAGTACAGTGTGCGGGAATGAAGATGTTTCTTTTCTAAAAAAAACTACTTTAGAAATGAATAGAATCTACTAAGTTGTACATCTTGTTAGATGACATAAACTAGGAAAGTTTGAACTTGCTGCACTCAAACTTCTTCGTGGGAAAGCAACTCATTCCAAGAGCAGAGCTAGCTTACTTCCCACAGTAAGTACAGTGTCCGGAAATGAACATGTTTGTTTTCTAAACAAACTACATTAGAAATGAGGGGAATCTACTAAGGTGTACATCTTGGTAGATTACACAAACAAGGAATGTTTGAAATTGCTGCACTCAACCTACTTCGTGGGAAAGCAACTCATTCCAAGAGCAGAACTAGCTAACCTCACACAGTAAGTACAGTTTTCAGAAATGAACATGTTTGTTTTCTAAACAAACTAAGTGAGAAATGAGGCAAATCTACTAAGTTTTACATCTTGTTAGATTATATAAACTAGGAAAGTTTTAACTTGCTGCACTCAACCCTTTTTCGTAGGAAAGAAACTCATTCAGAGAACAGAACTAGCTTATTTAACACAGTACGGTGTTCAGAAGTGAAGATGTTTGTTTTCTAAACAATCTACTTTAGAAATGAAACGAATCTACTAAGTTGTACATCTTGTTAGATGACACAAACTGGGAAAGTTTGAACTTACTGCCCTCAACCTTCTTCGTAGGAAAGCAACTCATTCCCAAAGCAGAACTACCTTACTTCACACAGTACAGTGTTCTGCAATGAATATGTTCATTTTCTAAACAAAATACTTTAGAATTGAGGAAACTACTAAATTGTACATCTTGTTAGATTACAGAAACTTGGAAAGTTTAAACTTGCTGCACTCAACCCTCTTCACAGGAAAGCAACTCATTCCGAGAGCAGAACTAGCTTATTTGACACAGTACAGTGTTCAGCAATGAACATATTTGTTTTATAAACAAATTACGTTAGAAGTGATGCGAATCTACTAAGTTTTATATCTTGCTAGATTACAAAAACAAGGAAAATTTGAACTTTCTGCACTCAATCCCTTCGTGGAAAAGAAACTCATTCTGAGAACAGAACTAGCTTCTTTTAACACACTACAGTGTTAGGCAATGAATATGTTTGTTTTCTAAACAAACTACTTTCTGAATGAAGCAAATCTACTAAGTTGTACATCTTGTTAGATGACACAAACTAGGAAAGTTTAAACTTACAGCACTCAACCTTCTTTGTAGGAAAGAAACTCATTCCAGAGCATAAATAGCTTCACTTCACACAGTCCAGTGTTTGGCAATTAACATGTTTGTTTTCGAAACAAACTACTTTAGAATTGAGGTGAATCTACTAAGTTGTCCATCTTGTTAGATGACACAAACTAAGAATGACTGAACTTATTTCACTCAACCTTCTTCGTAGGAAAGCAACTCATTCCAAGAGCAGAACTAGCTTACTTCACACAGTACAGTGTTCAGCAATTAACACATTTGTTTTCTAAACAAACTAAGTTAGAAGTCAGGCGAATCTACTAAGTTGTACATCTTGTTAGATTACACAAACAAGGAAAGTTTCAACTTGCTGCACTCAACCCTCTTCATAGGAAAACAATTCATTCTGAGAGCAGAACTAGCTTATTTCACACAGTAGGGTGTTCAGCAATGAAGTTGTTTCTTTTATAAAGAAACGCCATTAGAAATGAAATGAATCAACTAAGTTGTATATCTTGTTAGATTACATAAAGAAGGAAAGTTTGAAATTGCTGCCCTCAACCTTCTTTGTGGGAAAGCAACTCATTCCAATAGCAGAACTAGCTTACTTCACACACTACAGTGTTTGGCAATGAACATATTTGTTTTCTAAACAAACTGCATTAGAAGTCAGGCAAATCTACTAAGTTGTCCATCTTGTTAGATTACACCAACAAGGAATGTTTGATCTTGCTGCACTCAACCCACTTCTCAGTAGGAAACAACTCATTCCAAGAACAAAACTTGCTCATTTCATACAGTACAGTGTTAGGTAATGAAGATGTTTCTTTTCTAAAAAAACAACATTAGAATTGAGGGGAAACTACGAAGTTGTACATCTTGGGAGATTACACAAACTAGGAAAGTTTGAACTTGCTGCACTCAACCTTCTTCAGTAGGAAAAGCAACACATTCCAAGAGCAGACCTAGCTTATTTCACACAGTACAGTGTTAGGGATTGAAGACGTTTCTTTTCTAACAAACAACCTTAGAAATAAAAAGAATCTAATAAGTTGTACATCTTGTTAGATTACACAAAAAAGGAAAGTTTGGACTTGCTGCATTGAACTTTCTTCTTTGGAAAGCAACTCATTCCAAGAGCAGAACTAGCTTACTTCACACAGTAAGTACAGTGTTCAGAAATGAACATGTTTGTTTTCTAAACAAACAACATTAGATATGAAGCAAATCTTCTCTGTTTTACACCTTGTTAGATAACATAAACTAGGAAAGTTTGAACTTACTTCATTCAACCTTCTTTGTAGGAAAGCAACACGTTCCGAGGGCAGAACTAGCTTATTTATCACAGTACAGTGTTCGGCAATGAAGATGTTTGTTTTCTAAACAAACTGCTTTAGATATGAAGCGAATTTTCTCAGTTTTACACCTTGTTAGATTACACAAACTAGGAAAGTTTGAACTTGCTGCACTCAACCTTTCTCGTAGGAAAGCAACTCATTCTGAGAGGAGAACTAGCTTATTTCACACAGTACAGTGTTCAGCAATGAAGATGTTTGTTTTCTAAACAAACTACTTTAGACACATGAAGCAAATCTACTAAGTGGTACATCTTGTTAGATGACACTAACTAGGAATCTTTGAACTTGTTGCTCTCTCAACATTCTTCGTGGGAAAGCAACTTATTCCCAGAGCAGAATTGGCTTACTTCACACAGTCAGTACAGTGTTGGGAGATGAACATGTTTGTTTTCTAAACAAACGACGTTAGAAATGAGGTAATCTACTAAGTTGTACATCTTGTTAGATTACTGAGTGCAGAACTAGTTTACTTCACAAAGTAAGTTCCGTGTTCGGAAAGGAACACTTTTGTTTTCTAAATAAGTACGTTATAAATGAGGAGAATCTAGTAAGTTGTACATCTTGTTAGATTACACAAAAAAGAAAGTTTGAACTTGCTGCACTCAACCCTCTTCGTTGGAAAGCAACTCATTCTGAGAAGAAAACGAGCTTATTTCACACAGTACAGTGTTCGGTGAATGAAGATGTTTGTTTTCTAAACAAACTATTTTAGAAAAGGAAGTGAATCTCCTAAGTTGTACATCTTGTTACATTACACAAACTGTGAAAGTTTGAACTTGCTGCACTCAACCTTCTTAGTGGGAAAGCAACTCATTCCAGTAGCAGTACTAGCTTAGTTCACACAGTACAGTGTTTAGGAATGAACATATTTGTTTTCTAAACAAACTACGTTAGAAGTGAGGTGAATCTACTAAGTTCTACATCTTGTTAGATTACACAAACAAAGAAAGTTTGACTTGCTGCACTCAACCTGCTTCGTAGGAAAGCAGCTCATTCGAGAACAGGACTAGCTTACTTCACACAGTAACAGAGTATTGAAATGAACATCTTTGTTTTCTAAACATACTTTTTAGAAGTGAGGTGAATCTACTAAGTTATACATATTCTTAGATTACACAAACAAGGAAAGTATGAACTTGCTGCACTGAACACTCTTCGTAGCAAAGGAACTCATTCCGAGAACAGAACTAGCTTATATAACACAGTACAGTGTTCGGCAATGAAGATATTTGTTTTCTGAACAAACTACTTTAGAAATGAAGTGAATCTACTAAGTTGTCCATCCTGTTAGATGACACAAACTAGGACATTTTGAACTTGCTGCACTCAACCTTCTTAGTGGGAAAGCAATTCATTCCAAGAGCAGAACTAGCTTACTTCACACAGTACAGTGTTCGGCAATGAAGATGTTTGTTTTCTAAACAAACTACTTTAGAAATGAAGCGAATCTACTAAGTTTTACATCTTGTTAGGTGACACAAACTAAGAAAGTTTGAACTTGCTCCACTCAACCTTCTTCGTAGGAAAGCAACTCATTCCAAGAGAAGAACTAGCTTACTTCACACAGTAAGTACAGTGTTCGGAAATGAACATGTGTTTTCTAAACAAACTACATTAGAAATGAGGTGAATGTACTAAGTTGTACAACTTGTTACATTACACAAACAGGGAAAGTTTGAACTTGCCTCACTCAACCCTCTTCATAGGAAAACAACTCATTCCGAGAGCAGAACTAGCTTATTTCACACAGTACAGTGTTCGGTAATGAAGATGTTGGTTTTCTAAACAAACTATGTTAGAAATGAGGCTAAACTACTAAGTTGCACATCTTGATGGATTACACAAACTAGGAAAGTTTGAACTTGCTGCACTCAACTTCTTAGTAGGAAAGCAACTGATTCCAAGAGCAGAACTAGCTTATTTCACACAGTACAGTGTTCGGCAATGATGATCTTTGTTTTCTAAATAAACTACTTTAAAAATGAAGCGAATCTACTAAGTTGTACATTTTGTTTGATGACACTAACTAGGACAGTTTGAACTTGCTGCACTCAGCCTTCTTCATGGGAAAGCAACTCATTCCAAGAGCAGAACTAGCTTACTTCACACAGAACAGTGTTTGGCAATGAACGTGTTTGTTTTGTAAACTAACTAAGTTAGAAGTGAGGCAAATCTACTGAGTTGTACATCTTGTTAGATTACACAAACAAGAAATGTTTGAACTTGCTGCACTCAACAATCTTGTAGAAAGCAACTCATTCTGAGATCAGAACTAGCTTATTTCACAGTACAGTGTTTAGCAATGAAGATGTTTGTTTTCTAAACAAACTACTTTAGAAATGAAGCAAATCTACTATGTTGTACAACTTGTTCGATGGCACATACTAGGAAAGTTTGAATTTGCTGCACTCAACCTTCTTCGGAGGAAAGCAAATCATTCCAAGAGCAGAGCAAACTTACTTCACAGAGTACAGTGTTCGGCAATGAACATGTTTGTTTTCTAAACAAACTATGTTATAAATGGGGTGAAACTATGATGCTATGCATCTTGATAGATTACACAAACTAAGAAAGTGTGAATTAGCTGCACTAAAACCCTCTTCGTGGAAGGCAACTCATTCCAAGAGCAGAACTAGCTTAATTCACACAGTACAGTGTTCGGCAATGAACATGTTTGTTTTCTGAACAAAGTAAGTTAGAAGCGAGGTGAATCTACGAAGTTGTACATCTTGTTAGATTACACAAACTGGGAAAGTTTGAACTTGCTGCACTCAAGCTTCTTAATAGGAAAGCAACTGATTCCAAGAGCAGAACTAGCTTCCTTCACACAGTACAGTGTTTGGCAATGATGATCTTTGTTTTCTAAACAAACTACTTTAAAAATGAAGCGAATCTACTAAGTTGTACATCTTCTTTGATGACACTAACTAGGACAGTTTGAAATTGCTGCACTCAATGTTGTTCATGGGAAAGCAACTCATTCCGAGAGCAGACCTAGCTTATTTCACACACTGCAGTGTTCAGAAATGAAGATGTTAGTTTCCTAAACAAACTACTTTAGAATTGAGGCAAAACTACTAAGTTGTACACCTTGTTAGGTTACACAAAGTAGGAAAGTTTGAACTTGCTGCACTCAACCTTCTTCGTGGGAAAGCAACTCATTCCAACAGCAGAACTAGCTTTACTTCACACAGTAACTACAGTCTTTGAAATGAACATGTTTGTTTTCTAAAGAAACTACGTTAGAAATGAGTTGAATCTACTAAATTGTACATCTTGGTAGATTATAAATACTAGGAAAGTTCGATTGCTGCACTCAACCAACCGTAGGAAAGCAATTCATTCCAAGAACACATCTAGCTTATTTAACACAGTAGAGTGTTAGACATTGAAGATGTTTATTTTCTAAACAAACTACTTTAGAAATGAGTTGAATCTACTAAGTTGTACATCTTGTTAGATGACACAAAGTAGGAAAGTCTGAACTTGCTGCACTCACCTTCTTCGTGAGGAAAGCATCTCATTCCAAGAGCAGAATTAGCTTACTTCATACAGTATGATGTTTGGCAATGAAAATATTTGTTTTCTAAACAAACTAAGTTAGAAGTGAGGTTAATCTACTAAGTTGTATATCTTGTTAGATTACACAAACTAATAAAGTTTCAATTTGCTCACTCAATCTTCTTAGTGTAGAAAGCAACTCATTCCATCAGCATAACTAGCTTACTTCACCCAGTAAGTATAGGGTTCAGATGTGAACATGTTTATTTTCTAAACAAACTACCATAGAAATGAGGCGAATCTACTAAGTTGTGCATCTTGTTACATTACACAAACAAGGAACGTCTGAACTTGCTGCACTTAACCCTCTTCGTAGGGAAAGCAATTCATTCCGAGAACAGAAGTGGCTTATTTAACACAGTATAGTGTTAACATAATGACAATGTTTGTTTTCTAAACAAACTACTTTAGAAATGAAGCGAATCTACTAACTTGTACATCTCGTTAGATGACACACACTAGGAAAGTTTGAACTTGCTGCACTCAAACATCTGCGTAGGGAAAGCAACTCATTTCAAGAGCAGAACTAGTTTACTTCACACAGTACAGTGTTCGGCAATGAACATATTTGTTTTATAAACAAACTACATTAGAAGTGAGGCGAATCTACTAAGTTGTACATATTGTTAGATTACACAAACTAGGAAAGTTTGAACTTGCTGCACTCAACCTTCTTAGTGGGAAAGCAACTCATTCCAAGGTCAGAACTAGCTCACTTCACACAGTACAGTTTTTAGGGAATGAACATATTTGTTTTCTAAACATAATACGTTAGAAGTGAGGTGAATCTACTAAGTTGTACATCTTGTTAGATTACACAAACAAGGACAATATGAAATTGCTCCACTCAACCCACTTTGAGGAAAGCAACCCATTCAGAGAACAGAACTAGCTTATTTAAGACAGTACAGTGTTAGGCAATGAAGATGTTTCTTTTCCAAACAAACTACTTTAGAAATGAAGCGAATCTACTACGTTGTACTACTTATTAGATGACACAAACTAGGAATGTTTGAACTTGCTGCACTCAACATTCTTCGTGGGAAGGCAACTCATTCCAAGAGCAGAACTAGCTTATATTAACACAGTACAGTGTTTGGCAATGAACATGTTTGTTTTCTAAACAAAGTAAGTTAGAAGTGAGGTGACTCTACTAAGTTGTACACCTTGTTAGATTAGAGAAACTAGGAAAGTTTGAACTTGCTGCACTCAAGCTTCTTAGTAGGAAAGCAACTGATTCCAAGAACAGAACTAGCTTATTTCACACAGTACAGTGTTCGGCAATGATGATCTTTGTTTTCTAAACAAACTACTTTAAAAATGAAACGAATCTACTAAGTTGTACATTTTGTTTGATGACACTAAGTAGGACAGTTTGAACTTGCTGCACTCAATCTTGTTTGTGGGAAGCAACTCATTCCGAGAGCAGAACTAGCTTATTTCACCCAGTTCAGTGTCCGGAAATGAAGATGTTTGTTTCCTAAACAAACTACTTTAGAATTGAGGCAAATATAGTAAGTTGTACATCTTGTTAGATGACACAAACTAGGAAAGTTTGAATTTGCTGCACTCAACCTTCTGTGTAAGAAAGCAACTCATTCCAAGAGCAGAACTAGCTTACTTCACACAGTAAGTACAGTGTTCGGTAATGAACATGTTGTTTGTCTGAACAAACGACATTAGAAATGAGGCGAATCTACCAAGTTGTACATCTTGTTAGATGACACAAACAAGGAAAGCTTGAACTTGCTGCACTCAACCCTCTTCATACGAAAGCAACTCATTGTGAGAACAGAACTAGCTTACTTCACACAGTACAGTGTTCAGTAATGAAGATATTTGTGTTCTAAAACAAACTGCTCTAGAATCGAGGCAAAACTACTAAGTTGTACATCTTGTAAGACTACACAAACTAGGAAAGTTTGAACTTGATATACTCAACCTTCTTCATGTGAAATCAACTCATTCCAAGAGCAGAAATAGCTTACTTCACAGAGTAAGTACCATGTTCGGAAATGAACATGTTTGTTTTCCAAACAAACTACGTTAGAAATGAGGCAAATCTACTACGTTGTATGTCTTGTTAGATTACACAAACAAGAAAATTTGAACTTACTGCATTCAACCCTCTTCATAGGAAAGCAACTCTTTGCAAGAACGGGACTATCTCACTTAACACAGTACAGTGTTCGGCAATGAAGATGTTTGTTTTCTAAGCAAACTACTTTAGAAATGAAGAGTATCTACTAAGTTGTACATCTTCTTACATGACACAAACTAGGAAAGTGTGAACTTGCTGCACTCAACCTTCTTCGTAGGAAAGCAACTCATGTCAAGAGCAGAACTAGCTTACTTCACACAGTACAGTGTTCGGCAGTGAAAATGTTTGTTTTCTAAACAAACTATGTTAGACGTGAGGCGATTCTACTAAGTCATACATCTTGTTACATGACACAAATTAGGAAAGTTTGAACTTGCTGCACTCAACCTTCTTCGTAGGAAAGCAGCTCATTCCAATAGCAGAACTAGCTTACTTCACACAGTACAGAGCTTGCCAATGAACATGTTTCTTTTCTCAACAAACTACATTAGCAATGAGGCGAATCTACTAATGTGTACATCTTGTTAGATGAAACAAACTATGAAAAACTGAATTTCCTGCACTCAACCTTATTCTTAGGAAACCAACTCATTCCAAGAGTACAACTAGCTTACTTCACATAGTACAGTGTTCAGCAATGAATATATTCCTTTTTAAACAAACTACATTAGAAGTTAGGCGAATCTATGAAGTTGTACATCTTGTTAGATTACCACAAACAAGTAAAGTTTGATCTTGCCACACTCAACCTCTTCATAGGAAAACAACTCATTCCAAGAGCCCAAGTAGCTTATTTCACACAGTAGAGTGTTTGGCAATGAAGATGTTTCTTTCTACAGAAACGACATTAGAAATGAAATGAATCTACTAAGCTGTACATCTTGTTAGATTACACAAACAAGGAAAGTTTGAATTTGCTGCACTCAACACACTTCGTAGGAAAGCAATGCATTCCGAGAACAGAACTAGCTCATTTCACACCGTACAGTGTTTGGAAATGAATATGTTTGTTTTGTAAGCAAACTACTTTGCAATTGAGGAGAAACTACTAAGTTGTACATCTTGTTAGATTACATAAACTAGGAAAGTTTTAACTTCCTGCACTCAACCTTCTTCATGGAAAGCAACTCATTCCAAGAGCAGAACTAGCTTACTTCACACAGAAAAGTGTTCGGGAATGAAGATGTTTCTTTTCTATAGAAACGACATTAGAAATGAAATGAATCTACTAAGGTGTACATCTTGTTAGATTACACAAACAAGGAAAGTTTGAACTTGCTGCACTCAACCTTCTTCGTGGGAAAGCAACTCGTTCCAATAGCAGAACTAGCTTACTTCACACAGTACAGTGTGCGGCAATGAACATATTTGTTTTCTAAACAAATTACGTTAGAAGTCAGGCAAACCTACTAAGTTGTACATCTTGTTAGATTACACAAACAAGGAAAGTATGTCTTGCTGCACTCAACTCACTTGGAATGAAAGCAAATCATTCCGTGAACAGAACTACTTTATTTAACACAGTACAGTGTTCGGCAATGAGGACGTTTGTTTTCTAAACAAACTACTTTAGAATTGAGGCGAAACTACTAAGTTGTAGATCTTGTTAGATTACACAAACTACAAAACTTTGAACTTGCTGCACTCAAACCTCTTCGCAAGAACGCATATCATTCCAAGAACAGAACTAGCTTATTTAACACAGTACAGTGTTCAGCAATGAAGATGTTTGTTTTCTAAACAAACTACGTTGGAAATGAGGCAAAACTACTAACTTGTATGTCTAGATAGATTACACAAACTGGGATAGTTTGAACTTGCTGCACTCTAGCTTCTTTGTAGGAAAACAACTCATTCCAAGAGCAGAACTAGCTTACTTCGCACAGTCCAGTGTTTGGCAACGGATATGTTTGTTTTCCAAATGAACTACTTTAGAATTGAGGCGAATCTACTAAGTTGTACATCTTGTTATATGACACAAATTAGGAAAGACTGAACTTATTGCCCTCAACCTTCTTCTAAACAAACTACTTTAGAAATGAAGCGAATCTACTAAGTTGTAAATCTTGTTAGATGATACAAACTAGGAAAGTTTGAACTTGCTGCACTCAACCTTCTTCGTGGGAAAGAAACTCTTTCCAAGAGCAGAACTAGCTTACTTCACACAGTACAGTGTGCGGGAATGAAGATGTTTCTTTTCTAAAAAAAACTACTTTAGAAATGAATAGAATCTACTAAGTTGTACATCTTGTTAGATGACATAAACTAGGAAAGTTTGAACTTGCTGCACTCAAACTTCTTCGTGGGAAAGCAACTCATTCCAAGAGCAGAGCTAGCTTACTTCCCACAGTAAGTACAGTGTCCGGAAATGAACATGTTTGTTTTCTAAACAAACTACATTAGAAATGAGGGGAATCTACTAAGGTGTACATCTTGGTAGATTACACAAACAAGGAATGTTTGAAATTGCTGCACTCAACCTACTTCGTGGGAAAGCAACTCATTCCAAGAGCAGAACTAGCTAACCTCACACAGTAAGTACAGTTTTCAGAAATGAACATGTTTGTTTTCTAAACAAACTAAGTGAGAAATGAGGCAAATCTACTAAGTTTTACATCTTGTTAGATTATATAAACTAGGAAAGTTTTAACTTGCTGCACTCAACCCTTTTCGTAGGAAAGAAACTCATTCAGAGAACAGAACTAGCTTATTTAACACAGTACGGTGTTCAGAAGTGAAGATGTTTGTTTTCTAAACAATCTACTTTAGAAATGAAACGAATCTACTAAGTTGTACATCTTGTTAGATGACACAAACTGGGAAAGTTTGAACTTGCTGCCCTCAACCTTCTTCGTAGGAAAGCAACTCATTCCCAAAGCAGAACTACCTTACTTCACACAGTACAGTGTTCTGCAATGAATATGTTCATTTTCTAAACAAAATACTTTAGAATTGAGGCGAAACTACTAAATTGTACATCTTGTTAGATTACAGAAACTCGGAAAGTTTAAACTTGCTGCACTCAACCCTCTTCACAGGAAAGCAACTCATTCCGAGAGCAGAACTAGCTTATTTGACACAGTACAGTGTTCAGCAATGAACATATTTGTTTTATAAACAAATTACGTTAGAAGTGATGCGAATCTACTAAGTTTTATATCTTGCTAGATTACAAAAACAAGGAAAATTTGAACTTTCTGCACTCAATCCACTTCGTAGGAACGAAACTCATTCTGAGAACAGAACTAGCTTCTTTAACACACTACAGTGTTAGGCAATGAATATGTTTGTTTTCTAAACAAACTACTTTACGAATGAAGCAAATCTACTAAGTTGTACATCTTGTTAGATGACACAAACTAGGAAAGTTTAAACTTACAGCACTCAACCTTCTTTGTAGGAAAGAAACTCATTCCAGAGCATAAATAGCTTACTTCACACAGTCCAGTGTTTGGCAATTAACATGTTTGTTTTCGAAACAAACTACTTTAGAATTGAGGTGAATCTACTAAGTTGTCCATCTTGTTAGATGACACAAACTAAGAATGACTGAACTTATTTCACTCAACCTTCTTCGTAGGAAAGCAACTCATTCCAAGAGCAGAACTAGCTTACTTCACACAGTACAGTGTTCAGCAATTAACACATTTGTTTTCTAAACAAACTAAGTTAGAAGTCAGGCGAATCTACTAAGTTGTACATCTTGTTAGATTACACAAACAAGGAAAGTTTCAACTTGCTGCACTCAACCCTCTTCATAGGAAAACAATTCATTCTGAGAGCAGAACTAGCTTATTTCACACAGTAGGGTGTTCAGCAATGAAGTTGTTTCTTTTCTATAGAAACGCCATTAGAAATGAAATGAATCAACTAAGTTGTATATCTTGTTAGATTACATAAAGAAGGAAAGTTTGAAATTGCTGCCCTCAACCTTCTTTGTGGGAAAGCAACTCATTCCAATAGCAGAACTAGCTTACTTCACACACTACAGTGTTTGGCAATGAACATATTTGTTTTCTAAACAAACTGCATTAGAAGTCAGGCGAATCTACTAAGTTGTCCATCTTGTTAGATTACACCAACAAGGAATGTTTGATCTTGCTGCCCTCAACCCACTTCGTAGGAAAGCAACTCATTCCGAGAACAAAACTTGCTCATTTCATACAGTACAGTGTTCGGTAATGAAGATGTTTCTTTTCTAAAAAAACAACATTAGAATTAAGGGGAAACTACGAAGTTGTACATCTTGGGAGATTACACAAACTAGGAAAGTTTGAACTTGCTGCACTCAACCTTCTTCGTGGAAAGCAACACATTCCAAGAGCAGACCTAGCTTACTTCACACACTAAGTACAGTGTTAGGGATTGAAGACGTTTCTTTTCTATAGAAACAACCTTAGAAATAAAAAGAATCTAATAAGTTGTACATCTTGTTAGATTACACAAAAAAGGAAAGTTTGGACTTGCTGCATTGAACTTTCTTCTTTGGAAAGCAACTCATTCCAAGGGCAGAACTAGCTTACTTCACACAGTAAGTACAGTGTTAGGAAATGAACATGTTTGTTTTCTAAACAAACTGCATTAGAAATGAGTCAAATCTTCTAAATTGTACATCTTGTTAGATTACACAAACTAGGAAAGTTTGAACTTGCTGCACTCCACCCTCTTTGTATGAAAGCAACTCATTCTGAGAACAGTACTAGCTCATTTAACACAAAACAGTGTTCGGCAATGAAGACGTTTGTTTTCTAAACAAACAACTTTAGATATGCAGCCAATCTACTAAGTTGTATATCTTTTTAGATGAAACAAACTAGGAAAGGTTGAACTTACTGCACTTAAACTTCTTCCTAAGGAAGCAACTCATTCCAAGAACAGAACTAGCTCATTTCACACAGTACAGTGTTCGGCAATGAAGATGTTTGTTTTCTGAACAAACTACTTTAGAAATGAGGGGAATCTAAAAAGTTGTATATCTAGATAGATTACTGAAACAAAGAAATTTTGAACTTGCTGCACTCAACCTTCTTCATAGGAAAGCAACTCATTCCAATAGCAGAACTACCTTACTTCACACATTAAGTACAGTGTTCAGAAATGACCATGTTTGTTTTCTAAACAAACTACTTTAGAATTGAACTGAAACTACTAAGTTGTACATCTTGTGAGATTACCCAAACTAGGAAAGCTTGAACTTGCTGCACTCAACCTTCTTCGTAGGAAAGGAACTCATTCCAAGAGCAGAATTAGCTTACTTCACACACTGTAGTGTTAGGCAACGAACATGTTTGTTTTCTAAACAAAGTACTTTAGAATTGAGGTGAATCTACTAAGTTGTACATCTTGTTAGATGACACAATCTAGGAAAGTCTGAACTTGCTGCACTCAACTTTCTTCCTAGGAAAGCAACTCATTCCAAGAGCAGAACCAGCTTACTTCACATAGTACAGTGTTCAGCAATGAAGATGTTTGTTTTCTAAACAAACTATATTAGAAGTGAGGCGACTCTACTAAGTTGTACATTTTGTTAGATT
Source organism: Orientallactaga sibirica (assembly GCA_036365145.1). Taxonomy (NCBI): domain Eukaryota; kingdom Metazoa; phylum Chordata; class Mammalia; order Rodentia; family Dipodidae; genus Orientallactaga; species Orientallactaga sibirica. The sequence continues at coordinate 462,977 of JAEOAD010002376.1, forward strand.
ACAAAAGCTAGGAAAGTTTGAACTTGCTGCACTCAAACCACTTCATAGGATAGCAACTCATTCCGAGAACAGAACTACCTTATTTCACACAATACAGTTTTGGGGATTCAAGGTGTTTTTTTTCTGAAAAAACTAGTTTAGAAATGAAGCTAACTTACCAAGGTTTACATCCTGTTAGATTACACAAGCAAGCAAAGTTTGATCTTTCTGCAATGAAGACTGCTTGTAAGAAAGCAACTCATTCCGAGAACAGAACTACGTAATTCTACACAGTACAGTGTTCAGCAATGAAGGTGTTTGTTTTCTAAACAAAGGACGATAGAAATGAAATGAATCTACTAAGTTGTACATATAGTTAGATGACACATACTAATAAAGTTTGATCTTGCTGCACTGAAGACTCTTCGTAAGAATGCAACTCATTCTGAGAAGAGAACTAGCTTATTTCACACAGTACAGTTTTGGAGAATCAAGATGTTTGTTTTCTAAACAAACGGAGTTGGAAATGAAGCGAATCTACTAAGTTGTACATCTAGTAAGATTACACAAACTAGCAAAGTTTGATCTTTGCTAGAAGAAGACTCTTCGTAAGAAAACAACTCAATCCGAGAACAGAACTAGCTTATTTCACACAGTACAGTTTTGGGGAATCAAGGTGTTTGTTTTCTAAACAAACTAGTTTAGAAATGAAGCTAACTTACCAAATATTATACCTTGTTAGATTAAACGAACTAGCAAAGTTTGATCTTGCTGCACTGAAGACTCTTGTAAGAAAGTAACTCATTCCGAGAAGAGAACTAGCTTATTTCACAAAGTACAGTTTTGGGGAATCAAGGTGTTTGTTTTCTAAACAAACTATGTTAGAAATGACGCTAACCTACTAAGTTGTATATCTTGTTAGATTACACAAACTAAGAAAGTTTGATCTTGCTGCACTGAAGACTCTTCGTAAGAAAGCAACTCATTCCGAGAACAGAAGTAGCTTATTTCACACAGTACAGTTTTCGGCAATGAAGGTGTTTCTTTTCTAAACCAACTATGTTGGAAATGCAGCGAATCTACTAAGTTGTACATATAGTTAGATTACACAAACTAGCAAAGTTTGATCTTGCTGCACTGAAGACTCTTCATAAGAAAGCAACTCATTCCGAGAACAGAACTAGCTTATTTCACACAGTAGAGTTTTGGGGAATCAAGGTGTTTGTTTTCGAAACCATCTGCGTTGGAAATGAAGCGAATCTAATAAGTTGTACATCTAGTTAGATTACACAAACTAGCAAAGTTTGATCTTGCTGCACTGAAGACTCTTTGTAATAAAACAATTCATTCCGAGAAGAGAACTAGCTTATTTCACACAGTACAGGTTTGGGGAATCAAGCTGTTTGTTTTCTAAACAAACTAGTTTAGAAATGAAGCTAATTTACCATGTTTTACATCTTGTTAAGATTACACAAACTAGCAAAGGTTGATCTTTTTTTTTTTTAAATTCAATATTTATTTATTGCTCCAAAATGTTTCAGGGTGAACTATATATATATATATATATTCAAATTTACCTAGTGGTCATTGCATGAATTTTTATCAAAGTGTCTCCCAGAAATCTGTTACCACTTTTATCAGAACACTTTTTTGATTGTCTTGACTGCTTAAATGACAATTATTCATTATGTCATGTTTCCAAAGGAGAATATTAAGACACAGACCTTTATTTCCATTTGTCCTCTGAAAGCAAATTGCCTCTTTATGTCAGCTCTTTAACTTCTCTCTCTCTCTCTCTCTCTCTCTCTCTCTCTCATATATATATATATATATATATATATATATATATATATATATATATATTTTATTTATTTATTTTATTTTGATTTTAGATTCATAGTAAAGGTTCCATTGTCCTCCTCTCTGTCCTCCCACTTTCAAAGGGACCCTTGTCAATGGGGAATGTGGGTCAAGCATTGTGAGGTTAGTTAAGAGTTCTGGGGGGTTGGCCCCAGTCTCTGTGCATAATGCCCCAACTATGGCTCTAACAATCTTTCCGCCCCCTCTTCCGCAAGTTTCCCTGAGCCACATTGGGGTCATTTTAGTTCTGCTTCAGTGATGCGGTTTCGGGAGCCTCTGTGTCTCTGGATCTCTGGCTTAGTTGGAGTTGGATGTTCTCTGTGTTTATCTCCTTTGGCCTTTTGCTGGTGTCATGATCGCCATGAATACTGAACTCTTGCCCTCCCCTGCGTTGTTCTATGGTTTCAGCTGGGGCCCTGGTGAGGTGTGGTTAGCTGATCCTCCCTTCAGGTTCGATGTCCACCTGAAAAAAGATAAGCAAATTCTCCATTGGAGAGAAAAGTTAGTACTAGGTAGAAGGGATGACCATCTATGTTTTGGAGGGAAATTTATATGTGTTGGCTCTCTTCTAGCCCACATTTAGTGGTATCTTGATCTTGGAGACTGAGCTCATTTTTGTACCTGGTTTTGACTTATTTCCCAGTTCCAGCAATGAGTTCCATTCCACTGAGTGGATCTATTAGCCAAATCAAGAGCAGTTGGTTACCCACCATGGCTGATTGCCACTACTGCACTTGTATGAGCATTACGTCAAGTTGTTTCCAGCTGGGTATCTTAGACTGCCAGTTGTTTGGACAGATGTCGGTCATTTTCCCCCAGTTGCTTGTATAGCGCCCTCTGGTACTAGACTAGCTAACTGTCTGGGGACTGACCCTCTTCCAGATTCTGAACATATCTCTCCGTGTTTGGTCTCACACACGTAAGCTGTCTTCAACAGTAGGGTCTTACCATTAACCTTTGGTGGGTCACCAAGAACTCTGACAGAAGTCTGTCTATTTTGGGAAACCTTGTAGGTGTTTCAGATCAACAGCTCATTGTGGAAGTTCACCCCATGCTGGCACTGGGAGTTATAAGTCTGCACCTAGGAAGGTGAGGGAAGAAAAAGATAATATAGAGGAGAAAGTGAGTATAGAGAGGGGAGGGAGAGAGAACGAGAGAGAGAGAGAGAGAAGAGAGAGAGAAGCAGGACAAGATTAAGGTTGGCCTTCACGATGCTCTCTCCAGGTTCCTGTGGTTCGGGTGTTCCCTCGGCGGGCCTGCTGAAGGATCAATGTTTTAAACTGTTGTTCAGAATAAAGGGTTTATAGTATCTTTTCCTTTTGGGTCCCAATTTGTATCCCCCCCTTGTTCTCCCTCCCACCCTCTCGTTCCCTCCCACCCTTACCCTCCCTCCCTCCCACCCTCCCTTTTGTCTGGGCTTCAGAGTGTTTATTTGGTTTGGCCACCTGCCACATGGTTTCAGGTTAGGAGTGACAGATAAACGAGACCATGCGACGATTATCTTTTTGTGCTTGGGTGAGCTCACTGAGGATGATCTGTTCCATGTTTGACCATTGTTTTTCAAATTTCCTTATTTCATCTTTCCTTACTGCTACGTAGAATTCCATAGTATAGATATACCACATCTTTGTTATCCATTCATCTAGTGATGGACACCTGGGTTGATTCCAGCTCTTTGCTATTATGAATTGAGCAGCTATAAACATGATTGAGCAAATGTCTCTGATCTGAGGCTTGGGGTCTTTAGGGTATATGCCCAATAAGGGAATAACTGGGTCCATTGGTAGGTCTATGGTCATCCTTTTCAGGAGTCTCCATATAGCTTTCCATAGTGGTTGAACCATTTTACATTCCCACCAGCAGTGAAAGGTTGTTCCTATTTCTCCACAGCCTCGCCAGCATTTATTTTCATTATTTTTTTTAATGCTAGCCATCCTTACTGGGGTAAGGTGGAATCTCATAGTTGTTTTAATTTGCATTTCCCTGATGATTAGGGATGTTGAACATTTTCTTAAATGTGCATTTGCTATTTGTATTTATTCCTCTGAGAACTCCCTGTGTAGTTCTCTGCCCCACTTTGTGAGTGGATTGTTTGATGATTTGTTTTTTAGGTTTTGGAGTTCTTTGTAGATTCTAGAAATCAGGCCTCTGTCAGTTGTATAGCTGGTGAAAATTTTCTCCCATTCTGTAGGTAATCTGCTGGCTTTGGTTATAGTATTTTTGTCAGTGAAAAAGCTTTGCAGCTTCATGTGATCCCAATGGTTGAGTGATTGTTTGATTTCCTGAGCTGTTGGGGTTTTGTTCAGGAAATCTTTTCCCACTCCTATATCGTGGACGGTTCCTCCTATTTTTTTCTTCCAGTAGCAGCACAGTTTCTGGTTTTATATTAAGGTCTTTGATCCATTTGGACTGAATTTTTGGGCATGGAGAGATGTGTGGGTCGAGTTTCATTTTCCTACATATGGATGTCCAGTTGGTCCAGCACCATTTGTTGAAGATGCTGTCCTTTTTCCATTCTACATTGCTAGGGCCTTTGTCAAATATCAAGTAGCTGTAGTTTCTTGACCCAAAATATGGGTCTTCAATTCTGTTCCATTGGTCTATATTCCTGTTTTTGTGCCAGTACCAGATTGTTTTTATTACAATGGCTTTGTAGTATAACTTTAGATCAGGTATGGTCATGCCTCCAGAGGTGCTTCTTTTGCTGAGGATGAGCTTGGATATCCGAGGCCTTCTGTCTTTCCATATGAATTTTGAGATAGTTTTTTCTATCTCATTGAAAAAGGAAGTTGGGATTTTTATTGGCATTGCATTGAATCTCTAAAGTGCTTTTGGTAAAATTGCCATTTTCACAATGTTAATTCTACCAATCCAGGAACATGGGAAGTCTTTCCATTTTTGTAGGACTTCCTCAATTTCTTTTTTGAGAGTTTTTATGTTTTCATTGTATAGGTCTTTCACTTCCTTAGTTAATGTTATTCCAAGGTATTTTATTTTCTTTGTCGCAATTGAAAATGGGACGATGTTAGTTATTTCTTTTTCTGTCTCTTTGTCCTTTGCATACAGAAAGGCTACTGATTTCTGTGCATTGATTTTGTATCCTGCTACTTTGCTGAAGGCGCTAATCACCTTTAAGAGTTTTGAGATGGAAGTTCTCGGGTCACTAATGTATAGAATCATGTCATCTGCAAATAGGGCTAACTTAACTTCTTCATTTCCAATTTGTATCCCTTTGATTTCTTTCTCCTGTCTTATTGCTTGAGCTAATACTTCTAGCACTATGTTGAAGAGCAGAGTGAGAGTGGACACCCCTGCCTTGTTCCTGACCTCAATGGGAATTCCTTCAGTCTCTCCCCATTAAGAATTACTTGGGCTTTAGGTGCTTTATATATCGCCTTTATTATGTTGAGATATAGGCCGTCCATGCCTATTCTCTCCAATGTTTTGATCATGAAGTGATGTTGTATTTTGTCAAAGGCCTTTTCTGCATCTATCGAAATGACCATGTGGTTTTTGTGTTTCAGCTTGTTTATGTGGTGTATTACATTGACAGATTTCCGTATGTTGAACCACCCCTGCGTTCCAGGGATGAAGCCTACTTGATCGAGGTGGATAATGCTTTTGACGTACTGTTGAATTCGGTTTGCAAGAATTTTGTTCAGGATCTTTGCGTCTATGTTCATCAGAGAAATGGGCCTATAATTTTCTTTTCTTGTGGTGTCCCTGCCTGGTTTTGGAATTAGGGTGATACTAGCTTCATAGAAGGAGTTGGAGATCTCTCCCTGTTCTCCTATTGTGTGGCACAGTTTGAGAAGTATTGGTTTCAGTTCTTCCATGAAGGTTTGGTAGAACTCCGCTGAGAATCCATCTGGTCCTGGACTCTTCTTTTTGGGGAGGTGTTTGATTACTTCTTCAATCTCGAAGGGTGTGATGGGTCTGTTTAGGAAATTAATCTGCTCTGGGCTTAGCTTTGGTAGGTGGTATGTGTTTAGGAATTCATCCATTTCCTCCATATTCTCCTGTTTTATGGAGTAGAGGTTTTTGAAATAAGTCCTAATAATTCTTCCTATTTCACTCATGTCTGTTGTGATCTCTCCTTTTTCATTTCTAATTTTGTTTATTTGAAGTGTTTCTTTTTTTCGCTTAATCAAATTGGCCAGGGGTGTATCAATCTTGTTAAGTTTTTCAAAGAACCAGCTCTTTGTTTCATCAATTTTCTTAAATGTCCTCTTAGTTTCCAATTCATTAATTTCTGCTCTGATCTTAATTATTTCTTTCCATCTGGAGATTTTTGGGTTGGCTTCTTCTAGCTTTTCCAATGTCTTTAGATGGATGGTTAGGTTATTGATTTCGGATCTCTCTGTCTTTGTTATGAGGGCATTTAGTGCTATGATTTTCCCCCTAAAAACTGCCTTCATTGTGTCCCATAAGTTTTGGTATGATGTGTTCTCGTTGTTAATGAATTCTAGAAATATTGCAATTTCATTCTTTATTTCATCCACAACCCATTTATTGTTTAAAAGTGTGTTGTTCAATTTCCAGGAGGTGGAGGGATTCCTGGTGTACTTTTTGTTGATCTTGCTGCACCGAAGACTCTTTGCAAGAAAACAAATTATTCCGAGAAGAGTACTACAATATTTCACACAGTACAGTTTTTGTCAATGAAGGTGTTTGTTTTCTCAAAAAACTACGTTATAAATGAAGCTAACCTACTAAGTTGTACATCTAGTTAGATTAAACAAACTAGGAAAGTTTGATCTTGCTGCACTGAAGACTCTATGTAAGAAAGCAACTCATTCCTTGAACAGATCTAAATTATTTCACACAGGACAGTGTTTGGCAATGAAGGTGTTTGTTTTCTAAACAAACTGCGTTGGAAATGAAGCAAATCTACTAAGTTGTACATCTAGTTAGATTACACAAACCAGGAAAGTTTGATCTTTCTGCACTGAAGACTCTTCGTAAGAAAGCAACTCATTCCGAGAACAGAACTACCTTATTTCACACAATCCAATTTTGGGGAATCAAGGTGTTTGTTTTCTAAACAAACAAGTTTAGAAATGAACCTATCTTACCAAGTTTTACGTCTTGGTAGATTACACAAATTGTCAAAGTTTGATCTTGCTGCACTGAAGACTCTTTGTAAGAAACCAACTCATTCCGAGAAGACAACTACGTTATTTCACACAGTACAGTGTTCGGCAATGAAGGTGTTTGTTTTCTAAACAAACTACGTTAGAAATGAAATGAATCTACTAAGTTGTACATCTAGTTAGATTACACAAACTAATAAAGTTTGATCTTGCTGCACTGAAGACTCTTTGTAAGAAAGCAACTCATTCGGATAACACAACTAGCTTATTAAAAACAGTACAGTTTTGTGGAATCAAGGTGTTTGCTTTCTACACCATCTGCGATGGAAACGAAGCGAATGTTCTAAGTTGTACATATAGTTAGATTACATAAACTAGCAAAGTTTAGTCTTGCTGCAGTGAAGACTCTTCGTAAGAAAGCGACTCATTCCGAGACCAGAACTAGCTTATTTCACACAGTTCAGTCTTTGGGAATCAAGGTGTTTGTTTTCTAAACAGACTATGTTAGAAATGAAGCTAACCTACTAAGTTGTATATCTTGTTAGATTACACAAACTAGCAAAGTTTTATCTTGATGCACTGAAGAGTCTTCATAAGAAAGCAACTCATTCCGAGAACAGAACTAGCTTATTTCACACAGTACAGTTTTGGGGAATCAAGGGGGTTGTTTTCTAAACCAATTGCATTGGAAATGAAGCGAATCTCCTTAGTTGTACATCTAGGTGGAATACACAAACTAGCAAAGGTTGATCTTGCTGCACTGAAGACTCTTTGAAAGAAAGCAACTCATTCATAGAACAGAACTAGCTTATTTCACACAGTACAGTTTTTGGCAATGAAGGTGTTTGTTCTCTAAACCAACTGCGTTGAAATGAATCGAATCTACTAAGTTGCACATCTAGTTAGATTACACAAACTAGCAAAGATTGATCTTGCTGCACTGAAGACTCTTCGTAAGATAGCAACTCATTCCGAGAACAGAGCTAGCTTATTTCACACTGTACAGTTTGGGGAATCAAGGTGCTTGTTTTCTAAACCAACTGTGTTGGAAATGAATCGAATCTACTAAGTTGCACATCTAGTTAGATTACACAAACTAGCAAAGATTGATCTTGCTGCACTGAAGACTCTTCGTAAGATAGCAACTCATTCCGAGAACAGAGCTAGCTTATTTCACACTGTACAGTTTGGGGAATCAAGGTGCTTGTTTTCTAAACCAACTGCGTTGGAAATGAATCGAATCTACTAAGATGAACATCTAGTTAGATTACACAAACTAGCAAAGATTGATCTTGCTGCACTGAAGACTCTTCGTAAGATAGGAACTCATTCCGAGAACAGAGCTAGCTTATTTCACACTGTACAGTTTGGGGAATCAAGGTGCTTGTTTTCTAAACCAACTGCGTTGGAAATGAATCGAATCTACTAAGTTGCACATCTAGTTAGATTACACAAACTAGCAAAGATTGATCTTGCTGCACTGAAGACTCTTCGTAAGATAGCAACTCATTCCGAGAACAGAGCTAGCTTATTTCACACTGTACAGTTTGGGGAATCAAGGTGTTTGTTTTCTAAAGAAACTAGTTTAGAATTGAAGCTAACTTACCAAGTTTTACATGTTTTTAGATTACACAAACTAGCAAAGTTTGATCTTGCTGCACTGAAGACTCTTCGTAAGAAAGCAACTCATTCCGAGAACAGAAATAGGTTATTTCACACAGTACCGTGTTCAGCAATGAAGGTGTTTGTTTTCTAAACAAACTGCTTTGGAAATGAAGCGAATCTACTAAGTTGTCCATCTAGTTAGATTACACAAACTAGCAAAGTTTGATCTTGCTGCACTGAAGACTGTTCGTAAGAAAGCAACTCATTCCGAGGACAGAACTAGCTTATTTCACACCGTACAGTTTTCGGCAATGAAGGTGTTTGTTTTTACTTTAGAAATGAAAGCTAATCTACTAGTTTTACATCTTGTTAGATTACTGAAACAAGCAAAGTTTGATCTTGCTGCACTGAAGAATCTTTGTAAGAAAGCAACTCATTGCTTATTTCACACAGTACAGTGTTCGGCAATGAAGGTGTTTGTTTTCTAAACAAACTGCGTTAGAAATTAAATGAATCTACTAAGTTGTACATCTAGTTAGAGTACACAAATTAGCAAAGTTTGATCTTGCTGCACTGAAGAGTCTTTTTAAGAAAGCAACTCATTCCGAGAACAGAACTACATTATTTCACACAGTACAGTGTTAGCAATGAAGATGTTTGTTATCTAAACAAATTACGTTAGAAAGCGAATCTACTAAGTTGTACATCTAGTTAGATTACACATACTAGCAAAGTTTGATCTTGCTGCACTGAAGACTCTTTAAGAAAGCAACTAATTCCGAGAACAGAACTAGCTTATTTCACACAATACATTTTGAGGAATCAAGGTGTTTGTTTTCTATACAAAATAGTTTAGAAATGAAGATAACTTAGCAAGTTTTATATCTTGTTAGATTACACAAACTAGCTAGAAAGTTTGAACTTGCTGCACTGAAGACTCTTTGTAGAAAGCAACTCATTCGGAGAACAGAACTAGCTTATTTCACACAGTACTGTTTGGGGAATCAAGGTGTTTGTTTTCTAAACAAACTGTGTTGAAAATGAAGCGAATCTACTAAGTTGCACATCTAGTTAGATTACACAAACAAGCAAAGTTTGATCTTGCTGCATTGAAGACTCTTAGTAAGAAAGCAACTCATTCTGAGAACAGAACTAGCTTATTTCACACAGCACAGTTTTTGGCAATGAAGGTGTTTGTTTTCTAAACAAACTGCGTTAGAAATGAAGTGAATCTACTAAGTTGTACATCTTGTTAGATTACACAAACTAGCAAAGTTTGATCTTGCTGCATTGAAGATTTTCGTAAGAAAGCAACTCATTCGAGAACAGAACTCGCTTCTTTCACACAGTACATTTTTCGGGAATCAAGGTGTTTCTTTTCTAAACAAGTTAGTTTAGAAATGAAGCTAACTTACCAACTTTTACATCTTGTTAGATTACACAAACTAGCAAAGTTTGATCTTGCTGCACTGAAGACTCTTCGTGAGAAAGCAACTCATTCCGAGAACAGAACTAGCTTATTTCACACAGTACAGTTTTGGGAATTAAGGTGTTTGTTTTTAAACAAACTACACGTTAGAAATGAAGCTAACTTACCAAGTTTTACATCTTGTTAAATTACACAAACTAGCAAAGTTTGATTTTCTGCACTGAAGACTCTTTGTAAGAAAGCAACTCATTCCGAGAACAGAACTACTTTATTTCACACAGTACAGTGTTTGGCAATGAAGGTGTTTGTTTTCTAAACAAACTTATTAGAAATAAAATGAATCTAGTTGTACATCTAGTTAGATTACACAAACTAGCAAAGTTTGATCTTGAAAGACTCTTTGTAAGAAAACAACTCATTTTAGCTTATTTCAAACAGTATTGTTTTGGGAATCAAACCACTGCAGAAGAAATGAAGGAATCTACTAAGTTGTACATCTTGTTAGATTACACAAACTAGCAAAGTTTGATCTTGCTGCACTGAAGACTCTTCGTAGAAAAAGCAACTCATTCCGAGAACAGAACTAGCTTATTTCACACAGTACAGTTTTGGGAATCAAGGTGTTTGTTTTCTAAACAAACTAGTTTAGAAATGAAGCTAATCTACTAAGTTTTACATCTTGTTAGATTAACAAACTAGCAACGTTTGATCTTGCTGCACTGAAGACTCTTCGTAAGAAAGCAACTCATTCCGAGAACAGAACTAGCTTATTTCACACAGTACAGTGTTGAGGCAATGAAGGTGTTTGTTTTCTAAACAAACTATGTTAGAAATGAACTGAATCTACTAAGTTGTACATCTAGTTAGATTACACAAACTAAAGTTTGATCTTGCTGCACTGAAGACTCTTGGTAAGAAAGCAACTCATTCCGAGAACAGAAATAGCTTATTTCACACAGTACAGTGTTTGGCAATGAAGTTGTTTGTTTTCTTGAATCTACTAAGTTGTACATCTAGTTAGATTACACAAACTAGTAAAGTTTGATCTTGCTGCACTGAAGACTCTTCTAAGAAAGCAACTCATTCAAGAACAGAACTAACTTATTTCACACAGTACAGTGTTTGGGAATCAAGGTGTTTGTTTTCTAAAACAACTGTGTTTAGAAATGAAGCTAATCTACTAAGTTGTACATCTTGTTAGATTACACAAACTAGCAAAGTTTGATCTTGCTGCACTGAATTGTAAGAAAGCAACTCATTCCGAGAACAGAACTAGCTTATTTCACACAGTACAGTTTGGGGAATCAAGGTGTTTGTTTTCTGCTTTGGAAATGAATGAATCTACTAAGTTGAATATCTAGTTAGATTACACAAACTAGCAAAGTTTGATCTTGCTGCACTGAAGACTCTTTGTAAGAAAGCAACTCATTCCAAGAACAGAACTAGCTTATTTCACAAAGTACAGTTTGGGAATGAAGGTGTTTGTTTTCTAAACAAACTACGTTAGAAATGAACTAATCTACTAAGTTGTACATCTAGTTAGATTACACAAACTAGCAAAGATTGATCTTGCTGCACTGAAGACTCTTTAAGATAGCAACTCATTCCCAGAGAACAGACTAGCTTATTTCACACAGTACAGTTTGGGGAATGAAGGTGTTTGTTTTTAAAGAAACTAGTTTTGTAAATTGAAGCTGAATCTACCAAGTTTTACATGTTTTTAGATTACACAAACTAGCAAAGTTTGATCTTGCTGCACTGAAGACTCTTTGTAAGAAAGCAACTCATTCTGAGAACAGAAATAGGTTATTTCACACAGTACAGAAAGCAATGAAGGTGTTTGTTTTCTAAACAAACTCATTCCGAATCTACTAAGTTGTCCATCTAGTTAGATTACACAAACTAGCAAAGTTTGATCTTGCTGCACTGAAGACTGTTCGTAAGAAAGCAACTCATTCCGAGGACAGAACTAGCTTATTTCACACCGTACAGTTTTCGGCAATGAAGGTGTTTGTTTCCTAAACAAAGTACTTTAGAAATGAAGCTAACTTACCACGTTTTACATCTTGTTAGATTACTGAAACAAGCGAAGTTTGAGGTTGCTGCACTGAAGAATCTTTGTAAGAAAGCAACTCATTCTGAGAACACAACTACGTTATTTCACACAGTACCGTGTTCGGCAATGAAGGTGTTTGCTTTCTAAACAAACTGCGTTAGAAATTAAATGAATCTACTAAGTTGTACATCTAGTTAGAGTACACAAATTAGCAAAGTTTGATCTTGCTGCACTGAAGAGTCTTTTTAAGAAAGCAACTCATTCCGAGAACAGAACTACATTATTTCACACAGTACCGTGTTCGGCAATGAAGATGTTTGTTATCTAAACAAATTACGTTAGAAATGAAGCGAATCTACTAAGTTGTACATCTAGTTAGATTACACATACTAGCAAAGTTTGATCTTGGTGCATTGAAGACTCTTCGTAAGAAAGCAACTAATTACGAGCACACAACTAGCTTATTTCACGCAATACATTTTTGAGGAATCAAGGTGTTTGTTTTCTATACAAAATAGTTTAGAAATGAAGATAACTTAGCAAGTTTTATACCTTGTTAGATTACACAAACTAGCAAAGTTTGAACTTGTTGCACTGAAGACTCTTTGTACGGAAGCAACTCATTCGGAGAACAGAACTAGCTTATTTCACACAATACTGTTTTGGGGAATCAAGGTGTTTGTTTTCTAAACCAACTGTGTTGAATATGAAGCGAATCTACTAAGTTGCACAACTACTTAGATTACACAAACAAGCAAAGTTTGATCTTGCTGCATTGATGACTCTTCGTAAGAAAGTAACTCATTCTGAGAACAGAACTAGCTTATTTCACACAGCACAGTTTTTGGCAATGAAGGTGTTTTTTTCTAAACAAACTGCGTTGGAAATGAAGTGAATCTACTAAGTTGTATATCCTGTTAGATTACACAAACTAGCAAAGTTTGATCTTGCTGCATTGAAGATTTTCGTAAGAAAGCAACTCATTCCGAGAACAGAACTAGCTTATTTCACACAGTAGAGTTTTTGGGAATCAAGGTGTTTGTTTTCTAAACTAACTAGTTTAGAAATGAAGCTAACTTACCAAGTTTTATATCTTTTTAGATTACACAAACTACAAAAGTTTGATCTTGCTGCACTGAAGACTCTTCGTAAGAAAGCAACTCATTCCGAGAACAGAACTAGCTTATTTCACACAGTACAGTTTTGGGGAATTAAGGTGTTTGTTTTTTAAACAAACTAGTATAGAAATGAAGCTAACTTACCAAGTTTTACATCTTGTTAAATTACACAAACTAGCAAAGTTTGATTTTTCTGCACTGAAGACTGTTTGTAAGAAAGCAACTCATTCCGACAACAGAACTACTTTATTTCACACAGTACAGTGTTCTGCAATGAAGGTGTTTGTTTTATAAACAAACTACGTTAGAAATAAAATGAATCTACCAAGTTGTACATCTAGAGAGGTTACACAAACTAGCAAAGTTTGATCTTGTTTCCCTGAAGACTCTTTGTAAGAAAACAACTCTTACCGAGAACAGAACTAGCTTATTTCAAACAGTATTGTTTTGGGGAATCATGGTGTTTGTTTTCTAAACCATCTGCGTTGGAAATGAAGGGAATCTACTAAGTTGTACATCTAGTTAGATTACACAAACTAGCAAAGTTTGATCTTGGTGCACTGAAGACTTCGTAAGGAAGCAACGCATTCCGAGAACAGGACTAGCTTATTTCACACAGTACAGTTTTGGGGAATCAAGGTGTTTGTTTTCTAAACAAACTAGTTTAGAAATGAAGCTAACTTACCAAGTTTTACATCTTGTTAAACAAACTAGCAACGTTTGATCTTGCTGCACTGAAGACTCTTCGTAAGAAAGCAAATCATTCCGAGAACAGAACTACTCTATTTCACACAGTACCGTGTTCGGCAATGAAGGTGTTTGTTTTCTAAATAAATTATGTTAGAAATGAACTGAATCTACTAAGTTGTACATCTAGTTAGATTACACAATCTAATAGTTTGATCATGCTGCAATGAAGACTGTTGGTAAGAAAGCAACTCATTCCGAGAGCAGAAATATGTTATTTCACACAGTACAGTGTTCGGCAATGAAGTTGTTTGTTTTCTAAACAAACTACGTTAGAAATGAAGTGAATCTAGTAAGTTGTACATCTAGTTAGATTACACAAACTAGTAAAGTTTGATATTGCTGCAATGAAGACTCTTCGTAAGAAAGCAACTCATTACAAGAACAGAACTAACTTATTTCACACAGTATTGTTTTGGGGAATCAAGGTGCGTGTTTTCTAAAACATCTGCGTTTGAAATGAAGCGAATCTACTAAGTTGTACATCCGGTTAGATTACACAAACTAGCAAAGTTTGATCTTGCTGCACTGAAGACTCTATGTAAGAAAGCAACTCATTCCGAGAACAGAACTAGCTAATTTCACACAGTACAATTTTGTGGAATCAAGGTGTTTGTTTTCTAAAACTTCGGCCTTGGAAATGAAGCGAATCTACTAAGTTGTATATCTAGTTAGATTACACAAACTAGCAAAGTTTGATCTTGCTGCACTGATGACTCTTTGTAAAAAAGCAACTCATTCCAAGAACAGAACTAGCTTATTTCACAAAATACAATTTGGGGGAATGAAGGTGTTTGTTTTCTAAACAAACTACGTTAGAAATGAAGCTAACCTACTACATTGTATACCTTCTTACATTACACAAACTAGGAAAGTTTGATCTTGCTGCACTGAAGACTCTTCGTAAGACAGCACCTCATTCCGAGAACAGAACTACGGTATGTCACACAGTACAGTTTTCAGCAATGAAGGTGATTGTTTTCTAAACAAACTGCGTTGCAAAGGAAGTGAATCTACTAAGTTTTATATGTTGTTAGATTACACAAACTAGCAAAGTTTGATCTTGCTTCACTGAAGACTGTTTGTAAGAAAGCAATTCATTCCGAGAACAGAAGTACGTTATTTCACACAGTACAGTGTTTGGCAATGAAGGTGTTTGTTTTCTAAACAAACTACGTTAGAAATGAAATGAATCTACTAAGTTGTACATGTAGTTAGATTACACAAACTAATAAAGTTTGATCTTGCTGCACTGAAGACTGTTCGTAAGAAAGCAACTCATTCCAAGAACAGAACTAGCTTATTTCACATAGTACAGTTTTGGGGATTCAAGGTATTTGTTTTCTAAACAAACTTGTTTAGAAATGAAGCTAAGTTACCAAGTTTTACATCTTGTTTGATTACACAAACTAGCAAAGTTTGATCTTGCTGCACTGAACACTATTCGTTAAAAGGCAACTCTTTCCGAGAACAGAACTAGCTTATTTCACACAGTACAGTTTTCGGCAACGAAGGTGTTTGTTTTCTAAGCCAACTGCATTGGAAATGAAACGAATCTACTAAGTTGTACATCTAGTTAGATTACACAAACTAGCAAAGTTTGATCTTGCTGCACGAAGACTCTTCGTAAGAAAGCAACTCATTCCGAGAACAGAACTAGCTTATTTCACACGGTACAGTTTTGGGGAATCAAGGTGTTTGTTTTCAAAACAAACTACGTTATAAATATAGCTAACCTACTAAGTTGTACATCTTGTTAGATTACACAAACTAGCAAAGTTTGATCTTGCTGCACTGAAGACTCTTCCGAAGAAAGCAACTCATTCCGAGAAAAGAATTAGCTTAATTCACACAGTACAGTTTTCCGCAATGAAGGTTTTGTTTTCTAAACAAACTGCGTTTGAAAGGAAGTGAATCTACTAAGTTGTATATCTTGTTAGTTTACACAAACTAGCAAAGTTTGATCTTGGTGCACTGAAGACTCTTCGTAAGAAATCAACTTATTCCGAGAAGAGAACTAGCTTATTTCACACAGTACAGTTTTGGGGAATCAAGGTGTTTGTTTTGTAAAGAAACTAGTTTAGAAATGAAGCTAACTTACCAAGTTTTACATCTTTTTAGATTACACAAACTAGCAATGTTTTATCTTGCTGCACTGAAGACTCTTTGTAAGATATCAACTCATTCCGAGACCTAGCTTATTTTACACAGTACAGTTTTTGGAAATCAAGGTGTTTGTTTTCTGAACAAACTGCTTTAGAAATGAAGCTAACTTACCAAGTTTTACATCTTGTTAGATTACACAAAATAGCAAAGTTTGATGTTGGTGCACTGAAGACTCTACATAAGAAAGCAACTCATTCCTAGAACAGAACTACGTTATTTCACACAGTACAGTGTTCGGCAATGAAGGTCTATATATATATATATAATTCTGATTTTACATTCATAGTATTGGTTCCATTGTCCTCCTCCCCATCCTCCCACTTTCAAAGGGACCCTCATCAATGGGGAATGTGGATCGTGCATTGTGAGTTTGCTCAAGAGTTCTGGTGGATAGGCCCAGTCTCTGTACATAATGCCCCAACTTGTGACTCTAACAATCTTTCCGCCCCCTCTTCCGCTAGTTTCCCTGAGCCACATTGGTGTCATTTTAGTTCTGCTTCCTTGATGAGGTTTTGGGAGCCTCTGTGTCTCTGGATATCTGGCTTAGTTGGAGTTGGATGTTCTCTGTGTTTATCTCCTTCAGCCTTTTTCTGGTGTTGTGATCGCCTTGAGCGCTGTATTCTTGCCCTTCCCAATGCCTTGTTCTATGGTTTCAGCTGGTGAGGTGTGGTTAGCTGATCCTCCCTTCAGGTTCATTGTCCACCTGAAAAGAGATAAGCAAATTCTCCAACGGAGAGAGAAGTTAGTACTAGATAGAAGGGATAACCATATATGTTTTGGAGGGAACTTTATATGCATTGGCTCTCTTCTAGCCCACATTTGTTGGCCTCTTGATCTTGGAGACTGAGCTCATTTTTTGTACATGGCTTTGACTTATTTCCCAGTTCCAGCAATGAGTTCCATTCCACTGAATGATTTTATTAGCCAAATCAAGAGCAGTTGGTAACCCACCATGGCTGTTTGCCACTACTGCACTTGTATGAGCATTACGTCAGATTGTTTCCTGCTGGGTATCTTAGACTGCAAGTTGTTTGGACCAATGTCAGACATTTTCCCCCAGTTGCTCGTGTATCACCCTCTGGTACTAGACTAGCTAACTGTCTGGGGACTGACCTTCTTCCATATTCTGGCCAGATCTCTCTCTGTGTTTGGTCTCACACACGTATGCTGTCTTCGACAGTAGGGTCTTACCATTAACCTTTGGTGGGTCACCAAGTACTCTGATCAAAGTCTGTCTTTTTGGGGGAACCTTGTAGGTGTTTCAGATCAACAGCTCATTGTGGAAGTTAACCCCCTGCTGGCACTGGGAGTTATAAGTCTGCACCTAGGAAGGTGAGGGAGGAAAAAGATATATAATGTAAAAGAGAAAGTGAGTATAGAGAGGAGAGGGAGAGAGAGAGAGAGAGAGGGAGGGAGGGAGGGAGGGAGGGTGGGAGAGAGAGAGAAGAGAAAGTGAAGCAGGACAAGATTAAAGTTGGCCTTCATCATGTTCTCTCCAGGTTCCTGTGGTTCGAGTATTCCCTCTGTAGGCCTTCTGAAGGATCACTGTTTTAGCCTGTTGTTCAGAGTAAAGGGTTTTGTAGTATTATTCCCTTTTGGGTCCCAATTTGTATCCCCCCCTCGTCCTCCCTCCCACCCTCTCATTCCCTTCCACCTTTACCCTCCCTCCATCCCACCCTCCTTCTTGTCTCGTCCTCAGAGTGTTTATTAGGTTTGGCCACATGTCACGTGGAATCCACTTAGGGGCGACAGATAAATGAGACCATGCGACGATTATCTTTTTGTGCTTGGGTGAGCTCACTGAGGATGATCTGTTCCATGTTTGACCATTGTTTTTCAAATTTCCTTATTTCATCTTTCCTTACTGCTACGTAGAATTCCATAGTATAGATATACCACATCTTTGTTATCCATTCATCTAGTGATGGACACCTGGGTTGATTCCAGCTCTTTGCTATTATGAATTGAGCAGCTATAAACATAGTTGAGCAAATGTTTCTGATATGAGGCTTGGGGCCTTTAGGGTAAATGCCCAATAAGGGAATAACTGGATCCATTGGTAAGTCTATGGTAATCCTTTTCAATAGTCTCCATATAGCTGTCCATAGTGGTTGAACCATTTTACATTCCCACCAACAGTGAAGACTTAATCCTGTTTCTCAGTAGCCTCGCCAGCATTTGTTTTCATTGTTTTTTTTTTAATGTTAGCCATCCTTTCTGGGGTAAGGTGGAATCTCATAGTTGTTTTAATTTGCATTTCCCTGATGATTAGGGATGTTGAACAGTTTCTTAAATGTGTGTTTGCTATTTGTATTTCTTCCTCTGAGAACTCCCTGTTTAGTTCTCTGCCCCACTTTGTGAGGGGGTTGTTTGGTGATTTATTGTTTAGGTTTTGGAGTTCTTTGTAGATTCTAGAAATTAGGCCTTTGTCAGTTGTATAGCTGGTGAAAATTTTCTTCCATTCTGTAGGTAATCTGCTGGCTTTGGTTCTAGTATTTTTGCTGAGGATGAGCTTGGATATCCAAGGCCTTCTGCCTTTCCATGTGAATTTTGAGATAGTTTTTTTCAATCTCATTGAGGAAGGAAGTTGGGATTTTTATCGGCATTGCATTGAATCTATAAAGTGCTTTTGGTAAAATTGCCATTTTCACAATGTTAATTCTACCAATCCAAGAGGTCTTTCCATTTTTGTAGGACCTCCTCAATTTCTTTTTTGAGAGTTTTCATGTTTTCATTGTATAGGTCTTTCACTTCCTTAGTTAATGTTTTTCCAAGGTATTTTATTTTCTTTGTTGATTTGGGATCTTTCTATATTTATTATGATGGCATTTAGTGCTATGATTTTCCCCCTAAGGACTGCCTTCATTGTGTCCCACAAGTTTTGGTATGATGTGTTCTCATTGTCATTGAGTTCTAGAAATTTTGCAATTTCATTCTTTATTTCATCCACAACCCATTTGTTATTTAAAAGTGTGTTGTTCAATTTCCAGGAGGTAGAGGGATTCCTGGTGTACTTTTTGTTGTTAATTTCTAGCATTACAGCATTGTGGTCTGATATCATGCAGGAAATTACATCAATTTTCTTGAAAGTATGGAGGCAGGCTTTGTGGCCCAGTACATGATCTATTTTAGAGAAGGTTCCATGTGCTGCTGAGAAGAATGTGAAATCTGTAGATTTTGGGTGGAATGTTCTATATACGTCTGTTAGGTCTAGTTGCTCTATGGTGTTGTTGAGCTCTCTTACTTCTATTAATTTTCTGTTTGGATGATCTATCCATTGTTGATAGTGGAGTATTGAAGTCCCCGACTATGATGGTGTTGGTGTTTATTTCTGTTTTGTTGCCAAGTAGATTTTGCTTTATGAATTGTGGTGCACCTGTGTTTGGTGCATAAATATTGATGATTGTGATGTCCTCTTGTTGGATTGTTGCCTTGATAAGTAAGAAGTGGCCTTCTTTGTCTTTTTTGGTTAATTTTGGTTTGAAGTCTATTTTATCTGATATAAGTATAGCTACACCTGCTTTTTTCATATTTGTGTTTGCTTCTAATATCATTTTCCACCCTTTCACCCTAAGGAGGTGTCTGTCTTTGGTGGTGAGGTGGGTTTCTTGAAGACAGCAGATTTAGGGGTCCAGTTTTCTGATCCACCCTGTTAGCTTATGTCTTTTAATGGGTGAATTGAGGCCATTAATGTTCAGAGATATTAGTTTGAGGTTTGATTTAATACCAGCCATATTGTAGTGGGTTGTGGTCTTTGTGTTTTTTTTTGTTTGTTTGTTTTGGAGGGGTAAGGGGTTAATGTGGACTGCTTCTTGAGGGCTCTTGAGATTGGTTATTTGTTTCTTCTGTGTGAAGAATTCCCTGAAGTACTTTCTGTAGGTTTGGCTTTGTGTTCATATATTTGTAGAGATGAGTTTTATCATGGAATGTTTTTCTTTCACCATCTATTATGAGGGATACTTTTGCTGGATAGAGTAGTTGTGGCTGGAAACCATGGGTTCTTAGAGTTTTCAGTGTTCCATTCCAGGCCCTTGTGGCTTTCAGGGTTTCCATTGAGAAATCTGAGGTAATTCTAATGGGGTTCCCTTTATATGTAATGTGTTGTTTTGCCCTGGCTGCTTTTAGGTTTTTCTCTTTGTGCTTGATGTTTAGAGTCTTAAAGATAATGTGTCTCGGAGAATTTCTCCTTTGGTCCAGTCTGTTTGGAGTTCTTGTAGCTTCTTGTAGCTTGAGGGGATTTTCTCTTGAGAGAGTGGGAAAGTTTTCTTCAATTATTTTGTTGAATATGCTTTCCATTCCTTTAGTCTGTGTTTCTTCCCCCTCTGGTATGCCCATGATCCTAATGTTTGGACGCTTCAGGGTATCCCACATTTCCCTCATGTTCTGTTCACAATAATTTTTAAACTTGTTGAAGTTTCTGGACTCACGAACTGTTTCTTCTGTTTTGTCTTCCAGTTCTGAGTTTCGATCCTCTACTTGGCTGACTCTATTCTTAAGAGCTTCTATAGAGTTTTGGGTTTGTTCAATTTGGTTCATATTTTCTACTGTTTTTTTATGTATAGTTTCCATCCCTCTGTCTAGTTCCCTTTTCACGTCATTTTCTGACCTTCTTAATGCTTCTTGGAGTTCATCCTTGCATTTCTTTATGTCTTCATTGAACTTATCCATCTGGTTATTGAGGACTTCTTTTTTTTCACTCTCCTTCAGCTCATTTAACTGTTTTTGGAACCCTTCCTGGTTCTTTTCTATTAGGTCTTATCTAGCAAGGATAACATTCATACAATTATTGGCTCTTTGTTGACTTTCTGAGAGTTGTGCTATTTGCTTGGCCAGGGTTGCATAGCTTGTCTCTTCATTTTGGGGTTCTGATTCTAATGTCTCTTCTATGATTTGCTTCGAGACATCCATTGAAGGACTGGATAGTCTAGCTTGATTTACTTGTATCTGGTTTTTCATGCTATTCCTTTTTCGCTGTGATCTGTGCATCACCCCAGTTCAGAGACACTGGCTCAGTGGGATCTGTCTTGTGATGGCACAGGGAATGGGTGGGGCTTGACCTGCGGTGTGGCTGCACAGGTTCCAGGCAGGTGATATGGCTCCACAGGCCCAGGGTACCTGCCTGAGATGGTGCACCAGGGGCTCTGGCCGGGGAGCCAGAAGTCGGACAAATATGTCTTGCTCAGTGGATCCATAGACTCAAGCACCTGGCTGCAATGGCGAGCTCAGGGGCTCTGGCCAGGGATCAGGAAGTGGGACGAATCTGTCTCACTCAGCAGATCCACAGACTCAGGCACTCCACTGCAATGGCTCACTCAGGGGTTTGGCCGGGGAGCAGGACTTGGGACGAATCTGTCTCACTCGTTGGATCCACAGCCCCAGACACCTAACTGTATTGCCACGCCTGGGGGCTCTGGCTGGAAGCAGGAAGTGGGACGAATCTGTTTCACTTGGCAGATCCACAGACCCAAGCTCCCAGCTGTCTCGGCACACCAGGAGTTCTGGCTGGGAGCAGGAAGTGGGACGAATCTGTCTCACTCTGTGGACCCAGACACCTAACTGTATTGGCGCACCCAGGGGCTCTAGCCGGGATCAGGAAGTGGGACGAATCTGTCTCACTCTGTGGACCCAGGCACCTAACTGTTTTGGCGTGCCCAGGGGCTCTGGCTGGGGAGCAGGAAGTGGGACGAAACTGTCTCACTCTGTGGATCCAGGCACCTAACTGTATTGGCGCGCCCAGGGGCTCTGGCCAGGAGCAGGAAGTGGGATGAAACTGTCTCACTCTGTGGACCCAGGCACCTAACTGTATCGGTGCGCCCAGGGGCTCTGGCCGGGATCAGGAAGTGGGATGAATCTGTCTCACTCTGTGGACCCAGGCACCTAACTGTATTGGCGCACCCAGGGGCTCTGGCTGGGGAGCAGGAAGTGGGACGAAACTGTCTCACTCTGTGGACCCAGGCACCTAACTGTATTGGCACGCCCAGGGGCTCTGGCCGGGATCAGGAAGTGGGACTAAACTGTCTCACTCTGTGGACCCAGGCACCTAACTGTATTGGCACTCCCAGGGGCTCTGGCCAGAATCAGGAAGTGGGCCGAATCTGTCTCACTCTGTGGACGCAGGCACCTAACTGTATTGCTGTGTCCAGGGGCTCTGGCCTGGATCAGGAAGTGGGACGAATCTGTCTCACTCTGTGGACCCAGGCACCTAACTGTATTGGCACGCCCAGGGGCTCTGGCTGGGATCAGGAAGTGGGACGAATCTGTCTCACTCTGTGGACCCAGGCACCTAACTGTATTGGCGTGCCCAGGGGCTCTGGCTGCGATCAGGAAGTGGGACGAATCTGTCTCACTCTGTGGACCCAGGCACCTAAATGTATTGGCGGGCCCAGGGGCTCTGGCTGGGGAGCAGGAAGTGGGACGAAACTGTCTCACTCTGTGGACCCAGGCACCTAACTGTATTGGCACGCCCAGGGGCTCTGGCCGGGATCAGGAAGTGAGACTAAACTGTCTCACTCTGTGGACACAGGCACCTAACTATATTGGCGCACCCAGGGGCTCTGGCCAGGGAAGTGGGGTGGATCTAGCTCACTTGGTGTGTCCACAGACCTGGGGACCTGCCTGCAACAGTGCTCCATTTCTGGCTGGCTAGGGGCCTCAGGCAAGTCCAGCGGGACCTTTCAGGCAGTGGCGCCTGCCAAGAACTTGGGAATCAGTGGTTGCCTTATATTGCAAATCCACCCCCACCCTCTGGAAGAATGCGGGAGCCAGCAAACCCTTTTAAAAGGTCCCTTTAACCTTAAGTATTCTTCGCTTTTCTTCCCCGTGAAGTGAGGTGAGGTTAGGTACCTGCCATCTTGACCAGAAGTCTCAGGTTTTTTTGTTTTCTAAACAAACTGTGTTGGAAATGAAGCGAATCATCTAAGTTGTACATCTACTTAGATTACACAAACTGGCAAAGTTTGATCTTGCTGCACTGAAGACTCTGCGTAAGAAAGCAACTCATTCTGAGAAAAAAACTAGCTTATTTCACACAGTATAGTTTTGGGGAATCAAGGTGTTTCTTTTCTAAACAAACTAGTTTAGAAATGAAGCTAACTTACCAAGTTTTACATCTTGTTAGATTACACAAACTAGCAAAGCTTGATCTTGCTGTACTGAAGACTCTTTGTAAGAAAGCAACTCCTTCTTAGAACAGAACTAGCTTTTTTCACATAGTACCATGTTCGGCAATGAAGGTGTTTGTTTTCTAAACAAACTACGTTGGAAATGAAATTAATCTACTCAGTTCTACATCTAGTTATATTACACAAACTAGCAAAGTTTTACCTTGCTGCACTGAAGACGCTTTGTAGGAAAGCAACTCATTCCAAGAACAGAACTAGTTTATTTCACACAGTATTGTTTTGGCGAATCAAGGTGTTTGTTTTCTAAACCATCTGTGTTGGCAA
Source organism: Orientallactaga sibirica (assembly GCA_036365145.1). NCBI lineage: Eukaryota > Metazoa > Chordata > Mammalia > Rodentia > Dipodidae > Orientallactaga > Orientallactaga sibirica. The sequence continues at coordinate 486,475 of JAEOAD010002376.1, forward strand.
TGAAGTGAATCTACTAAGTTGTACATCTAGTTAGATTACAGAAACTCCCAAAGTATGACCTTGCTGTTCTGAAGACTCTCCGTAAGAAAGCAACTCATTCCGGTAACAGAATTAGCTTATTTGACACAGTACAGTTTTCGGCAAGGTGTTTGTTCGGCAAGGTGTTTGTTTTCTAAACAAACTGTGTTGGAAATGAAGTGAATCTACTAAGTTGTATATCTTGTTAGATTACACAAAGTAGCAAAGTTTGATCTGAATGCACTGAAGACTCTTCGTAAGAAACCAACTCACTCTGAGAAGAGAACTAGGTTATTTCATACAGTACAGTTTTGGGGAATCAAGGTGTTTGTGTTCTAAACAAACTAGTTTCAAAATGAAGCTAACTTGCCAAGTTTTACATCTTGTGAGATTACACCAACTAGCAAAGTTTGATCTTGCTACACTGAAGACTCTCTGTAAGAAAGAAACTAATTCTCCAAATAGAACTACCTTATTTCACACAGTACCATGTTCGGCAATGAAGGTGTTTGTTTTCTAAACAAACTACGTTAGAAATGAAAAGCATCTACTAAGATTTACATCTCGTTAGATTACACAGACTAGTAAAGTTTGATCATGCTGCACTGAAGACTGTTCGTAAGAAAGCAACTCATTCCGAGAACAGAACTAGCTTATTTCAAAAAGTACTGTTTTGGGGAATCAAGGTGTTTGTTTTCCAAAACCTCTGCATTGGAAATGGAGCGAATCTACTAATTTTTACATCTAGTTAGATTACACAAACTAGCAAAATTTGATCTTGCTGCACTGAACACTTCGTAAGAAAGCAACTCATTCCGAGAACAGAATTAGCTTATTTCACACACTACAGTTTTGGGGAATCAAGGTGTTTGTTTTCTAAACAAACTAGGTTAGAAATGAAGCTAACTGAACAAGTTTTACATCTTGTTAGATTACAGAAACTGGCAAAGTTTGATCTTGTTGCACTGAAGACTCTTTGTAGGAAAGAAACTCATTCCGAGAACAGAACTACGTTATTTCACACAGTACCGTGTTCGGCAATGAAGGTATTTGTTTTCTAAACGAACTACGTTAGAAATGAAATGAATCTACTAAGTTGTACAACTCGTTAGATTACACAAACTATTAAAGTTTGATCTTGCTGCACTGAAGACTGTTGGTAAGAAATAACTCATTCCGAGAACAGAAGTAGCTTATTTCACACAGTAAAGTTTTCAGCAACGAAGGTGTTTGTTTTCTAAACAAACTAGATTAGAAATGAAGTTAACTTGCCAAGTTTTACTTCTTGTTAGATTACACAAACTAGCCAAGTTTTATCTTGCTGCACTGAAGACACTTTGTAAGAAAGCAACTCATTCCGAGAACAGGATTACGTCATTTCAAACAGTACCGTGTTAGGGAATGAAGTTGTTTGTTTTCTAAACAAACTACGTTAGAAATGAAATGAATCTACTAATTTCTACATCTAGTGAGATTACACAAACTAGCAAATTTTGATCTTGCTGCACTGAAGACTATTTGTAAGAAAGCAACTCATTCCGAGAACAGAACTAGCTTGTTTCACACAGTACAGTTTTCTGCAATGAAGGTGTTTGTTTTCCAAACAAACTGCGTTGGAACTAAAGCAAATCTACTAAGTTGTACATCTAATTAGATTACAGCAACTAGCAAAGTTTGATCTTGTTGCACTGAAGACTCTTCGTAAGAAACCAACTCATTCCGAGAACAAAACTAGCTTATTTCACAAAGTACAGTTTTGGGAAATCAAGGTTTCTGTTTTCCAAACAAACTAGTTTAGAAATGAAGCTAACTTACCAAGTTTTACAACTTGTTAGATTACACAAAGTAGCAAAGTTTTATATTGCTGCACTGAAGACAATTCTAAAGAAAGCAACACATTCAGAGAAGAGAACTATGTTATTTCACACAGTACGGTATTGTGGAATCAAGGTGTTTGTTTTCTAAACAAACTAGTTTAGAACTGAAGCTAACTTGCCATGTTTTACATCTTGTTAGATTACACAAACTAGTAAAGTTTGATCTTGCTGCACTGAACTCTACGTAAGAAAGCAACTCATTCCTAGAATAGAACTACATTATTTCACACAGTACAGTTTTCGGCAATGAAGGTGTTTGTTTTCTATACAAACTAGGTTATAAATGAAGCTAAGCTACTAAGTTGTACATCTTGTTAGATTACACAAACTAGCAAAGTTTGATCTTGCTGCAGTGAAGATTCTCTCTCAGAAAGCAACTCATTCCGAGAACAAACTAGCTTATTTCACACAGTACAGCATTCGGCAATGAAGGTGTTTGTTATCTAAACAAACTACGTTAGAAATGAAATGAATCTAATAAGTTGTACATATAGTTAGATTTCACAAAATAGCAAAGTTTGAACGTGATGCACTGAAGACTCTTCGTAAGAAAGCATCTCATTCCGAGAACAGAACTAGCTTATTTCACAGAGTACAGTTTTGGGGAATCAAGGTGTTTGTTTTATAAACCATCTGCATTGAAAATGAAGCAAATCTACTAAGTTGTACAGCTAGTTATATTACACAAACTAGCAAAGTTTGATCTTGCTGCACTGAAGACGATTCGTAAGAAAGCAACTCATTCTGAGAAAAGAACCAGCTTATTTCACACAGTGCAGATTTCGGCAATGTAGGTGTTTGTTTTCTAAACAAACTGAGTTGGAAATGAAGTGAATCTACTAAGTTGTATATCTTGTTAGATTACACAAACCTGCAAAGTTTGATCTTGCTGCACTGAAGACTCTTCGTTAGAAAGCAACTCATTCCGAGAACAGAATTAGCTTATTTCACACAGTACAGTTTTGGGGAATCAAGCTGTTTGTTTTCTAAACCATCTGCGTTTACAATGAAGCAAATCTACTAACTTGTACATCTAGATAGATTACACAAACGAGCAAAGTTTGATTTTGCTGCACTGAAGACTCTTTCTAAGAAAGCAACTCATTCCGAGAACAGGACTACGTTATTTCACACAGTACAGTATTCAGCAATAAAGGTGTTTGTTTGCTAAGAAAAGTACGTTATAAATGAAATGAATCAAATAAGTTGTACATCTAGTTACATTACACAAACTAATAAAGTTTGAACTTGCTGCACTGAAGACTTTCCGAGAACAGAACTAGCTTATTTCACACAGTACAGTTTTGGGGAATCAAGGTGTTTGTTTTCTAAACCATATGCTTTGAAAATGAAGCGAATCTACTAAGTTGTACATCTAGTTAGATTACACAAACTAATAAAGTTTGATCTTGCTGCACTGAAGACTCTTCGTAAGAAAGCAACTCATTCCAAGAACAAAACTAGCTTATTTCACGCAGTCCAGTTTTGGGGAATCAAGGTTGTTGTTTTCTAAACAACCTACGTTATAAATGAAGCTAACCTATTAAGTTGTATATCTTGTTAGATTACACAAACTAGCAAAGTTTGATCTTGCTGCACTGAAGACTCTTCGTAAGAAAGCAACTCACTCCAGAAAAAAACTAGCTTACTTCACACAGGACAGTTTTGGGGAATCAAGGTGTTTGTTTTCTAAATAAACTACGTTATAAATGAAGCTAAACTACTAAGTTGTACATCTTGTTAGATTACACAGACTAGTAAAGTTTGATCTTGCTGCACTGAAGACTATACATAAGAAAGCAACTCATTCCTAGAACAGAACTACGTTGTTTCAAACAGTACAGTGTTCTGCAATGAAGGTGTTTGTTTTCTAATCCAACTGCGTTGGAAATGAAGCTAATCTGCTAAGTTGTACATCTAATTAGATTACACAAACTAGCAAACTTTGATCTTGCTGCACTGAACCCTTCGTAAGAAAGTAACTAATTCCGAGAACAGAACTAGCTTATTTCACACCGTACTGTTTTGGGGTATCAAGATGTTTGTTTCTCAACCATCTGCGTTGAAAATGAAGCGAATCTACTAAGTTGTACGTCTAGTTAGATTACACAAAGTAGCAAAGTTTGAACTTGCTGAACTGAAGACTCTTTCTAAGAAAGCAACTCAATCCGAGAACAGAACTACGATATATCACACAGTTCCGTGTTCTGCAATGAAGGTGTTTGTTTTCTAAACATACTACGTTATAAATGAAATGTATCTACGAAGTTGTACATCTAGTTCGATTACACAACCTAATGAAGTTTGATCTTGCTGCACTGAAGACTCTTCGTAAGAAACCAACTCATTCCGAGAACAGAACTAGCTTATTTCACACAGTACAGTTTTGGGGAATCAAGGTGTTTCTTTTCTAAACAAACTAGTTTAGAAATGAAGCTAACTTACCACGTTTTACCATCTTGTTAGATTACACAAACTAGCAAAGTTTGATCTTGCTGCACTGAAGACTCTTCGTAAGGAAGCAATTCATTCCAAAAACAGACGTACATTATTTCACACAGTACCATGTTTGGCAATGAAGGTGTTTCTTTTGTAAACAAACTACGTGAGAAATGAAATGAATCTAGTAAATTGTACATCTATTTAGATTACACAAACTAATAAAGGTTGACCTTGCTCCACTGAAGACTCTTCGTAAGAAAGCAACTCATTCCGAGAACAGAAGTAGCTTATTTCACACCGTACTGTTTTGGGGAATCAAGATGTTTGTTTCTAAACCATCTGCGTTGAAAATGAAGCGAATCTACTAAGTTGTTCGTCTAGTTAGATTACACAAACTAGCAAAGTTTGACTCTTTGTAAGAATGCAACTTATTCCGAGAAGAGAACTACGTTATTTCATACAGTACAGTGTTCAGCAATGAAGGTGTTTGTTTTCTAAACAAACTATGTTAGAAAGGAAGTGAATCTACCAAGTTGTACACCTAGTTAAATTACACAAACTAATAAAGATTGATCTTGCTGCACTGAAGACTCTTCGTACGAAAGCAACTCATTCCCAGAATGGAACTAGCTTATTTCACACAGTACAGTTTTGGGGAATCAAGGTGTTTGTTTTCTAAAGCGTCTGTGTTGGAAATGAAGCGAATCTACTAGGTTGTACATCTAGTTAGATTACACAAACTAGCAAAGTTTGATCTTGCTGCAATGAAGACTCTTTGTAAGAAAGCAACTCATTGCGAGAACAGAACTAGCTTATTTCAGAAAGTGTTGTTTTGGGGAATCAAGGTGTTTGTTTTCTAAACAAACTACGTTATAAATGAAATATTGCTACTACGTTATACATCTAGTTAGATTACACAAACTAATAAAGTTTGATCTTGCTGCACTGAAGACTCTTCGAAAGAAAGCATCTCATTCCAAGAACAGAACTAGCTTATTTCACACAGTACAGTGTTGGGGAATCAAGGTCTTTGTTTTCTAAACCATCTGCGTTGGAAATGAAGCGAATCTACTAAGTTGTACATCTAGTTAGATTACACAAACTAGCAAAGTTTGATCTTGCTGCACTGAAGACTCTTCGTAAGAAAGCAACTCATTCCGAGAACAGAACTAGCTTATTTCACACAGTACAGTGTTCGGCAATGAAGGTGTTTGTTTTCTAAACAAAATGCGTTGGAAATGAAGCTATCTTACCTAGTTTTACATCTTGTTATATTACAAAAACTAGCAAAGGTTGATCTTGCTACACTGAAGACTCTTTGTAAGAAACCAACTCATTCCGAGAAGAGAACTACGTTATTTCACACAGTACAGTGTTTGGCAATGAAGGTGTTTGTTTTCTAAACCAACTACGTAAGAAATGAAATGAATCTACTAAGTTGTACATGTGGTTAGATTACAGAGAATAATAAAGTTTGATCTTGCTGCACTGAAGACTCTTCTTAAGAAAGCAACTCATTCAGAGAACAGAACTAGCTTACTTCACACAGTACGTTTTGGGGAATCAAGGTGTTTGTTTTCTAAACCATCTGCGTTGGAAATGAAGCGAATCTACTAAGTTGTACATCTAGTTACATTACAGCAAAGTTTTCCCTTGCTGCACTGAAGTCTCTTCGTATGAAAGCAACTCATTCTGAGAAGAGAACTAGCTTATTTTACACAGGACAGTTTTCGGCAATGAAGGTGTTTGTTGTCTAAACAAACTGCGTTGGAAATGAAGTGAATCTACTGAGTTGTATATCTTGGTAGATTACACAAACTAGCAAAGTTTGATCTTGCTGCACTGAAGACTGTTCGTAAGAAAGCAACTCATTCTGAGAACAGGACTAGCTTATTTCACACAGTAGTGTTTTGGGGAATCAACGTGTTTGTTTTCTAAACAAACTAGTTTAGAAATGAAGCTAACTTACCAAGTTGTACATCTTGTTAGATTAAACAAACTAGCAACGTTTGATCTTGCTGCACTGAAGACTCTTTGTAAGAAAGTAACTCATTCTGAGAACAGAACTACGTTATTTCACAAAGTATTGTGTTCGGCAATGAAGGTGTTTGTTTTCTAAACAAACTACGTTAGAAATGAAATGAATCTACTAAGTTGTGCATCTAGTTAGATTACACAAGCTAATAAAGTTTGATCTTGCTGCACTGAAGACTGTAAGAAAGCAACTCATTCCGAGAACAGAACTACGTTATTTCATACAGTACAGTGTTCGGGAATGAAGGTGTTTTTTTCTAATCAAACTACATTGGAAATGAAATGAATCTAATAAGTTGTGCATCTATTTAGATTACACAAACTAATAAAGTTTGATCTTGCTGCACTGAAGACTCTTCATAAGAAATCAACTCATTCTGAGGATAGAACTAGCTTATTTCACACAGCCCTGTTTTGGGGAATCAAGGTGTTTGTTTTCTTCACAACCTGCGTTGGAAATGAAGCTGACTTACCAAGTTTTACATCTTGTTAGATTACACAAACTAGCAAAGTTTGATCTTGCTGCACTGAAGACTCTTCATAAGAAAGCAACTCATTCTGAGAACAGAACTAGCTTATTTCACAAAGTACAGTTTTGGGGAATCAAGGGGATTATTTTCTAAACAAACTAGTTTAGAAATTAAGCTAATTTATCAAGTTTTACATCTTGTTAGATTACACAAACTAGCAAAGTTTGATCTCGCTGCACTGAAGACTCTTTGTAAGATAGCAAGTCATTCTGAGAACAGACCTAGCTTATTTCACAAAGTACAGTTTTGGGGAATCAAGGTGTTTGTTTTCTAAACCAACTACTTTAGAAATGAAGCTAACCTACTCAGTTGTAAATCTTCTTAGATTACACAAACTAGGAAAGTTTGATCTTCCTGCACTGAAGACTCTTCATAAGAAAGCAACTCATTCCGAGAACAGAACTAGCTTATTCCACACAGTACAGTTTTCGGGAATGAATGTGTTTGTTTTCGAAACAAACTGCGTTGGAAATCAAGTGAGTCTACTAAGTTGTACATCTTGTTAGATTACACAAACTAGCAAAGTTTGATCTTGCTGCACTTACGACTCTTCGTAAGAAGGCCCCTCATTCCGTGTACAGAACTAGCTTATTTCAACCAGTACAGGTTTGGGCAATCAAGGTGTTTCCTTTGTAAACAAACTAGTTTAGAAATGAAGCTAACTTATCAAGTTTGACATCTTGTTAGATTACACAAACTGGCAAAGTTTGATCTTGTTGCACTGAAGACTCTTTGTAGGAAAGCAACTCATTCCCAGAACAGAACTACGTTATTTCACACAGTACCGTGTAATGCAATGAAGGTGTTTCTTTTCTAAACAAACTACGTTAGAAATGAAATGAATCTACTAAGTTGTAAATCTAGTTAGATTACACACCTAGCAAAGTTTGATTTTGCTGCACTTATGACTCTTCGTAAGAGAGCAACTCATTCTGAGAACAGAACTAGCTTATTTCACACAGTACAGTTTTGGGGAATCAAGGTTTTTGTTTTCTAAATAAAATAGTTTAGAAATGAACCTAACCTACTAAGTTATATATCTTGTTAGATAATACAAACTAGCAAAGTTTGATCTTGCTGCACTGAAGACTCTTCATAAGAAAGCAACTCATTCCAAGAACAGCTTATTTCACACAATACGGTTTTGGGGATTCAAGATGTTTCTTTTCTAAACCTTCTGCGTTGGAAATGAAGTGAATCTATTAAGTTGTACATCTAGTTAGATTACACAAACTAGCAAAGTTTGCTTTTGCTGCACTGATGACTCTTCGTAAGAAAGCAACTCATTCTGAGAACAGAACTATCTTATTTCACTCAGTAGAGTTTTGGAGAATCAGGGTTTTTGTTTTCTAAACAAACTAGTTTAGAAATGAAGCTAACCTACTAAGTTCTATATCATGTTAGATTACACAAACTGGCAAAGTTTGATCTTGTTGCACTGAAGACTCTTTGTAGGAAAGCAACTCATTCCCAGAACAGAACTACATTATTTCACACAGTACAGTGTTCGGCAATGAAGGTGTTTGTTTTCTAAATAAACTACATTAGAAATGAAATTAATCTACTAAGTTGTACATCTTGTTAGATTACATAAACTAGCAAAGTTTAATTTTGCTGCACTGATGACTCTTCGTAAGAAAGTAACTCATTCTGAGAACAGAAATAGCTTATTTCACACAGAACAGTTTTGGGGAATCATGGTTTTTGATTTCTAAACAAACTAGTTTAGAAATGAAGCAAACGTACTAAGTTGTATATCTGGTTAGATTACGCAAACTACCAAAGTTTGATCTTGCTACACTGAAGAATCTTCATGAGAACGCAACTCATTCCGAGAACAGCTTATTCCACACAGTACTGTTTTGGGGAATCAAGATGTTTCTTTTCTGAACCCTCTCCGTTGAAAATAAAGCGAATCAATAAAGTTATACATCTAGTGAGATTACACAAACTAGCAAAGTTTGATCTTGCTGCACTGAAGACTTTTCGTAAGAAAGCAACTCATCCTGAGAACAGTACTAGCTTATTTGACACAGTACAGTTTTCGGCAATGAAGGTGTTTGTTTTCTAAGCAAACTGCGTTGGAAATGAAGTGAATCTACTCAGTTGTATATCTTGTTGGATTACACAAACTAGCAAAGTTTGATCTTGCTGCACTGAAGACTCTTCGTAAGAAAGCAACTCATTTCGAGAACATATCTAGCATATTTCACACAGTACAGTTTTGGGAAATCAAGGTGTTTGTTTTCTAAACAAACTAGTTTAGTAAGGAAGCTAACTTATCAAGTTTTACATCTTTTTAGATTACACAAATTGGCAAAGTTTTATCTTGCTGCACTGAAGACTCTTTGTAAGAAAGCAACTCATTCCTAGAACATAACTACGTTATTTCACACAGTACAGTGTTCGGCAATGAAGGTGTTTGTTTTCTAAACAAACTACGTTAGAAATGAAATGAATCTACTAAGTTGTACATCTAGTTTTATTACACAAACCAGCAAAGTTTGATTTTGCTGCACTGAAGACTCTTCATAAGAAATCAACTCATTCTGAGAACCGAACTAGCTTATATCACACAATACGGTTTTGGGGTATCAAGATGTTTCCTTTCTAAACCTTCTGCGTTGGAAATGAACCAAATGTACTAAGTTGTACATCTAGTTAGATTACACAAACTAGCAAAGTTTGATCTTGCTGCACTGAAGACTCTTCGTAAGAAAGCAACTCATTCCAAGAACAGCTTATTTCACACAGTACCATTTTGGGGAATCAAGGTTTTTGTTTTCTAAACAAACTAATTTAGAAATGAAGCTAACCTACTAAGTTGTTTTTCTTGTTAGATTACACAAACTAGCAACGTTAGATCTTGCTGCACTGAAGAGTCTTCGTAAGAAAGCAACTCATTCCGAGAACAGCTTATTTCACACAGTACCATTTTGGGGAATCAAGATGTTTTCTTTCTAAACCTTCCGAGTTGGAAATGAAGCATATCTATTAAGTTGTACATCTAGTTAGATTACACAAACTAGCAATGTTTGATCTTGCTGCACTGAAGACTCTTCGTAAGAAAGCAACTCATTCCGAGCACAGTACTAGCTTATTTCACACAGTACAGTTTTCAGCAATGAAGGTGTTTGTTTTCTAAGCAAACTGTTGTTGGAAATGAAGTGAATCTACTAAGTTGTATATCTTGTTAGATTACACAAACTAGCAAAGTTTGATCTTGCTGCACTGAAGACTCTTCGTAAGAAAGCAACTCATTTGGAGAACAGATCTAGCGTATTTCACAGAGTACAGTTTTGGGGAATCAAGGTGTATGTTTTCTAAACAAACTAGTTTAGAAATGAAGCTAACTTATCAAGTTTTAAATCTTGTTAGATTAAACAAACTGGCAAAGTATGATCTTGCTGCACAGGAGAATCTTTGTAAGACAGCAATTCATTCCGAGAACAGAACTACGTTATTTCACACAGCACAGTGTTCTGCCAAGAAGGTGTTTGTTTTCTAAAGAAACTACGTTAGAAATGAAATGAATAAGCACACTGCGTTGGAAAGGAAGTGAATTTACTAAGTTGTACATCTAGTTAGATTACACAAACTAGCAAAGTTTGATTTTGCTGCACTGATTACTCTTCGTAAGAGAGCAACTCATTCTGAGAAGAGAACTAGCTTATTTCACACAGTACTGTTTTGGGGAATCAAGGTTTATGTTTTCTAAACAAACTAGTTTAGAAATGAAGCTAACATACTAAGTTGTATATCTTGTTATATTTCACAAACTAGCAAAGTTTGTTCTTGTTGCACTGAAGACTCTTCGTAAGAAAGCAACTCATTCTGAGAACAGAAAAAGCTTAATTCACACAGTACTGTTTTGGGGAATCAAGATGTTTCTTTTCTAAACATTCTGCATTGGAAATGAAGTGAATCTATTAAGTTGTACATCTAGGTAAATTACACAAACTAGCAAAGTTTGATCTTGCTGCACTGAAGACTCTTCATAAGAAAGCAACTCCTTCCGAGAACAGTACTAGCGTATTTCACACAGTACAGTTTTCGGCAATGAAGGTGTTTCTTTTCTAAGCAAATTGCCTTGGAAATGAAGTGAATCTACTAAGTTGTATATATTGTTCGATTACACAAACTAGCAAAGTTTAAGCTTGCTGCACTGAAGACTCTTCGTAAGAAAGCAACTCATTTCGAGTACAGATCTATTGTATTTCACACAGTACAGTTTTCGGAATCCAGGTGTTTGTTTTCTAAACAAACTAGTTTAGAAACGAAGCTAACTTATCACATTTTACATCTTGTTAGATTACACAAACTGGAAAAGTTTTATCTTGCTGCACTGAAGACTCTTTGTAAGAAAGCCACTCCCTCCGAGAACAGAACTACGTTATTTCACACAGTATAGTGTTCGGCAATGAAGGTGTTTGTATTCTAAAGAAACTACGTTAGAAATGAAATTAATCTACTAACTTGTACATCTAATGAGATTACACAAAGTAGCAAAGTTTAATCTTGCCTCACTGAACAATCTTTGTAAGAAAGCAACTCATTCCGAGAACAGTGCTAGAGTATTTCACACAGTACAGTTTTAGGGCAAAGAAGTTGTTTGTTTTCTAAGGAAACTGCGTTGGAAATGAAGTGAATCCACTAAGTTGTATATCTTGTTAGATTACACAAACTGGCAAAGTTAGATCTTACTGCACTGATGACTCTTCGTAAGAGAGAAACTCATTCTGAGATCAGAACTAGCTTATTTCACACAGTACAATTTTGGGGAATCACGGTTTTTGTTTTCTAAACAAACTAATTTAGAAATGAAGTTAACCTACTAAGTTGTATATCTTGTTCATTACACAAAGTAGCAAGGTTTGATCTTGCTGCATTGAAGACTCTGTGTAACAAAGCAACTCATTCCGAGAACAGTACTAGTTCATTTAACACAGTACAGTTTTTGGCAATGAAGGTGTTTGTTTTCTAACCAAACTGCGATGTAAATGAAGTGAATCTACTAAGTTGTATATCTTGTTAAATTACACAAACTAGCAAAGTTTGATCTTGCTTCACTGAAGACTCTTCGTAAGAAAGCAACTCATTTAGAGAACAGATCTAGTGTATTTCACACAGTACTGTTTTGGAAAATCAACGTGTTTGTTTTCTAAGCAAACTGTGTTGGAAATGAAGTGATTCTACTAAGTTCTATTTCTTGTTAGATTACACAAACTAGCAAAGTTTGATTTTGCTGCACTGATGACTCTTCTTAAGAAAGCAACTCATTCCGAGAACAGTACTAGCTTATTTCACACAGTATAGTTTTGGGGAATCAAGGTTTTTGTTTTCTAAACAAACAGGTTTAGAAATTAAGCTAACCTACTAAGGTGTATATCTTGTTAGATTACACAAACTAGAAAAGTTTGATCTTGCTGCACTGAGGACCCTTCGTAAGAAAGTAACTCATTTCGAGAACAGATCTAGCGTATTTCACATGGTACAGTTTTGGGGAATTAAGGTGTTTGTTTTCTAAACAAACTGGTTTAGAAATGAAGCTAACTTATCAAGTTTTACATCGTGTTAGATTACACAAACTGGCAAAGTTTGATCTTGCTGCACTGAAGACTCTTCGTAAGAAAGCAACTCATTCCGAGAACAATACTAGCTTATTTCACACAGTACCGGGTTCGGCAATGAAGGTGTATGTGTTCGAAACAAACTACGTTAGAAATGAAATGAATCTACTAAGTTGTACATCTAGTTACATTCCCCAAGTAGCAAAGTTTGATTTTACTGCAATGATGACTCTTCGTAAGAAAGCAAGTCATTCTGAGAACAGAACTAGCTTATTTCACACAGTACAGTTTTGGTGAATAAAGGTTTTTGTTTTCTAAACAAACTAGTTTAGAAATGAAGCTAACCTACTAAATTGTATATCTTGTTAGATTACACAAACTAGCATAGTTTGATCTTGCTGAACTGTAGACTCTTCCTAAGAAAGCAACTCATTCCGAGAACCGAACAAGCTTATTTCACACAGTGCGGTTTTGGGGAATCAAGATGTTTCTTTCCTAAAACTTCTGCGTTGGAAATGAAGCGAATATATTAAGTTGTACATCTAGTTAGATTACACAAACTAGCAAAGTTTGATCTTGCTGCACAGAAGACTCTTCGTAAGAAAGCAACTCATTGCGAGAACAGTAGTAGCTTATTTCACAAGGTACAGTTTTCGGCAATGATCTTGTTTGTTTTCTAAGCAAACTACTTAGGAAATGAAGTGAATCTACTAAGTTCTATATCTTATTAGATTACACAAACTAGCAAAGGTTGATCTTGCTGCACTGAGGACTCTTTGTAAGAAAGCAACTCCTTTTGAGAACAGATCTAGCATATTTCACACAGTACAGTTTTGGGGAATCAAGGTGTTTGTTTTCTAAACAAACTAGTTTAGAAATGAAGCTAACTTATCAAGTTTTACATGTTGTTAGAATACACAAACTGGCAAAGTTTGATCTTGCTTTACTGAAGACTCTTTGTAAGAAAGCAACTCATTCTGAGAACAGAACTAGCTTATTTCACACAGTACAGTTTTGGGGAATCGAGGTTTTTGTTTCCTAAACAAAGAAGTTTAGAAATGAAGCTAACCTACTAAGTTGTACATCTTGTTAGATTACACAAACTAGCAAAGTTTGATCTTGCTACACTGAAGACTCTTCGTAAGAAAGCAACTCATTCTGAGAACAGAACTAGCTTATTTAGCACAGCACGGTTTTGGCGAACCAAGATACTTGTTTCCTAAACAAACTGCGTTGGAAATGAAGCGAATATACTAAATTCTACATCTAGTTAGATTACACAAACTAGCAAAGTTTGGTCTTGCAGCACTGAAGACTCTTCGTAAGAAAGCAACTCATTCCGAAAACAGAACTATCTTCTTTCACACAGTACGGTTTTGGGAAATCAAGGTGTTTGTTTTCTAAACCAACTGCGTTGGAAATGAAGTGAATTTTCTTAGTTGTACATCTTGTTAGATTACACAAACTAGCAAAGTTTGATCTTGCTGCACTGAAGATTCTTCGTAGGAAAGCAACTCATTCTGAGAACAAAACTAGCTTATTTCACATAGTACAGTTTTGGGGAATCAAGGTATATGTTTTCTAAACAAACTAGTTTATAAATGAAGCTAGCTTATCAAGTTTTACATCTTGTTAGATTACACAAACTGGCAAAGGTTGATCTTGCTGCACTGAAGGCTCTTTGTAAGAAAGCAACTCATTCCGATTACAGAACTACGTTATTTCACACAGTACACTGTTCGGCAACGAAGGTGTTTGTTTACTAAACAAACTACGTTAGAAATGAAATGAATCTACTAAGTTGTACATCTAGTTAGATTACACAAACTAGCAAAGTTTGATTTTGCTGCACTGATGACTCTTCGTAAGAAAGCAACTCATTCTGAGAACAAAACTAGCTTATTTCACACAGTACAGTTTTGGGGAATCAAGGTTTTTGTTTTCTAAACAAACTAGTTTAGAAATGAAGCTAACCTACTAAGTTGTATATCTTCTTAGATTACACAAACTCGCAAAGTTTGATCTTCCTGCATTGAAAACTCTTCGTAAGAGAGCAACTCATTCCGAGAACAGAACTAGCTTATTAAACACAGTACAGTTTTGGGGAATCAAGGTGTTTGTTTTCTAAACAAACTAGTATAGAAATGAAGCTAACTAAACAAGTTTAACATCTTGTTAGATTACACAAACTGGCAAAGTTTGATCTTGCTGCACTGAAGACTCTTCGTAAGAAAGCAACTCATTCTGAGAACAGTACTAGCTTATTTCACACAGTACAGTTTTCGGCAATGAAGGTGTTTGTTTTCTAAACAAATCCGTTAGAAATGAAATGAATCTACTAAGTTGTACTTCTACTTACATTACACAAACTTGCAAAGATTGATTGTGCTGCACTGATGACTCTTCGTAAGAGAGCTACTCATTCTAAGAACAAAACTAGCTTATTTCACATAGTACAGTTTTCGGGAATCAAGGTTTTTGTTTTCTAAACAAACTAGTTTAGAAATGAAGCTAACCTACTCAGTTGTATATCTTGTTAGATTACACAAACTAGCAAAGTTTGATCTTGCTGCACTTAAGACTCTTTTTAAGAAAACAACGCATTCCGAGAACAGAATTAGCTTATTTCACACAGTACAGTTTTTGGCAATGTAGGTATTTGTTTTCTAAGCAAACTGTGTTGGATATGAAGGTAATCTACTAAGTTGTGTATCTTGTTAGATTACACAAACTAGCAAAGTTTGATCTTGCTTCACTGAAGACTCTTCTTAAGAAAGCAAATCATTCCGAGAACAGAACTACGTTATTTCACACAGCACAGTTTTTGGCAATGAAGGTGTTTGTTTTCTCAACAAACTGCGTTGGAAATGAAGTGAACCTACTAAGTTGTATATCTTGTTAGATTACACAAACTACCGAAGTTTGATCTTGCTGCACTGAAGACTCTTCGTAAGAAAGCAACTCATTCCGAGAACAGAACTAGCTTATTTCACACAGTACGGTTTTGGGGAATCATGATGTTTCTTTTCTAAACCTTCTGCGTTGGAAATGAACCGAATCTACTAAGTTGTACATCTTGTTAGATTACACAAACTAGCAAAGTTTGGTCTTGCTGCACTGAAGACTCTTCGTAAGAAAGCAACTCATTTCGAGAATACATCTTGCGTATTTCACACAGTACAGTTTTGGGGAATCAAGGTGTTTGTTTTCTAAACAAACTAGTTTAGAATTGAAGATAAGTTATCAAGTTTTACATCTTGTTAGATTACACAAACTGGCAAAGTTTGATCTTGCTGCATTGAACACTCTTTGTAAGCAAGCAACTCATTCCAAGAACATAACTACGTTATTTCACACAGTACAGTGTTCGGCAATGAAGGTTTGTTTTCTAAACATACTACGTTTGTAATGAACCTACTAAGTTGTACATCTAGTTAGATTACACAAACTAGCAAAGTTTGATTTTGCTGCACTGATGAGTCTTCGTAAGAAAGCAACTCATTCTTAGAAAAGAACTAGCTTATTTCACACAGTACAGTTTTGGGGAATCAAGGTTTTTGTTTTCTAAACAAACTAGTTTAGAAATGAAGCTAACCTACTAAGTTGTATATCTTGTTAACTTTACACAAACTAGCAAAGTTTGATCTTGCTGCACTGAAGACTCTTCGTAAGAAAGCAACTCATTCCGAGAACAGAACTAGCTTATTTCACACAGTACGGTTTTGCAGAATCAAGGTGTTTCTTTTCTAAACCTTTTTCGTCGGAAATGAAGCAAGTCTATTAATTTGTACATCTAGTTAGATTACACAAACCGGCAAAGTTTGTTCTTGCTGTACTGAAGACTCTTCGTAAGATAGCAACTCATTCCGAGAACAGTACTAGCTTATTTCACACAGTACAGTTTTCGGCAATGAAGGTGTTTTTTTTTCTAAGCAAACTGTGTTGGAAATGAAGTGAATCTACTAAGTTGTATATCTTGTTAGATTATTCAAACTAGCAAAGTTCGATCTTGCTGGACTGAAGCCTCTTCGTACGAAAGCAAATCATTTTGAGAACAGATCTAGCATATTTCACACTGTACAGTTGTGGGGAATCAAGGTGTTTCTTTTCTAAACAAACTAGTTTAGAAATGAAGCTAACTTATCAAGGTTTACATCTTGTTAGATTACACAAACTGGCAAAGATTGATCTTGCTGCACTGAAGACTATTTGTAAGAAAGCAACTCATTCCGAGAAGAGAACTAGCCTATTTCACACAGTACAGTTTTGGGGAATCAAGATATTTGTTTCCTAAACAAACGTTGGAAAAATCGAATATAATAAGTTCTACATCTAGTTAGATTACACAAACCTACTGAAGTTTAAGAAATGAAGCTAATTTCACTCATTTTTAAGTAAAGTTCTTGATCTTTCAAATCATTTTGAGAACAGAACTAGCATATTCACACAAAGTCTTGGGGAATCAAGGTGTTTGATTTCTAAACAACTAGTTTAGAAATGAAGCTAACTTATAGGTTTACATCTTGTTAGATTACACAAACTGGCAAAGATTGATCTTGCTGCACTGAAGACTATTTGTAAGAAAGCAACTCATTCCGAGAAGAGAACTAGCCTATTTCACACAGTACAGTTTTGGGGAATCAAGATATTTGTTTCCTAAACAAACTGCGTTGGAAATGAATCGAATATAATAAGTTCTACATCTAGTTAGATTACACAAACTAGCAAAGTTTGATCTTGCTACACTGAAGACTCTTCGTAAGAAAGCAACTAATTCTGACAACAGAACTAGCTCATTTCACACAGTAAAGTTTTTGTGAATCAAGGTGTTTGATTTCTAAACCAACTGCGTTGGAAATGAAGTGAATCTTCTTACTTGTATATCTTGTTAGATTACACAAACTAGCAAACTTTGATCTTCCTGCATTGAAGACTCTTCGTAAGAAAGCAACTCATACTGAGAACGGAACTACCTTATTTCACACAGTACAGTTTTGGGGAATCAAGGTGTTTGTTTTCTAAACATACTAGTTTAGATTTGTAGCTAATGTACTAAGTTGTATATCTTGTTACATTACACAAACTAGCAAAGTTTGATCTTGATGCACTGAAGACTCTTTGTAAGAAAGAAACTCATTCCTAGAACACAACTAGCTTATTTCACACAGTGCAGTTTTTGGCAATGAAGGTTTCTGTTTTCTAAGGTAACTGCGTTGCAAATGAAGCGAATCTCTTCAGTTGTACATCTTCTTAGATTACACAAACTAGTAAAGTTTGGTCTTGCTGCACTGAAGACTCTTCGTAAGAAAGCAACTCATTTCGAGAACAGATCTAGCATATTTCACACAGTACAGTTTTGGGGAATCAAGGTGTTTGTTTTCTAAACAAACTAGTTTAGAATTGAAGATAAGCTATCAAGTTTTACATCTTGTTAGATTACACAAACTGGCAAAGTTTGATCTTGCTGCATTGAACACTCTTTGTAAGCAAGCAACTCATTCCAAGAACATAACTACGTTATTTCACACAGTACAGTGTTCGGCAATGAAGGTGTTTGTTTTCTAAACAAACTACGTTAGTAATGAACCTACTAAGTTGTACATCTAGTTAGATTACACAAACTAGCAAAGTTTGATTTTGCTGCACTGATGACTCTTCGTAAGAAAGCAACTCATTCTTAGAAAAGAACTAGCTTATTTCACACAGTACAGTTTTGGGGAATCAAGGTTTTTGTTTTCTAAACAAACTAGTTTAGAAATGAAGCTAACCTACTAAGTTGTATATCTTGTTACATTACACAAACTAGCAAAGTTTGATCTTGCTGCACTGAAGACTCTTCGTAAGAAAGCAACTCATTCCGAGAACAGAACTAGCTTATTTCACACAGTACGGTTTTGCGGAATCAAGGTGTTTCTTTTCTAAACCTTTTTCATTGGAAATGAAGCGAATCTATTATTTTGTACATCTAGTTATATTACACAAACTGGCAACGTTTGTTCTTGCTGCACTGAAGACTCTTCGTAAGAAAGCAACTCATTCTGAGAACAGTACTAGCTTATTTCACACAGTACAGTTTTCGTCAATGAAGGTGTTTTTTTTTTCTAAGCAAACTGTGTTGGAAATGAAGTGAATCTACTAAGTTGTAAATCTTGTTAGATTACTCAAACTAGGAAAGTTTGATCTTGCTACACTGAAGAATCTTCGTAAGACAACAACTCATTCCGAGAAAGTGTTTGTTTTCTAAACTAATCAGTTTAGAAATGAAGCTTACTTACTACATTTTATATCTTGTTGGATTTTACAAACTAGCAAAGTTTCATCTTAATGCATTGAAGACTTTTCGTAATAAAGCAACTCATTCAGAGAAGAGAACTAGCTTATTTCACACAGTACAAAGTTCGGCAAAGAATGTCTTTGTTTTCTAAACAAACTACGTTAGAAATGAAATGAAGCTACTAAGTTGTACATCTAGTTAGATTACAAAAACTAATAAAGTTTGTCTTGCTGTACTGAAGACTCTACGTAAGAAAGCAACTCATTCTGAAAACAGAACTAGCTTATTTCACACAGTACAGTGTGCGGCAATGAAGGTGTTTGCTTTCTGAACAGTCTGCGTTGGAAATGAAGCGAATCTACTAAGTTGTTCATGTTGTTAGATTACACAAACTAGGAAAGTTTGATCTTGCTGCACTGAAGACTCTTCGTAAGACAACAAGTCATTCCAAGAATAGAACTAGCTTATTTCACACAGTACAGAGTTAGGCAATGAAGGTGTTTGGTTTCTAAAAAACTATGTTACAAATGAAATGAATCTACTCGGTCGTACATCTAGTTCCATTACACAAACAAGTAAAGCTTCATCTTGCTTCACTGAAGCATCTTGATAAGAAAGCAACTCATTCAGAGAACAGAACTAGCTTATTTCACACAGTACAGTTTTGGGGAATCAAGGTGTTTGTTTCCTAAACTAACTAGTTTAGAAGTGAAGCTAACTTACCAAGTTTTATATCTTGTTAGATTACACAAACTAGCAAAGTTTGATCTTGCTGCACTGAAGACTTTTCGAAAGAAAGCAACTCATTCCGAGAACGGAACTAGGTTCTTTTACACAGTAAAGTGTTGAGGAATCAAGGTGTTTGTTTTCTAAACAAACTACATTACAAATGAAGCTAACTAAGTTGTTCATCTTGTTTGATTACACAAACTAGTAAAGCTTCATCCTGCTTCACTGAAGACTGTTCGTAAGGAAGCAACTCTTGAGGTTCTGGGTAAGATGGTGGCATAGGAGCCACGCCAAACCAGATCAGGCAGAGAATCAAGAAAAACTACACTCATCTGAGGAAGAGAGCAAAATATTTTCTCCGGGAAATAGCGGAAAAGCAAAAGACAGCCTGAAACCCACTGTGGAGAGTGCAGCCCCTGGCAGCTCGCTCCCCAACGGCTCCACGCCGCCACAGGCTCCCCAGCCGCGGACTCCCCAGCCGCGGACTCCTCAGCCGCGGACTCCCCATCCGCGGGCTCCCCATCCGTGGGCTCCCAGCGGCTTCACTCCACCCCAAGAGCACCCCAGTAGCTCCACTTCACTCAGCCGGCTCCCCAACAGATCGGCGCCAAGGGTTCAACCCTTGATCCAAAGCTTCCAACCAGATCAGCTAAGCCCCGCTGAGCTTCCGCTGCAAACGCCGCCCGAACAAACAAACAAAAAAAGGGACTTTTCAACCTCATCAGTCTCCTCACAGAGCCCAGAAATCAAAGAAAAATCTTTGGAGCTACTGAAAGAGACACACACCGTGAGTTGCTGCAGGCTTCCTGAACTCGCCCATCCCCCAATCATCAGTTCCCCAGGGAAATGGTAGAATCGAACAACAACCAGTGTCAAATTTGAACCACATCGTCAACACCGGCCCCAGCTTACCTGACCCAAGCTCCACAGCTCAGGTAACGAGGTGGGCACCGAGCATTGGTGAGTTTAAAAGCCACACCAAAAGATAACAAAGGCCTGCATTGGAAGTGCTAACCACTCTTTCCAGGTCAAGGCAGGGTATGTATTACATATTTGTGGGTGGCTTTACCATTTTCAAATAAGCTGAATGTGAGGGGTTGACTATTGCTATCTGTACTACTTATAGATTTAAAGGGCCTTTATCTTTTGCTTCAGTTATTATTGAGGACAGGGTCTGATTCCCAAGCTGACAGGACTAAGGGAGTGGACCATCACATGCCCTTAGGGATTTTGACCCTATAGGACTGGTTGTCTCAATTCTCACACTTGTATACTCTGTGTTCATGTCAGTTGAATGTGTATTTTGCTCTGTTGAAGTTTAGAACTTGCCTCTAAATTGTTCCACCAGTCCACTACAATACTTGCTTAACAAGCAAACTCAATAGCTAGGAGTACTTCTACTTAAGTACAAGTGCTACACTTGACACCTTAAACTCATATCCTGAAATAATATAAAGGTGGATCACAACACCTAAGAACACTGAAGATAAATAGGAAACCTAAGCATCAAAGCAATCCAGGATGCAAAAGTCACTACATTATAATACAAGAAACACAAAGAATCAAGACAATGCAATCCCGCCAAAAATTGCAAATCCATCAGAAAGGTCCAACAATGAGACTGTTTTAGATGAAATTCCTGACAAAGATTTCAAGGGAATGATGATATCTATGCTCAAAGAAATGAAAGAAGAAATGAAAGCAATCCGATAAAAAAACAAAGGAATTAGAGAAGAAAACAAACTGTTGAAGGAGATTACAGAGAAACAGTTTAATGAAATAAAAAGGTCATTAGAGGACATGAACAAGGAAATAGAACTACTGAAGAAAAACCAGGCTGAAATATTAACCCTGAAGAACACAGTCAGTGAAATAAAAAAACTCTGTGGAAAGTCTCACTAGTAGAATGGATGAAGGAGAGGACAGAATATCTAAACTAGAAGACGAGGTGGCAGATCTATCACAGTCCAACAAAGACAAAGACAAGCTAATAGAAAGGTATGAATGGGAACTCCAAGACATGAGGGACACTATGAAAAGATCAAACATAAGAATTCAAGGTATAGCAGAAGGGGAAGAATGTCAATCCAGAGGCTTAGTAGGTGTTTTCCATAAAATCATAGAAGAAAATTTTCCCCAAATTGGGAAAGAAATGCCAATGCAGATACAAGAAGCATTTAGAACACCAAACAGACAAAACCTAGAAAGATCCTCTTCTAGCCATGTTATAATTAAACTACTAAATACACAAACCAAAGAAAGTATACTGAAAGCAGTTAGAGAGAAAAAGCAAATGACATTTAAGGGGAAACCCATCAGGGTCACAGCAGATTACTCAACACAAACCCTAAAAGCCAGGAGGGCCTGGAGTGATGTATTCCAAGTTCTGAAAGATAAAAACTGTCAACCAAGATTACTTTATCCTGCAAAGCTTTCTATCCAAATTGATGGAGAAATAAGGACATTCCACAACAAAGACAGGCTAAAGGAATTTATGAGAACTAAGCCAGCTCTACAGAAAATACTTGCAGGAATCATTCATGCTGAAGAAAAAGCAAAACACAAACAGCAGGAAATAGGAAAAAAGAAATCATACTCAACAGTTAGAACAAGTGAGTAAAACGAAAACCAGGAAGAACTACAAAACAAGAAAAATGGACAGATCAAATACATATCTTTCAATAATAACTCTTAATATCAATGGCCTCAATGCCCAAATCAAAAGACATAGACTTGCAGACTCGATTAAAAAGCAGGATCCGAGCCGGGAATGGTGGCGCACGCCTTTAATCCCAGCGCTCGGGAGGCAGAGGTAGGAGGATCACCGTGAGTTCGAGGCCACCCTGAGACTACATAGTTAATTCCAGGTCAGCCTGGGCCAGACTGAGACCCTACCTTGAAAAATCAAAAAAAAAAAAAAAAAAAAAAAAAAAGCAGGATCCTACCATCTGTTGCCTTCAGGAAACTCACATCCGATTAAAAGATAGAAACATTCTTAGGGTGAAAGGCTGGAAAAAGATATATCAAGCAAACGGACCTAGAAAACAAGCAGGGGTTGCCATCCTAATTTCTGACAGGATAGACTTCAAACTAACATTAGTGAGGAGAGATAAAGCAGGTCACTTTATACTGATTAAAGGAACACTCCAACAGGAGGATATCACAATCCTAAACATTTATGCTCCCAACACGAGGGCCCCCAATTACATCAAACAAACACTATCGGACTTAAGGTCAGAGATAACACCTAACACAATAGTAGTGGGTGACTTCAATACCCCGCTCTCATCACTTGACAGGTCTACCCAACAAAAAATAAACAGAGAGACAACTGCATTAAATGATATCATGGAACAAATGGACCTAACAGATATATACAGAATATTCCATCCAAATACTGCAGAATATACATTCTTCTCAGCGGCACATGGGTCATTCTCTAAAATAGACCACATGATAGGACACAAATCAAATCTCAACAAATACAGGAAAATTGAAATAATCCCTTGTATGCTATCTGACCACAATGGGATTAAATTGCAAATCAACAACAAGAAAAACTACAGAGCATACAGAAATTCATGGAGACTAAACAGTACATTATTTAATGACGCATGGGTCATTGAAGAAATTAAGAAGGAAATCAAGAAATTCATAGAATCAAATGATGATGAGAATACAACATACCAAAACCTGTGGGACACAATGAAGGCAGTCCTACGAGGGAAATTTATAGCTCTAAGTGCCTATATTAAGAAACTAGAGAGTTCACAACTAAACAATTTAATGCTTCACCTTAAGGCCTTGGAAAAAGAAGAACAAGGCAAACCAAAAATCAGTAGATGGGAAGAAATAATAAAGGTTAGGGCAGAAATTAATGAAATGGAAACCAAAAAAACAATCAAAAAATCAATGAAACAAAGAGTTGGTTCTTTGAAAGGATTAACAAGATTGACAAACCCTTAGCAACTCTGACCAAAAGAAAGAGAGAAGAGACAAAAATTGATAAAATTAGAGATGAAAAAGGCAACATCACAACAGAGACCAAAGAAATTCAGAAAATCATACCGACATACTTTAAGAATATATATGCCTCTAAGTTTGAAAACCTGAAAGAAATGGATGATTTCCTTGATTCATATGACCTACCAAAATTAAATCAAGATGAGATAAACCATTTAAATAGACCTATAACAACCACTGAGATCCAAGCAGTCATAAAAAGTATCCCAATTAAAAAAAGCCCAGGCCCAGATGGATTCACTACTGAATTTTACCAGACATTCCTGGAAGATCTAACACCAATGCTTCTCAAACTTTTCCATAAAATAGAAGAGGAAGGAATTCTCCCGAAATCCTTCTATGAAGCCAGCATCACCCTGATACCCAAACCGGACAAAGACAGATCAAAAAAAGAAAACTATAGACCAATCTCCCTCATGAACATAGATGCAAAAATTCTCAACAAAATACTGGCAAACAGAATACAAGAATATATCAGAAAGATTATTCATCCTGACCAAGTAGGCTTTATCCCAGAGATGCAGGGATGGTTCAACATACGCAAATCCATAAATGTAATACACCATATAAATGGTCTGAAGGACAAAAATCACATGGTCATCTCAATAGATGCAGAAAAGGCATTTGACAAAATCCAACACCCCTTCATGGTGAAAGTACTACAGAAACTTGGAATAGAAGGAACATATCTCAATATAATAAAAGCTATTTATGACAAACCTACAGCCAACATAATACTTAATGGGGAAAAACTTGAAGCTTTTCCTCTAAATTCAGGAACAAGACAAGGGTGTCCACTTTCCCCACTATTATTTAATATAGTATTGGAAGTCTTAGCCATAGCAATAAGGCAAGAGGCACTCATAAAGGGGATACAAATCAGAAAGGAAGAGGTCAAATTATCATTATTTGCAGATGATATGATTCTATACATAACAGATCCTAAAGACTCTACCAGCAAATTATTAGAGCTGATAAACACTTTTAGCAATGTAGCAGGATACAAAACAAACACACAGAAATCAGTAGCTTTTCTATACACTAACAACAAACATGCAGAGGATGAAATCAGGGAATCTCTCCCATTCAAAATTGCCTCAAAAAAAATAAAATACCTTGGAATAAACTTAACCAAGGAAGTGAAGGATCTCTACAATGAGAACTATAAAAAACTCGAGCGACAAATTGCAGAAGACACAAGGAAATGGAAAGACATTCCATGCTCCTGGATTGGAAGAATCAATATAGTGAAAATGTCAATCTTACCAAAAGCAATCTACATATTTAATGCGATCCCCATTAAAATCCCAATAGCATTCCTCACAGAAATAGAAAAAAACAATACTAAAATTCATCTGGAAACACAAAAAACCTCAAATAACCAAAACAATTTTGCATAACAAAAATCAGGCAGGTGGTATAACCATACCCAATTTTAAGTTATACTACAAAGCCATAGTAACCAAAACAGCATGGTACTGGCACAAGGACAGACAGGTAGATCAATGGAACAGAATAGAAGACCCAAATATTAATCCAGACAGCTACAGCTACCTGATTTTTGACAAAAACGCCAAAAATACTCAGTGGAGAAAAGATAGCCTCTTTAACAAGTGGTGCTGGGAAAATTGGACATCTGTTTGTAAAAGATTAAACATAGATCCTTGTCTCTCTCCTTGCACAAGAATCAAGTCCAAATGGATCAGGGACCTTAATATCAGACCTGAAACTCTGAAAATGCTAGAGGAAAAAGTAGGGGAAACGCTTCAACATATTGGAATAGGCAAGGACTTTCTGAATATAACTCCAATTGCTCAGAGAATAAAAGCACTAATCAACCACTGGGACCTTATGAAATTACAAAGCTTTTGTACACCAAAGGACACTGTGAATAGAGCAAAAAGACAACCTACAGAATGGGAGAAAATCTTTGCCAGTTATTCATCTGACAGAGGATTAATATCCAGAATATACAAAGAACTCAAAAAACAGAATAACAAGAATTCAAACAACCCAGTTAAAAAATGGGCTACGGAACTAAATAGAGAATTCACGGAAGATGAAATACAGATGGCATATAAACATCTAAAAAAATGTTCTACATCCTTAGCCATCAGGGAAATGCAAATTAAAACCACTTTGAGATTCCATAGCACTCCTGTCAGAATGGCTGCCATCAAGAAAACAAATGACAATAAGTGTTGGCGTGGATGCGGAAAAACAGGAACACTTCTACACTGTTGGTGGAATGTAAGCTGGTCCAGCCACTGTGGAAATCAGTGTGGAGGTTCTTGAGACAGCTAGAAATAGATTTACCATATGATCCAGCTATAGCACTCCTAGGCATATATCCAGAGGACTCTTCTCACTTCCTTAGAGATACTTGCAAAACCATGTTTATTGCTGCTCTATTCACAATAGCTAGGAAATGGAAGCAGCCTAGATGTCCGTCCACAGATGAGTGGATAATAAAGTTGTGGTACATTTACACAATGGAGTTCTATTCAGCAGTAAAGAAAAATGAAATTATGAAATTTGCAGGGAAATGGATGGATCTGGAAAGGATTATACTTAGTGAGGTAACCCAGGCTCAGAAAGCCAATCGTCACATGTTCTCTCTCATATGTGGATCCTAGCTACCAATGTATAGACTTGTGTATGAACTGGAACCAAAAATAGGTACCAGAAACCAGTAAGCGGGTAAAAGGCTATAAGGGAGGGAAGAAAAAGGAAGGACTTAAGTGTATGGTAATACACATATGTAAGTAGAAGAACTGAGTACAGGAGGGGAATGGCCTAAAGCGAGGCCATGGGAAGAGAATGCATACAAAAAGGGCAGGGGAGGGACAATCTAAACTCAAGATATTATCAATAAGACATACGTAAAATAACTTTTTTGAATAAGGGCACGTCTAGAAGATGTAGAATGTTACTAGAAAATTTTCAGTACCTGGGATGGAATTCCTTCCAGTGAGATGTTGGCCAAGGAGGTCCTGGTAGCCTCCAAAACATTAAGGCTTTTGCCAAAGCCCTTGGTTTCCCTAGAGAAATAGATAGTAAGACCCTATTGCTGAAGACATCTCATGCCTGAGAGGCAAGGACACTGAGAAAGCAAGCTGGTGCTGAGCAGAAAACCTTCTCCCTGTAGACCAGCCAACTGAAAGCTGGAAAAGCTGCACTGCACGCAGCATATGGGAGACAGAAGCCATCAACAGTGAAAACAGTGGATGCTGAATATTCAAGCTTGGCCAGACAGGCCCAATGACTGAACGGGTGCAATAGTGGTGTGTCTACTCTTGGGGTAACCAACTGCTCCATAATTGGACTGAAGGCCCTCTCTACGGGAGGGAATACATACCCGGTACTGAAAAACCTAAGTAAAAGTCTATGGTACGTGAGGTCATGAGCTTTGGGGGTATAAGCCTGCTCATGTCTGACTAAATGTATATATTATTCCCACCAAGCTGCCCTGGGGACACTACACTAAATGTTCATGTCCACATATTAACGCTATTCTCACTTCTGGCTAGAGAAGCTTCTCTTTTCAGATGGTGATGACCACTGGGATGACACAAAAGGCAACATAGTGCTGAGAAGAAGGGATGGAGGAGTACCTAGCACTGAAACACCTCTGTCACATCCTCCAGTGGCTCAGGGACCATTGCAGAAGAGGGGGCGGATAGAATGGAAGAGCCAAAGGAAGGATATGACCTCTTACTATGCAGCTGCCCAGACAGAAATTGGCCTCGATATCCATGATCTTGCAGTGCCTAGCAATACCTTTGCAAGACCCTCAAAATAGAAGAGAAAGATGATGTCATCAAATTAGGAGAGAGTCTAATGGAGAAAGGGAGGGGATATGATGGAGACTGGAGTTCTAAAGTGGAATGGGGGAGGGGAGGGAAATATCAGGTGGGGTTTTTTTGGTATGTAAGATTAAAAGTCAATTAAAAAAAAAGAAATAAAAAAAAAGAAAATAAATAAATAAATAAAATGGCTGGGGACATTCATATTGCCCTGCTAAAGGTAAAAAAAAAAAAAAAAAAGCCTGTTTTTCAAGTCTATATGACTATATCCTACACACCATTGTCCCACCCTTCGCTGCCTTCCCATTAACATAAAGGTAAAGAGATGGCTTAATTGTTAAGCGCTTGCCTGTAAAGCCTAAGGACCCCAGTTTGAGGCTCAATTCTCCAGTACCCATGTAAACAATGGCTGGAGGCCTGGCACGCCCATTCTCTCTCTCTCTGCCTGCCTAACTCAATTCATAAAACATAAGACTAAGCCCAACTAACTCAATTGGTAATACAATGTTAGCCTGAGATTAAAGTTTTCCCTGATAACTCTGCCCAACTGGAGGGACAAAATTAAAAAAAAACAAAAAAACCTAAAAACTGTCAGTCTCTGGTTACTACAAAAGTTTAATGACGGCTAATGGTGGTTAAATTTAAATTGTTTTACTCTCTCCTTACTATGCCTTATACCAATTAACTTGTTTGATTTTATTATTATTGTTACTGTTATTATAAATCTATTAAAAGACAGGGACTCAGGAGGGGCTTCCGGTTAAGATGGCGGCATAGGAGCCACGCCAAATCGGGTCAGGGAGGGAATCAAGAAAAACTACACTCATCTGAGGAAGAGAGCAGAATATTTTCTCCAGGAAATAGCGGATAAGCAGAAGACAGCCAGAAACACACTGTGGAGAGTGCAACCCTCGGCAGCTCGCTCCCCTATGGCTCCATGCCGCGGGCTCCCCATCCGCGGACTCCCCATCCGCGGGCTCCCAGCGGCTCTGCCCCATGCTGAGGGCACCCCAGCAGCTCTGCTTCACTCAGCAGGCTCCCCAGTGGATCCGCGCCAAGGCTCCAACCCTCGGTTCAAAGCTGCCACCCAGATCAGCTAAGCCCTGTTGAGCTTGCACTGCAAATGCCACCCGAACAAACAAACAAACAAACAAACAAACAAACAAACAAACAAACAAACAAACAAACAAAAAAGGGACTTTTCAACCTCATCAGTCTCCACATAGAGCCCAGAAATCAAAGAAAAATCTGTGGAGCTACTGAAAGAGACACACACCGTGAGCTGCTGCAGGCTTCCTGAACTCGCCCATCCCCCAACCATCAGTTCCCCAGGGAATTGGTAGAATCGAACAACAACCAGTGGCAGATCTGATCTACATTGCCAACACCGGACCCAGCAAACCTGACCCAAGCTCCACAGCTCAGGGAACGAGGTGGGCACCCAGCATTGGTGAGTTTAAAAGCCACACCAAAAGATAACATAGGCCTGCATTGGAAGTGCTAACCACTCTTTCCAGGTCAAGGCAGGGTATGTATTACATATGTGTGGGTGGCTTTACCATTTTCAAATAAGCTGAATAGGAGGGGTTGAATATTGCTATCTGTACTACTTATAGATTTAAAGGGCCTTTATCTTTTGCTTCAGTTATTATTGAGGACAGGGTCTGATTCCCAAGCTGACAGGACTAAGGGCGTGGACCATCACATGCCCTTAGGGATTTTGACCCTATAGGATTGTTTGTCTCAATTCTCACACTTGTATACTCTGTGTTCATGTCAATTGAATGTGTATTTTGCTCTGTTGAAGTTTGGAACTTGCCTCTAAATTGTTCCAACAGTCCACTACAATACTTGCTTAACAAGCAAACTCAACAGCTAGGAGTACTTCTACTTAGGTACAAGTGCTACACTTGACACCTTAAACTCATATCCTGAAATTATATAAAGGTGGATCACAACACCTAAGAACACTGAAGATAAATAAGAAACCTAAGCATCAAATCAATCCAGGATGCATAAGTCACTACATTATAATACAAGAAACACAAAGAATCAAGACAATGCAATCCCACCAAAAATTGCAAATCCATCAGAATGGTTCACCAATGAGACTGTTTTAGATGAAGTTCCTGACAAAGATTTCAAGGGAATGATGATATCTATGCCCAAAGAAATGAAAGAAGAAATGAAAGCAATCCGAGAAGAAAACAAAGGAATTAGAGAAGAAAACAAACTGTTGAAGGAGATTACAGAGAAACAGTTTAATGAAATAAAAAGGTCATTAGAGGACATGAATAAGGAAATAGAACTACTGAAGAAAAATCAGGCTGAAATCCTAACTCTAAAGAACACAGTCAGTGAAATAAAAAACTCTGTGGAAAGTCTCACTAGTAGAATGGATGAAGGAGAGGACAGAATATCTAAACTAGAAGACCAGGTGGCAGATCTATCACAGTCTAACAAAGAGAAAGACAAGCTAATAGAAAGGTATGAAAGGGAACTCCAAGACATACGGGACACTATGGAAAGATCAAACATAAGAATTCAAGGTATAGCAGAAGGGGAAGAATTTCAATCCAGAGGCTTAGTAGGTGTTTTCCACAAAATCATAGAAGAAAATTTTCCCCAAATTGGGAAAGAAATGCCAATGCAGATAAAAGAAGCATTTAGAACACCAAACAGACAAAACCTAGAAAGATCCTCTTCTTGCCATGTTATAATTAAACTACTAAGTACGCAAACCAAAGAAAATATATTGAAAGCAGTTAGAGAGAAAAAGCAAATGACATTTAAGGGGAAACCCATCAGGGTCACAGCAGATTACTCAACACAAACCTTAAAAGCCAGAAGGGCCTGGAGTGATGTATTCCAAGTTCTGAAAGATAAAAACTGTCAACCAAGATTACTTTATCCTGCAAAGCTTTCTATCCAAATTGATGGAGAAATAAGGACATTCCACAACAAAGACAGGCTAAAGGAATTTATGACAACTAAACCAGCTCTACAGAAAATACTTGCAGGAATCATTCATGCTGAAGAAAAAGCAAAACACACACAGCAGGAAATAGGAAAAAAGAAATCATATTCAACAGTTAGAACAAGTGAATAAAACGAAAACCAGGAAGAACTACAAAACAAGAAAAATGTACAGATCAAATACATATCTTTCAATAATAACTCTTAATATCAATGGCCTCAATGCCCCAACCAAAAGACATAGACTTGCAGACTGGATCAAAAAGCAGGATCCTACCATCTGTTGCCTCCAGGAAACTCACCTCTGATTAAAAGATAGAAACATTCTTAGGGTGAAAGGTTGGAAAAAGATATTTCAAGCAAATGGACCTAGAAAACAAGCAGGGGTTGCCATCCTAATTTCTGACAGGATAGACTTCAAACCAACATTAGTGAGGAGAGATAAAGCAGGTCACTTTATACTGATTAAAGGAACACTCCAACAGGAGGATATCACAATCCTAAACATTTATGCTCCCAACACGGGGGCCCCCAATTACATCAAACAAACACTATTGGACTTAAGGTCAGAGATAACACCTAACACAATAGTAGTGGGTGACTTCAATACCCTGCTCTCATCACTTGACAGGTCTACCCAACAAAAATAGAGACATAGAGACAGAGACATCTGCATTAAATGATATCATGGAACAAATGGACCTAACAGATATATACAGAACATTCCATCCAAATACTGCAGAATATACATTCTTCTCAGCGGCACATGGGACATTCTCTAAAATAGACCATATGATAGGACACAAATCAAATCTTAACAAATACAGGAAAATTGAAATAATCCCTTGTATGCTATCTGACCACAATGGGATTAAACTGCAAATCAACAACAAGAAAAACTACAGAGCATACAGAAATTCATGGAGACTAAACAGTACATTATTGAATGATGTATGGGTCATTGAAGAAATTAAAAAGGAAATCAAGAAATTCATTGAATCAAATGATGATGAGAATACAACATAGCAAAACCTTTGGGACACAATGAAGGCAGTCCACGAGGGAAATTTATAGCTCTAAGTGCCTATATTAAGAAATTAGAGAGGAAATTGGTGGCGCACGCCTTTAATCTCAGCACTCGGGAGGCAGAGGTAGGAGGAACTAGAGAGTTCAAGGCCACCCTGAGACTACATAGTTAATTCCAGGTCAGCCTGGACCAGAGTGAGACCCTACCAGCAAAAAAACCAAAAAAAAAAAAAAAAAAAAAAAAGAAAGAAAGAAATTAGAGAGTTCACAACTAAACAATTTAATGCTTCACCTTAAGGCCTTGGAAAGAGAAGAACAAGGTAAACCAAAAATCAGTAGATGGGAAGAAATAATAAAGGCAGAAATTAATGAAATGGAAACCAAAAAAACAATCAAAAAAATCAATGAAACAAAGAGTTGGTTCTTTGAAAGGATAAACAAGATTGACAAACCCTTAGCAAATCTGACCAAAAGAAAGAGAGAAGAGACAAAAACTGATAAAATTAGAGATGAAAAAGGCAACATCACAACAGATACCACAGAAATTCAGAAAATCATATGGACATACTTTAAGAATATATATGCCTCTAAGTTTGACAACCTGAAAGAAATGGATGATTTCCTTGATTTATATGACCTACCAAAATTAAATCAAGATGAGATAAACCATTTAAATAGACCTATAACAACCACAGAGATCCAAGCTGTCATAAAAAGTCTCCCAACTAAAAAAAGCCCAGGCACAGATGGATTCACTACTGAATTTTACCAGACATTCCTGGAAGATCTGACACCAATGCTTCTCAAACTTTTCCATAAAATAGAAGAGGAAGGAATTCTACCGAAATCCTTCTATGAAGCCAGCATCACCCTGATACCCAAACCGGACAAAGACAGATCAAAAAAAGAAAATTATAGACCAATCTCCCTCATGAACATAGATGCAAAAATTCTCAACAAAATACTGGCAAACAGAATACAAGAATATATCAGAAAGATTATGTACCCTGACCAAGTAGGCTTTATCCCAGAGATGCAGGGATGGTTCAACATACGCAAATCCATAAATGTAATACACCATATAAATGGTCTGAAGGACAAAAATCACATGGTCATCTCAATAGATGCAGAAAAGGCATTTGACAAAATCCAACACCCCTTTATGGTGAAAGTACTACAGAAACTTGGAATAGAAGGAACATATCTCAACATAATAAAAGCTATTTTTGACAAACCTACAGCCAACATAATACTAAACGGAGAAAAACTCGAAGCTTTTCCTCTAAATTCAGGAACAAGACAAGGGTGTCCTCTTTCCCCACTATTACTTAATATAGTATTGGAAGTCTTAGCCATAGCAATAAGGCAAGAGACACTCATAAAGGGGACACAAATCGGAAGGGAAGAGGTCAAATTATCATTATTTGCAGATGATATGATTCTATACATAACAGACCCTAAAGACTCTACCAGCAAACTGTTAGAGCTGATAAACACTTTTAGCAATGTAGCAGGATACAAAATAAACACACAGAAATCAGTAGCTTTTCTATACACTAACAACAAACATGCAGAGGATGAAATCAGGAATCTCTCCCATTCAAAATTGCCTCAAAAAAATAAAATACCTTGGAATAAACTTAACCAAGGAAGTGAAGGATCTCTACAATGAGAACTATAAAAACTCAAGCGACAAATTGCAGAAGACACAAGGAAATGGAAAGACATTCCATGCTCCTGGATTGGAAGAATCAATATTGTGAAAATGTCAATCTTACCAAAAGCAATCTACACATTTAATGCGATCCCCATTAAAATCCCAATAGCATTCTTCACAGAAATAGAAAAAACAATACTAAAATTCATCTGGAAACACAAAAAACCTCGAATAGCCAAAACAATTTTGCATAACAAAAATCAGGCAGGTGGTATAACCATACCCGATTTTAAGTTATACTACAAAGCCATAGTAACAAAAACAGCATGGTACTGGCACAAGGACAGACAGGTAGATCAATGGAACAGAATAGAAGACCCAAATATTAATCCAGGCAGCTACAGCTACCTGATTTTTGACAAAAACGCCAAAAATATTCATTGGAGAAAAGATAGCCTCTTTAACAAGTGGTGCTGGGAAAATTGGACATCTGTTTGTAAAAGGATAAACATAGATCCTTGTCTCTCTCCTTGCACAAGAATCAAGTCCAAATGGATCAGGGATATTAATATCAGACCTGAAACTCTGAAACTGCTAGAGGAAAAAGTAGGGGAAACTCTTCAACATATTGGAATAGGCAAGGACTTTCTGAATATAACTCCAATTGCTCAGAGAATAAAAGCACTAATCAACCACTGGGACCTTATGAAATTACAAAGCTTTTGTACAGCAAAGGACACTGTGAATAGAGCAAAAAGACAACCTACAGAATGGGAGAAAATCTTTGCCAGTTATACATCTGACAGAGGATTAATATCCAGAATATACAAAGAACTCAAAAAACAGAATAACCAGAATTCAAACAACCCAGTTAAAAAATGGGCTACGGAACTAAATAGAGAATTCAAGGAAGATGAAATACAGATGGCATATAAACATCTAAAAAAATGTTCTACATCCTTAGCCCATCAGGGAAATGCAAATTAAAACCACTTTGAGATTCCATATCACTCCTGTCAGAATGGCTGCCATCAAGAAAACAAATGACAATAAGTGTTGGCATGGATGCGGAAAAACAGGAACACTTCTACACTGTTGGTGGGGATGTAAGCTGGTCCAGCCACTGTGGAAATCAGTGTGGAGGTTCTTGAGACAGCTAGAAATAGATTTACCATATGGTCCAGCTATAGCACTCCTAGGCATATATCCAGAGGACTCTTCTCACTACCTTAGAGATACTTGCAAAACCATGTTTATTGCTGCTCTATTCACAATAGCCAGGAAATGGAAGCAGCCTAGATGTCCGTCAACAGATGAGTGGATAATAAAGATGTGGTACATTTACACAATGGAGTTCTATTCAGCAGTAAAGAAAAATGAAATTATGAAAATTGCAGGGAAATGGACGGATCTGGAAAGGATTATACTTAGTGAGGTAACCCAGGCTCAGAAAGCCAATCGTCACATGTTCTCTCTCATATGTGGATCCTAGCTACCAATGTATAGACTTGTGTATGAACTGGAACCAAAAATAGGTACCAGAAACCAGTAAGCAGGTAAAAGGCTATAAGGCAGGGAAGAAAGGGAAGGACTTAAGTGTATGGTAATACACATATGTAAGTAGAAGAACTGAGTACAGGGAGGGGAATGGCCTAAGCGAGGCCATGGGAAGAGAATGCATACAAAAAGGGCAGGGGGAGGGACAATCTAAACTCAAGATATTATCAATAAGACATATGTAAAATTACTTTTTTGAATAAGGGCACGTCTAGAAGATGTAGACTGTTACTAGAAAATTTTCAGTACCTGGGATGGAATTCCTTCCAGTGAGATGTTGGCCAAGGAGGTCCCAGTAGCCTCCAAAACATTAAGGCTTTTGCCAAAGCCCTTGGTTTCCCTAGAGAAATAGATAGTAAGACCCTATTGCTGAAGACATCTCATGCCTGAGAGGCAAGGACACTGAGAAAGCAAGCTGGTGCTGAGCAGAAAACCTTCTCCCTGTAGACCAGCCAACTGAAAGCTGGAAAAGCTGCACTGCACGCAGCATATGGGAGACAGAAGCCATCAACAGTGAAAATAGTGGATGCTGAATATTCAAGCTTGGCCAGACAGGCCCAATGACTGAACGGGTGCAATAGTGGCGTGTCTACTCTTGGGGTAACCAAGTGCTCCATAATTGGACTGAAGGCCCTCTCTACAGGAGGGAATACATACCCGGTACTGAAAAAACTAAGTAAAAGTCTATGGTAGGTGAGGTCATGAGCCTTGGGGGTATAAGCCTGCTCATGTCTGACTAAATGTATATATTATTCCCACCAAGCTGCCCTGGGGACACTACACTAAATGTTCATGTCCACATATTAACGCTATTCTCACTTCTGGCTAGAGAAGCTTCTCTTTTCAGATGGTGATGACCACTGGGATGACACAAAAGACAACATAGTGCTGAGAAGAAGGATTTGGAGGAGTGCCTAGCACTGAAACACCTCTGTCACAGCCTCCAGTGGCTCAGGGACCATTGCGGAAGAGGGGAAGGATAGAATGGAAGAGCCAAAGGAAGGATATGACCTCTTACTAAGCAGCTGCCCAGACAGAAATTGGCCTCGATATCCATGATCTTGCAGTGCCTAGCAATACCTTTGCAAGACCCTCAAAATAGAAGAGAAAGATGATTTCATCAAATTAGGAGACAGACTAATGGAGAAAGGGAGGGGATATGATGGAGACCAGAGTTCTAAAGTGGAATGGGGGAGGGGAGGGAAATATCAGGTGGGGTTTTTTTGGTATGTAAGATTAAAAGTCAATAAAAATAAATTAAAAAAAGGAAAGAAAGCAAGTCTTTCTGAGAACAGAACTAGCTTATTTCACACAGTACAGTGTTAAGCAAACAAGGTGTTTGTTTTCTGAACAAACTACATTAGAAATGAAGCAAACCTACTAAGTTGTACATCTTGTTAGATTACACAAACTAGCAAAGTTTGATCTTGCTGCCTTGAAGACTCTTCGTAAGAAAACAACTCTTTCCAAGAACAGAACTAGTTTATAACACACAGTACAGTTTTGGGGAATCAAGGTGTTTGTTTTCTAAACTAACTAGTTTAGAAATGAAACTAACTTACCAAGTTTTATATCTTGTTAGGTTATACAAACTAGCAAAGTTTGATCTTGCTTCACTGAAGACTCTTTATTAGAAAACGAATCATTCCGAGAACAGAACCAGCTTATTTCACACAGTACAGAGTTTGGCAATGAATGTGTTTGTTTTCTAAACAAACTATGTAGGAAATGAAATGAATCTACTAAGTTGTACATCTAGTTAGATAAAAATGAAGGTGTTTGTTTTCTAAAAAATCTGCGTTGGAAATGAAGAGAATCTACTAAGTGGTACATCTTCTTGGATTACTGAAACTAGGAAAGTTTGATCTTGCTGCACTGAAGTCTCTTCTCAAGAAAACAACTCATTACGAGAACAGAACTAGCTTATTTCACACAATACCGTTTTGGGGAATCAATGTGTTTGTTTTCTAAACAAACCAGTTTAGAAATGAAGCTAACTTACCAAGTTTTATATCTTGTTGGATTATACAAACTAGCAAAGATTGATCTTAATGCACTGAAGACTTTTCGTAAGAAAGCAACTCATTCGGAGAAGAGAACTACCTTATTTCACACAGTACAAAGTTCGGCAAGGAATGTCTTTGTTTTCTAAACAAACTACGTTAGAAATGAAATGAAGCTACTAAGTTGTACATCTAGTTAGATTACAAAAACTGATAAAGTTTGATCTTGCTGTACTGAAACTAACTAGGAAGAAGCTAACTTCAAGTTTTATATCTTACACCCCTGCACTGAAGACTTTTGAAAGAAAGCAACTCATTCCCCAGTAAAGTGTTGGGCGGCCCAGTTGTTCATCTTGTTAGATTACACAACCTAGTAAAGGCTTCACTGAAGACCCTCTTTCCACGAACAGAACTAGGAGTACAGTGGGCTGGTTGATACATTAAAATGAAGCTCTGGGAAGAAAGGACATTCTCTCTCTCCCACCTGGCTGCCCAGGTGCTACTAGCTGCTTGGTGTTTTTCTTGGTGTTTTCTGCTTGGTACCTGCTGCTTGGTGTTGCTGCTCTCAGTGTGGACTGAAGACCAGGGTGGACTGAAGAGCAGCGTCTCTCCAGGAAGCCTCCAGGCCTTCAGTGCCGGATTGGGACTGCTGAGGCCTCCAGCCTCGTGCACTGAGCAGCTACCGGGTTTCTTCACTCTCGGACCTGCAACCTGCTATTGCTGGACTGTGTAAGCTAATCCAATAAATCCCCTTTTAATACAATTCATTCTGTCCATTCTGTTCCTCTAGAGAACCCTGACTAATACAGATTCTGGTACCAGGAGTGGTTCTAGAGAAACAGAATTGTAAGGATGGGTTTCCCTAGTAGGCTTGGTGCTCTGTGGAGTTGGTTCTCCAACTCTAGTACCACTAAAGGCTCTGCTGGTAATAAGGAGAGCATTTTAAGTGGTAATAAGGAGGGCACTAATAATCCATGGTGTGAACTATTTAACGAACTCCGTGAGATAGATGTATTTAGTGATTCTGAGTCATATCTTGTGAGGAGCAAGGAATTTAGTGACTCTGTATCTAGAACCTTTGAATATTTGTGGAAAAGTAAGACGAATGATGATGCTGGATGGTTTCTTCTGGCATCTCTAGATAAACTGTTGAGAGAAAAGCAGAAGCTCCAAAAGGAAAATTCCAAGCTTAAGACCCACGTACATGATCTGAAGGTTTCTAAGGGTGCCCTGGAGGAAAATCTCCTGTCTAGTCAGAACAGGGCTCGAATTGCAGAAAACCAAACTCAAGCTCTCATTGTAAGATTGGCTAACTTGCAGCGTAAGCTCAATTCCCAGCCTCACAAACTATCAGAAGTTAAAGTGAGGGCATTGGTTGGAAAAGAGTGGGATCCCATGACTTGGGATGGGGATGTATGGGAAGACCCTGAAGAATCTGGGGACATTGAACTCTCAGATTCTGAAGAAGTTGTTTTGCATGAGAATGTGGCTTCCCCTCCTTTAGCTGCAGGTGCACCCCCACCCCTGAGGGAATCACTCCTTCTTTGTCTGAGGAAGCAGTAATGACCCTCCCTGCAGGATGTGCTGATGCTTCTCAGAGCCCACCCATCTTTGCCTCAAGGCCTATAACTAGGCGTAAGGCTAGGCATGCCCCTAAAGGGAGTTAGAAAGCGTGACTCAAGAGGAAGTGAGATACACCCTAAAGAACTTCAGGAGCTTTCTAACTTGTACAGGCAGAAGCATGGGGAATATATGTGGGAATGGATTTTAAGGGTGTGGGATGATGGAGGAAGGAATATAAAATTAGATCAAGCTGAATTTATTGAAATGGGCCCACTAACCAGAGATTTTAGATTTAACACTGCAGCTCATGCAGTTGGAAAGAGGTGCCAAGAGTTTATTTGATTGGTTGGCTGAAGTATGGATCCAAAGATGGCCTACTGTGAATGAGCTTGAGCTGCCTGATATCCCTTGGCTTAATGTTGATGAAGGGATTAAAAGGCTCAGAGAACTTGGAATGCTGGAGTGGATTTACCATGTAAACTCATCTTTAAGCCCGCAATGGGGCGTGCAGAAGATGTGCCCTTCACTAAGACTATAAGAAACAGATTTGTGAGGAGCACCAGCACATTTAAAGTCCCCAATCATTGGTCTTTTATGTAAAGAAGACATCACAGTGGGAGCCGCAGTTGCTGCATTAGGTGACTTAGATGCAATGGGTCTAACTGGCTCTCGGGGTAACAAGGGCCAAGTATCAGCACTGAATCGCCAAAGGCAAGGTGGGCGTGTTTACCATAATGGACAGCGCAGGCAAAACAATGCTTGTAACAGTATGACTCGTGTAGACCTTTGGTACTGGCTGCTTAATCATGGTGTTCCCAGAAGTGAAATAGATAAAAAGCCTACTAAGTTCCTGCTTGATCTGTATAAGCAGAAAAGTTCCAGAGCAAAGAACCCAAAGGCCACTTTGAATTATAGCAACAGAGAATCAAGGCCTCTTAACCAGTTTCCAGACTTGAGCCAGTTTACAGATCCTGAACCCCTTGATTGAAGGGGTGGCGGGTCCCTTTGAGGAAGGACCCTCCCATAATCCCCAAAAGTTTCAATATTAAGCTTAGTCCTATCCTTCCTCAGAGGGACCTACGGCCTTTTGCTAGGGTAACTGTACACTGGGAAAAGGAAATAATCAGACTTTTCGGGGCTTACTGGATACTGGCTCTGAATTGACATTGATTCCAGGAGACCCTAACCGGCATCGTGGCCCTCCAGTTAAAGTAGGTGCTTATGGAGGTCAGGTGATCAATGGAGTTTTGGCAAATGTTAGACTGACAGTAGGTCCAGTGGGTCCCCGAACTCATCCTGTGGTTATTTCCCCAGTCCCAGAATGCATAATTGGGATAGATATACTTAGGAGCTGGCAAAACCCCACATTGGTTCTTTGACTTGTGGGGTGAGGGGCCATTATGGTTGGAAAGGCCAAATGGAAGCCATTGGAGCTCCCTCTACCAAGGAAAATAGTGAACCAGAAACAGTATCGCATCCCTGGAGGAATTGCAGAGATTAATGCCACTATAAAGGACTTGAAGGATGCAGGGGTGGTGGTTCCCACCACATCCCCCTTTAACTCCCCTATTTGGCCTGTTCAGAAGACAGACGGATCTTGGAGAATGACAGTGGATTATCGGAAACTTAATCAGGTGGTGACTCCAATTGCAGCTGCTGTACCAGATGTGGTTTCTTTACTTGAGCAGATTAACACATCTCCTGGTACCTGGTATGCAGCTATTGATCTTGCAAATGCCTTCTTCTCCCCATACCTGTCCATAAGGACCACCAGAAGCAATTTGCCTTCAGCTGGCAAGGTCAGCAGTACACATTTACTGTGTTACCTCAAGGTTATATTAACTCTCCAGCCCTGTGTCATAGCTTAGTTCGCAGGGATCTTGATCGTCTGTGCCTTCCACAAGGTGTCACATTGGTCCATTATATCGATGACATTATGCTGATTGGATCGAATGAGCAGGAGGTGGCAGCCACTCTGGAGTTGCTGGTACAGCATATGCGCATCAGGGGATGGGAAATAAATCCATCCAAAATTCAAGGACCTTCCACCTCCGTGAAATTTCTAGGAGTTCAGTGGTGTGGGGCATGCAGGGATATTCCTTCTAAGGTGAAGGATAAGTTGTTGCACCTGGCCCCTCCTACCACTAAGAAGGAAGCACAACGTCTAGTGGGCCTATTTGGATTTTGGAGACAGCACATTCCTCACTTGGGTGTGTTACTCCGTCCCATATACCAAGTGACTCGGAAAGCTACTAGTTTTCAGTGGGGCCCAGAACAAGAGAAGGCTCTTCAACAGGTCCAGGCTGCTGTGCAGGCGGCTCTGCCACTTGGGCCATATGATCCAGCAGATCCAATGATACTTGAGGTGTCAGTGGCAGATAGGGATGCTGTTTGGAGCCTTTGGCAGGCCCCATAGGTGAATCACACCGGAGGCCCTTGGGATTCTGGAGCAAGGCCCTGCCATCATCTGCAGACAATTATTCTCCCTTTGAGAGACAGCTCTTGGCTTGCTATTGGGCCTTAATAGAAACTGAACGCTTGACAATGGGCCATCAAGTTATTATGCGACCTGAACTGCCCATTATGAGCTGGGTGTTATCTGACCCACCAGGCCATAAAGTTGGACGTGCACAGCAGCAGTCCATCATCAAGTGGAAGTGGTATATCCGTGATCGGGCTCGAGCAGGCCCTGAAGGCACAAGTAAGTTACATGAGGAGGTTGCCCAAATGCCTATGGTTGCTACTCCTGTTTCAATGCCTTCTGTCCCCAAGCATGCACCTATGGCATCATGGGGTGTGCCCTATGATCAGTTGACTGAAGAGGAGAAGACCAGGGCATGGTTTACAGATGGTTCAGCACGCTATGCGGGCACGTCCCAGAAGTGGACAGCTGCAGCATTACAGCCCCTTTCTGGGACAACTCTGAAGGACTGTGGTGAAGGGAAGTCTTCGCAATGGGCAGAACTACGGGCAGTACACATGGTTGTGCATTTTGCTTGGAAAGAAAAATGGCCAGATGTGTGGTTATACACTGATTCCTGGGCTGTGGCCAATGGTTTGGCAGGATGGTCTGGGACATGGAAGGAGCATGATTGGAAAATTGGTGAAAAGGACATTTGGGGAAGATGTATGTGGATAGAGCTCTCTGAATGGGCAAAGGATATAAAGATACTTGTGTCCCATGTTAATGCTCATCAGAAGGTGACCTCATCAGAGGAGGACTTTAATAATCAAGTAGATAAGCTGACCCGTTCTGTGGACAGTGGTCAACCTCTTTCCTCAGCCACCCCTGTCATTGCCCAATGGGCCCATGAACAAAGTGGCCATGGTGGCAGGGATGCAGGTTATGCATGGGCCCAACAACACGGACTTCCACTAACTAAGGCTGACCTGGCTACGGCTGCTGCTGAGTGCCAAATCTGCCAGCAGCAGAGACCAACTCTGAGCCCCCGATATGGTAGTATTCCACGGGGTGACCAGCCAGCAACTTGGTGGCAAGTCGACTATATTGGACCTCTACCATCATGGAAAGGGCAGCGTTTTGTCCTTACTGGAATAGACACTTATTCTGGGTATGCATTTGCTTTTCCTGCACGTAATGCTTCTGCCAAAACTACTATCCGTGGGCTTACAGAATGCCTTATCCACCGTCATGGAATTCCACACAGCATTGCTTCTGACCAAGGAACTCACTTCACAGCCAAGGAAGTACAGCAGTGGGCTCATGATCATGGAATTCACTGGTCTTACCATGTGCCCCACCACCCTGAAGCAGCTGGCTTGATAGAGCGGTGGAATGGCCTTTTAAAGAAACAGCTGCAGTGCCAACTAGGTGGCAATAGCTTGGAGGGCTGGGGCGTGTCCTCCAGCAGGCTGTATATGCTCTGAATCAGCGTCCTATATATGGTGCTGTTTCTCCTATAGCCAGTTCACGGGTCCAGGAATCAAGGGGTGGAAATGGGAATGGTACCACTTACCATCACCCCAAGTGACCCATTAGCCAAATTTTTGCTTCCTGTACCCACAACCTTACGCTCTGCTGGCCTAGAGGTCTTGGTTCCAGAGGGAGTGCTTTTCGCCAGGAGGCACAAAGAACATTCCATTGAACTGGAAGCTGAGATTTCCCCTGGCCACTTTGGGCTCCTGATGCCCTTGAGTGCACAGGCTGAGAAAGGAGTTACAGTGTTAGCAGGGGTAATTGATCCAGATTACCAGGGTGAAATTGGACTGCTCCTCCACAATG
The DNA here is from genome assembly GCA_036365145.1 of Orientallactaga sibirica. Classification (NCBI taxonomy): domain Eukaryota; kingdom Metazoa; phylum Chordata; class Mammalia; order Rodentia; family Dipodidae; genus Orientallactaga; species Orientallactaga sibirica. The sequence goes on from JAEOAD010002376.1 coordinate 528,803, forward strand.
GAGGTCAGGAAGAGTATGTCTGGAGTGCTGGAGATTCTCTAGGGCGTCTCTTGGTGTTACCATGCCCTGTTATCAAAGTCAATGGACAACTGCAACAACCCAATCAAGGCAGTGTGATAAATGGCCCAGATCCTTCAGGAATGAAGGTATGGGTCACCCCTCAGGTAAAGAACCAAGACCTGCTGAGGTGCTTGCTGAAGGTGGAGGAAATACTGAATGGGTAGTAGAAGAAGGCAGTAACAAATACCAGCTAAGGCCACGGGACCAGTTACAAAAACGTGGTCTGTAATTGCCATGAGTGTTCCTGTCTTACCTTGTTAAGAGTGCTTGTACATATGTATACCAATATTAAGATGTTTTGTTCTTCCTCTACTTCTCTATTAGGTAATTAATACTGATTAAGATCATATTGCTAGTTAACCACTGTTGAATTTATATTTGACTTGTTATATGAGACTAAGCCTTCCTCAAGGAACTTGCTTTGTGTGTGTGTGGGGGGATGATTGTGCGTTTCCGGTTGTACGAGGGATAGTTATATCATGTTAGGCGGAATTATGACCTTGTTACTGTCTTCATTTGGAAATTAAGTAGAATGTAAAGATATATGGTTTGGTGTCAAGTTGACAAGGGGTGGACTTGTGATGGTTAAGTTTGTGTCAACTTGATTTGTTTAGGAATCCACAGACATTCCTCATAAGTGTGTTACTGAGGCTGCCTCTAGGAAGGATTAACTAAAGGAAGAGTCCTTCCCCCAGGCGTAAGCCTTCCCCCAGAGTGGGCGGCCCAGAGTGGCGGCCCCTCTTGGAGGAGGGGCTGGTTGATAAAAGGAGCTCTGGGAAGAAAGGCTCTCTCTCTCCCACCTGGCTGCCGGTGCTACTAGCTGCTTGGTGTTTTCTGCTTGGTACCTGCTGCTTGGTGTTGCTGCTCTCCAGTGTGGACTGAAGACCAGGGTGGACTGAAGAGCAGCGTCTCTCAGGAAGCCTCCAGGCCTTCAGTGCGGATTGGGACTGCTGAGGCCTCCAGCCTCGTGCACTGAGCAGCTACCGGGTTTCTTCACTCTCGGACCTGCAACCTGCTATTGCTGGACTGTGTAAGCTAATCCAATAAATCCAAACTGGCAAAGTTTGATCTTGCTTCATCTTGCTTCACTGAAGACTCTTTTGTAAGAAAGCAACTCATTCCGAGAACAGAGAATAAACACAGTACAGAATCAAGGTGTTTGTTTTCTAAACAAACTAGTTTAGAAATGAAGCTAATCTACAGTTTTAACATCTTCAGATTAGACAATGAAGGTGTTATTTTTTCATTAAAAGCTACAGTGTTAGAACTGAAATGAATGTACTAAGTTGTACATGTAGTTAGATTACACAAACTAGAAAAGTTTAATTTTGCTGCACTGATGACTCTTCCTAAGAAACCAACCCATTCAGAGAACAGAACTACCTTATTTCACACAGAACAGTTTTGGGGAATCAAGGTTTATGTTTTCTAAACAAACTAGTTTAGAAATGAAGCTAACCTACTAAGTTGTATATGTTGTTAGATTACAAAAACTAGCAAAGTTTGTTCTGGCTGCACTGAAGACTCTTCATAAGAAAGCAACTCATTCCGAAAACCGAACTAGCTTATTTCACACAGTGCAGTTTTGGGGAATCAAGATGTTTCTTTTCTAAACCTTCTTCGTTGGAAATGAAGCGAATCTATTAAGTTGTACAACTAGTTAGATTACACAAACTAGCAACATTTGATCTTGCTGCACTGACGACTCTTCGTAAGAAACCAACTCATTCTGAGAACAGAACTAGCTTATTTCACAAAGCACAGATTTGGTGAATCAAGGTTTCTGTTTTCTAAACTAACTAGTTTAAGAATGAAGCTAACTTACCAGCTTAATTCACACAGTACGGTTTTGGGGAATCAAGATGATTCTTTTCCAAACTTTCTGCGTTGTAAATGAAGGGAATCTATTAAGTTGTACATCTAGTTAGATTACACAAACTAGCAAAGTTTGATCTTGTTGCACTGAAGACTCTTTGTAAGAAAGCAACTCATTCCGATAATAGTACTAGCTTATTTCACACAGCACAGTTTTCGGCAATGAAGGTGTTTGTTTTCTAAGCAAACTGCGTTGGAAAGGAAGTGAATCTACTAAGTTGTATATCTTGTTAGATTACCCAAAGTAGCAAAGTTTGATCTTGCTGCACTGAAGTCTCTTTGTAAGAAAGCATTTCATTTCGAGAACAGATCTAGCATATTTCACACAGTACAGTTTTGGGGCATCAAGGTGTTTGTTTTCTAAACAAACTAGTTTAGAAATAAAGCTAACTTATCAATTTTTATATCTTGTTAGATTACACAAACTGGCAAAGTTTGATCTTGCTGCACTGAAGACTATTCCTAAGAAAGCAACTCATTCCGCGAACAGAACTACGGTATTTCACACAGTACAGTGTTCGGCAATGAAGGTGTTTGTTTTCTAAACAAACTGCGATAGAAATGAAATGAATCTACTTAGTTGTCCATCTAGTTAGATTGAACAAACTAGCAAAGTTTGATTTTGCTGCACTGATGACTCTTCGTAAGAAAGCAACTCATTCCGAGAACAGAACTATGTTCTTTCACACAGTAAAGTGTTGAGGAATCAAGGTGTTTCTTTTCTAAACAAACTACATTACAAATGAAGCTAATGACTAAGTTGTTCATCTTGTTAGATGACGCAAACTAGTAAAGCTTCATCTTGCTTCACTGAAGACTGTTCGTAAGAAAGCAACTATTTCCGAGAACAGAACTAGCTTATTTCATACAGTACAGTGTTAAGCAATCAAGGTGTTTGTTTTCTAAACAAACTACATTAGAAATGAAGCTAAACTACTAAGTTGTACATCTTGTTAGATTACACAAACTAGCAAAGTTTGATCTTGCTGCACTGAAGCCTCTTCGTAAGAAAGCAACTCATTTTGAGAACAGAACTAACTTATTTCACCCAGTACAGTTTAGGGAATCACGGGTTTTGTTTTCTAAACAAACTAGTTTAGAAATGAAGCTGACCTACTAAGTTGTATATCTTGTTAGATTACACAAACTAGCAAAGTTTGATCTTGCTGCACTGAACACTCTTCGTAGGAAAGCAACTCATTAAGAGAAGAGAACTAGCTTATTTCACACATCACGATTGTGGGGAATCAAGATGTTTCTTTTCTAAGCCTTCTGCATTGGAAATGAAGTGAATCTATTAAGTTGTACATCTAGTTAGATTACACAAGCTAGCCATGTTTGATCTTGTTGCACTGAAGACTCTTCATAAGAAAGCAACTCATTCCAAGAACAGAACTAGCTTATTTCACACAGTACGGTTTTGGGGAATGAAGATGTTTCTTTTGTAAACCTTCTGCGTTGGAAATGAAGCGAATCTATTAAGTTGTACATCTAGTTATATTACAGAAACTAGCAAAGTTTGACCTTGCTGCACTGTAGACTCTTCGTAAGAAAGCAACTCATTCCGAGAACAGTACTAGCTTATTTCACACAGTACAGGTCTTGAGCAATGAAGGTGTTTGCTTGCTAAGCAAACTGAGTTGTAAATGAGTGAATCTACTAAGTTGTATATCTTGTTAGATTACACAAACTAGCAAAGTTTGATCTTGCTGCACTGAAGACTCTTCATAAGAAAGCAACTCATTTCGAGAACAGATGTAGCGTATTTCACACAGTACAGTATTGGGGAATCAAGGTGTTTGTTTTCTAAACAAACTAGTTTAGAAATGAAGCTAACTTATCAAGTTTTACATCTTGTTAGATTACACAAACTGGCAAAGTTTGATCTTGCTGCACTAAAGACTCTTTGTAAGAAAGCAACTCATTCCGAGAACAGAACCAGCTTATTTCACATAGTACAGTTTTTGGCAATGAAGGTGTTTGTTTTCTCTACAAACTGAGTTGGAAATGAAGTGAATCTCCTAAGTTGGATATCTTTTTAGATTACACAAACTAGCAAACTTTGATCTTGCTGCACTGAAGACTCTTCGTAAGAAAGCAACTCATTCTGGGAACAGAACTATCTTATTTTACACAGTACAGTTTTGGGAAATCAAGGTGTTTGTTTTCTAAACCAACTGAGTCGGAATTGAAGTGAATCTTCTTAGTTATATGTCTTGTTAGATTACACCAACTAGCAAAGTTTGATATTGCTGCACTAAGGACTCTTCCTAAGAAAGTAACTCATTTCAAGAACAGATCCAGCATATTTCACACAGTACAGTTTTTGGGAATGAAGGTATTTGTTTTCTAAACTAACTAGTTTAGAAATGAAGCTAACTTATCAAGTGTATATGTTGTTAGAATATACAGACTAGCAAAGTTTGATCTTGCTTCACTGAAGACTCTTCCTGCGAAAACACGTCATTCCGAGGACAGAACTAGCTTATTTCACACAGTACAGTTTTGGGGAATCAAGATGTTTGTTTTCTAAACCTTCTGCGTTGGAAATGAATGAATCTATTAAGTTGTACATCTAGTTAGATTACACAAACTAGCAAAGTTTTGATCTTGCTGCAATGAAGACTTTTCCTAAGAAAGCAACTCATTCCGAGAACAGTACTAGCTTATTTCACACAGTACAGTTTTGGGAATCAAGGTATTTGTTTTCTAAACAAACTAGTTTAGAAATGAAGGTAACTTATCAAGTTTTACATCTTGTAAGATTACACAAACTGGCAAAGTTTGATCTTGCTGCACTGAAGATTGTGTAAGAAAGCAACTCATTCCGAGAACAGAACTACGTTATTTCACACAGTACAGTATTTGTCAATCAAGGTGTTTTGTTTTCTAAACAAATGATGTTGGAAATGAAATGAATCTACTACGTTGTATGTCTAGTTAGATTACACAAACTAGCAAAGTTTGATTTTGCTGCACTGAAGACCTTTTCGTAAGAAAGCAACTCATTTCAAGAACAGATCTAGCTTATTTCACACAGTACAGTTTTGGGGAATCAAGGTGTTTGTTTTCTAAACAAACTAGTTTAGAAATGAAGCTAACTTATCAAGTTTTATATCTTGTTAGATTACACAAACTAGCAATGTTTGATCTTGCTGCACTGAAGATTCTGTAAGAAAGCAACTCATTCTGAGAACAGAACTAGCTTATTTCACACAGTACAGGTTTTGTCAATCAAGATGTTTCTTTTCTAAACCAAATGATGTTGGAAATGAAATGAATCTATTAAGTTGTACATCTAGTTAGATTACACAAACTAGCAAAGTTTGATTTTGCTGCACTGAAGACACTTCGTAAGAAAGCAACTCATTTCAAGAACAGTACTAGCTTATTTCACACAGTACAGTTTTGGGAATCAAGGTGTTTGTTTTCTAAACAAACTAGTTTAGAAATGAAGTGCTAACTTATCAAGTTTTATATCTTGTTAGATTACACAAACTAGCAAATGTTTGATCTTGCTGCACAGAAGACTCTTTGTAAAGAAAGCAACTCATTTTGAGAACAGAACTAGTGTATTTCACACAGTACAGGTTTTGGGAATCAAGATGTTTGTTTTCTAAACAAACTAGTTTAGAAATGAAGCTAATCTTTTAAGTTTTACATCTAGTTAGATTACACAAACTGGCAAAGTTTGATCTTGCTGCACTGAAGACTATTTGTAAGAAAGCAACTCATTCGAGAACAGAACTAGCTTATTTCAGACAGTACAGTTTTGGGAATCAAGATGTTTGCTTTTCTAAACCTTCTGCATTGAAATGAAGTGAATCTACCAAGTTGTATATCTTGTTAGATTACACAAACTACCAAAGTTTGATCTTGCTGCACTAAGACTCTTTGTAAGAAAGCAACTAATTTTGAGAACAGATCTAGTGTATTTCACACAGTACAGTTTTGGGAATCAAGGTGTTTGTTTTCTAAACAAACTAGTTTAGAAATGAAGCTAACTTTTTCACGTTTTACATTGTTAGATTATACAAACTGGCAAAATTTGATCTTGCTGCACTAAAGACTATTTGTAAGAAAGCAACTCATTCCGAGAACAGAACTACGCTTATTTCAGACAGTACAGTTTTGGGGAATGAAGGTGTTTGTTTTCTAAACAAACTACGTTAGAAATGAAATGAATCTACCAAGTTGTATATCTTGTTAGATTACACAAACTAAGAAAGTTTGATTTTGCTGCACTGATGAGTCTTTGTAAGAAAGTAACTCATTTTGAGAACAGAACTAGCTTATTTCACACAGTACAGTTTTGGGAATCAAGGTTTTGTTTTCTAAACAAACTAGTTTAGAAATGAAGCTAACTTTTCAAGTTTTACATCTTGTTAGATTACACAAACAAGCAAAATTTGATCTTGCTGCACTAAAGACTCTTTGTAAAGAAAGCAACTCATTCGAGAACAGAACTAAGTTATTTCACTCAGTACAGTGTTCAGCAATGAAGGTGTTTGTTTTCTAAACAAACTACTTTAGAAATGAAATGAATCTACTAAGTTGTATATCTTGTAAGATTACACAAACCAGCAAAGTTTGATTTTGCTGAACTGATGACTCTTGGTAAGAAAGCAACTCATTCTGAGAACAGAACTAGCTTATTTCACACAGTACATTTTTGGGGAATCAAGGTTTTTGTTTTCTAAACAAACTAGTTTAGAAATGAAGCTAACTTATCAAGTTTTATATCTTGTTAGATTACACAAACTAGCAATGTTTGATCTTCACTACACTGAAGACTCTTCCTAAGAAAGCAACTCATTCCGAGAACTGAACTAGTATATTTCACACAGTATGGTTTTGGGAAATCAAGATGTTTCTTTTCTAAACGTTCTGCGTTGGAAATGAAGCGAATCTATTAAGTTGTACATCTAGTTACATTACACAAACTAGCAAAGTTTTATCTTGCTGCACTGAAGACTCTTTGTAAGAAAGCCACTCATTCCGAGAAAAGTACTAGCTTATTTCGCACAGTACAGTTTCGGCAATGAAGTTGTTTGTTTTCTAAGCAAACTGCGTTGGAAATGAATTGAATCTACTAAGTAGTATATCTTGTTAGATTACACAAAATAGCAAAGTTTGATCTTGCTTCACTGAAGACTCTTCGTAAGAAAGCAACTCATTTAGAGAACAGATCTAGCGTATTTAAACACAGAATAGTTTTGGGAATCAAGGTGTTTGTTTACTAAACAAACTAGTTTAGAAATGAAGCTAACCTACTAAATTGTATATCTTGTTAGATTACACAAACTAGCAAAGTTTGATCTTGCTGCACTGAAGACTCTTGAAGAAAGCAAGTCATTCGAGAACACAACTAGCTTATTTCACACAGTATGCTTTTGGGAATCAAGATGTTTCTTTTCTAAACCTCCACCGTTGGAAATGAAGCAAATCTATTAAGTTGTACATCTAGTTGGATTACACAAACTAGCAAAAGTTTGATCTTGCTGCAATGAGGACTCTTGTAAGAAAGAAACTCATTCCGAGAACCCAACTGGCTTATTTCACACAGTACAGTTTTCAGCAATGAAGGTGTTTGTTTTCTAAACAAACTGATGTTGGAAATGAAATGAATCTACTAAGTTGTATATCTTGTTAGATTACACAAACTAGCAAAGTTTGATCTTACTGCACTGAAGACTATTCTTAAGATAGCAACTCATTCTGAGAACAGATCAAGAGTATTTCACACAGTACAGTTTTGGGCAAACAAGATGTTTGTTTTCTAAACATTCTAGTTTAGAAATAAAGCTAATCTATTAAGTTGTGTATCTAGTTAGATTACACAAACTAGCAAAGTTTGATCTTGCTGCACTGAAGACTCTTCGTAAGAAATCAACTCATTCAGAACAGAACTAGCTTATTTCACACAGTACGGTTTTGGGAATAAAGATGTTTCTTTTCTAAAAATTCTGCATTGAAATGAAGCCAATCTATTAAGTTGTACATCTAGTTAGATTACACAAATGAGCAAAGATTGATCTTGCTGCACTGAAGACTCTTGGTAAGAGAGCAACTCATTCCAAGAACAGAACTAGCTTATTTCACACAGTACAGTGTTCAGCAAAGAATGTGTTTGTTTTCTAAACAAACGATGTTAGAAATGAAATGAATCTACTAAGTTGTACATCTAGTTAGATTACACAAACGAGTAAAAAGTTTGATTTTGCTGCACTGAAGACTCTATTAGAAAACAACTCATTCCGAGAATAGAACTAGCTCATTTCACAGAACAGAGAAAGGAAGCTGTTTATTTCTAAAGAAACAGTAGAAATGAAATGAATTTTAAGTTGGGAATCAATGAAGTTTTGTTTTCTAAACAAACTAGTTTAGAAATGAAGAGAATCTACTAAGTTGTATATCTTGTTAGATTACAGAAACTAGCAAAGTTTGATCTTGCTGCACTGAAGACTCTTCTCAAGAAAGCAACTCATTCTGAGAAAGAAAGCTTATTTCACACAGTACAGTTTTGAGCAATCAAGGTGTTTGTTTTCTAAACCTTCTGCATTGGAAATGAAGCTAATCTACTAAGTTGTACATCTAGTTAGATTACACAAACTAGCAAAGTTTGATCTTGCTGCAATGAAGACTCTTTCGTAAGAAAGCAACTCATTTCGGAGAACAGATCTAGCTTATTTCACACAGTACAGTTTTCAGCAATGAATGTGTTTGTTTTCTAAACAAACTACGTTAGAAATGGAAATGAATCTACTAAATTGTATATCTTGTTAGATTACACAAAAGAGTAAAATTTGATCTTGCTGCACTGAAGACTCTTAGTAAAAAAGCAACTCATTCCGAGAACAGAACTAGCTTATTTAACACAGTACAGTTTTGGGGAATCAAGGTGTTTTGTTTTCTAAACTAACAAGTTTAGAAATGAAGCTAACTCTATTAAGTTTTATATCTTGTTAGATTATACAAACTAACAAAGTTTGATCTTGCTTCACTGAAGACTCTTTGTAAGAAAACAACTCTTTCTGAAAACAGAACTGGCATATTTCACACAGTACAGTTTTTGGAATCAAGGTGTTTGTTTTCTAAACAAACTAATTTAGAAATGAAGCTAATATAGTAAGTTGTATATGTTGGTTAGATTACACAAACTAGCAAAGTTTGATCTTGCTTCACTGAAGACTCTTTGTAAGAAAACAACTCTTTCCTGAGAACAGAACTAGCTTATTTCACACAGTGCAGTTTTGGGAATGAATGGTTTTGTTTTCTAAATTAACTAGTTTAGAAATGAAGCTAACCTACTAAGTCTTAAATCTTGTTAGATTATACAAACTAGCAAAGTTTGATCTTGGTGCACTGAAGACTCTTTGTTAGAAAGCAACTCATTCCGAAAACAGTACTAGCTTATTTCACACAGTACATTTTTGGCAATGAAGGTGTTTGTTTTCTAAAAAAACAACGTTAGAAATGAAATGAATCTACTAAGTTGTATGTCTTGTTAGATTACACAAACTAGGAAATTTGATCTTGCTTCACTGAGGACTCTTCATAAGAAAGCAACTCATTTCGAGAACAGATCTAGCTTATTTAACACAGTACAGTTTTGGGGAATCAAGGTGTTTGTTTTCTAAACAAACTAGTTTAGAAATGAAGCTAACTTACCAAGTTTTTATCTTGTTAGAGTATACAAACTGGCAAAATTTGATCTTGCTGCACTAAAGACTCTTTGTAAGAAAGCAACTCATTCCGAGAACAGAACTACGTCATTTCACTCAGTACAGTGTTGGGAATGAAGGTGTTTGTTTTCTAAACAAACTACGTTAGAAATGAAATGAATCTACTAAGTTTTGCATCTTGTTAGATTACACAAACTAAGAAAGTTTGATTTTGCTGCACTGATGACTCTTTGGTAAGAAAAGTAACTCATTCTGAGAACAGAACTAGCTTATTTCACACAGTACAGTTTTGGGGAGTCAAGGTTTTTGTTTTCTAAACAAACTAGTTTAGAAATGAAGCTAACCTACTAAGTTGTATATCTTGTTAGATTACACAAACAAGCAAAGTTTGATCTTGCTGCACTGAAGACTCTTTGTAAGAAAACAACTCTTTCGGAGAACAGAACTAGTTATTTCACACAGTACAGCTTTCTGCAATGAAGGTGTTTTGTTTTCTAAACAAACTAGTTTAGAAATGAAATGAATCTACTAAGTTGTATATCTTGTAAGATTACACAAACCAGCAAAGTTTGATTTTGCTTCACTGATGACTCTTTTAAGAAAGCAACTCATTTTGAGAACAGAACTACCTTATTTCACACAGTACATTTTGTTTTGGGAATCAATGTTTTTGTTTTCTAAACAAAGTAAGTTAGAAATGAAATGATTCTACTAAGTTGTATATCTTGTTAGATTACACAAACTACCAAAGTTTGATCTTGCTGCACTGAAAGACTCTTTCGTAATAAAGCAACTCATTCCGAGAACAGAACTAGCTTATTTCACACAGTATGGTTTTGGGGAATCAATATGTTTCTTTTCTAAACGTTCTGTTTGGAAATGAAGCGAATCTATTAAGTTGTACATTTTGTTAGATTACACAAACTAGCAAAGTTTGATCTTGTTGCACTGAAGACTCTTTTAAGAAAACAACTCATTCCGAGAACAGAACTAGCTTATTTCACACAGTACAGCTTTGGGGCAATGAAATGTGTTTGTTTTCTAAACAAACTAAGTTGAAAATGAAATGAATCTACTAAGTTGTATATCTTGTTAGATTACACAAACTAGCAAAATTTGATCTTGCTGCACTGAAGACTCTTCATAAGAAAGCAACTCATTTCGAGAACAGAAGTAGTGTATTTAAACACAGTACAGTTTTGGGGAATCAAGGTGTTTGTTTTCTAAACAAACTAGTTTAGAAATGAAGCTAACTTACTAAATTTTATATCTTGTTAGATTATACAAACTAGCAAAGTTTGATCTTGCTGCACTGAAGACTCTTTGTAAGAAAACAACTCTTCCCGAGAACAGAACCAGCTTATTTCACACAGTACAGTTTTTTGGGAATCAAGGTGTTTGTTTTCTAAACTATGTTAGAAACTAGTTTAGTTAGAAATGAAAGGTGTTTGTTTTCTAAAAAAGTTGTATATCTAGTTAGATTACATCTTCTTAAACACAAACTAGGAAAGTTTGATCTTGCTGCACTGAAGACTCTTTGTAAGAAAACAACTCTTTCCGAGAACAGAACTAGCTTATTTCACACAGTACAGTTTTCGGCAATGAATGTGTTTGTTTTCTAAACAAACTGCGTTAGAAATGAAATGAATCTACTAAGTTGTAACAATATCTTGTTAGATTACTAAACAAAAGTGGTAAACTAGAAAAGTTTGATCTTGCTGCACTGAAGACTTTTCTTAAGAAAGCAACTCATTTCGAGAACAGATCTACAGTATTTCACACAGTACAGTTTTGGGGAATCAAGGTGTTTATTTTTCTAAACAAACTACGTTAGAAATGAAGCTAATCTATTAAGTTGTACATCTAGTTAGATTACACAAACTAGCAAAGTTTGATCTTGCTGCACTGAAGACTCTTCCTAAGAAACCAACTCATTCAGAGAACAGAACTACCTTATTTCACACAATACAGTTTTGGGGAATCAAGGTTTTTGTTTTTCTAAACAAACTACGTTAGAAATGAAGCCAATCTACTAAGTTGTACATGTAGTTAGATTACACAAACTAGCAAAGTTTAATCTTGCTGCACTGAAGACTCTTCATAAGAAAGCAACTCATTCGAGAACAGAACTAGCTTATTTCACACAGTACAGTTTTGGGGAATCAAGGTGTTTGTTTTCTAAACAAACTAGTTTTAGAAATGAAATGAATCTACTAAGTTTGTACATCTTAGTTAGATTACACAAACTAGCAAACATTTGATCTTGCTGCACTGAAGACTCTTTGTAAGAAAACAACTCATTCTGAGAACAGAACTAGCTTATTTCACACAGTACAGATTTGGTGAATCAAGGTTTTGTTTTCTAAACAAACTACGTTAGAAATGAAATGAATCTACTAAGTTGTAATTCTAGTTAGATAACAATGGAAAGATGTTTGTTTTCTCAAACTTTCTGCGTTGTAAATGAAGGGAATCTACTAAGTTGTAGAGCTAGTTAGATTACACAAACTAGCAAAGTTTGATCTTGTTGCACTGAAGACTCTTCTCAAAGAAAGCAACTCTTTCTGAGAACAGTACTAGCTTATTTCACACAGTACAGTTTTCGGCAATCAAGGTGTTTGTTTTCTAAACAAACTACATTAGAAATGAAGCTAATCTACTAAGTTGTATATCTTGTTAGATTACACAAACTAGCAAAGTTTGATCTTGCTGCACTGAAGACTCTTTGTAAGAAAGCAACTCATTCTGAGAACAGAACTAGCTTATTTCACACAGTACAGTTTTGGGGAATCAAGATGTTTGTTTTCTAAACAAACTAGTTTAGAAATGAAATGAATCTATCAAGTTTTATATCTTGTTAGATTACACAAACTAGCAAAGTTTGATCTTGCTGCACTGAAGACTATTGTAAGAAAGCAACTCATTCCGAGAACAGAACTAGCTTATTTCACACAGTACAGTGTCAGGGAATGAAGGTGTTTGTTTTCTAAACAAACTAGTTTAGAAATGAAATGAATCTACTTAGTTGTCCATCTTGTTAGATTGAACAAACTAGGCAAAGTTTGATCTTGCTGCACTGATGACTCTTTGTAAGAAAGCAACTCATTTTGAGAACAGAACTATGTTATTTCACACAGTAAAGTGTTGAGGAATCAAGGTGTTTGTTTTCTAAACAAACTAATTTAGAAATGAAGCTAAACACGTTGTTCATCTTGTTAGATTACACAAACTAGCAAAGTTTGATCTTGCTTCACTGAAGACTGTTTGTAAGAAAGCAACTATTTCCGAGAACAGAACTAGCTTATTTCATACAGTACAGTGTTTGGGAATCAAGGTGTTTGTTTTCTAAACAAACTACATTAGAAATGAAGCTAAACTACTAAGTTGTACATCTTGTTAGATTACACAAACTAGCAAAGTTTGATCTTGCTGCACTGAAGACTCTTTGTAAGAAAGCAACTCATTTTGAGAACAGAACTAACTTATTTCACACAGTACAGTTTAGGAATCACGGTGTTTGTTTTCTAAACAAACTAGTTTAGAAATGAAGCTAATCTACTAAGTTGTATATCTTGTTAGATTATACAAACTAGCAAAAGTTTGATCTTGCTGCACTGAACACTCTTTGTAAGAAAGCAACTCATTAAGAGAACAGAACTAGCTTATTTCACACAGTACAGATTTGGGGAATCAAGGTGTTTGTTTTCTAAACAAACTAGTTTGAAATGAAGTGAAATACTAAGTTGTACATCTAGTTAGATTACACAAACTAGCCATGTTTGATCTTGCTGCACTGAAGACTCTTCATAAGAAAACAACTCATTCCAAGAACAGAACTAGCTTATTTCACACAGTACAGTTTTGGGGAATCAAGATGTTTGTTTTGTAAAAACCTAGTTTGGAAATGAAGCTAATCTATTAAGTTTTACATCTTGTTATATTACAGAAACTAGCAAAGTTTGATCTTGCTGCACTGAAGACTCTTTGTAAGAAAAACAACTCATTCCGAGAACAGAACTAGCTTATTTCACACAGTACAGTTTTGGGAATGAAGGTGTTTGTTTGCTAAACAAACTGAGTTTGGAAATGAGTGAATCTACTAAGTTGTATATCTTGTTAGATTACACAAACTAGCAAAGTTTGATCTTGCTGCACTGAAGACTCTTCGTAAGAAAGCAACTCATTTCGAGAACAGAACTAGCTTATTTCACACAGTACAGTATTGGGGAATCAAGGTGTTTGTTTTCTAAACAAACTAGTTTAGAAATGAAGCTAACTTATCAAGTTTTACATCTTGTTAGATTACACAAACTGGCAAAGTTTGATCTTGCTGCACTAAAGACTCTTTGTAAGAAAGCAACTCATTCCGAGAACAGAACCAGCTTATTTCACATAGTACAGTTTTTGGCAATGAAGGTGTTTGTTTTCTCTACAAACTGAGTTGGAAATGAAGTGAATCTCCTAAGTTGGATATCTTTTTAGATTACACAAACTAGCAAACTTTGATCTTGCTGCACTGAAGACTCTTCGTAAGAAAGCAACTCATTCTGGGAACAGAACTATCTTATTTTACACAGTACAGTTTTGGGAAATCAAGGTGTTTGTTTTCTAAACCAACTGCGTCGGAATTGAAGTGAATCTTCTTAGTTATATGTCTTGTTAGATTACACCAACTAGCAAAGTTTGATATTGCTGCACTGAGGACTCTTCCTAAGAAAGTAACTCATTTCAAGAACAGATCTAGCATATTTCACACAGTACAGTTTTGGGGAATCAAGGTATTTGTTTTCTAAACTAACTAGTTTAGAAATGAAGCTAACTTATCAAGTGTATATGTTGTTAGAATATACAGACTAGCAAAGTTTGATCTTGCTTCACTGAAGACTCTTCCTGCGAAAACACGTCATTCCGAGGACAGAACTAGCTTATTTCACACAATACCGTTTTGGGGAATCAAGATGTTTCTTTTGCAAACCTTCTGCGTTGGAAATGAAGCGAATCTATTAAGTTGTACATCTAGTTAGATTACACAAACTAGCAAAGTTTGATCTTGCTGCAATGAAGACTTTTCGTAAGAAAGCAACTCATTCCGAGAACAGTACTAGCTTATTTCACACAGTACAGTTTTGGGGAATCAAGGTATTTGTTTTCTAAACAAACTAGTTTAGAAATGAAGGTAACTTATCAAGTTTTACATCTTGTAAGATTACACAAACTGGCAAAGTGTGATCTTGCTGCACTGAAGATTGTGTAAGAAAGCAACTCATTCCGAGAACCCAACTACGTTATTTCACACAGTACAGTATTTGTCAATGAAGGTGTTTGTTTTCTAAACAAATGATGTTAGAAATGAAATGAATCTACTACGTTGTATGTCTAGTTAGATTACACAAACTAGCAAAGTTTGATTTTGCTGCACTGATGACCCTTCGTAAGAAAGCAACTCATTTCAAGAACAGATCTAGCATATTTCACACAGTACAGTTTTGGGGAATCAAGGTGTTTGTTTTCTAAACAAACTAGTTTAGAAATGAAGCTAACTTATCAAGTTTTATATCTTGTTAGATTACACAAACTAGTAATGTTTGATCTTGCTGCACAGAAGATTCTACGTAAGAAAGCAACTCATTCTGAGTACAGAACTAGCTTATTTCAGACAGTACGGTTTTGAGGAATCAAGATGTTTCTTTTCTAAACCTTCTGCGTTGGAAATGAAGCGAATCTATTAAGTTTTACATCTAGTTAGATTACACAAACTAGCAAAGTTTGATCTTGCTGCACTGAAGACACTTCGTAAGAAAGCAACTCATTCCGAGAACAGTACTAGCTTAATTCACACAGTACAGTTTTCGGCAATGAAGGTGTTTGCTTTCTAAGCAATCTGCGTTGGAAATGAAGTGAATCTACCAAGTTGTATATCTTGTTAGATTACACAAACTACCAAAGTTTGATCTTCCTGCACTAACGACTCTTTGTAAGAAAGCAACTCATTTTGAGAATAGATCTAGTGTATTTCACACAGTACAGTTTTGGGGAATCAAGGTGTTTGTTTTCTAAACAAACTAGTTTAGAAATGAAGCTAACTTTTCACGTTTTACATCTGGTGAGATTACACAAACTGGCAAAGTTTGACCTTGCTGCACTGAAGACTATTTGTAAGAAAGCAACTCATTCCGAGAACAGAACTAGCTTATTTCAGACAGTACGGTTTTGGGGAATCAAGATGTTTCTTTTCTAAACCTTCTGCATTGGAAATGAAGTGAATCTACCAAGTTGTATATCTTGTTAGATTACACAAACTACCAAAGTTTGATCTTGCTGCACTGAAGAGTCTTTGTAAGAAAGCAACTAATTTTGAGAACAGATCTAGCGTATTTCACACAGTACAGTTTTGGGGAATCAAGGTGTTTGTTTTCTAAACAAACTAGTTTAGAAATGAAGCTAACTTTTCACCTTTTACATCTTGTTAGATTATACAAACTGGCAAAATTTGATCTTGCTGCACTAAAGACTCTTTGTAAGAAAGCAACTCATTCCGAGAACAGAAGTACGTCATTTCACTCAGTACAGTGTTAGGCAATGAAGGTGTTTGTTTTCTAAACAAACTACGTTAGAAATGAAATGAATCTACTAAGTTGCACATGTAGTTAGATTACACAAACTAAGAAAGTTTGATTTTGCTGCACTGATGACTCTTGGTAAGAGAGTAACTCATTCTGAGAACAGAACTAGCTTATTTCACACAGTACATTTTTGGGGAGTCAAGGTTTTTGTTTTCTAAACAAACTAGTTTAGAAATGAAGCTAACCTCCTAAGTTGTATATCTTGTTAGATTACACAAACAAGCAAAGTTTGATCTTGCTGCACTGAAGACTCTTCGTAATAAAGCAACTCATTCGGAGAACAGAACTAAGTTATTTCACGCAGTACAGTGTTCAGCAATGAAGGTGTTTGTTTTCTAAACAAACTACTTTAGAAATGAAATGAATCTACTAAGTTGTATATCTTGTAAGATTACACAATCCAGCAAAGTTTGATTTTGCTGAACTGATGACTCTTCTTAAGAAAGCAACTCATTCCGAGAACAGAACTAGCTTATTTCACACAGTACATTTTTGGGGAATCAAGCTTTTTGTTTTCTAAACAAAGTAGTTTAGAAATGAAGCTAACTTACTAAGTTGTATATCTTGTTAGATTACACAAACTACCAAAGTTTGATCTCACTACACTGAAGACTCTTCCTAAGAAAGCAACTCTTTCCGAGAACTGAACTAGTATATTTCACACAGTATGGTTTTGGGGAATCAATATGTTTCTTTTCTAAACGTTCTGTGTTGGAAATGAAGCGAATCTATTAAGTTGTACATCTAGTTACATTACACAAACTAGCAAAGTTTTATCTTGCTGCACTGAAGACTCTTTGTAAGAAAGCCACTCATTCCGAGAAAAGTACTAGCTTATTTCGCACAGTACAGCTTTCGGCAATGAAGTTGTTTGTTTTCTAAGCAAACTGCGTTGGAAATGAATTGAATCTACTAAGTTCTATATCTTGTTAGATTACACAAAATAGCAAAGTTTGATCTTGCTTCACTGAAGACTCTTCGTAAGAAAGCAACTCATTTCGAGAACAGATCTAGCGTATTTAAACACAGAATAGTTTTGGGGAATCAAGGTGTTTGTTTACTAAACAAACTAGTTTAGAAATGAAGCTAACCTACTAAATTGTATATCTTGTTAGATTACACAAACTAGCAAAGTTTGATCTTGCTGCACTGAAGACTCTTCGTAAGAAAGCAAGTCATTCCGAGAACCGAACTAGCTTATTTCACACAGTATGCTTTTGGGGAATCAAGATGTTTCTTTTCTAAACCTCCACCGTTGGAAATGAAGCAAATCTATTAAGTTGTACATCTAGTTGGATTACATAAACTAGCAAAGTTTGATCCTGCTGCAATGAGGACTCTTCGTAAGAAAGAAACTCTTTCCGAGAACAGTACTGGCTTATTTCACACAGTACAGTTTTCAGCAATGAAGGTGTTTGTTTTCTAAGCAAACTGCGTTGGAAATGAAGTGAATCTACTAAGTTGTATATCTTGTTAGATTACACAAACTAGCAAAGTTTGATCTTACTGCACTGAAGACTATTCTTAAGATAGCAACTCATTTCGAGAACAGATCAAGAGTATTTCACACAGTACAGTTTTGGGGAAACAAGATGTTTCTTTTCTAAACATTCTGCCTTGGAAATAAAGCGAATCTATTAAGTTGTACATCTAGTTAGAGTACACAAACTAGCAAAGTTTGATCTTGCTGCACTGAAGACTCTTCGTAAGAAATCAACTCATTCAGAGAACAGCTTATTTAGCACAGCACGGTTTTGGGGAATAAAGATGTTTCTTTTCTAAACCTTCTGCATTGGAAATGAAGCCAATCTATTAAGTTGTACATCTAGATAGATTACAGAAAATAGCAAAGATTGATCTTGCTGCACTGAAGATTCTTCGTAAGAGAGCAACTCATTCGGAGAACAGAACTAGCTTATTTCACACAGTACAAAGTTCGGCAAAGAATGTCTTTGTTTTCTAAAGAAACCACGTTAGAAATGAAATGAATCTACTGGTTTGTACATGTAGTTAGATTACACAAACGAGTAAAGCTTCATGTTGCTTCACTGAAGACTCTATTAGAAAACAACTCATTCCGAGAATAGAACTAGCTCATTTCACACAGTACAGAGTTCGGCAAGGAAGCTGTTTGTTTTCTAAAGAAACTATGTTAGAAATGAAATGAATCTACTAAGTTGTACGTCTAATTAGATAACAATGAAGATGTTTGTTTTCTGAAAAATCTGCGTTGGAAATGAAGAGAATCTACTAAGTGGTAGAGCTTCTTAGATTACACAAACTAGGAAAGTTTGATCTTGCTGCACTGAAGTCTCTTCTCAAGAAAACAACTCTTTCTGAGAACAGACCTAGCTTATTTCACATAGTACAGTGTTAAGCAATCAAGGTGTTTGTTTTCTAAACAAACTACATTAGAAATGAAGCTAACCTACTAAGTTGTACATCTTGTTAGATTACACAAACTAGCAAAGTTTGATCTTGCTGCAATGAAGACTCTTCGTAAGAAAGCAACTCATTCGGAGAACAGAATTAGCTTATTTCACACAGTACAAAGTTCGGCAAAGAATGTCTTTGTTTTCTAAACAAACTACGTTAGAAATGAAATGAATCTACTGGGTTGTACATGTAGTTAGATTACACAAAAGAGTAAAGCTTCATCTTGCTGCACTGAAGACTCTTCGTAAGAAAGCAACTCATTCCGAGAACAGAACTAGCTTATTTAACACAGTACAGCTGTGGGGAATCAAGGTGCTTGTTTTCTAAACTAACAAGTTTAGAAATGAAGCTAACTTACCAAGTTTTATATGTTGTTAGATTATACAAACTAACAAAGTTTGATCTTGCTTCACTGAAGACTCTTTGTAAGAAAACAACTCTTTCTGAGAACAGAACTAGCTTATTTCACACAGTACAGCTTTGCGGAATCAAGGTGTTTGTTTTCTAAACTAACTAATTTAGAAATGAAGCTAACATACCAAGTTGTATATGTTGGTAGATTATACAAACTAGCAACGTTTGATCTTGCTTCACTGAAGACTCTTTGTAAGAAAACAACTCTTTCCGAGAACAGAACTAGCTTATTTCACACAGTGCAGTTTTGGGAATCATGGTGTTTGTTTGCTAAATTAACTAGTTTAGAAATGAAGCTAACTTACCAAGTCTTAAATCTTGTTAGATTATACAAACTAGCAAAGTTTGATCTTGGTTCACTGAAGACTCTTTAAGAGAAAACAACTCATTCCGAAAACACAACTACTTTATTTCACACAGTACAGAGTTCGGCAATGAATGTGTTTGTTTTCTAAAAAAACAACGTTAGAAATGAAATGAATCTACTAAGTTGTATGTCTACTTAGACTACACAAACTGATAAAATTTCATCTTGCTGCACTGAGGACTCTTCGTAAGAAAGCAACTCATTCCGAGAACAGAACTAGCTTATTTAACACAGTACAGCTTTCGGGATTCAAGGTGCTTGTTTTCTAAACAAACTAGTTTAGAAATGAAGCTAACTTACCAAGTTCTATATCTTGTTAGAGTATACAAACTAGCAAAGCTTGATCTTGCTTCACTGAAGACTCTTTGTAAGAAAACAATTCATTCCGAGAACAGAACTAGCTTATTTCACGCAGTACAGTTTTGGGGAATCAAGGGGTTTGTTTTCTAAAGCTAACTAGTTTAGAAATGAAGCTAACTTACCAAGTTTTATATCTTGTTAGATTATACAAACTAGCAAAGTTTGATCTTGCTTCACTGAACACTCTTTGTATGAAAACAACTCTTATCGAGAACAGAAGTAGCTTATTTCACACAGTACAGTTTTGGGGAATCAAGGTGTTTGTTTTCTAAACTAACTAGTTTAGAAATGAAGCTAACTTACCGAGTTTTATATCTTGTTAGATTATACAAACTAGCAAAGTTTGATCTTGTTTGACTGAAGACTCTTTGTAAGAAAACAACTCTTTCCGAGAACAGAACTAGCTTATTTAACACAGTACAGCTTTGCTGTATCAAGGTGTTTGTTTTCTCAACTAACTAGTTTAGAAATGAAGCTAACTTTCAAGTTTTATATCTTGTTACATTATACAAACATACAAAGTTTGATCTTGCTTCACTGAAGACCCTTTAATAGAAAACAACTCATTCCGAGAACAGAACTACCTTATTTCACACAGTGTAGAGTTTGGCAATGAATGTGTTTGTTTTCTAAACAAAGTAAGTTCGAAATGAAATGATTCTACTAAGTTGTACGTCTAGTTAGATTACACAAACTGATAAAATTTCATCTTGCTGCACTGAAGACTCTTCGTAATAAAGCAACTCATTCTGAGAACAGAACTTCCTTATTTAACACAGTACCGCTTTGCGGAATCAAGGTGTTTGTTATCTAAACTAACTAGTTTAGAAATGAAGCTAACTTACCAAGTTTTATATTTTGTTAGATTATACAAACTAGCAAAGTTTGATCTTGTTTCACTGAAGACTGTTTAAGAGAAAACAACTCTTTCCGAGAACAGAACTACCTTATTTCACACAGTACAGAGTTCGGAAATGAATGTGTTTGTTTTCTAAACAAAGTAAGTTCCAAATGAAATGAATCTACTAAGTTGTACGTCTAGTTAGATTACACAAACTGATAAAATATCATCTTGCTGCACTGAAGACTCATCGTAAGAAAGCCACTCATTCCGAGAACAGAAGTAGCTTATTTAACACAGTACAGCTTTGTGGAATCAAGGTGTTTGTTTTCTAAACTAACTAGTTTAGAAATGAAGCTAAATTACCAAGTTTTATATCTTGTTAGATTATACAAACTAGCAAAGTTTGATCTTTCTTCACTGAAGACTCTTTGTAAGAAAACAACTCTTTCCAAGAACAGAACTAGCTTATTTCACACAGTACAGTTTTGGGAAATCAAGGTGTTTGTTTTCAAACTAACTAGTTTAGAAAAGAAACTAACTTACCAAGTTTTATATGTTGTTAGATTATACAAACGAGCAGTTTGATCATGCTACACTGAAGACTCTTTGTAATAAAACAACTCTTTCCGAGAACAGAACTAGCTTATTTCACACAGTACAGAGTTCGGCAATGAATGTGTTTGTTTTCTAAACAAACTACGTTAGAAATGAAATGAATCTCCTAAGTTGTACGTCTAGTTAGGTAACAATGAAGGTGTTTGTTTTCTGAAAAATCTGCGTTGGAAATGAAGAGAATCTACTAAGTGGTACAGCTTCTTAGATTACACAAACTAGGAAAGTTTGATCTTGCAGCAGTGAAGACTTTTCTCAAGAAAACAACTCTTTCTGAGAACAGATCTAGCTTATTTCACATAGTACAGTGTTAAGCAATCAAGGTATTTGTTTTCTAAACAAACTACATTAGAAATGAAGCTAACCTACTTAGTTGTACATCTTGTTAAATTACACAAAGTAGCAAAGTTTGAACTTGCTACACTGAAGACTCTTTGTAAGAAAGCAACTCATTCAGAGAACAGAACTAATTTATTTCACACAATACAAAGTTCAGCCAAGAATGTTTTTGTTTTCTAAAGAAACTACGTTAGAAGTGAAATGAAACTACTGGGTTGTACATGTAGTTAGATTACACAAATGAGTAAAGCTTAATCTTGCTTCACTGAAGACTCTTCGTAAGAAAGCAACTCATTCCGAGAACAGAACTAGCTTATTTAAAACAGTACAGCTTTCGGGATTCAAGGTGCTTGTTTTCTAAACAAACTAGTTTTGAAATGAAGCTAACTTACCAAGTTTCATATCTTGTTGGATTATACAAAGTAGCAAAGTTTGATCTTGCTTCACTGAAGACTCTTTGTAAGAAAACAACTCTTTCCGAGAACAGAACTAGCTTATTTCACACAGTACAGAGTTCGGCAATGAATGTGTTTGTTTTCTAAACAAACTACGTTAGAAATGAAATGAATCTACTAAGTTGTACTTCTAGTTAGATAACAATGAAGGTGTTTGTTTTCTGAAAAAATCTGCGTGGGAAATGAAGAGAATCTAAGTGGTACAGCTTCTTAGATTACACAAACTAGGAAAGTTTGATCTGGCTGCACTGAAGTCTCTTCTCAAAAAAACAACTCTTTCTGAGAACAGAACTAGCTTATTTCACATACTACAGTGTTAAGCAATCAAGGTGTTTGTTTTCTAAACAAACTACATTAGAAATGAAGCTAACCTACTAAATTGTATATTTTGTTAGTTTACACAAACTAGCAAAGTTTGATCTTGCTGCACTGAAGACTTTTCGTAACAAAGCAACTCATTCGGAGAACAGAACTACTTTACTTCACACAATACAAAGTTCGGCCAAGAATGCTTTTGTTTTCTAAACAAACTACGTTAGAAATGAAATGAACCTACTGGGTTGTACATGTAGTTAGATTACCCAAATGAGTAAAGCTTCATCTTGCTTCACTGAAGACTGTTCGTAAGAAAGCAACTCATTCCGAGAACAGAACTAGCTTATTTAAAACTGTACAGCTTTCAGGGATTCAAGGTGCTTGTTTTCTAAACAAACTAGTTTAGAAATGAAGCTAAGTGGTACAGCTTCTTAGATTACACAAACTAGGAAAGTTTGATCATGGTGCACTGAAGTCTCTTCTCAAGAAAAGAACTGTTTCTGAGAACGGAACTAGCTTATTTCACACAGTACAAAGTTGGGCAATGTTTGATCTTGCTTCACTGAAGACTCTTTAATAGAAAACAACTCATTCCGAGAACAGAACTACCATATTTCACACAGTACAGAGTTCGGCAATGAATGTGTTTGTCTTCTAAACAAAATAAGTTCGAAATGAAATGAGTCTACTAAGTTGTACGTCTAGTTAGATTACACAAACTGATAAAATTTCATCTTGGTGCACTGAAGACTGTTCATAAGAAAGCAACTCATTCCGAGAACAGAACTAGCTTATTTCACACAGTACAGCTTTGGGAAATCAAGGTGTTTGTTTTCTTAACAAACTAGTTCAGAAATGAAGCTATCTTACTAAGTTTTATATCTTGTTAGATTATAGAAACTATCAAAGTTTGATCTTGCTTCACAGAAGACTCTTTGTAAGAAAACAACTCTTTCCGAGAACAGAACTAGCTTATTTCACACAGTACAGTTTTGGGGAATCAAGGTGTTTGTTTTCAAAACTAACTAGTTTAGAAATGAAGCTAACTTACAAGTTTTATATGTTGTTAGATTATACAAACTAGCAAATTTTGACCTAGCTTCACTGAAGACTCTTTGTAAGAAAACAACTCTTTCCGAGAACAGAACTAGCTTATTTCACACAATACAGTTTTGGGGAATCAAGGTGTTTGTTTTCTAAACTAACTAGTTTAGAAATGAAGCTGACTTACAAGTTTTATATGTTGTTATATTATACAAACGAGCAAAGTTTGATCTTGCTACAATGAATACTCTTTTAAGAAAACAACTCTTTCCGAGAACAGAACTAGCTTATTTCACACAGTACAGAGTTCTGCAATGAATGTGTTTGTTTTCTAAACAAACTACGTTAGAATTGAAATTAATCTACTAAGTTGTACGTCTAGTTAGATAACAATGAAGGTGTTTGTTTTCTGAAAAATCTGCGTTGGAAATGAAGAGAATCTACTAAGTGGTACAGCTTCTTAGATTACACAAATTAGGAAAGTTTGATCTTGCCGCCCTGAAGTCTCTTCTCAAGAAAACAACTGTTTCTGAGAACAGAACTAGCTTATTTCACATAGTACAGTGTTAAGCAATCAAGGTGTTTGTTTCCTAAACAAACTACATTAGAAATGAAGCAAACCTACTAAGTTGTACATCTTGTTAGATTACACAAACTAGCAAAGTTTGATCTTGCTGCACTGAAGACTCATCGTAAGAAAGCAACTCATTCGGAGAAAAGAACTACTTTATTTCACACAATACAATGTTCGGCCAAGAATGTTTTTTTTTCTAAACAAACTACGTTAGAAATGAATTGAACCTACTGGGTTGTATATGTAGTTAGATTACACAAATGAGTAAAGCTTCATCTTGCTTCACTGAAGACTCTTCGTAAGAAAGCAACTCATTCCGAGAACAGAACTAGCTTACTTAAAACAGTAAAGCTTTCTGGATTCAAGGTGCTTGTTTTCTAAACAAAATAGTTTAGAAATTAAGCTAACTTACCAAGTTTCATATCTTGTTCGATTATACAAAGTAGCAAAGTTTCATCTTGCTTCACTGATGACACTTTGTAAGAAAACAACTCGTTCCGAAAACAGAACTAGCTTATTTCACACAGTACAGTTTTGGGGAATCAAGGTGTTTGTTCTCTAAAATAACTCGTTTAGAAATGAAGCTAAAATACCAAGTTTTATATGTTTTTAGATTATTCAAACTAGCAAAGTTTGATCTTGCTTCACTGAAGACTCTTTAATAGAAAACAACTCATTGCGTGAACAGAACTACCTTATTTCGCACAGTACAGAGTTCGGCAATGAATGTGTTTGTTTTGTAAACAATCTACGTTAGAAATGAAATGAATCTACTAAGTTGTACATCTAGTTAGATAACAATGAATGTGTTTGTTTTCTGAAATATCTGCGTTGGAAATGAAGAGAATCTACTACGTGGTACAACTTCTTAGATTGCACAAACTAGCAAAGTTTGATCTTGCTGCACTGAAGTCTCTTCTCAAGAAAACAAGTCTCTCTGAGAACAGAACAAGCTTATTTCACATAGTACAGTGTTAAGAAATCAAGGTGTTTGTTTTCTAAAAAAAACTACATTAGAAATGAAGCTAACCTACTAAGTTGTACATCTTCTTAGATTACACAAACTAGCAAATTTTGATCTTGCTGCACTGAAGGCTCTTCGTAAGAAAGCAACTCATTCCGAGAACAGAACTAGCTTATTTCACACAGTACAAAGTTCGGCAAAGAATGTCTTTGTTTTGTAAACAAACTACTTTAGCACTGAAATGAATCTATGGGGTTGTACATGTAATTTGATTACACAAAGGAGTAAAGCTTCATGTTGCTTCACTGAAGACTCTTCGTAAGAAAGCAACTCATTCCGAGAACAGTACTAGCTTATTTAACACAGTACAGCTGTGGGGAATCAAGGTGCTTGTTTTCTAAACTAACTACTTTAGAAATGAAGCTAACTTACCAAGTTTTATATCTTGTTAGATTATGCAAACTAGCAAAGTTTGATCTTGCTTCACTGAAGACTCTTTGTAAGAAAACAACTCTTTCTGAGAACAGAACTAGATCATTTCACACAGTAAAGTTTTGGGGAATCAAGGTGTTTGTATTCTCAACTAACTAGTTTAGAAATGAAGCTAACTTACCAAGTTGTATATCTTGTTAGATTATACAAACTAGCAAAGTTTGATCTTGCTACACTGAAAACTCTATTAGAAAACAACTCATTCCGAGAACAGAACTAGCTCATTTCACACAGTACAGAGTTCGGCAATGAAGGTGTTTGTTTTCTAAAGAAACTATGTTAGAAATGAAATGAATCTACTAAGTTGTACATCTAGTTAGATAACAGTGAAGGTGTTTGTTTTCTGAAAAATCTGCGTTGGAAATGAAGAGAATCTACTAAGTTGTACAGCTTCTTAGATTACACAAACTAGGAATGTTTGTTCTTGCCGCACTGAAGTCTCTTCTCAAGAAAACAACTCTTTCTGAGAATAGAACTAGCTTATTTCACATAGTACAGTGTTAAGCAATCAAGGTGTTTGTTTTCTAAACAAACTACGTTCGAAATGAAATGAATTTACCAAGTTGTACTTCCAGTTAGATTACACAAACTGATAAAATTTCATCTTGCTGCACTGAAGACTCTTCGTAAGAAAGCAACTCATTCTGAGAACAGAACTAGCATATTTAACGCAGTACAGCTTTGAGGAATCAAGCTGTTTGTTTTCTAAATGAACTAGTTTAGAAATGAAGCTAACTTAGCAAGTTTTATATGTTGTTAGATTATGCAAACTAGCAAAGTTTGATCTTGCTTCACTGAAGACTATTTGTAAGAAAACAACTCTGTCCGAGAACAGATCTAGCTTATTTCACACAGTACAGTTTTGGGGAATCAAGGTGTTTGTTTTCTAAACTAACTAGTTGGTAAATGAAGGGAACTTACCAAGTTTAATATCTTGTTAGATTATACAAACTAGCAAAGTTTGATCTTGCTTCACTGAAGACTCTTCGTAAGAAAGCAACTCATTCCGAGAACAGAACTAGCTTATTTAACACAGTACAGCTGCGGGGAATCAACGTGCTGGTTTTCTAAACTAACTAGTTTAGAAATGAAGCTAACTTACCAAGTTTTATATCTTGTTAGATTATACAAACTAGCAAAGTTTGATCTTGCGTCAGTGAAGACTCTTTGTAAGAAAGCAACTCATTCCGAGAACAGATCGAGCTTATTTAATACAGTACAGGTGTCCAGGATGAAGGGTTTTTTTTTCTAAACTAACTAGTTTAGAAATGAAGCTAACTTACCAAGTTTTATATGTTGTTAGATTATACAAACTAGCAAAGTTTGATCTTGCTACACTAAAGACTCTATTAGAAAAGAAATCATTCCGAGAACAGAACTAGCTCATTTCACACAGTACAGAGTTCGGCAATGAAGGTGTTTGTTTTCTAAAGAAACTATGTTAGAAATGAAATGAATCTACTAAGTTGTACATCTAGTTAGATAACAATGAAGGTGTTTGTATTCTGAAAAATCTGCGTTGGAAATGAAGAGAATCTACTAAGTGGTACAGGTTCTTAGATTACACAAACTAGGAAAGTTTGATCTTGCCGCACTGAAGCCTCTTCTCAAGAAAACAACTCTTTCTGAGAACAGACCTAGCTTATTTCACATAGTACAGTGTTAAGCAATCAAGGTGTTTGTTTTCTAAACAAACTACATTAGAAATGAAGCTAACCTACTAAGTTGTACATCTTGTTAGATTACACAAACTTGCAAAGTTTGATCTTGCTGCACTGAAGACTCTTCGAAAGAAAGCAACTCATTTGGAGAACAGAACTACTTTATTTCACACAATACAAAGTTCTGCAAAGAATGTTTTTGTTTACTAAACGCACTACCTTAGAAATGAAATGAATCTACTGGGTTGTACGTGTAGTTAGATTACACAAATGAGTAAAGCTTCATATGGCTTCACTGAAGACTCTTCGTAAGAAAGCAACTCATTCCGAGAACAGAACTAGATTATTTAACACAGTACAGCTTTCGGGATTCAAGGTGCATGTTTTCTAAAGAAACTAGTTTAGAAATGAAGCTAACATACCAAGTTTTATATCGTCTTAGATTATACAAACTAGAAAATTTGATCTTGATTCACTGAAGACGCTTTGTAAGAAAACAACTCTTTCCGAGAAGAGAACTAGCTTATTTAACACAGTACAGATTTGCGGTATCAAGGTGTTTGTTTTCTATACTAACTAGTTTAGAAATGAAGCTAACTTACCAAGTTTTATATCTTGTTACATTATACAAACTAGTAAAGTTTGATCTTGCTTCACTGAAGCAATCTACTAAGTTGTACAGCTTCTTAGATTACACACACTAGGAAAGTTTGATCTTGCTGCACTGAAGTCTCTTCTCAAGACAACAACTCTTTCTGAGAACAGAACAAGCTTATTTCATATAGTACAGTGTTAAGCAATCAAGGTGTTTGTTTTCTAAACAAACCACATCAGAAATGAAGGTAACCTACTAAGTTGTACATCCTGTTAGATTACACAAACTGATAAAATTTCATCTTGCTGCACTGAAGACTCTTCGTAAGAAAGCAACTCATTCCGACAACAGAACTAGCTTATTTAACACAATACAGCTTTGTGGAATCAAGGTGTTTGTTTTCTAAACTATCTAGTTTAGAAATGAAGCTAACTTACCAAGTTTTATATCGTTTTAGATTATACAAACTAGCAAAGTTTGATCTTGCTTCACTGAAGACTCTTTTTAAGAAAACAACTCTTTCCGAGAACAAACCTAGCTTATTTCACACAGTACAGTTTTGGGGAATCACGGTCTTTGTTTTCTAAACAACCTACGTTAGAAATGTAATGAATCTACTAAGTTGTACGTCTAGTTAGATTACACAAACTGATAACATTTCATCTTGCTTCACTGAAGACTCTCTGTAAGAAAACAACTCTTTCTGAGAACAGAACTAGCTTATTTCACACAGTACAGTTTTGGGGAATCAAGGTGTTTCTTTTCTAAACTAACGAGTTTAGAAATGAAGCTAACTTACCAAGTTTTAAATGTTGGTAGATTATACAAACTAGCAAAGTTTGATCTTGCTTCACTGAAGACTCTTTAAGACAAAATAACTCTTTCCGAGAACAGAAGTAACTTATTTCACACAGTACAGAGTTCGGCAATGAATGTGTTTGTTTTCTAAACAAACTATGTTAGAAATGAAATGAATCTCCTAAGTTGTACGTCTAGTTAGATTACACAAACTGATAAAATTTCATCTTGCTGCACTGAAGACTCTTCGTAAGAAAGCAACTCATTCCGACAACAGAACTAGCTTATTTAACACAGCACAGCTTTGCGGAAACAAGGTGTTTGTTTTCTAAACTAACTAGTTTAGAAATGAAGCTAACTTACCAAGTTTTATTTGTTGTTAGATTTTACAAACTAGCAAAGTTTGATCTTGCTTCACTGAAGACTCTCTGTATGAAAACAACTCTTTCCGAGAACAGAACTAGCTTATTTCACACAGTACAGTTTTGGGGAATCAAGGTGTTTGTTTTCTAAACTACCTAGTTTGAAATGAAGCTGACTTACCAAGTTTTATATCTTGTTAGAATATAAAAAATAGCAAAGTTTGATCTTGCTTCACTGAAGACTCTTTGTAAGAGAACAACTCATTCCGAGAACAGAACTAGCTTATTTCACACAGTACAGTTTTGGGGAATCAAGGTGTTTGTTTTCTAAACTAAATATTTTAGAAATGAAGCTAACTTACCAAGTTGTGTATGTTGTTAGATTAAAAAAACTAGCAAAGTTTGATATTGCTTCACTGAAGACTCTTAGTAAGAAAACAACTCTTTCCGAGAACAGAACTAGCTTATTTCATACAGTACAGTTTTGGGAATGAAGGTGTTTGTTTTCTAAACTAACTAGTTTAGAAATGAAGCTAACTTACCAAGTTTTATATGTTGTTAGATTATACAAACTAGCAAAGTTTGATCTTGTTTCACTGAAGACTCTCTGTAAGAAAACAACTCTTTCCGAGAACAGAACTAGCATATTTAACACAGTACAGGTTTGCGGTATCAAGGTGTTTGTTTTCTCAACTAACTAATTTAGAAATGAAGCTCACTTCCCAAGTTTTATATCTTGTTATATTATACAAACTAGCAAAGTTTGATCTTGCATCACTGACGATTCTTTAATAGAAAACAACTCATTCCGAGAGCAGAACTACCTTATTTCACACAGTACAGAGTTCGGCAATGAATGTGTTTGTTGTCTAAACAAAGTAAGTTCGAAAGTGAAATGAATCTACTAAGTTGTACGTCTAGTTAGATTACACAAACTGATAAAATTTCATCTTGCTGCACTGAAGACTCTTCGTAAGAAAGCAACTCATTCCGACAACAGAACTAGCTTATTTAACACAGTACAGCTTTGCGGACACAAGGTGTTTGTTTTCTAAATTAACTAGTTTAGAAATGAAGCTAACTTACCAAGTTTTATATCTTGTTAGATTATACAAACTAGCAAAGTTAGATCTTGCTTCACTGAAGACTCTCTGTAAAAAACAACTCTTTCTGAGAACAGAACTAGCTTATTTCACACAGTAATCTTTTGGGGAATCAAGGTGTTTGTTTTCTAAACTAACGAGTTTTGAAATGAAGCTAACTTACCAAGTTTTAAATGTTGGTAGATTATACAAACTAGCAAAGTTTGATTTTGCTTCACTGAAGACTCTTTAAGAGAAAACAACTCATTCCGAAAACAGAACTACCTTATTTCACACAGTACAGAGTTCGGCAATGAATATGTTTGTTTTCTAAACAAACTACGTTAGAAATGAAATAAATCTACTAAGTTGTACGTCTAGTTAGATTACACAAACTGATAAAATTTCATCTTGCTGCACTGAAGACTCTTCGTAAGAAAGCAACTCATTCCGACAACAGAACTAGCTTATTTAACACAGTACAGCTTTACGGAATCAAGATGTTTGTTTTCTAAAGTAACTATTTTAGAAATGAAGCTAACATACCAAGTTTTATATGTTGTTAGATTATACAAACTAGCAAAGTTTGATCTTGCTTCACTGAAGACTCTTTGTAAGAAAACAACTCTTTCCAAGAACAGAACTAGCTTATTTCACACAGTACAGTTTTGGGGAATCAAGGTGTTTGTTTTCTAAACTAAATATTTTAGAAATGAAGCTAATTTACCAAGTTTTAAATCTTGTTACATTATAGAAACTAGCAACGTTTGATCTTGCTTCACTGAAGACTCTTTAATAGAAAACAACTAATTCCGAGAACAGAACTAACTTATTTCACACAGTATAGAGTTCGGCAATGAATGTGTTTGTTTTCTAAACAAAGTAAGTTCAAAATGAAATGAGTCTACTAAGTTCTACATCTAGTTAGGTTACAAAAACTGATAAATTTTCATCTTGCTGCACTGAAGACTGTTCGTAAGAATGCAACTCATTCCGACAACAGAACTACCTTATTTAACCCAGTACAGCTTTCGGGATTCAAGGTGCTTGTTTTCTAAACAAACTATTTTAGAAATGAAGCTAACTTACCAAGTTTTTTATCTTGTTAGATTATACAAAGTAGCACAGTTTGATCTTGCTTCACTGAAGACTCTTTGTAAGAAAACAACTGTTTTCTAAACAAAGTAAGAAGAGAACTAAGCTAGGTTATTTCACAGTACAGTTTTGGGGAATCAAGGTGTTTGTTTTCTAAACTAAAGCTACTTGTTTAGAAATGAAGCTGACTTACCAAGTTTTATAGAAAACAACTAATTTCCGAGAACAGAACTAACTTTTTTACTCTTGTTAGATTATACAAACTAGCAAAGTTTGATCTTGCTTCACTGAAGACTCTTTAATAGAAAACAACTCATTCCGAGAACAGAACTACCTTATTTCACACAGTAAAGAGTTCGGCAATGAATGTGTTTGTTTTCTAAACAAAGTAAGTTCGAAATGAAATGAATCTACTAAGTTCTAGGTCTAGTTAGATTACACAAACTGATGAAATTTCATCTTGCTGCACTGAAGACTCTTCGTAAGAAAACAACTCATTCCGACAACAGAACTACCTTATTTAACCCAGTACAGCTTTCGGGATTCAAGGTGCTTGTTTTCTAAACAAACTATTTTAGAAATGAAGCTAACTTACCAAGTTTTTTATCTTGTTAGATTATACAAAGTAGCACAGTTTGATCTTGCTAAACACTGAAGACTCTTTTGTAAGAAAACAACTGTTTTCTTGCTTCAGAAGAGAAGAAAACTTATTTCACAGTACAGTTTTGGGGAATCAAGGTGTTTGTTTTCTAAACTTACTTGTTTAGAAATGAAGCTGACTTACCAAGTTTTATATCTTGTTAGATTATACAAACTAGCAAAGTTTGATCTTGCTTCACTGAAGACTCTTTAATAGAAAACAACTCATTCCTACAACAGAACTACCTTATTTCACACAGTAAAGAGTTCGGCAATGAATGTGTTTGTTTTCTAAACAAAGTAAGTTCGAAATGAAATGAATCTACTAAGTTCTAGGTCTAGTTAGATTACACAAACTGATGAAATTTCATCTTGCTGCACTGAAGACTCTTCGTAAGAAAACAACTCATTCCGACAACAGAACTAGCTTATTTCACACAGTCCAGCTTTGCGGAATCAAGGTGTTTGTTCTCTAAACTAACTAGTTTAGAAATGAAGCTAACCTACCAAGTTTTACATCTTGTTAGATTACACAAACTAGCAAAGTTTGATCTTGCTTCACTGAAGACTCTTTAAGAGAAAACAACTCATTCCGAAAACACAACTACCTTATATCACACAGTACAGAGATCGGCAATGAATGTGTTTGTTTTCTAAACAAACTACGTTAGAAATGAAAAGAATCTACTAAGTTGTACGTCTAATTATATAACAATGAAGGTGTTTGTTTTCTGAAAAATCTGCGTTGGAAATGAAGAAAATCTACTAAGTGGTACAGGTTCTAAGATTACACA
The DNA here is from genome assembly GCA_036365145.1 of Orientallactaga sibirica. Classification (NCBI taxonomy): domain Eukaryota; kingdom Metazoa; phylum Chordata; class Mammalia; order Rodentia; family Dipodidae; genus Orientallactaga; species Orientallactaga sibirica. The sequence continues at coordinate 561,288 of JAEOAD010002376.1, forward strand.
AACTAGGAAAGTTTGATCTTGCTGCACTGAAGTCTCTTCTCAAGAAAACAACTCTTTCTGAGAACAGAACTAGCTTATTTCACATAGTACAGTGTTAAGCAATCAAGGTGTTTGTTTTCTAAACAAACTACATTAGAAATGAAGCTAACCTACTAAGTTGTACATCTTGTTAGATTACACAAACTAGCAAAGTTTGATCTTGCTGCACTGAAGACTGTTCTTAAGAAAGCAACTCATTCGGAGTACAGAATTAGCTTATTTCACACAGTACAAAGTTTGGCAAAGAATGTCTTTGTTTTCAAACAAACTACGTTAGAAATGAAATGAATCTACTGGGTTGTACATGTAGTTAGATTAAACAAAAGAGTAAAGCTTCATCTTGCTGCACTGAAGACTCTTCGTAAGAAAGCAACTCATTCTGAGAACAGAACTAGCTTATTTAACACAGTACAGCTGTGGGGAATCAAGGTGCTTGTTTTCTAAACTAACTAGTTTAGAAATGAAGCTAACTTACCAAGTTTTATATGTTGTTAGATTATACAAACTAACAAAGTTTGATCTTGCTTCACTGAAGACGCTTTGTAAGAAAACAACTCTTTCCGAGAACAGAACTACCTTATTTCACACAGTACAGTTTTGGGGAATGAAGGTGTTTGTTTTCTAAACTAAGTATGTTAGAAATGAAGCTAACTTACCAAGTTTTATATGTTCTTAGATTATACAAACTAGCAAAGTTTGATCTTGTTTCACTGCAGACTCTTTGTAAGAAAACAACTCTTTCCGAGAACAGAAGTAGCTTATTTAACACAGTACAGCTTTGCGGTATTAAGGTGTTTGTTTTCTCAAGTAACTAGTTTAGAAATGAAGCTAACTTACCAAGTTTTATATCTTGTTACATTATAAAACTACAAAGTTTGATCTTGCTTCACTGAAGACTGTTTAAGAGAAAACAACTCATTCCGAGAACAGAACTGCCTTATTTCACACAGTGCAGAGTTCGCAATGAATGTGTTTGTTTTCTAAACAAAGTAAGTTCGAAATTAAATGAATCTACAAAGTTGTACGTCTAGTTAGATTACAAAAACTGATAAAATTTCATCTTGCTGCACTGAAGACTCTTCGTAAGAAAGCAACTCATTCCAACAACAGGAGTAGCTTATTTAACACAGTACAGCTTTGCGGAATCAAGGTGTTTGTTTTCTAAACTAACTAGTTTAGAAATGAAGCTAACTTACCAAGTTTTATATCTTGTTAGATTATACAAACTAGCAAAGTTTGATCTTGCTTCACTGAAGACTCTTTGTAAGAAAACAACTCATTCCGACAACAGAACTAGCTTATTTCACACAGTACAGTTTTGGGGTATGAAGGTGTTTGTTTTCTAAACTAACTAGTTTAGAAATGAAGCTAACTTATGAAGTTTTATATCTTGTTAGATTACACAAACTAGCAAAGTTTGATCTTGCTTCACTGAAGACTCTTTAAGGGAAAACAACACATTCCGAAACAGAACTACTTTATTTCACACAGTACAGAGTTCGGCAATGAATGTGTTTGTTTTCTAAACAAACTATGTTAGAAATGAAATGTATCTACTAAGTTGTACTTCAAGTTAGATTACGCAAACTGATAAAATTTCATCTTGCTGCACTGAAGACTCTTCGTAAGAAAGCAACTCATTCCGACAACAGAGCTACCTTATTTAACACAGTACAACGTTCGGGATTCAAGGTGCTTGTTTTCTAAACAAACTAGTTTAAAGTGAAGCCAACTTACCAAGTTTTATATCTTGTTAGATTATACCAACTAGCAAAGTTTGATCTTGCTTCACTGAAGACTTTTTGTAAGAAAACAACTCTTTCCGAGAACAGAACTAGCTTATTTCTCACAGTACAGTTTTGGGGAATCAAGGTGTTTGTTTTCTAAACTATCTAGATTAGAAATGAAGCTCACTTACCAAGTTTTAAATGTAGTTAGATTATCCAAACTAGCAAAGTTTGATCTTGGTTCACTGAAGACTCTTTGTAAGAAAACAACTCTTTCCGAGAACAGAAGTAGCTTATTTCACACAGTACAGTTTTGGGGAATCAAGGTGTTTGTTTTCTAAACTAACTAGATTAGAAATGAAGCTAACTTACCAAGTTTTATATGTTGTTAGATTACACAAACTAGCAAAGTTTGATCTTGCTTCACTGAAGACTCTTTAATAGAAAACAATTCATTCTGAGAACAGAACTACCTTATTTCACACAGTACAGAGTTCGGCAATGAATGTGTTTGTTTTCTAAACAAACTGTGTTAGAAATGAAATGAATTTACTAAGTTGTATGTCTAGTTAGATTACAGAAACTGATAAAATTTCTCTTGCCTCACTGAAGACTCTTCGTAGGAAAGCAAGTCATTCCGACAACAAACTAGCTTATTTAACAGAGTACAGTTTTGCGGAATCAAGGTGTTTGTTTTCTAAACTAACTAGTTTAGAAATGAAGCTAACTTACCAAGTTTTATATGTTGTTAGATTATACAAACTAGCAAAGTTTGATCTTGTTTCACTGAAGACTCTTTGTAAGAAAACAACTCTTTCCGAGAACAGAACTAGATTATTTAACACAGTACAGCTTTGCGGTATCAAGGTGTTTGTTTTCTCATCTAACTAGTTTAGAAATGAAGCTAACTTACCAAGTTTTATATCTTCTTGGATTATACAAACTAGCAAAGTTTGATCTTGTTTCACTGAAGACTCTTTAATAGAAAACAACTCATTCTGAGAGCATAACTACCTTATTTCACACAGCACAGAGTTCGGCAATGAATGTGTTTGTTTTCTAAACAAACTACGTTAGAAATGAAATGAATCTAATAAGTTGTACGTCTAGTTAGATTACAGAAACTGATAAAATTTCATCTTCCTGCACTGAAGACTCAGTTTTGGGGAATCACAGGTGTTTGTTTTCTAAACTAACTAGTTTAGAAATGAAGCTAACTTACCAAGTTTTATATCTTCTTGGATTATACAAACTAGAGAAAGCAACTCATTCCGACAACAAACTAGCTTATTTAACACAGTATAGTTTTGTGGAATCAAGGTGTTTGTTTTCTACACTAACTAGTTTAGAAATGAAGCTAATTTACCAAGTTTTATATCTTGTTAGATTATACAAACTAGAAAGTTTGATCTAGCTTCACTGAAGACTCTTTGTAAGAAAACAATTCATTCCGAGAATAGAACTAGCTTATTTCACACAGTACATTTTTGGGGAATCAAGGTGTTTGTTTTCTAAAATAACTAGTTTAGAAATGAAGATAACTTACCAAGTTTTATAACTTGTTATATTATACAAACTAGCAAAGTTTGATCTTGCTTCACTGAAGACTCTTTGTAAGAAAACAACTCTTTCCGAGAACAGAACTAGCTTATTTCACACAGTACAGTTTTGGGGAATCAAGGTGTTTGTTTTCTACACTAACTAGTTTAGAAATGAAGCTAACATACCAAGTTTTATATGTTGTTAGATTCTACAAACTAGCAAAGTTTGATCTTGTTTCACTGAAGACTCTTTGTAAGAAAACAACTCATTCTGAGAACAGAACTAGCTTATTTCACACAGTACAGGTTTTGGGAATCAAGGTGTTTGTTTTCTAAACTAACTAGTTTAGAAATGAAGCTAACTTACCAAGTTTTATATGTTGTTAGATTATACAAACTAGCAAAGTTTGATGTTGCTTCACTGAAGACTCTTTAAGAGAAAACAACTCATTCCGAGAACAGAACTACCTTATTTCACACAGTACAGAGTTAGGCAATGAATGTGTTTATTGTCTAAATAAACTACGTTAGAAATGAAATGAATCTAGTTAGATTACACAAACCTAAAGTTTCATCTTGTCTAGTTAGATTACACAAACCTAGCTTATAAAATTTCATCTTGCTTCACTGAAGACTTTTACCAGAAGAAAGCAACTCATTTTGACAACAGAACTTTCAGAGAACTTATTAACACTCACAGTACAGTTTTTGGGAATCAAGGTGTTTGTTTTCTAAACTAAAAAGTTTAGAAATGAAGCTAACTTACCAAGTTTTATATGTTGTTAGATTATACCAACTAGCAAAGTTTGATCTTGCTTCACTGAAGACTCTTTGTAAGAAAACAACTCTTTCTGAGAACAGAACTAGCTTATTTCTCAGTTTTGGGGAACAGTACAGTTTTATATTTGGGGGAATCACAAACTGTTTTTTGTTTCACTAAGACTCTTTATAAGAAAACAACTCTTTCTGAGATCAGAACTAGCTTATTTCAACTAGTTTAGAAATGAAACTAGTTTAGAAACCAAGTTTTATATCTTCTTGGATTATACAAACTAGCAAAGTTTGATCTTGTTTCACTGAAGACTCTTTAATAGAAAACAACCCATTCTGAGAACATAACTACCTTATTTCACACAGCACAGAGTTCGGCAATGAATGTGTTTGTTTTCTAAACAAACTACGTTAGAAATGAAATGAATCTACTAAGTTGTACGTCTAGTTAGATAACAATGAAGGTGGTTGTTTTCTGAAACATCTGCGTTGGAAATGAAGATAATCTACTAAGTGGTACAGCTTTTTAGATTACACAAACTAGGAAAGTTTGATCTGGCTGCACTGAAGTCTCTTCTCAAGAAAACAACTCTTTCTGAGAACAGAACTAGCTTATTTCACATAGTACAGTGTTAAGCAATGAAGGTGTTTGTTTTCTAAACAAACTACATTAGAAATGAAGCTAACGTACTAAGTTGTACATCTTGTCAGATTACACAAACTAGCAAAGTTTGATCTTGCTGCACTGAAGACTCTTTGTAAGAAAGCAACTCATTCGGAGAACAGAATTAGCTTATTTCACACAGTACAAAGTTCGGCAAAGAATATCTTTGTTTTCTAAACAAACTACGTTAGAAATGAAATGAATCTACTGGGTTGTACATGTAGTTAGATAACACAAAAGAGTAAAGCTTCATCTTGTTTCACGGAAGACTCTTCGTAAGAAAGCAACTCATTCCTAGAACAAAACGAGCTTATTTAACACAGTACAGCTGTTGGGAATCAAGGTGCTTGTTTTCTAAACTAACTAGTTTAGAAATGAAGCTGACTTACCAAGTTTTATATCTTGTTAGATTATACAAACTGGCAAAGTTTGATTTTGTTTCACTGAAGACTCTTTGTAAGAAAACAACTCTTTCCGAGAACAGAACTAGCTTATTTCACACAGTACATTGTCCCGCAATGAATGTGTTTGTTTTCTAAAAAAAGCTACGTTAGAAATGAAATGAATCTACTAAGTTGTACATCTAGTTAGATAACAATGAATGTGTTTGCTTTCTGAAAAATCTGCGTTGGAAATGAAGAGAATCTACAATGTGGTACAGGTTCTTAGATTACACAAACTAGGAAAGTTTGATCTTGCTGCACTGAAGTCTCTTCTCAAGAAAACAACTCTTTCTGAGAACAGAACTAGCTTATTTTACATAGTACAGTGTTAAGCAATCAAGGTGTTTGTTTTCTAAACAAACTACATTAGAAATGAAGCTAACCTACTAAGTTGTACATCGTGTTAGATAACACAAACTAGCAAAGTATGATCTTGCTGCAGTGAAGACTCTTTGTAAGAGAGAAACTCATTCGGAGAAGAGAATTAGCTTATTTCACACAGTACAAAGTTCGGCAAAGAATGTCTTTGTTTTCTAAACAAACTACGTTAGAAATGAAATGAAACTACTGGGTTGTACATGTAGTTAGATTACACAAAAGAGTAAAGCTTCATCTTGCTGGACTGAAGACTCTTCGTAAGAATGCAACTAATTCCGAGAACAGAACTAGCTTATTTCACACAGTACAGCTGTCGGGAATCAAGGTACTTGTTTTCTAAACTAACTAGTTTAGAAATGAAGCTAACTTACCAAATTTTATATGTTGTTAGATTATACAAACTAGCAAAGTTTGATCTTGCTTCAATGAAGACTCTTTGTCAGAAAACAACTCTTTCTGAAAACAGAACTAGCTTATTTCACACAGTACAGCTTTGCGGAATCAAGGTGTTTGTTTCTAAAGTAACTAATTTAGAAATGAAGCTAACTTACCAAGTTTTATATGTTGTTAGATTATACAAACTAGCAAAGTTCGATCTTGCTTCACTGAAGACTCTTTGTAAGAAAACAACTCTTTCTGAGAACAGATCTAGCTTATTTCACACAGTACAGTTTTGGGGAATCAATGTGTTTGTTTTCTAAACTAACTAGTTTAGAGATGGTGCCTACTTACCAAGTTTTATATCTTGTTACATTATACAAACTAGCAAAGTTTGATCTTGCTTCACTGAAGACTCGTTGTAAGAAAACAACTCTTTCCGAGAACAGAACTAGCTTATTTCACACAGTACAGTTTTGGGGAATCAAGGTGTTTGTTTTCTAAACTAACTAGTTTAGAAATGAAGCTAAATTACCAAGTTTTCTATCTTGTTACATTATACAAACTAGCAAAGTTTGATCTTGCTTCAATGAAGACTCTTTGTAAGAAAACAACTCTTTCTGAGAACAGAACTAGCATATTTCACACAGTACAGTTTTGGGGAATCAAGGTGTTTGTTTTCTAAACTAACTAGTTTAGAAATGTAGCTAACTTACCAAGTTTTATATCTTGTTACATTATACAAACTAGTAAAGTTTGATCTTGCTTCACTGAAGACTCTTTAATAGAAAACAACTCATTCCGAGAACAGAACTACCTTATTTCACACAGTACAGATTTTGGCAATGAATGTGTTTGTTTTCTACACAAACTAAGTTCGAAATGAAATGAATCTACTAAGTTGTACGTCTAGTTAGATTTCACAAACTGATAAAATTTCATCTTGCTGCACTGAAGACTCTTCGTACGAAAACAACTCTTTCCGAGAACAGAAATAGCTTATTTCACACAGTACTGTTTTGGGGAATGAAGGTGTTTGTTTTCTCAACTAACTAGTTTAGAAATGAAGCTAACTTACCAAGTTTTATATGTTGTTAGATTATACAAACTAGCAAAATTTGATCTTGTTTCACTGAAGACTCTATGTAAGAAAACAACTCTTTCTGAGAACAGAACTTGCTTATTTAACACAGTACAGCTTTGCGGTTTCAAGGTGTTTGTTTTCTCAACTAACTAGTTTAGAAATGAAGGTAACTTACCAAGTTTTATATCTTGTTAGATTATACAAACTAGCAAAGTTTTATCTTGCCTCACTGAAGACTCTTTAAGAGAAAACAACTCATTCCGAAAACAGAACTACCTTATTTCATACAGTACAGAGTTCAGCAATGAATGTTTGTTTTCTAAACAAAGTAAGTTCGAAATGAAATGAATCTACTAAGTTGTACATCTAGTTAGATTACACAAACTAATAAAATTTCATCTTGCTGCACTGAAGACTCTTCGTAAGAAAGCAACTCATTCCGACAATAGAACTAGCTTATTTAACACAGTACAGCTTTGCGGAATCAAGGTGTTTGTTTTTTAAACTAACTAATTTAGAAATGAAGCTCACTTACCAATTTTTATATGTTGTTAGATTATACAAACTCGCAAAGTTTGATCTTGCTTCACTGAAGACTCTTTAAGAGAAAACAACTCATTCCGAAAACAGAACTAGCTTATTTCACACAGTACAGTTTTGGGGAATCAAGGTGTTTGTTTTCTAAACTAACTAGTTTAGAAATGAAGCTGTCTTACCAAGTTTTATATCTTGTTAGATTATACAAACTAGCCAAGTTTGATCTTGTTTCACTGAAGACTCTTTGTAATCAAGCAACTCATTCGGAGAACAGAAGTAGCTTATTTGACACAGTACAAAGTTCTGGAAAGAATGTGTGTTTTCTAAAAAAACTACGTTAGAAATGAAATGAATCTACTGGGTTGTACATGTAGTTCGATTACACAAACGAGTAAAGCTTCATAAGAAAGCAACTCATTCGAGAACAGAATTAGCTTATTTCACACAGTACAAAGTTCGGCAAAGAATGTCTTTCTTTTCTTAACAAACTACGTAAGAAATGAAATGAATCTACTGGGTTGTACATGTAGTTAGATTACTAAAAAAAGAGTAAAGCTTCATCTTGCTTCACTGAAGACTCTTCGTAAGAAAGCAACTCATTCCGAGAACAGAACTAGCTTATTTAACACAGTAAAGCTGTGGGGAATCAAGGTGCTTGTTTTCTAAACTAACTAGTTTAGAAATGAAGCTAACTTACCAAGTGTATTAGTCAGGGTTCTCTAGAGGAACAGAATGGACAGAATGAATTGTATTAAAAGGGGGTTTATTGGATTAGCTTTCACAGTCCAGCAATATCAGGTTGCAGGTCCGAGAGTCAAGAAACATGGTAGCTGCTCAGTGCACGAGGCTTGAGGCCTGAGCAGTCCCAATCCGGCACTGAAGGCCTGAAGGCTTCCTGGAGAGACGCTGCTTTTCAGTCCACCCTGGTCTTCAGTCCACACTGGAGAGCAGCAACACCAAGCAGCAGGTTCCAAGCAGAAATCACCAAGCAGCTAGTAGCACCGGCAGCCAGGTGGGAGAGAGAGAGCCTTTCTTCCCAGAGCTCCTATTTATCAACCAGCCCCCTCCTCCAAGAGGGGCTGCCCACTCTGGGCTGCCCACTCTGGGGGAAGGCTTACCCCTGAGGCAAGGATTCTTCCTTTAGTTAATCCTTCCTAGAAGTAGCCTCAGAAACACACTTATGAGGAATGTCTGTGGATTCCTAAACAAATCAAGTTGACACAAACTTAACCATCACAAGTCCACCCCTTGTCAACTTGACACCAAACCATATATCTTTACATTCTACTTAATTTCCAAATGAAGACAGTAACAAGGTCATAATTCCACCTAACATGATATAACTATCCATCGTACAACCGGAAACGCACAATCACCCCCCCCACACACACAAAGCAAGTTCCTTGAGGAAGGCTTAGTCTCATATAACAAGTCAAATATAAATTCAACAGTGGTTAACTAGCAATATGATCTTAATCAGTATTAATTACCTAATAGAGAAGTAGAGGAAGAACAAAACATCTTAATATTGGTATACATATGTACAAACACTCTTAACAAGGTAAGACAGGAACACTCATGGCAATTACAGACCACGTTTTTGTAACTGGTCCCGTGGCCTTAGCTGGTATTTGTTACTGCCTTCTTCTACTACCCATTCAGTATTTCCTCCACCTTTAGCAAGCACCTCAGCAGGTCTTGGTTCTTTACCTGGAGGGGTGACCCATACCTTCATTCCTGAAGGATCTGGGCCATTTATCACACTGCCTTGATTGGGTTGTTGCAGTTGTCCATTGACTTTGATAACAGGGCATGGGAACACCAAGAGACGCCCTAGAGAATCTCCAGCACTCCAGACATACTCTTCCTTACCTCCATTGTGGAGGAGCAGTCCAATTTCCCCCTGGTAATCTGGATCAATTACCCCTGCTAACACTGTAACTCCTTTCTCAGCTTGTGCACTCAAGGCATCAGGAGCCCAAAGTGGCCAGGGGAAATCTCAGCTTCCATTTCAATGGAATGTTCTTTGTGCCTCCTGGGAAAGCACTCCCCTCTGGAACCAAGACCTCTAGGCCAGCAGAGCATAAGGTTGTGGGTACAGGAAGCAAAAATTTGGCTAATGGGTCACTTGGGGTGATGGTAAGTGGTACCATTCCCATTTCCACCCATTGATTCCTGGACCTGTGAATCCGGGCTATAGGAGAAACAGCACAATATATAGGACGCTGATTCAGAGCATATACAGCCTGCTGGAGGACACGCCCCAGCCCTCCAAGCTATTGCCACCTAGTTGGCACTGCAGCTGTTTCTTTAAAAGGCCAATCCACCGCTCTATCAAGCCAGCTGCTTCAGGGTGGTGGGGCACATGGTAAGACCAGTGAATTCCATGATCATGAGCCCACTGCTTTACTTCCTTGGCTGTGAAGTGAGTTCCTTGGTCAGAAGCAATGCTGTGTGGAATTCCATGACGGTGGATAAGGCATTCTGTAAGCCCACGGATAGCAGTTTTGGCAGAAGCATTACATGCAGGAAAAGCAAATGCATACCCAGAATAAGTGTCTATTCCAGTAAGGACAAAATGCTGCCCTTTCCATGATGGAAGAGGTCCAACATAGTCGACTTGCCACCAAGTTGCTGGCTGGTAGCCCCGTGGAATACTACCATATCGGGGGCTCAGAGTTGGTCTCTGCTGCTGGCAGATTTGGCACTCAGCAGCAGCCGTAGCCAGGTCAGCCTTAGTTAGTGGAAGTCCGTGTTGTTGGGCCCATGCATAACCTGCATCCCTGCCACCATGGCCACTTTGTTCATGGGCCCATTGGGCAATGACAGGGGTGGCTGAGGAAAGAGGTTGACCACTGTCCACAGAACGTGTCAGCTTATCTACTTGATTATTAAAGTCCTCCTCTGATGAGGTCACCTTCTGATGAGCATTAACATGGGACACAAGTATCTTTATATCCTTTGCCCATTCAGAGAGCTCTATCCACATACATCTTCCCAAATGTCCTTTTCACCCATTTTCCAATCGTGCTCCTTCCATGTCCCGGACCATCCTGCCAAACCATTGGCCACAGCCCAGGAATCAGTGTATAACCACACATCTGGCCATTTTTCTTTCCAAGCAAAATGCACAACCATGTGTACTGCCTAGAAGTTCTGCCCATTGTGAAGACTTCCCTTCACCACAGTCCTTCAGAGTTGTCCCAGAAAGGGGACTGTAATGCTGCAGCTGTCCACTTCTGGGACGTGCCGCATAGCGTGCTGAACCATCTGTAAACCATGCCCTGGTCTTCTCCTCTTCAGTCAACTGATCATAGGGCACACCCCATAATGCCATAGGTGCATGCTTGGGGACAGAAGGCATTGAAACAGGAGTAGCAACCATAGGCATTTGGGCAATCTCCTCATGTAACTTACTTGTGCCTTCAGGGCCTGCTCGAGCCCGATCACGGATATACCACTTCCACTTGATGATGGACTGCTGCTGTGCACGTCGAACTTTATGGCCTGGTGGTTCAGATAACACCCAGCTCATAATGGGCAGTTCAGGTCGCATAATAACTTGATGGCCCATTGTCAAGCGTTCAGTTTCTATTAAGGCCCAATAGCAAGCCAAGAGCTGTCTCTCAAAGGGAGAATAATTGTCTGCAGATGATGGCAGGGCCTTGCTCCAGAATCTCAAGGGCCTCCGTTGTGATTCACCTATGGGGCCTGGCAAAGGCTCCAAACAGCATCCCTATCTGCCACTGACACCTCAAGTATCATTGGATCTTCTGGATCATATGGCCCAAGTGGCAGAGCTGCCTGCACAGCAGCCTGACCTGTTGAAGAGCCTCTCTTGTTCTGGGCCCCACTGAAAACTAGTAGCTTTCCGAGTCACTTGGTATATGGGACGGAGTAACACACCCAAGTGAGGAATGTGCTGTCTCCAAAATCCAAATAGGCCCACTAGACGTTGTGCTTCCTTCTTAGTGGTAGGAGGGGCCAGGTGCAACAACTTATCCTTCACCTTAGAAGGAATGTCCCTGCATGCCCCACACCACTGAACTCCTAGAAATTTTATGGAGGTGGAAGGTCCTTGAATTTTTGATGGATTTATTTCCCATCCCCTGATGCGCATATGCTGTACCAGCAACTCCAGAGTGGCTGCCACCTCCTGCTCATTCAATCCAATCAGCATAATGTCATTGATATAATGGACCAATGTGACACCTTGTGGAAGGCACAGACGATCAAGATACCTGAGAACTAAGCTATGACACAGGACTGGAGAGTTAATATAACCTTGAGGTAACACAGTAAATGTGTACTGCTGACCTTGCCAGCTGAAGGCAAATTGCTTCTGGTGGTCCTTATGGACAGGTATGGAGAAGAAGGCATTCGCAAGATCAATAGCTGCATACCAGGTACCAGGAGATGTGTTAATCTGCTTAAGTAAAGAAACCACATCTGGTACAGCAGCTGCAATTGGAGTCACCACCTGATTAAGTTTCTGATAATCCACTGTCATTCTCCAAGATCCGTCTGTCTTCTGAACAGGCCAAATAGGGGAGTTAAAGGGGGATGTGGTGGGAACCACCACCCCTGCATCCTTCAAGTCTTTTATAGTGGCATTAATCTCTGCAATTCCTCCAGGGATGCGATACTGTTTCTGGTTCACTATTTTCCTTGGTAGAGGGAGCTCCAATGGCTTCCATTTGGCCTTTCCAACCATAATGGCTCTCACCCCACAAGTCAAAGAACCAATGTGGGGGTTTTGCCAGCTCCTAAGTATATCTATCCCAATTATGCATTCTGGGACTGGGGAAATAACCACAGGATGAGTTTGGGGACCCACTGGACCTACTGTCAGTCTAACATTTGCCAAAACTCCATTGATCACCTGACCTCCATAAGCACCTACTTTAACTGGAGGGCCACGATGCCGGTTAGGGTCTCCTGGAATCAATGTCAATTCAGAGCCAGTGTCCAGTAAGCCCCGAAAAGTCTGATTATTTCCTTTTCCCCAGTGTACAGTTACCCTAGCAAAAGGCCGTAGGTCCCTCTGAGGAAGGATAGGACTAAGCTTAATATTGAAACTTTTGGGGATTATGGGAGGGTCCTTCCTCAAAGGGACCTGGCCACCCCTTCAATCAAGGGGTTCAGGATCTGTAAACTGGCTCAAGTCTGGAAACTGGTTAAGAGGCCTTGATTCTCTGTTGCTATAATTCAAAGTGGCCTTTGGATTCTTGGCTCTGGAAATTTCTGCTTATACAGATCAAGCAGGAACTTAGTAGGCTTTTTATCTATTTCACTTCTGGGAACACCATGATTAAGCAGCCAGTACCAAAGGTCTACACGTGTCATACTGTTATGAGCATTGTTTTGCCTGTGCTGTCCATTACGGTAAACACGCTCACCTTGCCTTTGGCGATTCAGTGCTGATACTTGGCCCTTGTTACCCTGGAGAGCCAGTTAGACCCATTGCATCTAAGTCACCTAATGCAGCAACTGCGGTTCACACTGTGATGTCTTCTTTACATAAAAGACCAATGATTGGGGACTTTAAGTGTGCTGGTGCTTCCCTCACAAATCTGTTTCTTATAGTCTTAGAGAAGGGCACATCTTCTGCACGCTCCCATTGCGGGCTTTAAGATGAGTTTACGTGGTAAATCCACTCCAGCATTCCAAGTTCTCTGAGCCTTTTATCCCTTCATCAACATTAAGCCAAGGGATATCAGGCAGCTCAAGCTCATTCACAGTAGGCCATCTTTGGATCCATACTTCAGCCAACCAATCAAATAAACTCTTGGCACCTCTTCCAACTGCATGAGCTGCAGTGTTAAATCTAAAATCTCTGGTTAGTGGGCCCATTTCAATAAATTCAGCTTGATCTAATTTGTAGAGGAACAAAATGGACAGAATGAATTTATTGATTAGCTTACACAGTCCAGCAATAGCAGGTTGCAGGTCCGAGAGTGAAGAAACCCGGTAGCTGCTCAGTGCACGAACAGAGCATTCCTCACAAGATAGACAGAGCAAATTTAACCATCACACCAAGTTTTATATCTTGTTACTTATAAATGCAAGTTTATAAGCAGAGTTTGTTTTCTAAACAGAAACTACATTAGAAATGAAGCTAACTCCTCAGAACTAAGTTGTACATCTTGTTAGATAAGGAACAAAAACTAGCAAAGTTTGATCTTGCTTGCACTGAAGACTCTTCAGGTAAGAAAGAAACTCATTCGAGAACACTGAAGACTCCTAATTTGTAAGAAAAACAACTCTTCCTGGAGAACAGAACTAGCTTATCACACACAGTTACAATCTTTTGAGGAATGAAGGTGTTTGTTTTCTAAACTAACTAGTTTAGAAATGAAGCTAACTTACCAAGTTTTATATGTTGTTAGATTACACAAACTAGCAAAGTTTGATCTTGTTTCACTGAAGATTTTTGTAAGAAAACAACTCTTTCTGAGAACAGAACTAGCTTATTTAACACAGTACAGCTTTTGAGGAATCAAGGTGTTTGTTTTCTAAACTAACTAGTTTAGAAATGAAGCTAACTTACCAAGTTTTATATCTTGTTAGATTATACAAACTAGCAAAGTTTGATCTTGCTTGACTGAAGACTCTTTAATAGAAAACAACTCATTCCGAGAACAGAACTACCTTATTTCACACAGTACAGAGTTCGGCAATGAATGTGTTTGTTTTCTAAACAAACTATGTTAGAAATGAAATGAATCTACTAAGTTGTACGTCTAGTTAGATTATGAAGGTGGTTGTTTTCTGAAAAGTTGAAATGAAGATAATCTGATCTTGGTACACTTTTTGAAGAAAGTTTGATTGGCTGCACTGAAGAAAACAACTCTTTCTGAGAACAGAACTAGCTTATTTCACACAGTACAGTGTTAGGCAATGAAGGTGTTTGTTTTCTAAACAAACTACATTAGAAATGAAGCTAACTTACTAAGTTGTACATCTTGTTAGATTACAAACTAGCAAAGTTTGATCTTGCTGCACTGAAGACTCTTTGTAAGAAAAGCAACTCATTTCCGAGAACAGAACTAGCTTATTTCACACAAGTACAGTTTTGGGGAAGAATGGTGTTTGTTTTCTAAACTAACTAGTTTAGAAATGAAATAAATCTACCAAGTTTTATATCTTGTTAGATTATACAAAAGAGCAAAGTTTCATCTTGTTTCACTGAAGACTCTTAGAGAAAAGAAAGAAACTCATTCCTAGAAAAAGAACTAGCTTATTTAACACAGTACAGCTGTTGGGAATCAAGGTGTTTGTTTTCTAAACTAACTAGTTTAAAAATGAAGCTAACTTACCAAGTTTTATATCTTGTTAGATTATACAAACTGGCAGAGTTTGATATTTGTTTCACTGAAGACTCTTTGTAAGAAAAACAATCTTTCCGAGAACAGAACTACCTTAGCTTATTTCACACAGTAAATTGATCTTGCTGCAATGAATGTGTTTGTTTTCTAAAAAACTACGTTAGAAATGAAATGAATCTACTAAGTTGTACATCTAGTTAGATAACAATGAATGTGTTTGTTTTCTGAAAAAAATACAGTTGAAATGAAGAGAATCTACAATGTGGTACAGGTTCTTAGATTACACAAACTAGGAAAGTTTGATCTTGCTGCACTGAAGTCTCTTCTCAAGAAAACAACTCTTTCTGAGAACAGAACTAGCTTATTTCACATAGTACAGTGTTAAGCAATCAAGGTGTTTGTTTTCTAAACAAACTACATTAGAAATGAAGCTAACCTACTAAGTTGTACATCTTGTTAGATTACACAAACTAGCAAAGCTTCATCTTGCTGCAGTGAAGACTCTTTGTAAGAAAGAAACTCATTCAGAGAACAGAATTAGCTTATTTAACACAGTACAAAGTTGGGGAATCAAGAATGTCTTTGTTTTCTAAACAAACTAGTTTAGAAATGAAATGAAACTACTGGGTTGTACATGTAGTTAGATTACACAAAAGAGTAAAGCTTCATCTTGCTGGACTGAAGACTCTTGTAAAGAATGCAACTAATTCCGAGAACAGAACTAGCTTATTTCACACAGTACAGCTGTGGGGAATCAAGGTACTTGTTTTCTAAATTAACTAGTTTAGAAATGAAGCTAACTTACCAAGTTTTATATGTTGTTAGATTATACAAACTAGCAAAGTTTGATCTTGCTTCAATGAAGACTCTTTGTCAGAAAACAACTCTTTCTGAAAACAGAACTAGCTTATTTCACACAGTACAGTTTTGGGGAATCAAGGTGTTTGTTTCTAAACTAACTAATTTAGAAATGAAGCTAACTTACCAAGTTTTATATGTTGTTAGATTATACAAACTAGAAAAGTTTGATCTTGCTTCACTGAAGACTCTTTGTAAGAAAACAACTCATTCTGAGAACAGAACTACCTTATTTCACACAGTACAGAGTTCAGGAATCAATGTGTTTGTTTTCTAAACAAAGTAAGTTTAGAAATGGAAATGAATCTACCAAGTTTTATATCTTGTTACATTATACAGAAACTGATAAAAGTTTGATCTTTCTTCACTGAAGACTCTTTGTAAGAAAACAACTCTTTCCGAGAACAGAACTAGCTTATTTACACAGTACAGTTTTGGGAATCAAGGTGTTTGTTTTCTAAACTAACTAGTTTAGAAATGAAGCTAACTTACCAAGTTTTATATCTTGTTACATTATACAAACTAGCAAAGTTTGATCTTGCTTCAATGAAGACTCTTTGTAAGAAAACAACTCTTTCTGAGAACAGAACTAGCTTATTTCACACAGTACAGTGTTTGGGGAATCAAGGTGTTTGTTTTCTAAACTAACTAGTTTAGAAATGAAGCTAACGTACCAAGTTTTATATCTTGTTAGATTATACAAACTAGTAAAGTTTGATCTTGCTTCACTGAAGACTCTTTAAGAGAAAACAACTCATTCCGAAAACAGAACTACCTTATTTCACACATTACAGAGTTTGGCAATGAATGTGTTTGTTTTCTAAACAAACTAAGTTAGAAATGAAATGAATCTACTAAGTTGTACGTCTAGTTAGATTACACAAACTGATAAAATTTCATCTTGCTGCACTGAAGACTCTTCGTAAGAAAACAACTCTTTCGAGAACAGAACTAGCTTATTTAACACAGTACTGTTTTGGGGAATGAAGGTGTTTGTTTTAAAAACTAACTAGTTTAGAAATGAAGCTAACTTACCAAGTTTTATATGTTGTTAGATTATATAAACTAGAAAAATTTGATCTTGTTTCACTGAAGACTCTTTGTAAGAAAACAACTCTTTCTGAGAACAGAACTAGCTTATTTAACACAGTACAGTTTTGGGGAATCAAGGTGTTTGTTTTCTCAACTAACTAGTTTAGAAATGAAGGTAACTTACCAAGTTTTATATCTTGTTAGATTATACAAACTAGCAAAGTTTTATCTTGCCTCACTGAAGACTCTTTAAGAAAACAACTCATTCCGAAAACAGAACTACCTTATTTCACACAGTACAGAGTTCAGCAATGAATGTTTGTTTTCTAAACAAACTACATTCGAAATGAAATGAATCTACTAAGTTGTACATCTAGTTAGATTACACAAACTAATAAAATTTCATCTTGCTGCACTGAAGACTCTTCTTATAAGAAAGCAACTCATTTCCGACAATAGAACTAGCTTATTTAACACAGTACAGTTTGGGGAATCAAGGTGTTTGTTTTTTAAACTAACTAATTTAGAAATGAAGCTCACTTACCAATTTTTATATGTTGTTAGATTATACAAACTCGCAAAGTTTGATCTTGCTTCACTGAAGACTCTTTAAGAGAAAACAACTCATTCCGAAAACAGAACTAGCTTATTTCACACAGTACAGTTTTGGGGAATCAAGGTGTTTGTTTTCTAAACTAACTAGTTTAGAAATGAAGCTGTCTTACCAAGTTTTATATCTTGTTAGATTATACAAACTAGCCAAGTTTGATCTTGTTTCACTGAAGACTCTTTGTAATCAAGCAACTCATTCGGAGAACAGAAGTAGCTTATTTGACACAGTACAAAGTTCTGGAAAGAATGTGTGTTTTCTAAAAAAACTACGTTAGAAATGAAATGAATCTACTGGGTTGTACATGTAGTTCGATTACACAAACGAGTAAAGCTTCATAAGAAAGCAACTCATTCGGAGAACAGAATTAGCTTATTTCACACAGTACAAAGTTCGGCAAAGAATGTCTTTCTTTTCTTAACAAACTACGTAAGAAATGAAATGAATCTACTGGGTTGTACATGTAGTTAGATTACTCAAAAGAGTAAAGCTTCATCTTGCTTCACTGAAGACTCTTCGTAAGAAAGCAACTCATTCCGAGAACAGAACTAGCTTATTTAACACAGTAAAGCTGTGGGGAATCAAGGTGCTTGTTTTCTAAACTAACTAGTTTAGAAATGAAGCTAACTTACCAAGTGTATTAGTCAGGGTTCTCTAGAGGAACAGAATGGACAGAATGAATTGTATTAAAAGGGGGTTTATTGGATTAGCTTTCACAGTCCAGCAATATCAGGTTGCAGGTCCGAGAGTCAAGAAACATGGTAGCTGCTCAGTGCACGAGGCTGGAGGCCTGAGCAGTCCCAATCCGGCACTGAAGGCCTGAAGGCTTCCTGGAGAGACGCTGCTTTTCAGTCCACCCTGGTCTTCAGTCCACCCTGGAGAGCAGCAACACCAAGCAGCAGGTTCCAAGCAGAAATCACCAAGCAGCTAGTAGCACCGGCAGCCAGGTGGGGAGAGAGAGCCTTTCTTCCCAGAGCTCCTATTTATCAACCAGCCCCCTCCTCCAAGAGGGGCTGCCCACTCTGGGCTGCCCACTCTGGGGGAAGGCTTACCCCTGAGGCAAGGATTCTTCCTTTAGTTAATCCTTCCTAGAAGTAGCCTCAGAAACACACTTATGAGGAATGTCTGTGGATTCCTAAACAAATCAAGTTGACACAAACTTAACCATCACAAGTCCACCCCTTGTCAACTTGACACCAAACCATATATCTTTACATTCTACTTAATTTCCAAATGAAGACAGTAACAAGGTCATAATTCCACCTAACATGATATAACTATCCCTCGTACAACCGGAAACGCACAATCACCCCCCCCACACACACAAAGCAAGTTCCTTGAGGAAGGCTTAGTCTCATATAACAAGTCAAATATAAATTCAACAGTGGTTAACTAGCAATATGATCTTAATCAGTATTAATTACCTAATAGAGAAGTAGAGGAAGAACAAAACATCTTAATATTGGTATACATATGTACAAACACTCTTAACAAGGTAAGACAGGAACACTCATGGCAATTACAGACCACGTTTTTGTAACTGGTCCCGTGGCCTTAGCTGGTATTTGTTACTGCCTTCTTCTACTACCCATTCAGTATTTCCTCCACCTTTAGCAAGCACCTCAGCAGGTCTTGGTTCTTTACCTGGAGGGGTGACCCATACCTTCATTCCTGAAGGATCTGGGCCATTTATCACACTGCCTTGATTGGGTTGTTGCAGTTGTCCATTGACTTTGATAACAGGGCATGGGAACACCAAGAGACGCCCTAGAGAATCTCCAGCACTCCAGACATACTCTTCCTTACCTCCATTGTGGAGGAGCAGTCCAATTTCCCCCTGGTAATCTGGATCAATTACCCCTGCTAACACTGTAACTCCTTTCTCAGCTTGTGCACTCAAGGCATCAGGAGCCCAAAGTGGCCAGGGGGAAATCTCAGCTTCCATTTCAATGGAATGTTCTTTGTGCCTCCTGGGGAAAGCACTCCCCCCTCTGGAACCAAGACCTCTAGGCCAGCAGAGCATAAGGTTGTGGGTACAGGAAGCAAAAATTTGGCTAATGGGTCACTTGGGGTGATGGTAAGTGGTACCATTCCCATTTCCACCCATTGATTCCTGGACCTGTGAATCCGGGCTATAGGAGAAACAGCACAATATATAGGACGCTGATTCAGAGCATATACAGCCTGCTGGAGGACACGCCCCCAGCCCTCCAAGCTATTGCCACCTAGTTGGCACTGCAGCTGTTTCTTTAAAAGGCCAATCCACCGCTCTATCAAGCCAGCTGCTTCAGGGTGGTGGGGCACATGGTAAGACCAGTGAATTCCATGATCATGAGCCCACTGCTTTACTTCCTTGGCTGTGAAGTGAGTTCCTTGGTCAGAAGCAATGCTGTGTGGAATTCCATGACGGTGGATAAGGCATTCTGTAAGCCCACGGATAGCAGTTTTGGCAGAAGCATTACATGCAGGAAAAGCAAATGCATACCCACAATAAGTGTCTATTCCAGTAAGGACAAAATGCTGCCCTTTCCATGATGGAAGAGGTCCAACATAGTCGACTTGCCACCAAGTTGCTGGCTGGTAGCCCCGTGGAATACTACCATATCGGGTGCTCAGAGTTGGTCTCTGCTGCTGGCAGATTTGGCACTCAGCAGCAGCCGTAGCCAGGTCAGCCTTAGTTAGTGGAAGTCCGTGTTGTTGGGCCCATGCATAACCTGCATCCCTGCCACCATGGCCACTTTGTTCATGGGCCCATTGGGCAATGACAGGGGTGGCTGAGGAAAGAGGTTGACCACTGTCCACAGAACGTGTCAGCTTATCTACTTGATTATTAAAGTCCTCCTCTGATGAGGTCACCTTCTGATGAGCATTAACATGGGACACAAGTATCTTTATATCCTTTGCCCATTCAGAGAGCTCTATCCACATACATCTTCCCCAAATGTCCTTTTCACCCATTTTCCAATCGTGCTCCTTCCATGTCCCGGACCATCCTGCCAAACCATTGGCCACAGCCCAGGAATCAGTGTATAACCACACATCTGGCCATTTTTCTTTCCAAGCAAAATGCACAACCATGTGTACTGCCCGTAGTTCTGCCCATTGTGAAGACTTCCCTTCACCACAGTCCTTCAGAGTTGTCCCAGAAAGGGACTGTAATGCTGCAGCTGTCCACTTCTGGGACGTGCCCGCATAGCGTGCTGAACCATCTGTAAACCATGCCCTGGTCTTCTCCTCTTCAGTCAACTGATCATAGGGCACACCCCATAATGCCATAGGTGCATGCTTGGGGACAGAAGGCATTGAAACAGGAGTAGCAACCATAGGCATTTGGGCAATCTCCTCATGTAACTTACTTGTGCCTTCAGGGCCTGCTCGAGCCCGATCACGGATATACCACTTCCACTTGATGATGGACTGCTGCTGTGCACGTCGAACTTTATGGCCTGGTGGTTCAGATAACACCCAGCTCATAATGGGCAGTTCAGGTCGCATAATAACTTGATGGCCCATTGTCAAGCGTTCAGTTTCTATTAAGGCCCAATAGCAAGCCAAGAGCTGTCTCTCAAAGGGAGAATAATTGTCTGCAGATGATGGCAGGGCCTTGCTCCAGAATCTCAAGGGCCTCCGGTGTGATTCACCTATGGGGGCCTGCCAAAGGCTCCAAACAGCATCCCTATCTGCCACTGACACCTCAAGTATCATTGGATCTTCTGGATCATATGGCCCAAGTGGCAGAGCTGCCTGCACAGCAGCCTGGACCTGTTGAAGAGCCTTCTCTTGTTCTGGGCCCCACTGAAAACTAGTAGCTTTCCGAGTCACTTGGTATATGGGACGGAGTAACACACCCAAGTGAGGAATGTGCTGTCTCCAAAATCCAAATAGGCCCACTAGACGTTGTGCTTCCTTCTTAGTGGTAGGAGGGGCCAGGTGCAACAACTTATCCTTCACCTTAGAAGGAATGTCCCTGCATGCCCCACACCACTGAACTCCTAGAAATTTTATGGAGGTGGAAGGTCCTTGAATTTTGGATGGATTTATTTCCCATCCCCTGATGCGCATATGCTGTACCAGCAACTCCAGAGTGGCTGCCACCTCCTGCTCATTCAATCCAATCAGCATAATGTCATTGATATAATGGACCAATGTGACACCTTGTGGAAGGCACAGACGATCAAGATACCTGAGAACTAAGCTATGACACAGGACTGGAGAGTTAATATAACCTTGAGGTAACACAGTAAATGTGTACTGCTGACCTTGCCAGCTGAAGGCAAATTGCTTCTGGTGGTCCTTATGGACAGGTATGGAGAAGAAGGCATTCGCAAGATCAATAGCTGCATACCAGGTACCAGGAGATGTGTTAATCTGCTTAAGTAAAGAAACCACATCTGGTACAGCAGCTGCAATTGAGTCACCACCTGATTAAGTTTCTGATAATCCACTGTCATTCTCCAAGATCCGTCTGTCTTCTGAACAGGCCAAATAGGGGAGTTAAAGGGGGATGTGGTGGGAACCACCACCCCTGCATCCTTCAAGTCTTTTATAGTGGCATTAATCTCTGCAATTCCTCCAGGGATGCGATACTGTTTCTGGTTCACTATTTTCCTTGGTAGAGGGAGCTCCAATGGCTTCCATTTGGCCTTTCCAACCATAATGGCTCTCACCCCACAAGTCAAAGAACCAATGTGGGGTTTTGCCAGCTCTAAGTATATCTATCCCAATTATGCATTCTGGGACTGGGGAAATAACCACAGGATGAGTTTGGGGACCCACTGGACCTACTGTCAGTCTAACATTTGCCAAAACTCCATTGATCACCTGACCTCCATAAGCACCTACTTTAACTGGAGGGCCACGATGCTGTTAGGGTCTCCTGGAATCAATGTCAATTCAGAGCCAGTGTCCAGTAAGCCCCGAAAAGTCTGATTATTTCCTTTTCCCAGTGTACAGTTACCCTAGCAAAAGGCCGTGGGTCCCTCTGAGGAAGGATAGGACTAAGCTTAATATTGAAACTTTTGGGGATTATGGGAGGGTCCTTCCTCAAAGGGACCCGGCCACCCCTTCAATCAAGGGGTTCAGGATCTGTAAACTGGCTCAAGTCTGGAAACTGGTTAAGAGGCCTTGATTCTCTGTTGCTATAATTCAAAGTGGCCTTTGGATTCTTGGCTCTGGAACTTTTCTGCTTATACAGATCAAGCAGGAACTTAGTAGGCTTTTTATCTATTTCACTTCTGGGAACACCATGATTAAGCAGCCAGTACCAAAGGTCTACACGTGTCATACTGTTATGAGCATTGTTTTGCCTGTGCTGTCCATTACGGTAAACACGCTCACCTTGCCTTTGGCGATTCAGTGCTGATACTTGGCCCTTGTTAACCCGAGAGCCAGTTAGACCCATTGCATCTAAGTCACCTAATGCAGCAACTGCGGTTCACACTGTGATGTCTTCTTTACATAAAAGACCAATGATTGGGGACTTTAAGTGTGCTGGTGCTCCCCTCACAAATCTGTTTCTTATAGTCTTAGAGAAGGGCACATCTTCTGCACGCTCCCATTGCGGGCTTTAAGATGAGTTTACGTGGTAAATCCACTCCAGCATTCCAAGTTCTCTGAGCCTTTTAATCCCTTCATCAACATTAAGCCAAGGGATATCAGGCAGCTCAAGCTCATTCACAGTAGGCCATCTTTGGATCCATACTTCAGCCAACCAATCAAATAAACTCTTGGCACCTCTTCCAACTGCATGAGCTGCAGTGTTAAATCTAAAATCTCTGGTTAGTGGGCCCATTTCAATAAATTCAGCTTGATCTAATTTTATATTCCTTCCTCCATCATCCCACACTCTTAAAATCCATTCCCACATATATTCCCCATGCTTCTGCCTGTACAAGTTAGAAAGCTACTGAAGTTCTTTAGGGGTGTATCTCACTTCCTCTTGAGTCACGCTTTCTAACTCCCCTTTAGGGGCATGCCTAGCCTTACGCCTAGTTATAGGCCTTGAGGCAAAGATGGGTGGGCTCTGAGAAGCATCAGCACATCCTGCAGGGAGGGTCATTACTGCTTCCTCAGACAAAGAATGAGTGATTCCCTCAGGGGGTGGGGGTGCACCTGCAGCTAAAGGAGAGGAAGCCACATTCTCATGCAAAACAACTTCTTCAGAATCTGAGAGTTCAATGTCCCCAGATTCTTCAGGGTCTTCCCATACATCCCCATCCCAAGTCATGGGATCCCACTCTTTTCCAACCAATGCCCTCACTTTAACTTCTGATAGTTTGTGAGGCTGGGAATTGAGCTTACGCTGCAAGTTAGCCAATCTTACAAAGAGAGCTTGAGTTTGGTTTTCTGCAATTCGAGCCCTGTTCTGACTAGACAGGAGATTTTCCTCCAGGGCACCCTTAGAAAACTTCAGATCATGTATGTGGGTCTTAAGCTTGGAATTTTCCTTTTGGAGCTTTTGCTTTTCCCTCAACAATTTATCTAGAGATGCCAGAAGAAACCATCCAGCATCATCATTCGTCTTACTTTTCCACAAATATTCAAAAGTTCTAGATACAGAGTCACTAAATTCCTTGCTCCTCACAAGATATGACTCAGAATCACTAAATACATCTATCTCACAGAGTTCATTAAATAGTTCACACCATGGATTATTAGTGCCCTCCTTATTAACACTTAAAGTGCTCTCCTTATTACCAGCAGAGCCTTTTGTGGTACTAGAGTTGGAGAACCAACTCCACAGAGCACCAAGCCTACTAGGGAAATCCATCCTTACAATTCTGTTTCTCTAGAACCACTCCTGGTACCACAATCTGTATTAGTCAGGGTTCTGTAGAGGAACAAAATGGACAGAATGAATTGTATTAAAAGGGGATTTATTGGATTAGCTTACACAGTCCAGCAATAGCAGGTTGCAGGTCCGAGAGTCAAGAAACACGGTAGCTGCTCAGTGCACGAGGCTGGAGGCCTCAGCAGTCCCAATCCGGCACTGAAGGCCTTAAGGCTTCCTGGAGAGACGCAAATTTAACCATCACACCAAGTTTTATATCTTGTTACATATAAATGTAGTTTATAATGTAGTTTGTTTTCTAAACAAACTACATTAGAAATGAAGCTAACCTACTAAGTTGTACATCTTGTTAGATAACACAAACTAGCAAAGTTTGATCTTGCTGCACTGAAGACTCTTCGTAAGAAAGCAACTCATTCGGAGAACACTGAAGACTCTTTGAAAGAAAACAACTCTTTCCGAGAACAGAACTAGCTTATTTCACACAGTACAATTTTGAGGAATGAAGGTGTTTGTTTTCTAAACTAACTAGTTTAGAAATGAAGCTAACTTACCAAGTTTTATATGTTGTTAGATTACACAAACTAGCAAAGTTTGATCATGTTTCACTGAAGATTCTATGTAAGAAAACAACTCTTTCCGAGAACAGAACTACCTTATTTAACACAGTACAGCTTTGCGGGATCAAGGTGTTTGTTTTCTCAACTAACAAGTTTAGAAATGAAGCTAACTTACCAAGTTTTATACCTTGTTAGATTATACAAACTAGCAAAGTTTGATCTTGCTTCACTGAAGAATCTTTAATAGAAAACAACTCATTCCGAGAACAGAACTACCTTATTTCACACAGTACAGAGTTCGGCAATGAATGTGTTTGTTTTCTGAACAAACTACGTTAGAAATGAAATGAATCTACTAAGTTGTATGACTAGTTAGATTACACAAAGTGATAAAATTTCATCTTGGTGCACTGAAGACTCTTCGTAAGAAAGCAACTCATTCCGAGAACAGAACTAGCTTATTTAACACAATACAGCTTTAGGGAATCAACGTGTTTGTTTTCTAAACTAACTAGTTTAGAAATGAAGCTAACTTACCAAGTTTTATGTCTTGTTAGATTATAGAAGCTAACAAAGTTTTATCTTGCTTCACTGAAGAATCTTTGTAAGAAAAAAACTCTTTCCGAGAACAGAACTAGCTTATTTCACACAATACAGCTTTGGGGAATCAAGGTGTTTGTTTTCTCAACTAACTAGTTTAGAAATGAAGCTAACTTACCAAGTTTTATATCTTGTTATATTATACAAACGAGCAGAGTTTGATCTTGCTTCACTGAAGACTCTTTTAGAGAAAAGAAGTCACTCCGAAAACAGAACTACCTTATTTCACATAGTACAGAGTTCAGCAATGAATGTGTTTGCTTTCTAAACAAACTACGTTAAAAATGAAATGAATCTACTAAGTTGGACGTCTAGTTAGATAACACTGAAGATGTTTGTTATCTGAAATATCTGTGTTGTAAATGAAGAGAATCTACTAAGTGGTACAGCGTCTTAGATTACACACACTAGGAAAGTTTGATCTTGTTGCACTGACGTCTCTTCTCAAAAAAACAACTCTTTCTGAGAACAGAACTAGCTTATTTCACATAGTACAGTGTTAAGCAATCAAGGTGTTTGTTTTCTAAACAAAATACAGTAGAAATGAAGCTAACCTACTAAGTTGTACATCTTGTTAGATTACACAAACTAGCAAAGTTTCATCTTGCTGCACTGAAGACTCTTCGTAAGAAAGCAACTCATTCAGAGAACAGAATTAGCTTATTTCACACAAAAGACAAAGTTCGAGAATGAATGTCTTTGTTTTCTAAACAAACTACGTTAGAAATGAAATGAATCTACTGGGTTGTACATGTAGTTAGATTACACAAAAGAGTAAAGCTTCATCTTGCTTCACTGAAGACTCTTCGTAAGAAAGCAACTCATTCCAAGAACAGAACTAGCTTATTTAACACAGTACAGCTGTGGGGAATCAAGGTGCTTCTTTTCTAAATTAACTAGTTTAGAAATGAAGCTAACCTACCAAGTTTTATATCTTGTTAGATTATACAAACTAGCAAAGTTTGATCTTGCTTCACTGAAGACTCTTTGTAAGAAAACAACTCTTTCCGAGAACAGAACTAGCTTATTTCACACAGTACAGTTTTGGGGAATCAAGGTGTGTGTTTTCTAAATTAACTAGTTTAGAAATGAAGCTATCACGATTATACAAACTAGCAAGTTTTATATGTTGTTAGATTATACAAACTGGAAAAGTTTTTGATCTTGTTTGACTGAAGACTCAAGTTTTATATGTTGTTAGATTATAAAAACAAATCATTCTTGAGAACAGAACTCCGAGAACCTTATTTCACACAGTACAGAGTTCAGCAATTAATGTGTTTGTTTTCTAAACAAAGTAAGTTCGAAATGAAATGAATCTACTAAGTTGTACGTCTAGTTATATTACAGAAACTGATAAAATTTCATCTTTCTTCACTGAAGACTCTTCGTATGGAAGCAACTCATTCCGAGAACAGACCTAGCTTATTTAGTACAGTACAGCTGTGCAGAATCAAGGTGTTTGTTTTCTAAACTAACTAGTTTAGAAATGAAGCTAACTTACTAAGTTCTATATCATGTTAGATTATACAAACTAGCAAAGTTTGATGTTGCTTCACTGAAGACTCTCTGTAAGAAAACAACTCTTTCCGAGAAGAGAACGATCTTATTTCACACAGTACAATGTAGGGGAACCAAGGTATTTGTTTTCTAAACTAACTGGTTTAGAAATGAAGCTAACGTACCAAGTTTTATATCTTCGTAGATTATACAAATTAGCAAAGTTTGATCTTGCTTCACTGAAGAATCTTTAAGAGAAAACAACTCATTCCGAAAACAGAACTACCTTATTTCACACATTACAGAGTTCGACAATGAATGTGTTTGTTTTCTAAACAAAGTAAGTTCCAAATGAAATGAATCTACTAAGTTGTACGTCTAGTTAGATTACCCAAACTGATAAAATTTCATCTTGCTGCACTGAAGACTGTTCGTAAGAAAGCAACTCATTCCGACAACAAAACTAGCTTATTTAACACAGTACAGATTTGCGGAATCAAGGTGTTTGTCTAAAAAACTAACTAGTTTAGAAATGAAGCTAACTTACCAAGTTTTATATGTTGTTAGATTATATAAACTAGAAAAGTTTGATCTTGCTTCACTGAAGACTCTTTGTAAGAAAACAACTCTTTCCGAAAACAGAACTAGCTTATTTCACACAGTACAGTTTTGGGGAATCAAGGTGTTTGTTTTCTAAAATAACTAGTTTAGAAATGAAGCTAACTTACCAAGTTTTATATCTTGATAGATTATACAAACTAGCAAAGTTTGATCTTGCTTCACTGAAGACTCTTTGTAAGAAAAGAACTCATTCCGAGAACAGAACTACCTTATTTCACACGGTACAGAGTTCGGCAATGAATGCGTTTGTTTTCTAAACAAACTACATTAGAAATGAAATGAATCTACTAAGTTGTACGTCTAGTTAGATAACAATGAAGGTGTTTGTTTTCTGAAATATCTGCGTTGGAAATGAAGAGAATCTACTACGTGGTACAGCTTCTTAGATTACACACACTAGCAAAGTTTGTTCTTGCTTCACTGAAGACTCTTTATAAGAAAACAACTCTTTCCGAGAACATTACTAGCTTATTTCACACAGTACAGTTTTGGGGAATCAAGGTGTTTGTTTTCTAAACTAACTAGTTTAGAAATGAACCTAACTTACTAAGTTTTATATCATGTTAGATTATACAAACTAGCAAAGTTTGATCTTGCTTCACTGAAGACTCTTTGTAAGAGAACAACTCTTTCCAAGAACAGAACTAGCTAATTTCACACAGCACAGTTTTGGGGAACCAAGGTGTTTGTTTTCTAAACTAACTGGTTTAGAAATGAAGCTAATTTACCAAGTTTTATATGTTGTTAGATTATACAAACTAGCAAAGTTTTATCTTGCTTCACTGAAGACTCTTTAATAAAAAACAACTCATTCCGAGAACAGAACTACCTTATTTCACACAGTACAGAGTTCGGCAATGAATGTGTTTGTTTTCTAAACAAACTACGTTAGAAATGAAATGAATCTACTAAGTTGTACGTCTAGTTAGATTACACAAACTGATAAAATTTCATCTTGCTTCACTGAAGACTCTTCGTATGGAAGCAACTCATTCCGAGAACAGACCTAGCTTATTTAACACAGTACAGCTTTGCGGAATCAAGGTGTTAGTTTTCTAAACTAAGATGTTTAGAAATGAATCTAACTTACCAAGTTTTATATCTTGTTAGATTATACAAACTAGCAAAGTTTGATCTTGCTTCACTGAAGACTCTGTAAGAAAACAACTCTTTCCGAGAACAGAACTAGCTTATTTCACACAGTACAGTTTTAGAGAATCAAGGTGTTTGTTTTCTAAACTAACTAGTTTAGAAATGAACCTAACTTACCAAGTTCTATATAATGTTAGATTATACAAACTAGCAAAGTTTGATCTTGCTTCACTGAAGACACTTTGTAAGAAAACAACTCTTTCCGAGAACAGAACTAGCTAATTTCACACAGTACAGTTTTGTGCAATCAAGGTGTTTGTTTTCTAAACTAACTAGTTTAGAAATGAAGCTGACTTACCAAGTTTTATATCATGTTAGATTATACAAACTAGCAAAGTTTGATCTTGCTTCACTGAAGACTCTTTGTAACAAAACAACTCTTATCGAGAACAGAACGAGCTTATTTCACACAGTAAAATTTTGGGGAACCAAGGTGATTGTTTTGTAAACTAACTGTTTTAGAAGTGAAGGTAACTTACCAAGTTTTACATCTTGTTAGATTATACAAATTAGCAAAGTTCGATCTTGTTTCACTGAACACTCTTTGTAAGAAAACAACTTTTTCCGTGAACAGAACTAGCTTATTTAACACAGTACAGCTTCGCGGTATCAAGGTGTTTGTTTTCTCAACTAACTAGTTTAGAAATGAAGCTAACTTACCAAGTTTTATATCTTGTTACATTATACAAACTAGCAAAGTTTGATCACGCTTCACTGAAGACTCTTTAATAGAAAACAACTCATTCCGAGAACAGAACTACCTTATTTCACACAGTACAGAGTTCGGCAATGAATGTGTTTGTTTTCTAAACAAAGTAACTTCGAAATGAAATGAATCTACTAAGTTGTACGTCTAGTTAGATTACACAAACTGATAAAATTTCATCTTGCTGCACTGAAGACTCTTCGTAAGAAAGCAACTCATTCCGAGAACAGAACTAGCTTATTTAACACAGTACAGCTTTCAGGATTCAAGGTGCTTGTTTTCTAAACAAACTAGTTTAGAAATGAAGCTAACTTACCAAGTTTTATATCTTGTTAGAGTATACAAACTAGCCAAGTTTGATCTTGCTTCACTGAAGACTCTTTGTAAGAAAACAATTCATTCCGAGAACAGAACTAGCTTATTTCACGCAGTACAGTCTTGGGGAATCAAGGTGTTTGTTTTCTAAACTAACTAGTTTAGAAATGAAGCTAACTTACCAAGTTTTATGTGTTGTTACATTATACAAACTAGCAAAGTTTGATCTTGCTTCACTGAAGACTCTTTGTAAGAAAACAACTCTTTCCGAGTACAGATCTGGCTTATTTCACACAGTACAGCTTTGCGGAATCAAGGTGTTTGTTTTCTAAACTAACTACTTTAGAAATGAAGCTAACTTACCAAATTTTATATCTTGTTAGATTATACAACTAGCAAAGTTTGATCTTGCTTCACTGAAGTCTCTTTAAGAGAAAACAACTCATTCCGAAAACAGAACTACCTTATTTCACACAGTACAGGGTTCGGCAAGGAAAATGTTTGTTTTCTAAACAAACTACGTTAGAAATGAAATGAATCTATTAAATTGTACGTCTGGTTAGATTACACAAACTGATAAAATTTCATCTTGCTGCACTGAAGACTCTTCGTAAGAAAGCAACTCATTCTGAGATCAGAACTAGCTTATTTAATACAGTACAACTGTGCAGAATCAAGGTGTTTGATTTCTAAACTAACTAATTTAGAAATGAAGCTAACTTACCAAGTTTTCTATCTTTTTAGGTTATACAAACTAGCAAAGTTTGATCTTGCTTCACTGAAGAGTCTTTGTAAGAAAACAACTCTTTCTGAGAACAGAACTAGCTTATTTCACACAGTACAGTTTTGGGGAATCAAGGTGTTTGTTTTCTAACTAACTAGGTTAGAAATGAAGCTAACTTACCAAGTTATATATTATGTTAGATTACACAAACTAGCAAAGTTTGATCTTGCTGCACTGAAGACTCTTAGTAAGAAAACTCTTTCCGAGAACAGAACTAGCTTATTTAACACAGTACAGTTTTGGGGAATGAACGTGTTAGTTTTCTAAACTAACTAGTTTAGAAATGAATCTAACTTACCAAGTTTTATATCTTGTTACATTATACAAACTAGCAAAGTTTGACCTTGCTTCACTGAAGATTCTTTAATAGAAAACAACTCATTCCGAGAACAGAACTACCTTATTTCACACAGTACAGAGTTCGGCAATGAATGTGTTTGTTTTCTAAACAAAGTACGATCGAAATGAAATGAATCTACTAAGCTGTACGTCTACTTAGATTACACAAACTGATAAAATATCATCTTGCTGCACTGAAGAGTCTTCGTAAGAAAGCAACTCATTCCGACAACAGAACTAGCTTATTTAACACAGTACAGCTTTGCGGAATCAAAGAGTATGTTTTCTAAACTCACTAGTTTAGAAATGAAGCAAACTTACCAAGTTTTATATCTTGTTAGATTATACAAACCAGCAAAGTTTGATCTTGCTTCACTGAAGACACTTTGTAAGAAAACAATTCATTCCGAGAACAGAACTAGCTTGTTTCACACAGTACAGTTTTGGGGAATCAAGGTGTTTGTTTTCTAAACTAACTAGTTTAGAAATGAAGCTAACTTACCAAGTTTTATATCTTGTTAGATTATACAAACTAGCAAAGTTTGATCTTGCTTCACTCAAGACTCTTTAAGAGAAAACAACTCATTCCCAAAACAGAACTACCTTATTTCAGACAGTACAGAGTTCGGAAATGAATGTGTTTGTTTTCTAAACAAACTACGTCAGAAATGAAATGAATCTACTAAGTTGTACGTCTAGTTAGATTACACAAACTGATAAAATTTCATCTTGGTGCACTGAAGACTCTTCGTAAGAAAGCAACTTATTCCGAGAACAAAACTAGCTTTTTTAATACAGTACAGCTGTGCATAATGAAGGTGTTTGTTTTCTAATCTAACTAGTTTAGAAATGAAGCTAACTTACCAAGTTTTATATCTTGTTAGATTATACAAACTAGCAAAGTTTGATCTTGCTTCACTGAAGACTCTTTGTAAGAAAACAATTCATTCCTAGAACAGAACTAGCTTATTTCACACAGTACAGTTTTGGGGAATCAAGGTGTTTGTTTTCTAAACTAACTAGTTTAGAAATTTAGCTTACTTACCAAGATTTATATCATGTTAGATTATACAAACTAGCAAAGTTTGATCTTGCTTCACTGAAGACTCTGTGTAAGAAAACAACTCTTTCTGAGCACAGAACTAGCTTATTTCACACAGTACAGTTTTGGGGAATCAAGGTGTTTGTTTTCTAAATTAACTAGTTTAGAAATGAAGCTAACTTACCAAGTTTTATACCTTGTTAGATTATACAAACTAGCAAAGTTTGATCTTGTTGCACTGAAGACCCTATGTAAGAAAACAACTCTTTCTGAGAACAGAACTAGCTTATTTCACACAGTACAGTTTTGGGGAATCAAGGTGTTTGTTTTCTAAACTAACTAGTTTAGAAATGAAGCTAACTTACCAAGTTTTAAATCTTGTTACATTATACAAACTAGCAAAGTTTGATCTTCCTTCACTGAAGACTCTTTAATAGAAAACAACTCATTCCGAGAACAGAACTACCTTATTTCACACAGTACAGAGTTTGGCAATGAATGCGTTTGTTTTCTAAACAAAGTAAGTTCGAAATGAAATGAATCTAATAAGTAGTACGTCTAGTTAGATTACACAAACTGATAAAATTTCATCTTGCTGCACTGAAGACTCTTCGAAAGAAAGCAACTCATTCCGACAACAGAACTAGCTTATTTAACACAATACAGCTTAGCGGAATCAAGGTGTTTGTTTTCTAAACTAACTAGTTTAGAAATGAAGCTAACTTACCAAGTTTTATAGGTTGTTAGATTATACAAACTAGCAAAGTTTGATCTTGCTTCCCTGAAGACTCTATGTAAGAAAACAAGTCTTTCCGAGAACAGAACTAGCTTATTTCGCACAGTACAGTTTTGGAAACAAGGTGTTTGTTTTCTAAACTAACTAGTTTAGAAATGAAGCTAACTTACCAAGTTTTATATCTTGTTAGGTTATACAAACTCGCAAAGTTTGATGTTGCTTCATTGAAGACTCTGTAAGGGAAAACAACTCATTCCGAAAATAAAACTACCTTATTTCACACAGTACAGAGTTCGGCAATGAATGTTTTTGTTTTCTAAACAAACTACGTCAGAAATGAAATGAATATACTAAGTTGTACGTCTAGTTAGATTACACAAACTGATAAAATTTCATCTTGCTGCACTGAAGACTCTTCGTAAGAAAGCAACTTATTCCGAGAGCAGAACTAGCTTATTTAATACAGTACAGATGTGCAGAATCAAGGTGTTTGTTTTCTAAATTAACTAGATTAGAAATGAATCTAACTTACCAGGTTTTATATGTTGTTAGATTATACAAACTAGCAAAGTTTGGTCTTGTTTCACTGAAGACTCTTTGTAAGAAAACAACTCTTTCCGAGAACAGAACTAGCTTATTTTACACAGTACAGTTTTGGGGAATCAAGGTGTTTGTTTTCTAAACTAACTAGTTTAGAAATGAAGCTTACTTACCAAGTTTTATATCTTGTTAGATTATACAAACTAGCAAAGTTTGATCCTGCTTCACTGAAGACTCTTTGTAAGAAAACAACTCTTTCCGAGAACAGAACTAGGTTATTTCACACAGTCCAGTTTAGGGAATCCAGGTGTTTGTTTTCTGAACTAACTAGTTTAGAAATGAAGCTAACTTACCATGTTTTATATGTTGTTAGATTATACAAACTAGCTTAGTTTGATCTTCCTTCACTGAAGACTCTTTGTAAGAAAACAACTCTTTATGAGAACAGAACTAGCTTATTTCAAACATTACAGAGTTTGGCAATGAATGTCTTTGTTATCTAAACAAACTACGTTAGAAATGAAATGAATCAACTAAATTGTACAACTAGTTAGATAACAATGAAGGTGTTTGTTTTCTGAAAAATCTGAGTTGGAAATGAAGAGAATCTACTAAGTGGTACACCTTCGTAGATTACACAAACTAGGAAAGTTTGAACTTGCAACACTGAAGTCTCTTCTCAAGAAAACAACTCTTTCTGAGAACAGAACTAGCTTATTTCACTTAGTACACTGTTAAGCAATCAAGGTGTTTGTTTTCTAAACAAACTACATTAGAAATGAAGCTAACCTACTAAGTTTTACATCTTGTTAGATTACACAAACAAGCAAAGTTTGATCTTGCTACACTGAAGACTCTTCGTAAGAAAGCAACTCATTCGGAGAACAGAACTAGCTTATTTCACACAGTACAAAGTTTGGTAAAGAATGTCTTTGTTTTCTAAACAAACTACGTTAGAAATGATATGAATCCACTGGGTTATACGTGTAGTTAGATTACAGAAAAGAGTAAAGCTTCATCTTGCTTCCCTGAAGACTCTTTGTAAGAAAACAACTCTTTCCGAGAAAAGAACTAGCTTATTTCACGCAGTACAGTTTTGGGGAATCAAGGTGTTTGTTTTCTAAACTAACTAGTTTAGAAATGAAGCGAACTTACCACGTTTTATATGTTGTTAGATTATACAAACTAGCAAAGTTTGATCTTGCTTCACTGAAGACTCTTTGTAAGAAAACAACTCTTTCCGAGAACAGAACTAGCTTATTTCACATAGTACAGTTTTGGGGAATCAAGGTGTTAGTTTTCTAAACTATCTAGTTTAGAAATGAAGCTAACTTACCGAGTTTTATATGTTGTTAGATTATACAAACTAGCAAAGTTTGGTCTTTTTTTTCACTGAAGACTCTTTGTAAGAAAACAACTCTTTCCGAGAACAGAACTAGCTTATTTTACACAGTACAGCTTTGCGGTATCAAGGTGTTTGTTTTCTCAACTAACTAGTTTAGAAATGAAGCTAACTTACCAAGTTTTATGTGCTGTTAGATTATACAAACTAGCAAAGTTTGATCTTGCTTCACTGAAGACTCTTTAATAGAAAACAACCCATTCCGAGAACAGAACTACCTTATTTCACACAGTACAGACTTTGGCAATGAATGCGTTTGTTTTCTAAACAAAGTAAGTTCGAAATGAAATGAATCTACTAAGTAGTACGGCTAGTTAGAATACACAAACTGATAAAATTTCATCTTGCTACACTGAAGACTCTTCGTAAGAAAGGAACTCATTCCGACAACAGAACTAGCTTATTTAACACAATACAGCTTTGCAGAATCAAGGTGTTTGTTTTCTAAACTAACTATTTTAGAAATGAAGCTAACTTACCAAGTTTTATATGTTGTTAGATTATACAAACTAGCAAAGTTTGATCTTGCTTCACTGAAGACTCTATGTAAGAAAACAAGTCTTTCCGAGAACAGAACTAGCTTATTTCACACAGTACAGTTTTGGGAATCAAGGTGTTTGTTTTCTAAACTAACTAGTTTAGAAATGAAGCTAACTTAACAAGTTTTATATCTTGTTAGGTTATACAAACTCGCAAAGTTTGATGTTGCTTCACTGTAGACTCTGTAAGGGAAAACAACTCATTCCAAAAACAGAACTACCTTATTTCACACAGTACAGTGTTCGGTAATGACTGTTTTTGTTTTCTAAACAAACTACGTCAGAAATGAAATGAATATACTAAGTTGTACGTCTAGTTAGATTACACAAACTGATAAAATTTCATCTTGGTGCACTGAAGACTCTTCGTAAGAAAGCAACTTATTCCGAGAACAGAACTAGCTTATTTAATACAGTACAGATGTGCAGAATCAAGGTGTTTGTTTTCTAAATTAACTAGTTTAGAAATGAATCTAACGTACCATGTTTTATATGTTGTTAGATTATACAAACTTGCAAATTTGGTCTTGTTTCACTGAAGACTCTTTGTAAGAAAACAACTCATTCCGAGAACAGAACTAGCTTATTTCACACAGTAAAGTTATGGGGAATCAAGGTGTTTGTTTTCTAAACTAACTAGTTTAGAAATGAAGCTAACTTAACAAGTTTTATGTGCTGTTAGATTATACAAACTAGCAAAGTTTGATCTTGCTTCACTGAAGACCCTTTAATAGAAAACAACTCATTCCGAGAACAGAACTACCTTATTTCACACATTACAGAGTTTGGCAATGAATGCGTTTGTTTTCTAAACAAAGTAAGTTAGAAATGAAATGAATCTACTGGGTTGTACATGTAGTTAGATTACACAAAGGAGTAAAGCTTCATCTTGCTTCACTGAAGACTCTTCGTAAGAAAGCAACTCATTCTGAGAACAGAACTAGCTTATTTAACACAGTATAGCTGTGGGGAATCAAGGTGCTTGTTTTCTAAACTAACTAGTTAGGAAATGAAGCTAACTTACCTAGTTTTATATGTTGTTAGATTATGCAAACTAGCAAAGTTTGATCTTGCTTCACTGAAGACAATTTGTAAGAAAACAACTCTTTCCGAGAACAGAACTAGCTTATTTCACACAGTACAGTTTTGGGGAATCAAGGTGTTTGTTTTCTAAACTAACCAGTTTAGAAATGAAGCTAACTTACCAAGTTTTATATGTTGTTAAATTACACAAAATAGCAAAGTTTGATCTTGTTTCACTGAAGACTCTATGTAAGAAAACAACTCTTTCCAAGAACGGAACTAGCTTATTTAACACAGTACAAAGTTCGGCAAAGAATGTCTTTGTTTTCTAAACAAACTACGTTAGAAATGAAATGAATCTACTGGGTTGTACATGTAGTTAGATTACACAAAGGAGTAAAGCTTCATCTTGCTTCAATGAAGACTCTTCGTAAGAAAGCAACTCATTCTGAGAAAAGAAGTAGCTTATTTAACACAGTACAGCTGTGGGGAATCAAGGTGCTTGTTTTCTAAACTAACTAGTTAGGATATGAAGGTAACTTACCAAATTTTATATGTTGTTAGATTATGCAAACTAGCAAAGTTTGATCTTGCTTCACTGAAGACTCTTTGTAAGAAAACAACTCATTCCGAGAACAGAACTAGCTTATTTCCCACAGTACAGTTTTGGGGAAACAAGGTGATTGTTTTCTAAACTAACTAGTTGAGAAATGAAGCTAACTTACCAAGTTTTATATGTTGTTAGATTATACAAACTAGCAAAATTTGATCTTGCTTCACTGAAGACTCTTTAAGAGAAAACAACTCATTTTGAAAAAAGAACTACCTTATTTCACACAGTACAGACATCGGCAATGAATGTGTTTGTTTTCTAAACAAACTACGTTAGAAATGAAATGAATCGACTAAGTTGTACGTCTAGATAGACAACAATGAAGGTGTTTGTTTTCTGATAAATCTGCGTTGGAAATGAAGAGAATCTTCTAAGTCGTACAGCTTCTTAGATAACACAAACTAGGAAAGTTTGATCTTGCTGCACTGAAGTCTCTTCTCAAGAAAACAACTCTTACTGAGAACAGAACTAGCTTATTTCACATAGTACAGTGTTAAGCAATCAAGATGTTTGTTTTCTAAACAAACTACATTAGAAATGAAGCTAACCTACTACGTTGTACATCTTGTTGGATTACACAAACTAGCAAAGTTTGATCTTGCTGCACTGAAGACTCTTCGTAAGAAAGGAACTCATTTGAAGAACAGAATTAGCTTATTTCACACAGTACAAAGTTTGGCAAAGAATGTCTTTGTTTTCTAAACAAACTACGTTAGAAATGAAATGAATCTACTGGGTTGTACATATAGTTAGATTACACAAAAGAGTAAAGCTTCATCTTGCTTCACTGAAGACTCTTCGTAAGAAAGCAACTCATTCCGAGAACAGAACTAGCTTATTTAACACAGTACAGCTGTGGGGAATCAAGGTGCTTGTTTTCTAAACTAACTAGTTTAGAAATGAAGCTAACTTACCAAGTTTTATATGTTGTTAGATTATACAAACTAACAAAGTTTGATCTTGCTTCACTGAAGACTCTTTGTAAGAAAACAACTCTTTCCGAGAACAGAACTAGCTTATTTCACACAGTTTGGACTTGGGAATCATGGTGTTTGTTTTCTAAACTAACTAGTATAGAAATGAAGCTAACTTACCACGTCTTCTATCTTGTTAGATTATGCAAACTAGCAAAGTTTGATCTTGCTTCACTGAAGACTCTTTAAGAGAAAACAACTCATTCCGAAAACAGAACTACTTTATTTCACACAGGACAGAGTTCGCCAATGAATGTGTTTGTTTTCTAAACAAACAACGTTAAAAATGAAATGAATCTACTAAGTTGTACGTCTAGTTAGACTACACAAACTGATAAAATATCAACTGGCTGCACTGAAGACTCTTCGTAAGAAAGCAACTAATTCCGAAAACAGAACTACCTTATTTAACACAGTACAGCTTTCGGGATTCAAGGTGCTTGTTTTCTAAACAAACTAGTTTAGAAAAGAAGTTAACTTACCAAGTTTTATATCTTGTTAGAGTATCCAAACTTCCAAAGTTTGATCTTTCTTCACTGAAGACTCTTTGTAAGAAAACAATTCATTCCGAGAACAGAACTAGCTTATTTGATGCAGTACAGGTTTGGGTAATCAAGGTGTTTGTTTTCTAAACTAACTAGTTTAGAAATGAAGCTAACTTACCAAGCTTTATATCTTGTTAGATTATACAAAGTAGCTAAGTTTGATCTTGCTTCACTGAAGACTCTTTGTAAGAAAACAATTCATTCCGAGAACAGAACTAGCTTATTCCACACGGTACAGTTTTGGGGAATCAAGGTTTTTGTTTTCTAAACTAAGTAGTTTAGAAATGAAGCAGACTTACCACGTTTTATATCTTGTTACCTTATCCAAACTAGCAAAGTTTGATCTTGTTAAACTGAAGAATCTTTGTAAGAAAACAACTCTTTCCGAGAACAGAAGTAGCTTATTTCACACAGTACAGAGTTCGGCAATGAATGTGTTTGTTTTCTAAACAAACTACGTTAGAAATGAAATGAATCTGCTAAGTTGTACGTCTAGTTAGATAAGAATGAATGTGTTTGTTTTCTGAAAAATCTGCGTTGGA